>CM055118.1:469813673-471013673 GCA_029206835.1 Rana muscosa
AATAACATAATGTTAGGCAGTGACCCCCAGAGAAAATGTAAACATGCCATCACCTTAGAAAAAAAGGTAGCTTTTTTTTTCCCCAAAAAAATTTTGTCGTGAACATTATATATATATATATATATATATATATATAAAACTATTATTTTTCATGAAAACATTTGAAAACCTTAAAGTATTTTCAAGTGAAAACGTTATTTTGGTAAAAGTGCACTTTCGAATAATAAAACGTAGTATTGCATTTAAATTGATTTTCATTTTTGTTTAATTAAAAAAGCATCAGGTGTATTTAACCCAGTAATCGCTATAGTGAATAATTTGAAACATTAAAATACTTTGTTTAACCCATAGGACCAAACGAACGGGCATATATATTCCTTCTGTTATATTTAGAAACATTACTCTGGAACACATGGCAACAGAAAATGATACTATAAAAGTTGTAAGTGTTGACATGACATAATATTCTGTGTACAGTTGTATACGGTGGCATAGTACAGTACAATGACCGTGCTCATATTTTCCATTGCAGGGCTACAGCAGATGGGCAAGGCTTGGCTACAAGTAGGATTCTGTTTAGATGAGAGAGGCAGGCGTGAAGTGTAGCCTATTCACCACAAGTACCATAAAAGCAAATGTTTCCATGGCAACCGGTTTCCTTATATTCATGAGAAGAGAATAGCGGGTGAAGGAGCCATACAGCAGTGACAAGGGTATTTTGGCGCATTACAGCAGCTGTAAAAATAGACTACATCTCTTTATATTTGTGTCAATAATATTGCTTCTATTTTATGTCTTAATGGAGGAATCCAATGATTAGAGACAATTAAATTCAGTAATTCTCATAAAAAAAAAAAAAAAATACATGCTGAACAATTTTATATATTTTGTTTTGATTAGAAGACTGTACTTGTATTAGAATTTTAGGGGAATAAAGCAAAGCTTTTATAGAACAGAATATTTTGTCCTGTGACTATACCTTTCTATGCAATGTAGGAGTTTGGCCAATATATATACACCGGTATATAAATTATTATTTTTTACACAATACTGTGAGAAAAAGTATTTGCCCCCTTCTGATTTTTTTGCATATTTGTCACACTTAAATGACTCAGATCATCAAACAAATTTTTACTATTACACAAAGATAACCCGAGTAAATACAAAATGTAGTTTTTAAATGATGGTTACATTTATTAAAGCAAAAAAGCTGTCCATACCTGCCTGGCTTTATGTGAAAAAGTAATTGCCCCCTAAACCTAACAACAGGTTGTGCCACCCTTGGCAGCAACAACAGCAATCAAGCGTTTGCGATAACTGGCAATGAGTCTTTCACATTGCTGTGGAGCAATTGTGGCCCACTCTTCTTTGCAGAATTGTTTTAATTCAACCACATTGGAGGGTTTTCCAGCATGAACGGCCTGTGTAAGGTCATGATACAGCATCTCAATTGGATTGAAGTCCGGGCTTTGACTAGGCCACTCCAAAACCTAAATTATGCTTTGTTTGAATCATTTGGAGGTGGACTTGCTGTTGCGTTTCGGATCATTGTCCTGCTGCATAACCCCAAGTGCACTTGAGCTTGAGGTCACAAACTGATGACCGGACATTCTCCTTTAGGATTTTCTGGCAGAGCTCAGAATTCATGGTTCCATCAATTATGGTAAGTCGTCCAGGTCCTAAAGCAGCCCCAGAGCATCACGCTACCACCACCATGTCTGGCTGTTGGTATGATATTCTTGTTCTGAAATGCTGTATTCGTTTTATGCCAGATGTAACGGGACGCAGACCTTCCAAAAAGTTACATTTTTGTCTCATCAGTCCACAGAATATTTGCTAAAAAAGTCTTGGGGATAATCAAGATGTTTTTTGGTAAATGTGAGATGAGCCTTTGTGTTCTTTTTGGTCAGCAGTGGTTTTGACCTTGGATCTCTCCCATGGATGCCATTTTTGCCCAGTCTGTTTCTTATTGTTGAATCATGATCACTGATCTTACCTGAGGCAAGTGAGGCCTGCAGTTCTTTAGATGTTGTTCTGGGTTCTTTTATGACCTCCTGGATGAGTGGTGGTGACAGTGTCTTTCGGTGGGGCTACATTGACAGAATCATGAATTCACAGATGTAGTGCTTTATATTGAAAGAGAAGATGCTACCATCACTCCGTGCCCTTAGTCGTTGTGCATTTCTGAAGAAGAACAGGGTGAAAGTAATTCAGTGGCCAAGTAGGTCTCCTGATCTGAACCCAATCAGGGAACACCCATGGGGAATTCTGAAGAGTCAATTTGAGCATCACACTGACAGACATATAAAATCACACACAGAGGTTGGACTTGATGGACTTGTGTCTTTTTTCAACCTCACCTACTATGTAGCATCCAGGCTCTAAAAGAGGTTGTTCTTGAAGAATGGATAAAGATACAGTGGGTACGGAAAGTATTCAGACCCCCTTAAATTTTTCACTCTTTGTTATATTGCAGCCATTTGCTAAAATCATTTAAGTTAATTTTTTTCCTCAATGTACACACAGCACCCCATATTGACAGAAAAACACAGAATTTGACATTTTTGCAGATTTATTAAAGAAAAACTGAAATATCACATGGTCCTAATTATTCAGACCCTTTGCTGTGACACTCATATTTAACTCAGGTGCTGTCCATTTCTTCTGATCATCCTTGAGATGGTTATACACCTTCATTAGAAAAGCCACACACCTGTCTATATAAGACCTTACAGCTCACAGTGCATGTCAGAGCAAATGAGAATCATGAGGTCAAAAGGAACTGCCTGAAGAGCTCAGAGACAGAATTGTGGTAAGGCCTCCATAATCCTTAAATGGAAGACGTTTGGGACGACCAGAACCCTTCCTAGAGCTGGCCATCCGGCCAAACTGAGCTATCGGGGGAGAAGAGCCTTGGTGAGAGAGGTAAAGAAGAACCCAAAGATCACTGTGGCTGAGCTCCAGAGATGCAGTCGGGAGAAAGTTGTAGAAAGTCAACCATCACTGCAGCCCTCTACCAGTCGGGGCTTTATGGCAGAGTGGCCAGACGGAAGCCTCTCCTCAGTGCAAGACACATGAAAGCTTGCATGGGGTTTGCTAAAAAAACACCTGAAGGACTCCAAGATGGTGAGAAATAAGATTCTCTGGTCTGATGAGACCAAGATAGAACTTTTTGGCCTTAATTCTAAGCGGTATGTATGGAGAAAACCAGGCACTGCTCATCACCTGTCCAATACAGTCCCAACAGTGAAGCATGGTGGTGGCAGCATCATGCTGTGGGGGTGTTTTTCAGCTGCAGGGACAGGACGACTGGTTGCAATCAAGGGAAAGATGAATGCGGCCAAGGATATCCTGGACGAAAACCTTCTCCAGAGTGCTCAGTACCTCAGACTGGGCCGAAGGTTTACCTTCCAACAAGACAATGACCCTAAGCACATAGCTAAAATAACGAAGGAGTGGCTTCACAACAACTCCATGACTGTTCTTGAATGGCCCAGCCAAAGCCCTGACTTAAACCCAATTGAGCATCTCTGGAGAGACCTAAAAATGGCTGTCCACCAACGTTTACCATCCAACCTGACAGAACTGGAGAGGATCTGCAAGGAGGAATGGCAGAGGATCCCCAAATCCAGGTGTGAAAAACTTGTTGCATCTTTCCCAAAAAGACTCATGGCTGTATTAGATCAAAAGGGTGCTTCTACTAAATACTGAGCAAAGTGTCTGAATACTTAGGATCATGTGATATTTCAGTTTTTCTTTTCTAAAAAATTCGGCAAAAATTTCAACAATTCTGTGTTTTTCTGTCAATATGGGGTGCGGTGTGTACATTAATGAGAAAAAAAATGAACTTAAATGATTGTAGCAAATGGCTGCAATATAACAAAGAGTGAAAAATTTAAGGGGGTCTGAATACTTTCCGTACCCACTGTAGCTGTTGTAATATGCCGCCAACTTGTTTATTCCATTCCTAGAAGACTTGGTGCTGTCCTTACAAACCACGGAGGTCATACAAAATACTAGATCTAGTAGTTTTTGTTGTGGTGTATTCATTTTTGCATCAACTAAAAATTGTGTAATCCAAGTTTTATTATTAACCTTACTTTTATGTAATGAGCTAAACAAATGTTCTATAAAATTCAGTTAAAATCTTACTTTTCGAAAAGGGGTATACTCATTTATGCTGAGCACTGTAAATAATAATAAAGAAAAAGAAAAAGAAAAAAAAAAAATGTAAATATACTGATGATTTGCACACATTGGTTGAAAATGTGGGGGAAAAAAAATCTGAAGTGATTTATCTTGGTCTCATTTTTTATTTCTCAAAATCCTGGCATTTTTTACAGGGGTGTGTAGACTTTTTATACCCAAGATAGATATTCAGTATACATAAAACAATGTAGACAAGTCTCAAATTTGAAGCAGTTGGAAATAACTTCAGTTTCTGCCAAATTACTGTCAGAATCTTTGGCCAGTTTCTGTAAGTTCAAAAATAAAAAGGGCCAAGTTATGGAATCATAAAACATTACATCTTGATTTATCTTTTGGAATTTCAGCACTGCCGTGACCTGGCCTGTCTATAGCCAAGAATTCCACATTGAACTACAAAACATAAAAAGGTATGTTTGTGACTCTGTTCCATGCCGCTTTTCCTGACTTTTCTTATGCTCAAAAAGGACGATTTGAAAGGAACAATTTTGTTCTTTATAGCAGTGCCACGGATTGTCAACAAAAACTATGAAAAAATAATGGACCTTTGAAATTCCAACTCGTCTATACATTTGGTTTCCATCAATGTAATAACTATTTGAATCTTCATTAGCAGTAGCACGCTTTTAAATCTAAAGAAATACTACAAATAAAATACAGAGAAGGGAAAAGAAAAAACACCTATCCTCACCATGAAAAATTCAATAAAAAATATGTACCTTGTTTTCATTCTTTCAAACAGAGACCTAGCATGCCTGCGTTAGCGCTGATTTTAATATGATGTGTTGCCTAGCAACAAGGATGGGTTTCCTGGCAAGTGTGAATAGGATTTGAATTCACTTTTGGGGAATCCAACAACATCAAGATTTGCAACTACTAATGCACATCCAAATAAATGAATAACATTTATATAATCCTTGTTAATTACAAGAGACAATGAGGATGTTATTTAAACATTTGGGACTGTTACTTTTGCATTTTCAAAACCAACATTATTGGTACACTGACGACTTCAGAAAAAATGTGACCGTGTCATGTTAAATTTACTGATGGATATATTTCGAAAAATGGGATTTTTGGCTCACTGATGAAAATCGGTTTCCGGGAGTACAGAATAGGACACAGGATCTTGGTCTTGCACCATGGTTATATAGCGGGTAAAATAAGTATTGAACACGTCGCCATTTTTATAAGTATATAAGTATATATATATAGGGCTGTGGAAATTAACTATTAATTCCTAGATTAATGTTTTTGATCGATCAAAATTCTTTTGATCGGTAATTACCTCTCCGCCGGCTTCCGGGTCTTCAGGGAGTTCCGTCGGAGATCCGGTGACATCACGGACAACGGCGGGGCTTGCCGTGTCCATCTGAAGGGCTCCTTTGCTGTGCCTTCATATCTGCATGCTGGCGGGACCTTACTATCTGCTACACGCAAGGGCTGTTACACTTCCCTCTATCACTTCCCTCTATCAACCTGGGATTCTACAGCCATCCACTGGGAGTTGTGATAGTTCCCTTCACGGGACATCTACATGCCGACGGACTGATGTTAGCACCTCCTCATCTGGATTCAGCAGTGGTATCGTTGTACACATTTTTATACCAGTATCATACTTAGCTACATGTTTTTATGACAGCTTTTGCTACCGTTTGGTATCACTCGCACCATTTTTACAGTTTATGTAGCTACATCGATTTTATCTCCAGTGCAATATTTATTTTGTTACCTACTTGAAGACTATAAAAGTTTTAATGCTATTCCCATCGAGCGCTGCCTTTGTGTGTTTTTTGTATCCTGTATCCATTTTTCCAGTGGTTCAGTGGTTGGTAGCTGCACTGGGAATCAGCCTGCAAGGAGATCAGCTAAAAGTAGTTGGATCTGTATGTGAGTTATAATTAATCGAAATGAGTCTATTTAAAAAAAAAAAACGATTAATCGAACACAAATTTTTTAATCAGTAACAGCCCTAATATATATATATATATATATATATATATATATATATATATATATATATATATATATATTTTGCTACTAACATGACATTTTCACCACGTCGGTAACAACCCATGCAATCCATACATACTAAGAAACCAAAACAAATAAGTTCAGAAATTAAGTGTCATGGTTATGCAGTTTTGTTCGTCTCTCAGCCTACCTCTCCTCCATGTGTCCTTATTTAGAGGCCAGCCACTCTCACCTGGCTGCTTAACCACTTAAGCCCCGGACCAATATGCAGCATAAGGACCAGGCCCCTTTTTGCGATTCGGCACTGCGTCGCTTTAACTGACAATTGCGCGGTCGTGCGACGTGGCTCTCAAACAAAATTGGCGTCCTTTTTTTCCCCACAAATAGAGCTTTCTTTTGGTGGTATTTGATCACCTCTGTGGTTTACATTTTTTGCGCTATAAACAAAAATAGAGTGACAATTTTGAAAAAAAATGCAATATTTTTTACTTTTTGCTATAATAAATATCCCCCAAAAATATATTAAAAAAAACATTTTTTCCCCTCAGTTTAGGCCGATATGTATTCTACCTATTTTTGGTAAAAAAAAAAAAAAAAAAAAAAAAAAAAACGCAATAAGCGTTTGATTGGTTTGCACAAAAGTTATAGTGTTTACAAAATAGGGTGTCGTTTTATGGCATTTTTATAAAAAAAAAATTTTTTTTACTAGTAATGGCGGCGATCAGTGATTTTTTTCGTGACTGCAACATTATGGCGGACACATCGGACACTTTTGACACATTTTTGGGACCATTGTAATTTTCACAGCGATCAGTGCTATAAAAAAATGCACTGGTTACTGTGAAAATGACACTGGCAGTGAAGGGGTTAACCAGAAGGGGGCGCTGTAGGGGTTAAGTGTGCCCTGATGTGTTTTACTTACTGTGGGGGGGGTGTGGCTTAGCGTGTGACGTCACTGATCGTCGTTCCCTATGACAGGGAACAGACGATCAGTGACAGGCTCACTAGGAAGCACGGGGAGAGGTTTGTTTACACTTACCTCTCCCCGTTCTTCCTCTCTGTGACCCGATCGTGGGACACCAGCGGCGATCGCATCCGCTGCTCCCGCGGGCACGGTCATGGAGAAGAGGATCAGGTCGCAAGCGCGCCGCCGACGGCTGGGCTCTTAAAAGGGGACGTACCTGTACGCCCATGTGCCCAGCCGTGCCATTCTGCCGACGTACATCGGCGTGCGGCGTTCAAGTGGTTAAGTAATCTCTTCTCTAAGCATGGCTCCACCCCAGGCCCTATCAGGGAACACTATATTAAACCTGTGCACTGCAAGCTAGCCGGGCTGATCAACGTTGTTTGTTAAGCTATTGTGTGTTTGGGTTCCTGCTTGCCGTGTGCTACGTCTGTCTGTTTTACCGATCTTGGCATGTTCTCGACTATCCCTGTCTGCTTGTGACCTTGACCTTTGGCGTGTCCTTTGTTTATCCTTGTCTGCTAGTCGCCCCAACCTTTGACTTATCCCCTCACTATCTCTTGTATCCTGAGCTGCTGCTTCCCCTCTATAGCCCACTGTGAGCGTGAGCTGGGGGATTCTGGGGTCCGCAACCTGGATCCAGTTGCAGCCCAGTCCAGCCTCACCACTAGAGGCTCTGGTGAACACCTGCTGGATCTTAGACTCCACGCCCTGGGGAATCTTAGGCTCTAGCTCCCTGTGGGATCCCTGTTAGTGCTCCAGTGGAGCTGCCTTCCTTTACCACCCTGAGTTTCATCCGCAGCAGTCAGCCATAGGGTTCACTACCTTAGCGGTGCACTCCTGACCCAACGGTGTGCATCTGTCACCTGGCTTCAGGTGACCTGACAATAAGTTATGTGTAATAAAATGAAACGATACAGGGAAAAAAGTATTTAACACGCTAACTGAAATTAATTTTATATATTTCATACAAAATTCTTTGTTGACAATGACAGCTTCAAGACGCCTTCTGTATGGAGAAACTAGTCACATGCATTGCTCAGGTGTGATTTTGGTCCATTTGTCCTTACAGTCATCAAATCTTGAAGGTTCCGTGGGCCTCTTCTATGAACTCTGATCTTTAGTTCTTTCCATAGATTTTCTATTGGATTCAAGTCAGGTGATTGGCTGGGCCATTCTAGCAGATTTTCTCTTTCTTTGAAACCAATTGAGAGTTTTCCTGGCTTTGTGTTTGGGATCATTGTCTTGCTGAAATGTCCACCCTCGTTTCATCCTCCTGGTAGATGGCAGCAGATTTTAATCAAGAATGTCTTGATACATTTTTCCATTCATCCTTCCTTCAATGATATGAAGTTTGCCAGTATTGTATGCTGAAAACCAGCCCTACACCATGATGTTCCCACCTTCAAACCTTACTGTTGGTATGGGGTCGTTTTTGGGGTGATGTGCAGTGCCATTTGACCTCCAAACATGGTGTGTAATATGGCATCCAAAGAGTTACATTTTGGTCTCATCTGACCAGAATATATTCTCCCAGTACGTGACAGGCTTGTCTAAATGTTGTGCAGCAAACAAACAAGCTTCAACATGCTTTTTCATCGGCAATGGAGTCTTGTGTGGGAAGCGTGCATACAGGCAATGGCGGTTGAGTGCATTTATTAGGGTAAACACTGGGGCGGTGCCGACGTTGGTGGTAAAGCGGCGCTAATTTTAGTGCCGCTTTACCGCTGTTATAGCAGCGCTTTTCGCCCACTAGCGGGGTGCTTTAAACCACCGCTAGCGGCCAAAGAAAGGGTTAGAAGCGCCCGTGTTGCGGTCCTGCCGTAGCGTTTTGCAGGTGTTTCAGCAGCGCTGCCCATTCATTTCAATGGGCAGGGCATAACCGTTCACGAACCGCCCAAAGATGCTGCTTACAGGACTTTTTTCCCATCCTGCAAGCGCACCGCCCCAGTGTAAATGCACTCAGGAGGCATGAGAGGCGCTTTATAGATGATATTTTTAGTGCTAAAACGAATGAAAAGCGCCCCAGTGTAAAGGGGTCTTATTGTTTTCTTTGAAACAATCATACCTGTTAATTCCAGGTCTTTCTGAAACTCTACACACGTGGTCCTTGGCTCTTGGACACCTCTTCTGATAATAATTTTTATTCCTCTGTCAGAAATCTTGCGAGGAGCACCTGGTCGTGGCCAGTTTATGGTAAAACGTTGTTCTTTCCATTATGGCCCCAACAGTTTACTGGAAAATTTAGAAATCCTTCTGTAACCAATGTTTTGCAACAATAAGGTCTTGAGAGAGCTCTTTGCTTTTACCCAACATGAGATATTTCCTGTGTGACACCTTGGTAAAAAGACACATTTTTATAGGCCATCAATTTAGACAAGGGATCGTCAACTGCCGGGCCGTGGCCTGTTTGCAGCCGGGCCGCGAAGACTGCACTGTCTGACGTGCGGCGGCAGAGCGAACAGAAACAGCCCCCTCCCCATGTCTGACCAGCAAGCCGCTTGGATGACGACCCTTCCGTACCCTGATGTCATTGTGGTACTGTTTGCTTTTAATATCATTATCTATACTGACTATATGCTTTTATAACTGACTCCTGCCGTTTTCTCAAGTATCCACAGCGTTCTGCAGTTACTGTTCATTTTTTCTACAGTGCAATAAACAAGTTTTAATTTAGCTCAAATTTTATATGTACTTTTTGACTATTACCCACGGAGCGCTGCTTTGTTTTTTGGTTTTCTTGTTATCCATATTTCCAGTGGTTGGCAGCTGCACTGGATTTTAGTCCATTCAACACCCTCCTGGGGTTTTCACATCCACAAACATGACTGACAGCTTCCAGCATTTAAGGAACTTGTGGTTTGTTTTGCGTTTTGTCTGGATTTTCTACAGCAGCTTGTTGACAGTCGCTTGGATGTACCAGTATTGCACATTACATAAAGTAGAAACTATTATGCACAAGTTTATATTGTATGCCTACATGTGTACCAAGGAGTGATAGTTAATTGAAAATGCAAAGCACAATGGAAGTATCACAGATTGATGTTACAAATTAGAATGGAATTAAAATTGTTTTATATAATATAAAAAAAAAAAAAAAAAAAAAAAGGGAGGAGTATTGATATCTGGGGTAGAAATTTTGGTAACATCATTGACGTTGGAAATACTAAATTTGTCAATACTATCAAAAATGGATTGTAGCCATGATGGGACAAAAAAAAAAAAAAAACACAATCAAAATTATATATCAAATATAATATCTCTCTCTATATATCCATATCTATATTATTGTGTGGTTTTGGCCAAGTGAGTGCGTCACTCGACCAATCCCCAGACTATGTCCGTTGGTGACTAAACGCGCAGGGTGGAGCCTCCGACGGTGACGTCCTCACGTTCTCTTTCCCAGACAGTGGACGGGCGAACAACATAGGAAGTTAAGTGAAGGAGATGGAGACACAGCGGTTTTGCGTTCTACGATATGCTGCTGTCTCGCTGATCTCCATCAGACGTTAGCTGCAGTTTCGGATATCACCAAGGTCCTGGGGAGACCGTTACTTTCCCTGAGCTGGGTGAGACTGCCGCTTAGTAGTCATGGCTATCTGGTAAGCAGGCTACCTATTCACTTGGGTGTCGAGCTGCACGCACTTTTGTTTGTGTAAAGAATTTTGACACGATTTTCCATCTTGCAGTTTATTATTCTTACCTGCACAGATGGGCATCATTCCTTAGTTATCTATGGACTTGATTTTGTATGGGACTCTCACCTTTTTTTCCACTTTGATATATTTTTTCACTCTGATATTTTGTAAAAATAACCTCTAGCGCTGCATCTACTTTGTACATTTATCCTGTTTTGAGTTTTTAGTAATATACTTTAAAAGGTGCTTGGCAGCTGTATTCACTATCACATTTAGATTTATTTACACATTGTTTCTAGCGTAGCGTTAGCACTCTGGCTTTTTTTTTTTACATAGATTTTTGTTTACGGCACAATTATTTTACCTTTTTGGATCAACTCCATCTCCAATGTAAAGGAACGACCATAAGGGAAAATTTTTCCCCGGTCTATGCTAATCTCACTATGGGATACTGGGAGGGGCACGTTGGGGTCAATAACCCCTTCTCTGAGCACATTGTCTTCTACAGACGTTACATTGATGATGTCCTGCTCATTTGGAGTGGGGGCCCAGATGTGTTTTTCTCCTTTGTTGTCGCTTCGGAGTTATCTTTTACACATGTGTTGGACCCCACGGAGTTAGTTTTCCTAGACTTGGTCTTATCCCTCGAACAACAGAATATCATTACCAGCAATCATACAAAACTCACAAGTGGCAACTCTTATCTTCATTTTGAAAGTTGCCACCACCCAACCTGGAAGAAAAACATCCCTAATGGACAGTTTCACAGGTTGAGAAGAAATTGCACAGGGATGTGAGGTATAATCTTCCAAGGTAAAATTATGCAAAGAAAGTTTGAAGAGAAGGGCTACCCTATAGATATCAAAAAGCCATTAAAAACAAAAAGATATCGTTAAAGAAACGGAAAATACAGCTAGATTAGTGTCCACTTTTAAATACCAAATATAGGACCATCTCTAAAATTATTTACAAACATTATAATATTTTGAAGTTGGATAGTTTGGTTCCTCTGTTGCATCCCAAACCACAAATAACTGAGAGAATCACGTACCATAAAAAACATTAAATGCCCCGAGCATGTTAAAAAAACTCAACAAAAAGACCTTTTTTTGATATTAGGGCTTATTTTGACAATAGAACAGGTATTTTTCAATGCCGGAAAAGAGGTGGTCTCACCTGACAATTACTCACGGGTGTTCGGAGATTGTCACCAAGGGCACCTCTTTTCAGATCAAGCAGTTTATCACGTGTTCAACCAAATTTGTTATTTACGTCCTGTGGTGCCCCTACAATTTCTTGTAGGTGGGTCACACGATACGTACACTTCGCACAAGGGTGGGTGAGCACCGCAGGTTTATTCAAAAAGGGATTTGATAAACAGTGTCCCACGCCATTTCCTCCAGGCACACAACAAAGACATCAAATGCCTGGAGGCAATGGAGATTGAGGCCATACCCAAATGCACGCTTACGGATAACAAGAGGTTTTCCCTCCTTTGTAGGAGGGGAACTTTTGGAATTTTTTGTTGGGTTCCCTTTCACCCGAGGGCCTCAACCAAGACCTTGAAATTCATACCATCATGTGATATCGTTATGCTTGACATTTGTCATACCGAGTCCTGCAGCATGACTAATAGATTTGTTCTAATTATTGCATGTATCTTTATGTACAAAGCGTGCATACACACAAATATATGTAGATATTTTCAATTTGTATGTGCTATTATCTATCAATCGATAATCATTTGTCATCACCACTGATAAAGGATGAACAATTATTATTATTATTATTAATAAATAATCATGTACCACCATCTTTGATTTCAGATCATTTTATATTCTCCCTTCCTCATCACATTCCACATGAATTCCTAATTTTTATTTTCATTAATATTAATTAATTATGATTCATCATTATCAATTAATTGTATGTGTATGTAATTATATATATATATATATATATATATATATATATATATATATTACACCTACATACATACATACATACATACATACATATACACACACAAAATATACATACATACACACACTATATATATACACACACACACACATCACAGGTCTCAGAGGACCATTCACAAAGCACAGCGCGACTCGCGCATGAGCAATTCTAAAGCTGCTGTGAAGCCACAAGGCCCGTTTCCCAAACCTATGATGCCGGTGCCTGCACCTGAAGCCAAATTGAAGAATCGGCTCTGGCGAGATCATTGCTGGATCCCTGGACAAGTACAGTGAGGGTAAAAAAGTATTTGATCCCCTGTTGATTTTGTAGGTTTGCCCACTGACAAAGAAATGATCAGTCTATAATTTCAATGGTAGCTTTATTTTAACAGCAAGAGACAGAAAAAAAAAAATACAGAAAAAAAAAAAACGCATTTTCAATAAAGTTATAAATTGATTTGCATTTTAATGAGTGAAATAAGTATTCTACCCCTTCGCAAAACATGACTTAGTATTTAGCAATCACAGAGGTCAGACGTTTCTTGTAGTTGGCCACCAGGTTTGCACACATCTCAGGAGGGATTTTGTCCCACTCTTCTTTGCAGATCCTCTCCAAGTCATTAAGGTTTTGAGGAGGACGTTTGGTAACTCAAACCTTCAGCTTCCTCCACATATTTTCTATGGGATCAAGGTCTGGAGATTGGCTAGGCCACTCCAGGACCGTAATAGGCTTCTTCTTGAGCCATTCATTTGTTGCCTTGGCCGTGCTTTTTGGGTCATTGTCCTGCTGGAACACCCATCCACGACCCATTTTTAATGCCCTGGCTGAGAGAAGGAGGTTCTCACCCAAGATTTGACAGTACATAACCCCATCCATCGTCCCTTTAATGTGGTGAAGTTGTCCTGTCCCAATAGCAGAAAAACATCCCCCAAAGCATAATGCTCCATGTTTGAAGGTGGGGAAAGTGTTCTTTGGTGTCATAGGCAGCATTCCTCCTCTTCCAAACAGGGCGAGTTGAGTTGATGCCAAAGAGCTAGATTTCGGTCTCATCTGACCACAACACTTTCACCCAGTTCTCCTCTGAATCATTCAGTTGCCTATTAGCAAACTTCAGACCTGTACATGTGCTTTCTTGAGCAGGGGGAACCTTGCGGGCACTGCAGGATTTCAGTCCTTCATGGCGTAGTGGGATACCCATTGTTTTCTTGGTGACTATGGTCCCAGCTGCCTTGAGATCATTGACAAGATTTGCCTGTTTAGTTATGGGCCAATTCCTCACCATTCTCATGATCATTGAAGCGCCACGAGGTGAGATCTTGCATGGAGCCCCAGACCGAGGGAGATTGACAGTTATTTTGTGTTTCTTTCATTTGCGAATAATTGCACCAACTGTTGTCACCCCCATTCCAGTCTTGTGTAGGCCTACAATCTTATCCCTGACATCTTTGGACATTTCTTTGGTCTTGCCCATGGTGGAGAGATTAGAATCGGATAGAGTGATTGGATCAATCCTGACGGCCTTTTTCATATATATATATATATATATATATATATATATATATATATATATATATACACACATATACATATAATTATACTATACAATATACACACTCTACAACTTTCCTACAGACTAAATAATGTACAATGATTTGGGTTAATTTTACCAAAGATATGTAGAAGAATACATTTTGGCCAAAAATTATGAAGATTTGCAAAATCTTATAACAGAAACAAAGAAAAACGAATTATCATATTTTTTATTTATAAAGTAAAAAACAAAAAAACATAAAATATAGTAGTGATTAAATACCACTGAAAAAAGCGCTGTCGCAAAAAATAGTACAATTTAATATGGGTACAGTGTAGCTTGACTAATTGGCAAAGTGTGACAGCGCTGAGACGAAAATTGGCCCGTCGAGAAGGGGGAGACGTGTACAGTATTGAAGTGGTTAAAAATAAAACAGTGCACATTGGCCCTTAAGGCTCATTTGCACCTACGGCAGTCTACCTCCCCTCTGAAAAGCGATCTCCAGTGGATCGCTTATTAGAGTAGTACAGTCGAGCAGAGGCTGCCAGGCATTCAGGAGGCATTTAAAACAAGGACGGTCTTTGTGAATACAGTGCTGCAATCGGTATGGCCCCATTTATGTGAACAAGCCATATTTGGCGGCGGTACTGCCCACTAGAGCTGTGCGATTAAGGCCCCTTTCACACTGGGGCGGTGGGTGCGTCAGCGGTAAAGCGCCGCTATTTTTAGCGGCGCTTTACCGTCAAATTCGCGGCGCTATTTGGCCGATAGCAGGAGCTTTTACCCCCGCTAGCGGCCGAGAAAGGGTCAAAACCACTGCAAAGCGCTGCTGCAGCAGCGCTATGCAGGCGGTATAGCCGTGCTGCCCATTCATTTCAATGGGCAGGAGCCCATTGAAATGACACATGGAGCACCTCAGTGTTCTTGCTCCAGTCCAGCTGCTAGCAGGACTTTTTTTTACCGTCCTGCTAGCGCACCGATCCAGTGTGAAAGCCCTTGGGGCTTTCACATTGGAGAGACAGCAGCGGCTCTTTCGGGGCGCTTTGCAGGCGCTATTTTTAGCGTTATAGCGCCTGCAAAGCTCCCAAGTTTGAAAGGGGACTTATCGTTAAACAATCGTGATCTCGATTCAACCCCCATCACGATCTCTATGCAGAATTTCCCAGATCATTCATGTAACAAGTTTAGAGAGTTCTCTGCTCACTCAGCTTTTGGAACCCCCAACCATTATATATTTTTTTTTAGCAGAGACCCTAGGGAATAAAATGGTGATTGTTGCAATATTTTATATCACATTGTATTTGTGCAGCGGTCTTTCAAACGCAATTGCTTGGGAAAAAGAATTTTAAAAAATCTAAAACAGTAAAGTTAGCCCAATTTTTTGGTATATTGTGAAAGATGATGTTACGCCACGAGAATCGTGATCTTTATTCTAAGCAAAACCTGACACTGGGGTATAATCTTAGCTGTAGCCATGAAGCTAAGCAACGCGGCCGCAGCATGTGCAAGACCCTGAGCAGCTGCATGTAATCTTTTAGGTGGGTGGTCTGGGGGCAGTAAAACCATGACTCAACCTGCCTCTGTTTTCTGCTGCCCATATGAGCGAGACCCTATGTTTTGGTTTTAATTCAGACAATGTATTGCATTGATTTTCCAGGTCTGAAGAGTTTTTCAAAGTATAACCAAAATGGTGTTTGTAAATAACAGATGCAAGCAATTTACCACACACATGGGCAATTCACTGCAATTTCTGACTATATTATCTGAAACTAAAAATATATATATAAAAAAAAAAAAAAAAAAAAAAAAAAAAAAAAAAACTTAAATAGCTCTGAATCAAGGGCCACTTTCAATGCAGCTCCTCTCATTTACCAACATTATGTGCGGTCCAAAATGCAAGATTATGTAAAATTACCAGTACAGGAACCTATGGCTCAGAAAACGCTCAAGCTATCTTAGCTCCTTTCATTCTACAGAAGTATCCAGCCAGTAACTGCGTGACAAGGAGGATTTACTGGGCACCACGCAGGGAATGTATTTACAAGCATGGGGTGTCTCAAGTTCCTTTAAAGCATGACTTTTTACAATACAGGTGGAGAGAAGAATTACATGCTGGCATATTGCATCTTATTTAATTTTTTTTCTAGGTACCACAAAGTTAGGAAAGAAACAAAGTGTAACAAAGGTTCTTATCTGAAATAACACAAACTTCTATCTAAATCTACAGATATAATGAAGCAACATTGCAGGACAAAAGTAAGAGGATGTTAAAAACTTACGTAGGGCTGATATATTCTCGCCGATTTACCGTGCAGATCACTGCATGGAATTTAACCACTTAAAAGAGAAGTATGGGTCTGTTTTTTTTTTTTTTGCTATTCATACTTGCCTCGTGGATGCAGCATCAGACCGATGCTGCATCTGTCCCCCGGAGTCTCTGCACTGAGAACCGAGCCACCGAACACCGCCGATGGCTCGGTTCTGACTGTCAGTCACCATAGCTTTTGCTCTACTTCTCCGCGCTCATTGGAACGCGGAGCCGTGGAGGGGCGGGGAGCAGCCGTCTTAGTGTCTCGCTGAGACTGCCATTAATCAAGGCAGCTGCCGGATCCCGACTTGGAAAACGAATTGCACTTCTGTGACCCAGAGGAGAAGCCTGAGAAGTCTGAGGGATTTGCATTGTCCCTGGTCCCATTTACCCTTGAAGCAACTGGTGGAGCTAGCAATGGTGCAATGGTACTAGAACTGCAGGTATATATTTATTACTATTTTTTATGTTTGTACCACGACCCCTACTTATTGAGGATGGGACTAGTAGCATATTTACTTTTTAATATTTACTTATATGCACCTCCCATACATCCCCTTATTAGCCACGTGAGGAGGATACATTTATATTGTCTCAATTCTCTTGGCTAGTATACTTTTGTTATTTCAATTTTATAGATACCTACTGCATGCACTTTAGCGATTGCCTACACGATCCAACAGCCTCACCTGCTACTCTGGTGGGTCTGGCCCCCACCGGTGACCCAGTTTCGTGAGCTGGTCCGAGCCCCTCTAGTTTGATGTCCGGTCAGCACTGTATGCAAACTTTTCGAAACTCTGAGACCAGGTGAGCATGCGCAGCTCAACAGTGCGATAATATGTTGAATACGAGTATAGCTATAACTGACTTATTTAATGTATGTTTGGTTTTATACTAATGGCATGTTTTATGTCTTGTATAATCAGATGCCAATTTAGATGGATGCGGTGCCCTGACGACGCATTCCTGCGAAACATGTCGACCTCCTGCATTATTCACCATCTTTAATCATGCATCAAGCATCCTCTCATGGTCTATTGTATCTATGACTGACACTGTCATTTTTATAACATTATATTAATACATTTTTGTACTTTCTTAAACACATTGTGTTTTGAGTGTTCACCTTACAAACAAACACACCATCTCCATTAACCGTCCCTTTTGTTTTGAGTGAGCCGCGTCTCTCTCTTTATTCTCTTTTAACTTCATACCCGGGATTGGAGAACATGGTCTGTTTCTGGAAACCGTCCAACTAACCAACTTCCACATGAGGAAAAAATTAGTTCCCTTTTAGAATTTCTTGCCTTTAATCCAGAATTATAACCATAAAGTCTTCATATTCTGCCAAGTACCCTATGTCACTCTAACAAATATAGGTGGTCACAGATCTAAACGTACATGAATGAACTACGCTCATTTCTTTCCAGTTTTGTCATCTTAGGACGGCCCTTTCTTTTCCATTCTTCCCTGGATTCCCATGATTTTCCACATGCTTGTACTCAGTAGTAGATGCCATGTTGTAGCAGTAACTGAAATGTTTAGCAGCTCAATTTGTAATACTTTGTGGCTGGTCCTTTGACCACTACAAAACTGGGCCAATTTTGACATTTGACAGCGTTTATTTTCTAGCAAAAAAATGTATTTATTTTTTTCAAAGAAAAAGACCCTGGAGAATAAGATGGTGGTTGCTGCATTTTTTTTTATGTTGCATGATATTTGGGAGCCCATTTTTAAAATGCAAATATTTTCAGGAAAAAGAAAACGGCATCCCAGTCTTAGTCCGTAGGGTTCAATATTGAGTTGGCCCACCCTTTGCTGCTACAGTGGATATAAAAAGTCTACACACCCCTGTTAAAATGTCAGGTTTCTGTGATGTAAAAAAAATGAGACAAAGATAAATCCTTTCAGAACTTTTTCCACCTTTAAATGTGACCTATAAACTGTACAACTCAATTGAAAGAAACTCTTTTCGGGGTGGGAAGTAAAAATAAAAAAATAAAATAAATAATGTGGTTGCATAAGTGTGCAACACCCTCTTATGACTGGGCTCTGAGAAAGAGGGTAATCCTTTGAATCGCGTCAGCCGGGAGTGGCCCCTGAAATCTCCTCTGTTACCATCTGGAGTCTGTTGTCATAGACCAATTGCTGTCATCTGGAGATTTGTATCGCGAGTTTCTTCCATACGTTTGTATCTTTTTAACCTAATTTTTTAATAAAATTATATCCAAGGATAATGCACAAGGTTGGTGCGCCCATTTTTTTTCTTTCTTCTCGCAGACCCTCTTCTTATAACTGGGGATGTAGCTGGGTTCAGAATTCAGCAATCACATTCAAACTCATGTTAAATAGGAGTCAGTACACACCTACCATTTAGGCCTGGTTCACACTGGTCCGACAAACGCTCCGACATTAGGAGCTCATGTCGCATGACGTGTGAAAATCAATGTTTCCCTATGAGAGCCGTCTTAACTGGTCCGACACAAGTCGGTCCGACTTTGAAAATGCTCCCTGTACTACTTCTGTCCAACTTTGATCCTACTTCAGCCCATTGAATATCATTGAAGTCGGATCAAAGTAGGATCCTTGTCCTAACCATCCGACATTTGACATCTGACATGGTGATTACAGCAGCAGTAAAAGGAATTTATCTCACCCTGGGATTGTTTTGATTGGTCAAAGGACAAGTCAGACTAGCACAAAGTCGGATCAAAGTAGTATCCTGTTCATGAATGTCGGATGGATGTAGGATCAATGTAGGACTGATGTCGCAGAGCAAAGTAGGATAAAAGTCGGATGAATGTCATGTCGTATCAGTGTGAACCCAGCCTCAAGGTGCCTCTTATTAACCCCAAATAAAGTTCAGCTGTTCTAGTAGGTCTTTCCTAACATTTTCTTAGTTGCATCCTACAGCAAAAGCCATGGCCTGCAGAGAGCTTCCAAAGCATCAGAGGGATCTCATATTTAAAAAGTCCTTTCACACGGACAGTCTGCCCGGCGGACTCCGCTTTGCTTCGCGGCGGATCGCTCGGCTGATCCCCGCTGGGCAGGGGGATGACAGGTCCGTCTCCACTCACTATGCAGAGACGTACCTGTCAGAGCCCCGCTCTCCTCTATGGGGAGGTCGGATAAAAACGGACCGCCTGTTCGTTTTCATCTGATCCGCCAGACAGATAAAAAACAGGGTCTCTATCATCTGGATTTCATGGACAGGATCGGATAGCAGCGGACATGTCACCGCTGACATCCGCCACTCCATAGGAGTGAATAGAGGGAAAACTGACAGGCGGACCTGAGCGGAAAGCCCGTGTGAAAGGGGCCGTGAAAGGGGCCTTAAAAGGCAGTCGGGAAAAGGGAACCAACGTATTTCCAAGGCATTAGATACACCATGGAACACAGTGAAGACAGTCATCATCAAGTAGAGAAAATATGGCACAATAGTGACATTACCAAGAACTGGACGTCCCTCCAAAATGGATGAAAAGACAAGAAGAAAACTGGTCAGGGAGGCTGCCAAGAGACCTCCACAACATTAAATGAGCTGCAGGAATATCTGGCAAGTACTGGCTGTGTGGTACATGTGACAACAATCTCCCGTATTTGTCATATGTCTGGGCTATGGGGTAGAGTGACAAGGAAGGAAGCTTTTTCTTAAGAAAAAGCCAGGCTGAATTTTGCAAAAAACACATCTGAAGTCTCCAAAAAGCATGTGGGAAAATGTGTTATGGTCTGGTGAAACCAAGGTTGAGGTTCAGGACTCTGTGCAGGCCAGTCAAGTTCCTCCACCCCAAGTTAGCTCATCCATGCCTTTAAGGACCTTGCTTCGTGCACTGGTCCAAATCATTTGGTGGAGGGGGGATTAGGGTGTGGGGGTTGTTTTTCAGGGATTGGGTTTGGCCCCTTAGTTTCAGTAAAGGGAATTCTTAAGGCTTTAGCATACCAAAGACATTTTGGACAATTTCATGCTCCAAAACTTTGTGGTAACAGTTTGGGGATGGCCCCTTCCTGTTCCAACATGGCTGCACACCAGTGCACAAAACAAAGTCCATATAGACATGGATGAGCAAGTTTGGGGTGGAGGAACTTCACTGGCCTGCACAGAGTCTTGACCTCAACCCAATAGAAAACCTTTGATTAGAGCGGAGACTGCGAGCCAGGCCTTCTCACCCAACATCAGTGCCTGACCTCACAAATATGCTTCTGGAAGAATGGTCAAACATTCCCATAGACCAGGGGTAGGCAACCTGGGGCCCTCTAGCTGTTGCAGAACTACAAGTCCCATCATGCCTCTGCGAGTAATTGTAACTGCCAGCCTTGCCATTCTTCATGGGAAATGTAGTTCCACAACAGCTGGAGAACCCCAGGTTTCCTACCCCTGCCATAGACAGACACACTCCTAAACCTTGTGGACAGCCTTCCCAGAAGAGTTGAAGCTGTTATAGCTGCAAAGGATGGGCCAACTCAATATTGAACCCTACGGACTAAGACTGTGATGCCATTAAAGTTCATGTGTGTGTAAAGGCAGGTGTCCCAATACTTTTGGTAATATATAGTGTATGTGTGACGGCTTTAAAGTGATTTACCGGGGCTATGACTGAAGCCATGAGCCATAATTCCAGTATTTTTTTTTCAGCCGTGGATTATTTTTCTAAAAAAAAGCGACCCAAGCAGCTGATCAGCCCCTGGACCGCTTTTAGAAACAGTGGGAGAGGGTCACACCTTTCTTCCCTCTGTGTTTACCAGGTCAGACAGGTGGCAGCAGTACCGGGCTCCCCGATTGCACTAGTGAGCGGTGCCTGTTAGACCATTTTTAGTTTCACTTTAACGAGCACTGAAGAAAATGGGGGAGGGGAGTTGTTAATATTCTGAAGGATAGTTCCCATCCTGCAAATGCCTTGTTTACAGTGTTGCCTTCTGGCAGACGATATAAGAGTATTTCCTCTCGTACCGACAAGCTAGAAAACAGCTTCTTTCCGCAATCTGTACAGTTTTTGAATGCTAGAGGCCTTTTAACCTTTTAAGGGTAAATTAAATGTGCATGCGATGTATGTGTTGTTTTTAACCACTTAACGACCGCTCACTGTAATTATACGTCGGCAGAATGGCACCGACAGGCACAATCACGTAGAGTGTACGTGATCGCCTTTGTACAGTTGGGGGGTCCGATCGGACCCCCCTCCTATACAGTGAGCGGCAGTTTATCGTTGGGGAGCGATCAGAGATGAGGGGGTGACCATTCGATTTTGGCCACCCCCTCGCGATCGCTCCCGGCCAATGAAAATGCTTCCTCCGCCATGTGATGTAAACACAGGCAGGAGGAAGTGATGTCATCTCCCTTGCGGCGGTCTTTTCGATGCCGGCGCCGAGGAGAGAGGAAGCAGGTTAGTGCACCAACAGTCCACTGACACATAGGCACACATTTCACCCCCCAGTCACCCCCCCAGATCACCCCCCAGGTCACCCCCCAACCCCCAATCACAGTGTCACTGATTGCAGTGATCTTTTTTTTACTGATCACTGCATTTAGTGTCATCTGTGATAGTAAAAAGTTGCAGGGCAGTTAGGTTTAGGCCCCTTTAGGTCCAGGGTAGCCCCCTAACCCCCCCTAATAAAGGTTTAACCCCTTGATTGCCCCCCAGGTAACCCTTTCACCCCCTAACGCCAGCGTCACTAAGCGATTGTATTTTCGATCGCTGTATTTAGTGCCGGTGGTGCCCTAGATAGCCAGTTATTTATTTTTAGTTTCGCCGCAGGTTTTTAGAGCGTCAGGTACCCCCATATATTATTTTAACCCCCTGATTGCCCCTAGAGTTAACCCTTTCACCAGTGATCACCGTATAAGCGTCACTGGTGACACTGGTTACCCAGTTAGTTATTTAGGTAACCCGTCAGGTTTTTATATAGCGTCGGGTACCCCCATATTTAACCTAATAAAGGTTTTAACCCCCTGATTGCCCCTAGTTAACCCTTTCACCAGTGATCACCATATAAAGGTTACGGGTGACACTGGTTGGTTAGTTTGCTTTTTATAGCGTCAGGGCACCCGCCGTATATAACCCAATAAAGGTTTAACCCCCTGATCGCCCGGCGGGTGAGATCAATTAGGTTTTAGCGCCAGAGAGGGTCTGCGTCGCCCCAGGCAGCGTTAGGTTAGTGCCAGTAACGCCAACACCCACGCGCAAAGCATACACCTCCCTTAGTGGTATAGTATCTGATCAGATCTATACTAGCGTCCCCAGCGGTTTAGGGTTCCCAAAAACGCAGTGTTAGCGTGATCAGCCCAGATACCTGCTAGCACCTGCGTTTAGCCCCTCCGCCCAGCCCAGCCCACCCAAGTGCAGTATCGATCGATCACTGTCACTTACCAAACACAACACACATAACTGCAGCGTTCGCAGAGACAGTCCTGATCCCTGCGATCGCTAACAGTTTTTTTGGTAGCGTTTGATACATTTGGTGACAGTCAGGTGCTTTTTTTACCTGTGAATCTTACTAGTGTACCCCTAAATTTAGAGCCCAAAATGGCAAGACGAAGGTACACTAGTAAAGAGGCCTACGAGATTCTGAGCATGACAGATAGTGAAGAGGAGGTCACGCATCTGTCAGATTCAGGCTCAGAATATCTTCCCGTAGAAGGCAGTGACGTCAGCGGCCCCACGTCAGATAGCTCCGACGACGAAGTTCAGGTCCCTGCTAAGGTCAGGCGTACCCGATCCCGATCTTCTGAGGTTGTTGAGGAGCAAGAACCGCAGGGCTCTCGTATCATGGAGCAGAGTAGTACTAGCGCCGCTATTCCTTCTGGTGAATTGGCAAGCACCAGCGGCCTAGTACAGCCTGGGCGTACATCCAGCACTGCAGTATCACGTGGTGACGTGGCAAGTCCCATAAGTGCAGTTCAAGCTGGCGAGGTGGCAAGCACAAGTAGTGTCCCGCTGCCACCAAGAAGACAAAGGCAGGCCCGTCGTGCCCATAGTGCCCTTCCTGCAGAATTCGCCTATCCTGATTGGGTCCCCACCACTTCTGCAGAACCCGTACTTCCCCCATTCACTGCCCAACCCAGTATTCAGGTGGAAACAGCTGATTTTATGCCAATCGATTTTTATTCGCTGTTTTTCACGGAAGATCTCTATAGATCTATTGTGGACCAGAGTAATTTGTATGCTGGTCAATTCATCGCCGCTAACCCCCAGTTGCCTAAAAATAGGATTTTTATAACAGCTTACCTGTAAAATCCTTTTCTTGGAGTACATCACGGGACACAGAGCGGCATAGTCATTACTATGTGGGTTATATAGTTTACCTTCAGGTGCTGGCACTGGCAACTTCCAAACCGGAAGTACCCTCCCCTATATAAGCCCCTCCCATCCGGGAGCACCTCAGTTTTGTAGCAAAGCAATAAGTGTCCCCAAAAGAGGGGTGGGAGCTCTGTGTCCCGTGATGTACTCCAAGAAAAGGACTTTACAGGTAAGCTGTTATAAAAATCCTATTTTCTTTCTCGTACATCACGGGACACAGAGCGGCATAGTCATTACTATGTGGGATGTCCTAAAGCAATGCCCAATGAGGGGGGGGGGGGGGGGGGGATACACCATACATAAGCTGAGCGCTATCAGACATGAGGATCTTTTGCGGCCTGCAACACACTGCGCCCAAAGGCGACATCCTGACTTCTAACGTCCACCTGGTAGAACCTAGTAAACGTGTGTACTGAAGACCATGTTGCGGCCTTACAGATTTGAGCCAGGGAGGCCTGGTGATGCACTGCCCATGAAGTTCCAACTGCTCTCGTGGAGTGCGCCCTAACTTTGAACAGAGGCGGTCTCCTTCTCAAGCCATAGGCTTGCATAATGACCTGTCGAATCCACTTGGCTAAAGTAGATTTTGACGCTGCCTGACCCTTTCTGGGGCCTTCCGGCAGAATAAACAAAGTATCCGTTCTGCGAATCTGAGCAGTGGCTTTTAGATAAGCTTTAACTGCTCTTACTACATCCAAAGAATGTAATAACTTTTCCTCTACTGAACTAGGTTTGGGGAAAAAAGAAGGAAGAACCACATCTTGGTTCAAATGAAACCTCGATACCACCTTAGGAAGAAAGGCTGGATGAGGACGTAACACTACTCTGTCCTTATGGATAACCAGATATGGCTCCCTACAGGACATAGCGGCTAATTCCGACACTCTTTTAGCCGAACAAATGGCTACTAGAAAAATCAATTTCCTGGTGAGAAGAACCAGGGAAATATGCTGTAATGGTTCAAATGGTTGTTTCTGTAGAACCGACAGAACCAGGTTTAAGTCCCATTGACATATGGGAATATTAACCGGAGGGCTAATACGCATCACTCCTTGTATAAAGGCTTTGACTAGTGAATGCGAAGCCAAGGGCCTCTGAAAAAATATTGACAAGGCCGAAATCTGACCCTTGATAGTACTCAAGGCAAGCTTCCTATCTACAGCCCACTGTAGGAAGTCCAGAATCCTACCTATTACGTACTTACGTGGATGCCATTTCTTGGCCTCACACCAGGCGATGTACGCCTTCCAGAAACTATAGTAGATCTGCCTGGATACCGGCTTCCTGGCATTGATCATGGTAGATACCACAGGATTAGAGAGACCTCTCTTTTTTAGAATGTGGGCTTCAATAGCCAGGCCGTCAAACCTAGGGCTGGTAAGGAAGGGTGGTATATCGGTCCTTGCGAAAGCAGGTCCGGACGATGTGGGAGGGTCCAAGGACTCCCCACAGTCATTTTTACAATCTCCGCGTATCATGCTCTTCGGGGCCACGCTGGAGCCACCAGAATCACTGGTTTCTTTTCTACCCTGATTCTGCGGAGTAATCAAGGTAACAATTGTGGCAGTGGGAATGCATATATCAGCTTGAACTGATCCCAAGGGAACACTAGGGCATCCGAGCCGCAAGCTAGGGGATCCCTTGTCCAAGAGACAAACCTGTCCACCTTTGCGTTGAATCTGGATGCTACCAGATCTACATCCGGTGTTCCCCACCGCTGACATATTGTCTGGAAAACCTCGGGGTGAAGGGACCATTCCCCTGGGCATAATTGTTGGCGACTTAGAAAGTCCGCCTTCCAATTCTCCACTCCTGGAATGAATACCGCGGATATGGCTGGGACATATCTTTCTGCCCATTTCAGGATGCAATTTACTTCCCTTTGGGCTGCACGACTCCTGGTGCCACCCTGATGATTGATATATGCCACTGCCGTGGCATTGTCCGATTGAATTCTGACAGGGGACCCTTGGAGTTTGGATGTCCATGCTACTAGGGCACACCGGGCTGCTCGTATCTCTAAGAGATTGATGGGCAGGGCCTTTTCTGCATCCGACCATCTGCCCTGGAGAGACCATTGCTCCAGTACTGCTCCCCAGCCTATAAGGCTGGCATCTGTAGTGACCACCTTCCAAGAAATCGGACTGAAGGATTTCCCTTTTTCCAGATTCTGGGGAACCAACCACCAACGGAGGCTCTTGCGAACGGAAGGGGACAAGGACATTGGTAAGTCTAGGGCCTGAACTTTTTTGTTCTAGGCTGACAGTATAGCCCTTTGCAAATTCCTTGAATGGAATTGACCGTAGGGTACTGCTTCGAATGATGCCACCATTTTTCCCAGCAGCCTCATGCACAGGCGTATGGATGGCTGTCTTTTTGTACCCACTAGGTGGATCAAATCTCTCAAAGACGACACCTTTTCTTGAGGCAAGAAAATTTTTCTCTGGTCTGAATCCAGCCTTAGCCCCAAGTATTCCAGACTTTTGACTGGTTTTAGGGCTGACTTGTCTCGGTTGATAATCCAACCGTGAGATTCCAGATACTCGATTGTCTCGTGAACAACCACTTCTAGTTTTTCCACTGAGTGGTCTATCAGCAACAAGTCGTCTAGATATGCCATTATCGTTACACCTCGTGTTCTTAAATTGGCCAATAATGGGGCCAGAATTTTTGTGAACACGCGTGGTGCTGTGGCCAGACCGAAGGGTAAGGCTCTGAACTGAAAATGGCGCCCTTCTACTGCAAAGCGTAGAAATTTTTGGTGGACTGGAAAGATGGGAATGTGCAAATAAGCATCTTTGATGTCGATCGAGGCTAACCATTCCTCCCCTTGTAGGGCAGTGGCCACCGATCGGATCGACTCCATCCGGAAAGTCCTGATATGTAGGAATTTGTTTAGCCCTTTTAGATTTAATATGGGCCTCACGTCCCCGTTTGGCTTCGGGACTGTAAAGAGGTTTGAGTAAAACCCGAACCCCCATTCTTCTAGGGGGACCTCCATAATTACTGCTTGGAGCAATAGTTGTTCTAGTGCCAACAGGAGGGATCCTCTCTTCCGGGGATCCCTTGGCACGTTCGACCTTATAAAATGGGAAGGAGGGGAGTCTTTTAACTCCAATTTGTATCCCAGACTTACTGCGGAGAGCACCCATCTGTCTCTGATTGTGTCCCGCCAGGTCTCTGCGAACAACTGAAGTCTTCCCCCCACCCGATTGAGTGGGGGCAACCCTTCATGCATTTGACTTTGGGGGAGGTTTTGTACCTCTCCTGACCCAGGGCTTCTTGTTACCCTGCGATTGTCCCTGATTTTTACCCCCGGGATTTGACCGAGGAGGCCGTCGGAACTGTTTCACAGCCGATGTCCTAGGGACTGGAGAAGCAGGCCTCTTAAAAGAGGGACCTCTAACTCTGTTTTTAACCGGCAAGAGTGTACTTTTACCGCTGGAAATTTTCTGGATATATTTGTCCAGGTCTTCCCCGAATAAGCGTTCACCATGAAATGGGAAGCTGACCAGCAATTTTTTACAGGGGGCTTCAGCAAACCAGTTTTTGAGCCATAGAAGCCTGCACATATGTACTACAGACAGCGTAAGGCGGGAGGCCTGATGGATTGAATCCTTTATGGCGTCAACCGCAAAGCATAAGGCTCTAGGTAGATCAGCTAGGGCAAGGGCCTGCTGCTCTGGCAAGTCCCTTAAGACCTGTTTCAACTGATCCTTCACTGCTTGGCAGACCCCAATAGCTGTCACTGCTGGTTGTATCACCAAGCCTGCTGTAGCAAAAGCAGATTTTAATAAGGACACCAATTTTTTATCTATTGGGTCCTTGAACATTTGGACATTATCCACTGGACATGTCAGTGATTTATTCACACAAGAGATGGCTGCGTCCACTGTAGGGACCCTCCATTTTTTGATGAACTTATCCTCCATGGGATAGACCACCTGAAATCTCTTGGGAGGAGTAAATATTTTATCAGGATGTTCCCAATCTTGGTAAATGAGCCCTTCCAGTAAAGGATGGATTGGAAAGGAACAAACAGTCTGGGGAGCTTTTAGCAACCCCAACGAGGAGACAGAAGTGGATGATGGCTCCGCAAGGGGCATTTTAAATGCTGATCGGACCATGTTAGTCAGGGACTGAACCCATAATCTTTCAGCATGTGATGCTGAGAATGGCTCTTCCACTGTTGATTCCTCTACAACAGAATCAACCTCATCCTGATCCCCTTCAGGTAGGTTGATCCCTGTATGGGACTGTTGCTCTGCTAACAGGTACTCTGAGGGAGGAGACGGAGATCGGGCGCGCTTTCCCTCTGACAGGGAAGCAGCGATCAATGTTGACAATCTCTCTTCCAGCCCTCCCAGAGCTGAGGAAAAAACCTCCTCTGTTACATACACAGGAGCAGGTGAACTGAGGACAGCCACAGTACCAGGTACTCCTGAGGGTGCTCTACGGTCACTAACCTCTGATACTTCAGGGGAGATTGGTGCAGCCGAAGCATGCCCAAGATCCTCAGAGCCCGATGGAGACCCCCTATGCTTCCTGGGATTTTTAGTCCCGGAGTTTTTAGACGGCATATTCCTAAGCCCAAAGCTGAGGTATTCCAGCCGAAATACACCACTTACTGACAATAGTCTAGCACAATTGCTGCTATAAAAACAGTTGGTGTCTACTAATGTGCCTTTCTATGGGGATGCCTGCATCAACCGCTTGCTGTATGCCTCTTTTAAATGTTGCCAGCTCTGTCTCTGCACTCCATAGCCAGCTCACAACACATAATTGTGCCTTTTAACATGCTGGGACGCCCGCACATGCGCAGAAGCGCTGCGGCGCGCACAGAGCGTCATCCCCAAGCTCCGCCCCCTTTTCCAGCTCACCTCTATATATAGAGGCACGTGCACGCACCCGCGCGCGGGCACGTGTGCCTTCGGCGCTCTTTTTTGAAAAAGGAAACTAGGGACAGGAGACCGGGCCCTTTTGCCGCAGGCCGGGGGATGAACGAGCATTGCAACATGGCAGAGGAAGCAGTTTCCCACAAGAGAACTCACCATCTGCCTGGACTTGACTCTGATGAAAAGAAAAAGTCCACATGACAAGAAACGTTCCACAGCGGCCTCTAGTGGATTAACACAGGTACCGCGGTCTGTCTATTTTTTTTTTTTTTTGACCACTATTAAAATTATTACATTTTTTAGTAGTTACAGGCATGCACAGATATTTAGCGGGAATACCGTTAGGTAACAGGCAGAAAGACATATTAGGCTTGGGGGTCCCCTAATAGAACCAAGTCCCTGGGGGGCCCCCCACTTACCTTTTCCCCACCGCAGGACTCTGTTTGGTCCACAGAAGCCCAAACTTCACCTCTCACGGCAGGCTTTGTAATTAAACCTTCAGGGACCGGGTTCCCAAGGATTCCACTCCCCTGGACCTGTATAGCACCCTGCACAGAAAGCATCTTAGTCGTGGGTATGACCAGAGCTCTGGATCCCAGGGTCCAGCTCTCCTAAGAGAAGCATTACAGGCAAAACCTTGCTCTTCTCTGCAAGGCCCGGGTACCGACCGTTTAGCTATGAAGCTTTTTTGGTTGGATCCGGAATAGCTTACTGAGGCCCAAAAGAACCTGTACGCAAGCTCAGTGAAAAACACGTTACTTCTTGGCCAACACCTTAGACACTGGCAAAAAAAAAAACTGAGGTGCTCCCGGATGGGAGGGGCTTATATAGGGGAGGGGACTTCCGGTTTGGAAGTTGCCAGTGCCAGCACCTGAAGGTAAACTATATAACCCACATAGTAATGACTATGCCGCTCTGTGTCCCGTGATGTACGAGAAAGAAATTGCCAAAGGTTGGATACCAATTACGGTTTCCGACTTTAAGACCTTTCTGGGCCTTTCCCTCAACATGGGCACACAAATTCCCGTCATTGCGTGCTTATTGGTCCACGCACCCAATTGACCACATGCCCGTGTTCTCTGCCTCCATGCCCAGGAAACGATACGAGCAGATTTTGCGGTTCATGCACTTCAACCACAATGAACTTTGTCCTCCACGTGGGGACCCTGAATACGACCGGCTCTATAAAATTCGGCTCCCTCATAAACCACTTCAACGAACGTTTTGCAGCCTTGTTTATTCCCGATCAAGCTGTCTGCGTTGATGAGTCCCTGATTAAATTTTCTGGCCGCTTGGCTTTCAAGCAGTACCTTCCCAGCAAGCGTGCCAGATACGGGGTCAAGCTCTATAAGTGCTGTGACAGGGCAACAGGCTATGTATGGAGCTTTATGGTTTATGAGGGAAAAGATAGTCAGGTTGAGCCGGTCAACTGCCCGGATTACATAGGGAGCGCTGGCAAGATAGTGTGGAACTTGGTGTCACCCTTATTCGGAAAGGGGTACCACTTGTATGTGGACAATTATTACACGAGCGTGCCACTGTTTAGTCACTTGTTTGATCATCAGATTGGAGCATGTGGCACCGTGCGACCTAATCGCCGGGGCTTTCCCCAGCGGCTTGTAGATGCCCGTCTTAGGCTGGGGGAGAGAGCCTGCGTAAAGTGTAATAACTTGCTCGCTATGAAGTGGAGGGACAATAAGAATGTTTTCCTTCTTACCTCCCTTCATGCAGACACGACAGTCCAAATTCGTACGGAGACTGGTGTTGTGGAGAAACCCCTCTGTGTCCACGAATATAACAAAAATATGGGAGGGGTGGACCTCAACGACCAGTTGATGGCGCCGTATCTAATTGACTGTAAGGCGAGACGCTGGTACAAAAAAGTGTCTCTATCCTTATTCCAATTGGCTTTGCTGAACGCTCATGTGCTATACAGAGCTTCAGGCGGGACGTTATCTCTTCTAAAATTCCAGAATGAGATAGTCACAGAACTCCTGTATCCAGGCGGTTCTGCACCTCACCATCCCCTACCAAATGCAGTAAGCCGGCTGCATGAGAGGCATTATACGCATCTCCTCCCGAGTACCCCTACCCAACGAGCCCCCCAAAAAAGATGTCGTGTCTGTAGCAAGCGCGGATTTAGGCGTGACACCCGTTATTATTGTCCACTCTGTCCTGACAAACCTGGTCTTTGCCTTGGTGAATGTTTTGAACGCTACCACTCAAAAGTGAAGTTTTAGCGTAGGGTACAGCATTTCACAGACTAGGACACAATTACACAGGGTCTCCCAAGATGCCATTACATTTTGAGAGACCCAAACCATTACAGTTGTGAAGCCCCATACACACTATCAGTTTTCTTGCAGGTTTTTCTCTTCAGGTTTACCAAAACCATGTAGTGCAAGGGCCTGCCTGATTGCATACGAATTGAAACTCTTAAGGTTTGACCTCATATTAGATGGTTTTGGTAAACCTGAAGAGAAAAACCTGCAAGAAAACTGATAGTGTGTATGGGGCTTTAAAGTTTTTTTTTTTTTTTTTTTTTAAAGTGTAAAAAAGTGTAAAAAACAAAAAACACAAAAAAATATAAAATAAAAAAAACCAAAAATAGTTGTCGTTTTATTGTTCTCTCTCGCTCTCTCTATTGTTCCGCTCTTTTTTACTGTATTCCATTCTGCAATGTTTTATCATGCTTGCTTTTCAGGTATGTAATTTTTTGTTTTCAGGTGCGCCATTCAACTGCAGCGCGGAATTATTTATCTTGACAGCAACAGCGTTTGCTCCCACGATACATAAAGCCGTGACTCCAGTGCTGTAGGAGGCGATTTCACCACCACAGTTAAAAAAAAAAAGAGCATATATGCTGAAGCATGGGGGCAGCAGGGGCGGAGGAGCGATTTTGCTCCTAATGCCGCGTATATACGGTCGAAATTCCGACGGAGGCTTGCCCGTGGAAAAGTTCGACCGTGTGTACGTGGCATAACCTTTTTATGCCGTGTACATACGGTCGAAATTTCGACAAAGGCTTGCCCGTGGAAAAGTCCGACCGTGTGTACGCGGCATAACTTTTTTGCGGGAGGACGCCCCCATGCTTCGGCATATATATATTTTAGGCACAGGTTGCGTTAAAAAAATGTTTTATTTTTTACTAGGTTTTGTTTTGGTATTTGCTTTGCAGGTATGGTATGGTAAGGTCTTACTGTTGTACTGTAATGTTACTTTGTTTTAATGTTAACCACCATTTGCTTAGCAGGTATGCCATTCAGTTGCATCGCGGATTTATTTATCTTGACAGCAACAGCGTTTTCTCCCACGATACATAAAGCCGTGACTCCAACGCTGTAGGAGGTGATTTCACCACCACAGTTAAAAAAAGAGCATATATGCCGAAGCATGGGGGTAGCAGGGGCGGAGGAGCGATTTTGCTCCTAATGCCGCGTATATACGGTCGAAATTCCGACGGAGGCTTGCCCGTGGAAAAGTTCGACCGTGTGTTCGCGGCATAACTTTTTTGCGGGAGGATGCCCCCATGCTTCGGCATATATGCCCATCATTAGAAGTGGGTGGATGAAGGGAGGTATTCTAATGGTGGGCATACCCACCGATCAATCTCTTTTTTTCGTTCAGCCAACAGGCTGCATGAAAAAAAAGATTACAATACATGTCCAACAAGGACCAGCAGCGTACTGGTATGTTGCTGGACTTTGAATGTTTATACCAGAATGATGCCTGCAGGTTTAGGTATCATCTTGGTATCATTCTTTTCAGCCAGTGGCCGGCTTTCATGTAAAAGCAATTCTAGCAGATAATTAGCCTCTAGACTGCTTTTACAAGCAGTGGGAGGGAATGCCCCCCCCCCCCGGATATAAACAGCGCCATTGGGAAATTGGGAAAGCATTTTATCACACCGATCTTGGTGTGGTCAGATGCTTTGAGGGCAGAGGAAAGATCTAGGCTCTAACCCCCCCCATTTTTTTTCAAAAAAAGGGAGTACCTGTCACTACTTATTGCTATCATAGGGAATATTTACATTCCCTGAGATAATAAAAATGCGATAAAAAAAAAAAAATATGGAAGGAACAGTTTAAAAATAAAATAGCAAAATAAATAATAATAAAAAAAAAGCACCGCTGTCCCCCCCTGCTCTTGCGCAAAGGCGAACGCAAGCGTCGGTCTAGCGTCATATGTAAACAGCAATTGCATCATGCATGTGAGGTATCACCGCGAAGGTCAGATCGAGGGCAGTAATTTTAGCAGTAGACCTCCTCTGTAAATCTAACGTGGTAACCTGTAAAGGCTTTTAAATGCTTTTAAAAATGAATGTAGTTTCTCGCCGCTGCGCGTTTGTGCGCAATTTTAAAGCATGTCGTGTTTGGTATCCATGTACTCGGCCTAAGATCATCTTTTTTATTTCATCAAACATTTGGGCAATATAGTGTTTTTTAGTGCATTAAAAATAAAAAAAGTGTGTTTTTCCCCCAAAAAATGCGTTTGAAAAATCATTGCGCAAATACTGTGTGGAAAAAAAAAATGCAACACGCACTATTTTAATCTGTAGGGCCTTTGCTTTAAAAAAAATATATAATGTTTGGTGGTTCAACATAATTTTCTTGCAAAAAAAAAAATGTTTTCATGTAAACAAAAAGTGTCAGAAAGGGCTTTGTCTTCAAGTGGTTAGAAGAGTAGATGATGTGTGACATAAGCTTCCTAATGTTGTGCATAAAATGCCAGGACAGTTCAAAACCCCCCCAAATGACCCCATTTTGGAAAGTAGACACCTCAAGCTATTTGCTGAGAGGCATGTTGAGCCCATTGAATATTTATTTATTTTTTTTGTCCCAAGTGATTGAATAATGACAAAAAAAATAAAATGTACAAAAAGTTGTCACTAAATTATATATTGCTCAAACATGCCATGGTTATATGTGGACTTGCACCCCAAAATACATTCTGTTGATTCTCCTGAGTACGGGGATACCACATGTGTGAGATATTTTGGGAGCCTAGCCGCGTACAGGACCCCGAAAACCAAGCACCTCCTTCAGGATTTCTATGGGTGTAAATTTTTGATTTCACTCCTCACTGCCTATCACAGTTTCGGAGGCCATGGAATGCCCAGATGGCACAAACCCCCCCAAATGACCCCATTTTGGAAAGTAGACACCCCAAGCTATTTGCTGAGAGGTATGTTGAGTATTTTGCAGATCTCGCTTTTTGTCACAAAGTTTTAAAAATTGAAAAAAAAAAAATGTCTTTCTTCATTTTCAAAAACAAATGAGAGCTGTAAAATACTCACCATGCCTCTCGGCAAATAGCTTGGGGTGTCTACTTTCCAAAATGGGGTCATTTGTGGGGGTTTTGGGCTATCTTGGCATTTTATGGCCTTCAAAACTGTGATAGGTAGTGAGGAGTGAAATCAAAAATTTGTGCCCTTAGAAATCCTAAAAGGCGGTGATTGGTTTCCGGGGTCCCGTACGCGGCTAGGCTCCTAAAAAGTCCCACACATGTGGTATCCCCGTACTCAGGAGAAGCAGCAGAATGTATTTTGGGGTGCAATTCCACATATAACCATGGCATGTGTGAGCAATATATCATTTAGTGACAACTTTTTGTAATTTTTTATTTTTTTTTGTCATTATTCAATCACTTGGGACAAAAAAATAAAAAAAAATATTCAATGGGCTCAACATGCCTCTCAGCAATTTCCTTGGGGTGTCTACTTTCCAAAATGGGGTCATTTGGGGGGGGTTTTGTACTGCCCTGCCATTTTAGCACCTCAAGAAATGAGATAGGCAGGCATAAATTAAAAGCTGTGTAAATTCCAGAAAATGTACCCTAGTTTGTAGACGCTATAACTTTTGCGCAAACCAATAAATATACGCTTATTGACATTTTTTTTACTAAAGACATGTGGCTGAATACATTTTGGCCTAAATGTATGACTACAATTGAGTTTATTAGATTTTTCTTATAACAAAAAGTAGAAAATATCATTTTTTTTTCAAAATTTTCGGTCTTTTTCCGTTTATATCGCAAAAAATAAAAATCGCAGAGGCAATCAAATACCATTAAAAGAAAGCTCTATTTGTGGGAAGAAAAGGACGCAAATTTCGTTTGGGTACAACATTGCATGTCCGCACAATTTACAGTTAAAGCAGCGCAGTGCAAAATTCTGAATTCACCTCTGGTCCTTTAGCTACCAAATGGTCCGGGGCTTAAGTGGTTAAGAAGATAGTGTTTCATGTGAGGCAAGTGATGTATTTTATTGTGAGGGGGCTGAATTTTATTTTATGAACTTAAATTTTAATTGATAAATACATTTTCTGATTCTGAAACAATCAACCACAATTTTAAGTGTAGTGGGAGAAAGGGGGGGGGGGAGGCGTCGGGTGTTAGCTCCCCTTTATATTTAAATAGTTATTCAAATGCTCCTGAAAAAGCACAAGTCGCGTAACATGTAGAGCAAGATACTGCTTCACTGCAATATAACCGTACTCTTGGATTCACCTTTACTATACAGCAAATCTATTTTTTTGTCAGATTCCATGTAGCGTTAAAGTGGTTGTAAAGTCACATGTTGGACCTCTACCTATTAGGTAAGCCTAGAATAAGGCTTACCTATAGGTAGTGGAAAGATCCCCTAAACGTGCGCCATTTAGGAGATATTTCACTTGTAGTCCGCCGAAAATCTTCACTGCGCATGCGCAGGGAAGAAACTAAACTAAGTGCCGTTTCTTCCCCAGCCTGTGCCGTGAATTGCGGCTCCGGTGCGCATGCGCGTGAGTGACGTCACGCGGCTCCGGCGAATCACAGCGCCGGAGTCAGCGATCCGGAAGGAAGAGAAGACAGAAGATGGACGCTGCCTACTCTGGGGACATCGCTGGATTCTTTTGCAGGTAAGTGTCACATAATGGGCTAGTATGCGATGCGTTCTAGCCCATTATGCTTTTCATTTGCAGGCTGTAGCAGCGGGATAAAGAGGGAGTAAAACCAATCAGGGTTTACTTCCTCTTTAAGTTGGTTATATTTAGTGCTACATTCCCTTCATTGGTTCATTTTATCAGTGTGATTTTATACATCTCTCGGACCAATATGCAGCATAAAGACCAGGCCCCTTTTTGCGATTCGGCACTGCGTCGCTCTGACAATTACGCGGTCGTGAGACGTGGCTCCCAAACAAAATTGATGTCCTTTTTTTCCCCACAAATAAAGCTTTCTTTTGGTGGTATTTGATCACCTCTGCGGCTTTTATTTTTTGCGCTATAAACAAAAATAGAGCGACAATTTAAAAAAAAAATTCTATATTTTTTAACTTTTTGCTATAATAAATATCCCCCCCAAAAAAAAAAAATTATATATATATATATATATATATATATATATATTTTTTTTTTTTTGGGGGGGATATTTATTATAGCAAAAAGTTAAAAATATAGAATTTTTTTTTTAATTGTCGCTCTATTTTTGTATATATATATATATATATATATATATATATATATATATATATATATATATATATATATATATATATATATATATATATATATATATATATAAATAACATTTTTTCCCCCCTCAGTTTAGGCCGATGCGTATTGATTGGTTTGCTCAAAAGTTATAGCGTTTACAAAATAGGGGGTAGTTTTATGGCATTTTATATTATTATTATTATTTTTTTTTACTAGTAATGGCGGCGATCAGCGATTTTTTTCGTGACTGCGACATTATGGCGGACACATCGGACACTTTTTGGGACCATTGTCATTTTTACAGCGATCAGTGCAATAAAAATGCACTGATTACTGTAAAAAGGACACTGGCAGTGAACGGGTTAACCACTAGGGGCGCTGAAGGGGTCAAGTATGCCTAAGGGAGTGATTCTCACTGTTAGGGGGCGTGGCTATGAGTGACACGTCACGATCTTCGCTCTGATTACACAGAGCGGAGATCGGTGACAGTGTCAGTAGGGAACCGGGGAGATGTTGTGTTTACACTAACATCTCCCCGCTCCATCCCTCCGTGAGACGATCGCGGGGATCCCCGCGATGATCGAGTCCGCGGGACCCACGGTCCGACTCGCGGGGATGACTGCAGGGTCGTGAGCGCGCCCCCAGCGGTGCAACCACACGGCTGGCAATTAAAGGGGACGTACAGGTACGCGATTGTGCGTGTACGAGTCATTCTGCCGACGTATATATGCCGTGAGCGGTCGTTAAGGGGCTAAATAAATTAATATTTTTGTAACTTTTGTGTTGTTGTGCCTAAAAAGTCCAAGCTCTCCTCATCAAACTTTTTCCAATATAAATGGGAGGTGGCACCGTATATCTATATAGTATCCACAGTACCACTCTGTGTTGATACAATGGAAAAACAATAATTGTTGTGCTAAAATGTCAACCAAATGCAGAGCTGCATTGTATGCAGGATAAGGATAAAGAGTTAAAAAAATAAAAAAATTCAGGACAAGCAGTAATAAGCAGCAGCAGAGAGTCAGCAAATGATGAAGGTTTTAAAAGATGACTCCTGGTGAGAATATTGTTTGTTAAAAAAGGAGGAGAATCTGTAGCCTGGGTGTTTTACCACAGGTATATGTAACTGGCACAAAAAGGAGGCAGCACGCTGAAGGGTAGAAAAACCTTTGAGAGAAATAAAAAGAGAAACAAGCAGCGCCAACCTAAGTGCAGTAATGATGTAACACTTTTTTAATTTAAAGCGGTTGTATACCGCCAAACTTTTTTTTTTTTTCACAACCTGCAAGGCAAAGTCATAATGAGCTAGTATGACTAGCATACTAGCTCATTATCAATCACTTACCTTAGATCGAAGCCCCCGCAGCGGTCCCCGGACACGTCCTCCGTCGCATCCATGATACCCGGAGTGACTTCGGGGTATCGCCGCTCCGGCGCTGTGATTGGCCGGAGCGGTGATGACGTCACTCCCGCACATGCGCGGGGAACAGCACGATCCCCGCGCATGCGCAAATTCCGGCAGTGTCCAGCAGGCTGCCATTCAAAGAGCCGCCGCGCTCAGTGCGCCTGCGCCGTTGATAGCGGTGCACTCTTTTTTGCAAATATCTCCGAAACCGTGTAGGTCTCGGAGATATTGCAAGCACCTACAGGTAAGCCTTAATGTAGGCTTACCTGTAGGTGCATTTCATATTTGTGGGTATACAACCACTTTAAATAAAAATGCACTCACTGAGTAAGGTTAAAGCAGGCACATCATAGTAATGTCCGGTGGGCAGCAGGATGGACAGCAGGGTTCCACGAGACAATCTTCCAGCGCTGTGGGATCTTGCCTGGCAGCGCCTGTGGTTTCCGGTGTCCCAGGCTAGAGCGTGCAGGGCGCAAGGGGGAAGTACGTCACTCCGAGGTCGTAGTCTGATGATGCCATTACGTGGCTTCCAGTGTCCCAGGCTAGAGGGCGCAGGGGAGTATGTCACTCTGAGGTCCCTGGTTGTAGTTTGATGATACTATTATGTGCACGCAATAGCATCATCAGACTATGACCAGGGACCCTCGGAGTGACGTACTTGCTCCCTGCACGCTCTAGCCTGGGACACCGGAAGCCACCGGCGCCGCCAGGCAAGATCCCACAGCACTGGTAGATTGTCTTGTGGAACCCTGCTGTCCATCCTGCTGCCCACTGGACATTACTATGATGTGCCTGCTTTACCCATACTCAGAGTGAGTGCATTATTATTTAAATTAAATAAGTGTTACATCATTACTGCACTTAGGTTGGCGCCGCTTGTTTCTCTTTCTACTGTGTTGATACAATAACCGTTTTTCTCCTTAGCTTTGTATTGTCCGCAAAAACTGAGATTGAGACGCTTATCCCATCCTCTATATCATTTATGAATAAATTCAACAGAATTGGTCCCAAAGACAGATTCTTGAGGGACCTCACTTGCCACACTGGACCATTCCGAGTACTCGCCATTTATCACCACCCTTTGGACTCGCCCCTGTAGCCAGTTTTTAATCCATGTACTCAGCCTATGGGTCCATGCCAACAGACCTTCGTTTGTAAAGTAAACACTTGTGGGGAACTGTATCGAATGCCTTTGCAAAATTCAGATACACCACATCTACGGGCCTTCATTTATCTAGATGGCAGCTCATTTCCTCATAGAATGTTAGCAGATTGGTCTGGTAAGAGCGATTCTTCATGAATCCATGCCGATTACCACTAATTAGCGCTGCACGGTTCTGACCAAAATGAGAATCACAATTTTTTTGCTTCAAATAAAGATCATGTGCAACATCATCTTTCACATTATACAAAAAAAAACTGGGCCAACTTTACTGTTTATTTTTCTATTTATTACATTTTTTTCCCAAAAAATTGCATTTGAAAGACCGCGCGTGACATAAAATATTGCAACAACCACCATTTTATTCTCTAGGGTCTCTGCTTAAAGAAAATATATAATGTTTGGGGGTTCTAAGTAATTTCCTAGCAAAAAAATACAGATTTTATCTTGAAAGCAACAAGTGGCAGAAAAAGGTTAAACTGAACTCATTTACAGACCAAAGTTCATTCCTTTGATCTAAAAGAACAGAAGATACAATGATTCTCTTTATCTCCACCTAAGCAATGTTGTGATAAACTTGTCAGGGTGCCCGTTTTTTTAAAATTAGGAACAATGGTCTAGCTATCACCTGGCTGAGTTCCTCAAGGACCCTCAGGATCAAGCCATTTGGTCCTGGCGACTTATTTATGCTACATTTTTCAAGTCTATTTCTGATACTGTCTTGTTAGCCATGAGGGTGCTTTCTGTGATGTTTTATTAACATTACAGTCTTGGTTACTATACCCCCCCACCCCCTTTCCTTTGTGAAAACTGAGAAGAATGCATTTAAAAACATTTGCCTTCTCTGTCTATTGTAACCAAATTCCCTCCATCATCCTTTATGGGGCCAATATCTTCTGGCCTCACTTTCTTACCATTTATATAGTTAAAGAATTTCTCCGTTTTTTTTTTTACTCTCCTCCGATATGTGCCTTTCATGGTCAATTTTAGCTGCCTTGAAAACAAACATTTCTTATTCTTTATATTGTTGGAATGCTGACAATGACCCCTCAGCCTTGTATTTTTTAAAGGCATTTTCTTTTGCTTTAACCACTCCCCTACCCACCCATAGTCAACATGACGTCCACAGATGGGATCTCCCATCCTGGGTGGACGTCATATGACGTCCTGAGCTTTGTGGGGGATATCTGAATGATGCCTGCAGCTAGAGGCATCATTCAGATATCCTTCTATTCTGCGCACAATAAGAACGATCATAGCAGCGGTTCCGCCGCTTGATCGTTCTTATAGGCGGCGGGAGGGGGCACCCCCCCCACCTTCCGCCACCATTCGGTGCTTCTCCGGGCTCTCCCGTGCCATCGGGGGCACCGGAGAATGAATCGTCCGGCGCCGGAGGTGAAGCATAGAGATGACTGGTGACCAGATGGTCACCAGTCATCTCTATGACCGTCGGAGGCCCGGGCGCGATGTGATGACGTCACACCGGGTTCTCAAAAGTAAACAAAGATGCGATTGCGGCTAGTAAGCATGAGATCAGTGAAATTTTTTTCACGATCTCATGCTTTCCAGCCTGGAGGAGAGATGTGGGGTCTTATTGACCCCGCATCTCTCAATAAAGAGGACCTGTCACACATCATTCCTATTACAAGGGATAATTACATTCCTTGTAATAGGAATAAAAGTGATCAAAAAAAAAGAAGTGTAAAAATAAAAAAAATTAATAAAAAAAACCGCCCCTGTCCCCGGTAGCTCGCGATCAGAAGCGAACGCACGCAAGTCCCGCCCACATATGTAAACGCCGTTCAAACCACATATGTGAGGTATCACCGCGTGCGTTAGAGCGCGTGCAACAATTCTAGCACTAGACCTCCTCTAACTCTAACCTGTAAAAATGTTCAAAGCGTCGCCTATGGAGATTTTTAAGTAACAAAGTTTGGCGCCATTCAATGTGTGCGCGCAATTTTTAAGTGTGACATGTTAGGTATCTATTTACTCGGCGTAACATCATCTTTCATATTTTGCAAAAAAATTGGGCTAACTTTACTGTTTTGTTATTTTTTAATTCATGAAACCATTTTTTTTCCCCCCCAAAAAAAGGCGTTTGAAAAATTATTGCGCAAATACCGTGTAAGAAAAAAAAGTTGCAATGACCGTCATTTTATTCCCCAGGGTGTCTGCTAAAAAAACATATATAAATGTTTGGGGGTTCTGAGTAATTTTCTAGCAAAAAAATGATGATTTGTACATGTAGGAGAGGAGTGTCAGAATAGGCCCGGTATTGAGGTGGTATAAAAAGGCAGTTATTGAAGTGGTTAATATGCATTTTTTTTACGTTAGCGTTTAGCCACCCAGGATTAATATTTTAGCATTTTTTATACATTTTCCCATTGGAATGCACTGGCCAACACCTTTATTTACTATGTTCTTTAAGCACTCCCATTTTTCCTCCGTGTTCTTTGTCCCTAGGATTTTATCCCATTTAATAATTGTCTAGCAAAGAGCGCAGTTTAGGGAAGTTGGCTCTTTTGAAATTTAGTGTCCTTGTATTCCCCTTGTGCGTTTGTGATTTATACTGAATCCAATTGACCTGTGGCCGCTGTATCCTAAGCTGCCCCATATTTCCACATCTGCGATCAGGTCTGTATTGTTAATGATCAGTAGGTCTAGTAATGCGTTCTCTCTTGTGGGTGCATTCACCAACTGACCCATGAAATTATCCCGAAAGATTTTGGAAATGGCGAGCCTTAGACGAATGCGCAGTTCCTTCTGCCCCGTCTATATCGGGATAATTAAAATCCTCCATTATAATGAAATTTCCCAGCCTTGCCGCCATTTCAATCTGTGATAGGAAGTCAGTTTCCCCCTCCTCCTTCAGGTTAGGGGGCCTGTAACATATGCCCACTATTACTTTCCCATTTTTTTCCCTCCCTTTGGAGCTCCACTAGTAATGTCGACCCTCGCGTTCACCTGCACATCACTCTTGCTATACAGGCATACCCCTCCCCCTTTCCACCATATAGGACATACCCCTGAATGGTTGCCAGCCAATCATGTGAGCTTTCAAACCAAGTTTCTGAAATTCACAAAAAAAATCAAAAATCAAAATTTTCCTCGTACATTAGCAGCTCCAGTTCTCCCATTTTGTTAGCTAGACTTCTAGCATTGGTAAATAATACTCGTAATTTTGTCCTGTCGCATGCGATTTGGCACGGGTTTGGAAATAGCTGGAGAGTCCAATTGCAGACGTATACACCCAGCACTGTATGAGATATCATCCACCTCTACAGCTCGAGCTCCCAAAGGGTCCACACACAGCAGAACCATCTTTGGTAATTCCATTGTCATCCTTATACGGAGTTTAGCCGTGAGAGCCCTGCGTGGTGAAATACTTGGCGTCCGGACCTTTTGTCATTCCATGTTGGTCTTGTCTTGTTACATGTAAGCATACATGACATGCACAATTAATGTGGTTTTAAGTATTTTCCCTATCGGGATTATTTTTGATATTCTCCATTTTTTAACTGGAATACCTTTTGATATCAATTATTAAAACTATACTGTTCCGGTGCGTTTTTGATGCGTTTTACTGCGATCTAGTACAGTCCAGTGCAGGAAAAATGCAGCATGTTCTACTTTTTTCCCTGGAACTGGAAATCCCTTGAACTGACTGCACTGATGTGAACTATGCCATTGGAAACAATATAACCTACTTTCCATGCGTTGTTGATGTAGAAAACAAAAACAAAAAACAAACACACTTGACCGGACATGGTGTAAACTGGCCCTAAGGCCCCTTTCACACTGGGGCGTTTTTCATGCGGTTTAGCGCTAATATTAGCGCTATTATACCGCATGAAAAATTTGTGCCTGTAGCCTTCAATGTGAAATCCCGAAGGCTTTCACACTGAAGCGGTGCGCTAGCAGGACCGCTCAAAGTCCTGCTAGCCGCTTCTTTACAGCGGTAAAGGAGCGGTGTGTTCACCGCTCCTTTACCGCGGCTGCCCATTGAAATCAACGGGACACCGCGGTAATACCGCCCGCAAACCGCGGCAATAGCCGCGGTTTGCGGGCGGTATTAACCCTTTTTCGGCCGCTAGCGGGGGTTAAATTCACCCCCCTAGCGGCCGCATATCGCGGTAAGAACGACGGTATAGCAGCGCTGAAAATCGCGCTGCTATACCGCCACCGCTCCTGCCCGCCCCAGTGTGAAAGGGGCCTTAAAGTAGAACTTTATCCATAACAACTTGATAAAAAAAAAAAAATAAGAAGTTCAGCAAGAAACATACAGTCCACATTAAGAATTATGCTACCAAAAATAGTGTGTTGTAAATTGCCTCCAGCATTGTTCTGGTTTCTTCTTGCTGGAGGCTGCCATTTTGTTGAAGCTCAGAGCCTCTAAACAGCAGTAAAATCATAAAGCACAACTAAACCGATTTAACAGTTCAGAAAACCATTACATTCCTGGAATGCCAGGGTTGCCAACTGTGACATTTGCTTGTGTCCTCAACCAAACTGTCACACCATCAAATGGCTGGAGTCATAACTGATCACATGTGCAGCACCATGGCAGTTGCAGATATACAGAAGCAGCTTACTTGGCTATAAAGGATAGGAGGGTTTAATTTTGCTTTTGTCAGCAGATCGGCCTCTATAAACTCGGCAGTGCCTAAAAATAGAGAGCAACTGAGCATGTGCACAGCAGGATGAGACCGTGTATTACTCGATTTTAAACAGTAATGTGTTGCATACCTGCAAAAGGGGCCAGTTTGAAGAGATCTAGTAAGACTTATTTTTCTGACTAAAATTTCCACTTTCATCACTTGCCGACCAGCCACCATCTTTATATGGTGGCAGGTCGGCTTTCCTGCGCTAATCGTCATGTCCACCGGCGACTGGGGATCTGCCTCTGTAAACAAGGCAGATTCCCATTCTGACAGATGACATGACAGATCTACTGTTCCCAGTCATTGAAAACAGCGATCCGTCATGTCCCTGGTAGCCCATCCTCCTTACAGTTAGAACACACCCAGGGAACAGTTAACCCCTTGATCGCCCCCTAGTGTTAACCCCTTCCCTACCAGTGTAATTTTTACATTGATCAGTGCATCTTGCATTTGTCTGCCACAATGTCGTAGTCCCGCTTAAAAACGCAGATCGCCACCATTACTAGTAAAAACAATACTTTTTTTTTTTTTTATATATAAAAGTCCCTAAATCTATCCCCTATTTTGTAGACGCGATAACTTTTGCACAAACCAATCAATATACGTCTATTGTAATTTTTTTAATATATTTCTTTGGATATGTATTATAGCAAAAAATAAAATAAAATAAAATATATATATATATATATATATATATATATATATATATTTTTTTTTTTTTTTTAATTGTCGTTCTTGTTTATAGAGCAAAAAAAAAATAAAAAAATAATAAAAAAAAAGACAGAGGTGATCAAATACCACCAAAAAAAAATCCCTATTTGTGTGAAAAAAAAAAAAAAAAAAGGACGTAAATTTTGTTTGGGTACAACGTTGCAAGACTGTGCAAATGTCAGTTAAAGTGACGCAGTGCCGTATCGCAAAAAAAAATGGCCTGGTCATTAAGGTGGCAAATCCTTCCGGGGCTGAAGTGGTTAATACGCAAAGCAAACTCACCCATGGCTCCATTCTTTATTTGGTTGAATGACTTTGAAACCCCCCCAGCATTTCGGGCCTTGGCCATCTTAAGTAAGGGCAGGCAGATGATTCATGTAGCATTTACTTCCTGGAATCCATTTGACCATGGCTCATTCAGGCAGGAGGGTGTGCTTAGCTGAGAAAGCTCCCCTCTCCCTCCTCCAGATAAACAAACAAATGTAGCGGACCCCCAAAATTGGGGTCGCTGTGCCTTAAATTTAAGGGCAGCCTGAGCCATAGTTTGGCTCAGGTTTTCTGATTCTTTAGATTGGACTCTGCTCTGCTGTGGTGTTGCCTGGGTTCCCCTTGACCTGCTAGTGGCGCTGTTGCCCAGGTCTTGGGTCAAACCACAGGTGGCATTGTAGCGTGATTGGGTGTCCTCTCTCGGCAGCCATACAGTGGGCGTGGTCTACCTGCTGTGCATGCCGGGAGAGGGTACATAAAGGGCAGATGCCATTAGGCGGGGGGATTCCAAGGGGGACCCCTGGTGGCGAGAGTCGCGCCCTTTGGCCCTGCTGGCTAGGGGTGCCTGAATTGGTTGAGAAGTCTCGGGCACCTTTAGCCCGAGGCTATAGCGTTCCAGGTAGGCCCAGTACCTTCAACTGGGTCTACAACCAAACCATCGGAGTCCCAGGGTACCTGTGGGAGGGTGGTCCATTCTGAAAGAGGAAATCAGGGGAGGACCTGTCCGGAGGATCGGTGACGGAAGCCACTGTCTCAGGAGAGGCCTGGTTGCCTATCAGAGGGAAGGACTCCGTGAGTTGCACAATAGCTCCTGTGATGTGCCACACTGGCACTTATGGTCTCTAAAAGTTGCAGGCGCTAGAGAGTTCTAGATTCAGGAACTAAAGGATTCTGTGGCAGAGGATCACCTGAACTTGTCCTTGAAGGGGACAAAATCTAAAGTAACTCTTTGTGCTTCACTCCGGCTGCTAGAACCGTGAGAGGGATCTATCCGGGTGAGCAATACCCACTCAGGCTTGAGTGGCGACGAGGGTAAATGGGTGCCACGTGCCTGAACCTACCTCCCTACCCAACTCTATCTCCAACTCTTTTTCCCCACTAAGTTCCAAGCAAGAAAAATAAACTTGTCTGTTGGAGTTTAAAACAGTCTGGACATTGGCCTTCTTTTAGGAAAGAGAATAGACTTTTCCCTACACTCTAGGGACGAGAACCAACTGAAGGAGGTAACTGGCTGCAGGACCCAAAAATTGTATGAACACCGCTAAACCTCTTATACCAGGAGAATACGGGCATGTGGCATGGTGTGCCCTACTCTGCAGGTGGAGGTAAGCAGGAGAAAAAGGGTCTGTGTGCTACACAAACCAAAAAAAAAAAAAAACACGCCCATGAAGCCTCCTGGGATGTATGACATCATTTTGGCCTAGGCCAGAAACTAGGAAGCAACTGAAGAAACGTAAAAAGCAAAGTTCAAAACAAGTAAATATATTACACCATTCTATCTATTTACAGTACAAATGCTAGTAGCACAAGGACAAAAATATATATATGTTGACAGAGTGAGTTTCTGCTGTAATGAAAACGCATTTTCTTTAGTACAGAAATATAACTAAACTAAATTACTTTGGTGGAGTGGAGGAATCCATTTAGCAAAGCTTAACATGGCTTATTATTACTGCAATACACAAAGAATAATAGGCAATACATCAGGGAATGTAGAAAAGCCCATTGTAAACACTGTGGTTTTGTTAGAGACTTCTATGTTTATACCTTATTGGGTGATCGCCGCATGTTTTAGGCCGCTCCATAACAGAGACCCACTTATCGTCATAGCTGAAGAGAGAAAGGTCAAGGTAAGGGCTTCCACTGTATGACTGGGCGCTGATAGGAAGCTGGCTGAGAAGCCTCCTCACTGCTTCTGTGTGGCCTCCATACTTGGCATTCACAATTGTGTCTTTGAACCTACAAAACAAGGATTCACAAATTACATCCCAAGATCAAACATCGGTGCAATAAACTATTTATACTGTAATAGAAAACGAACCATTAAGAAGGGTGCTTTGCAAAATGTAACCTTTCCTAAAACTGCTTACACGAATTCACATTCCAATCTCTTTTCATAGAGATGCACCGAAATATCGGCAGCCGAAAAATATTGGGCGAAAACTGTATTTGTCATTTTGCCAATAAAAAAAAAAAAGAAAAAAAAAAAAAAAAAAAAGAAGAAGAAGTGACGATAATGGCTCAGAAAACACATTCAATTTTGCCACGATTTTACTGTGTTTATGGTGTGTTTTTCCTAGGTCATGCGACTCAAAAACTGCATCAAAAAAGTAACACGGGTGTGCGTTATTGATGTGTTTTTGCTGCATTTTCAATGCATTTCAACGGGGAGGTGCGTTTTTTTTTAACTTGACCAAAAATGCAGAAAACAAGATTTTTAACACCACAACGGAAACGCAACGGACCAGTGTGAATTTAAAAAAAGGATTATTTTTTCTTGCGCTAAAGGTGCCGATAATGGCCGACAATAAATTCATATAAAGTGTTACTACACCCAGGACTCTGCATTCACTATATCTGGTCTCCCACAGTACACAGAACATGGAAATGCATTTTAGTAAATATAAACTGCTAAATACCTTTTCTTATCAGCAGTATATAGCAGTCTTGTGACTTCTATCAGTGTCAGGTTAAAGCTTGTAAGAGGAGTTTTCATTCTCCTCTGACTGTCTTATGGAGGCAGCAGGACCCCTGACCCTCTGTCTGGACAGTGCCGATTGGCCCTGGTGCTGATCACATGCACCCTCCCGAGAAAAAAAAAAGAAACTCTAGCAATACACACCAAACTGAGTATGTGCAGAGAGACTCCAAAAGTAGTGCTAATTTGCCAATGAAAACTTTTTTGTCAGTGGCATTTTTACAGTGACGTCCATCATTCCCTCTGTGCAGCCCACCAATGCACTGCGTAGGTGAAGAGGATGGGTGAGCGGGAAAGTTTCAATCAAGCAGCCGAAGAAAATTAATCCAGGGGCTGAGTGAGCGAGTAGTTCAGCACTGTGACCATACTCTCCCACTTCCCCTTCAAATCCTTCCTGCCATCTTTCTCCCTCCTCCAATTTCCCTTTCTTATGTTGTCTCTCAGCAGAACCTTTCCTTAACTGCAAGCATAGAGCTTTCTTTCTTCAGGCTATGATAGTACTTGGTTCTATGTGCATTTAAGTGGGCTCACCATGCCATTACCTTGAAGGATTGGCATTTAGGAGGTTAAAACAGGCAGTGAGCAAATGTGATATCACCTCCTCACTGCCTTGCAAATGCCTCTGAAAAGTGACCTGAGCATGGATCACTGTTCAGTGGCGTGACAGTGCCTGCTGCAAGTGTGAACAACCTTTTGGGTTCTCATTGGTATGCTGTGGTTTGGCCGCAGTGGTGGTGTACTCGCAGGTTTCCTGCAGGTTACTCCTGGTTATAGCTGCAGTCCCATAGACTATTATTAGGTTGCACATTTTTGCCAGATTTTCTGAAAGCGCATTAAAAGTCCTGCATGCTGCATCTTTCAGAAAACCCAACAAAAACTGTGCAACCCAATAGTAGTCTCTGGGACTGCGGCTATAACCAGGAGTAACATGCAGGAAAATTGCACGTACACCACCACTGTGGCTACACCAAGCACTGTGCATTAAAGACCTCCGTATACCATCCAGAGTGGCTAAATCTGTATCTGAGTTTGTGAAAACCTTAAAGTGGTTGTAAACCCACTTATGCAACTTGCACCTACACGTGCAAGAAATATCTCCTAAACCTACACGGTTTAGGAGATATTTGCAAAAAAAGACATGCACCGATGTCTACGGCGCATGCGCGCCGTAGACAATGGTGCATTCACAGGGTTAAGCCCATTCACAAATCCGGCCTTGCCGGATTTGACGGCTCCCCCGCGCATGCAAGGAGTGACGTCTTCACCGCTCCGGCCAATCACAGCGCCGGAGCGGCGCTGTGATTGGCTGGAGCGGCGATACCTTCCGGGTATTGAAGGAGCGAAGGCTGTGGCTGGAGGGGGAGACAAGGACGGCTTCAGGGGCCCCGATCTAAGGTAAGTGATGCATAAAGAGCTAGTATGCTCGTCATACAAGCTCATTATGGCTTTGTCTTGCAGGCGTTTTTTTTTTTTTACAATTTTTTTTCAGGGTTTACTTCCACTTTAATACCATAAATAATAACATATTAGAATTTTGTGCTCAAGACTATATAAGTAGTTTGGAAATGAAAGAGAAATGCTTAAATAATGCATTACAATTTAACTAAACCCATTTGCTTTTAGACGACTAAAAATGTAGGACAAAATTTCCATTTGTTGCACGTCTAGAAGCTATAGTACAGCTTCCATTAATATAAGAGGGGTCCAGAAGGGGCAGGCATAGCTTCCACAGTTAACACGTGCCAGTCACAGGCCCTAACGTAGCCACCGCATCTAATGATCGGAAAGCTGCAATATTTTCCATTTTTTGTTTTGGGTTTATTACGGCTTTGTATTTCGGATCAATATTAGCGGCAAATCTTACCTCCGTTGTATCTGCCTGGCAAAGTTGTTGCTGGATGCAGAGCAGGGGAACTGAACGGCTTCGCTGTGCAGAGTCGCGTTCCTGAACAGGTCGCAGAAGTTTTCAAATAGTTCTAAAAGTTCATTTGATGTGTTTTCAAACACAGCGATGACTTCTGTTGTCACCATGTTGTACACCACAAAGAACGAAGGCTAAAAAAAAATAAAGATAAAAAAACAAACAGGATAAAACATTAAGATAAAAAAAAAACAAAAAAAAAAACAAAAAACAAAAAAACACACACACACACACACACACACACACACACACACACACCAACATTAAAAGGGTAAGTTCACCTTTACAGAGGTAATCATCAAAAGGTCATCGAGTGGCCTAGCCAGTCTCCAGACCCTAATCCTATAGAAAATTTATGGAGGGAGCTGAAACTTCGAGTTGCCAAGAGCAGTGTTAATTTTGGCAGAAAATTTCGATTTCGTTTTAGTCTTAAGCCTCGTACACACGGCCGATAAAAAAAAAATGTTTTTCCTGACGAGATTCCTGGCTAGCTTTTCTTGCCAAGCCATGCATACAGATGGCCATTCAAAAGAACTGCCGTTCTTTTACATGGCAAGAACGCGGTGATGTCATCGACTACGACAAGCTCGTCACATTCGATGCCGTCGCCGCCATCTTGTTTCACCCTACACTACCCTTGTAAGCTACCGCACATGCGTCGAAGTCTCATCGAGCATGCGCAGGCTTACCGGAGGACAGGTAAGCTTGTAGCCGCGCGCACACACACACACACACACACACACACACACACACACACACAGTTTTCTCGTCGGGAAACAGGCCGACGAAAAAAAAAAAAGAAAAAAGGAGAGCAGGTGCTCTATTTTTCTTGTCGAGTTTCCCAGCAGTTTAAACCCTCTCTTACAGTGCCTTGCGAAAGTATTCGGCCCCCTTGAACTTTTCATCCTTTTGCCACATTTCAGGCTTCAAACATAAAGATATAAAATTTAAATTTTTTGTGAAGAATCACCAACAAGTGGGACACAATTGTGAAGTGGAACGAAATCTATTGGATATTTTAAACTTTTTTAGCAAATAAAAAACTGAAAAGTGGTGCGTGCAAAATTATTCGGCCCCTTTACTTTCAGTGCAGCAAACTCACTCCAGAAGTTCAGCGAGGATCTCTGAATGATCCAATGTTGTCCTAAATGACTGATGGTGATAAATAGAATCCACCTGTGTGTAATCAAGTCTCTGTATAAATGCACTGCTCTGTGATAGTCTCAGGGTTCTGTTGAAAGCGCAGAGAGCATCATGAAGACCAAGGAACACACAAGGCAGGTCCGTAATACTGTTGTGGAGAAGTTTAAAGCCGGATTTGGATACAAAAAGATTTCCCAAGCTTTAAACATCCCAAGGAGCACTGTGCAAGCGATCATTTTGAAATGGAAGGAGTATCAGACCACTGCAAATCTACCAAGACCTGGCTGTCCCTCTAAACTTTCAGCTCAGACAAGGAGAAGACTGATCAGAGATGCAGCCAAGAGGCCCATGATCACTCTGGATGAACTGCAGAGAACTACAGCTGAGGTGGGAGAGTCTGTCCACAGGACAACAATCAGTCGTACACTGCACAAATCTGCCCTTTATGGAAGAGTGGCAAGAAGAAAGCCATTTCTCAAAGATATCCATAAAAAGTCTCGTCTAAAGTTTGCCACAAGCCACCTGGGAGACACACCAAACATGTGGAAGAAGGTGCTCTGGCCCGATGAAACCAAAATCCAACTTTTTGGCCACAATGCAAAACGATATGTTTGGCGTAAAAGCAACAAAGCTCATCACCCTCAACACACCATCCCCACTGTCAAACATGGTGGTGGCAGCATCATGGTTTGGGCCTGCTTTTCTTCAGCAGGGACAGGGAAGATGGTTAAAATTGAGGGGAAGATGGATGCAGCCAAATACAGGACCATTCTGGATGAAAACCTGTTGGAGTCTGCAAAAGACCTGAGACTGGGACGGAGATTTATCTTCCAACAAGACAATGATCCCAAACATACAGCAAAATCTACAAAGGAATGGTTCACAAATAAACGTATCCAGGTGTTAGAATGGCCAAGTCAAAGTCCAGACCTGAATCCAATCGAGAATCTGTGGAAAGAGCTGAAAACTGCTGTTCACAAACGCTCTCCATCCAACCTCACTGAGCTCGAGCTCGAGCTGTTTTGCAAGGAAGAATGGGCAAGAATTTCAGTCTCTCGATGTGCAAAACTGATAGAGACATACCCCAAGCGACTTGCAGCTGTAATCATAGCAAAAGGTGGCTCTACAAAGTATTAACGCAAGGGGGCCGAATAATTTTGCACGCCCCACTTTTCATTTTTTTCTTAGTTAAAAAAGTTTCAAAAATCCAATAGATTTCGTTCCACTTCACAATTGTGTCCCACTTGTTGGTGATTCTTCACAAAAAATTTAAATTTTATATCTTTATGTTTGAAGCCTGAAATGTGGCAAAAGGATGAAAAGTTCAAGGGGGCCGAATACTTTCGCAAGGCACTGTATATCCAGTGACGTGAATAAAATATCCCTATACAATGGTTTTACATGTATATCTGCGGTCAGAGTACACCCCTCACATTTTTGTATATATTTTATTATATCTTTTCAGGTGACAACACTGAAGAAATGACACTTTGCTACAATGTAAAGTAGTGAGTGTACAGCTTGTATAACAGTGTAAATTTGCTGTCCCCTCAAAATAACGCAACACACAGCCATTAATGTCTAAACGGCTGGCAACAAAAGTGAGTACACCCCTAAGTGAAAATGTCCAAATTGGGCCCAAAGTGTCAATATTTTGTGTGGCTGCCATTATTTTCCAGCACTGCCTTAACCCTCTTGGGCATGGAGTTCACCAGAGCTTCACAGGTTGCCACTGGAGTCCTCTTCTACTCCTCCATGATGACATCACAGAGCTGGTGGATGTTAGAGAACTTGCGCTCCTCGACCTTCCATCTGAAGATGCCCCACAGATGCTCAATAGGGTTTAGGTCTGGAGACATGTTTGGCCAGTCCATCACTTTTACCCTCAGCTTCTTTACTAAGGCAGTGGTCGTCTTGGAGGTGTGTTTGGGGTCATTATGTTAGAATACTGCCCTGCGGCCCAGTCGAAGGGAGGGGATCATTCTCTGCTTCAGTATATCACAGTACATGTTGGCATTCATGGTTCCCTCAATGAACTGTAGCTCCCCAGTGCCGGCAGCACTCATGCAGCCCCAGACCATGACACTTCCACCACCATGTTTGACTGTAGGCAAGACACACTTGTCTTTGTACTCCTCACCTGGTTACCGCCACACACGCTTGTCACCATCTGAACCAAATAAGTTCATCTTGGTCTCATCAGACCACAGGACATGGTTCCAGTAATCCATGTCCTTAGTCTGCTTGTCTTCAGCAAACTGTTTGCGGGCTTTCTTGTGCATCGTCTTTAGAAGAGGCTTCCTTCTGGGACGACAGCCATGCAGTCCAATTTGATGCAGTGTGCGGTGTATGGTCTGAGCCCTGACAGGCTGAACCCCCCACCCCTACAATATCTGCAGCAATGCTGGCAGCACTCATACGTCTATTTCCCAAAGACAACCTCTGGATATGACACTGAGCACGTGCACTCAACTTCTTTGGCCAACCATGGCGAGGCCTGTTCTGAGTGGAACCTGTCCTGTTAAACCGCTGTGTGGCCACCGTGCTGCAGCTCAGTTTCAGGGTCTTGGCAATCTTCTTATAGCCTAGGCCATCTTTATGTAGAGCAACAATTATTTTTTTCAGATCCTCAGAGAGTTCTTTGCCATGAGGTGCCATGTTGAACTTCCAGTGACCAGTATGAGAGAGTGAGAGCGATAACACCAAATTTAACACACCTGCTCCCCATTCACACCTGAGATCTTGTAACACTAATGAGTGACATGACACCGGGGGGGGGGACCCCAATTGAGCCCAATTTGGACATTTTCACTTAGGGGTGTACTCACTTTTGTTGCCAGTGGTTTAGACATTAATGGCTGTGCGTTGAGTTATTTTGAGGGGACAGCAAATTTACACTGTTATACAAGCTGTACACTCACTACTTTACATTGTAGCAAAGTGTCATTTCTTCAGTGTTGTCACATGAAAAGATAGAATAAAATATTTACAAAAATGTGAGGGGTGTATTTACTTTTGTGAGATACTGTGTATGTTTTAGAAAGTGCTCTTTGTGTTAAAGTTTTTCTCTTCCTGTTTAGCACTGGGAATGGATTATTGGCATACAGCCAAGACAGCTGATTGGAGAAAAGGCCTACACTCCCTCTCCTCATAGGCAAAGCAAGAAAGGAATGTGCACAGCTCTGCTCTTAGACGGCAAGCCGACTGCTAATCTATTTATAGCACCCCCCCCCCCCCCCCCACACACACACTTCTATCTCCCGTCTGTCTCGGAGACCATGTGAGAAGTTATCAGGCGGATAACAGAACTACGGAGCAAGAGACAGCTACAGGACAGAGCTTTCATGAATCGGGTTTACATCCACTTTAAGGATTTAGAGAAGATCTGTACAGCCTCATATACACACGATCAAACTTTTTTGTGGATTTTGGTCCGAAGGGGCGTTGGCCATAAACTTGTTCTGCATACACACGGCACAACATTTTCAGCCAACATTCACCAAACCACGTGGTTTTCCAGCTCTTTACCGCCACCCTTTGGGCAACTTCTGCTATTGTTGACTGATGTTTAGCATTGGTTCCGAGCATGCGTGTTTGTACTTTGGATTTTAGTTGGATGGACTTGTGTACACACGATCGGATAAACCAACGTAACAGATTTATTGCCAGACAGTTGGTGAGCATGAACAGCCAACATTTGTTGCCGTTAATTCAGCCAACAATTGTCAGATGGAGCATACACACGGTCGGATTATCCAACACAACGCGTCCATCAGACAATTATGGCCATAAAATTGGATTGTGTGTGCGGGCCTAAATGAAGAGTGGACCAAAATCTTTCCTGAAATGGTGAAAACCTGGTCACCAACTACAAGAAATGTCTTACCTCTGTGCTTACCAACAAGGGGTTTCTTCACCAAGTACCGTACTTGCTTGGAGATCAAATAATTATTTTACTCACTGAACTGCAACTTAATTTATAACATTTGTATCGTGTTTTTTCTGGCATTTTGGTTGATATTCTGTCTCTATCATTTAAAATACACCTCTGATAACAATTATACAGTGCCTTGCGAAAGTATTCGGCCCCCTTGAACTTTTCATCCTTTTGCAACATTTCAGGCTTCAAACATAAAGATATAAAATTTACATTTTTTGTGAAGAATCACCAACAAGTGGGACACAATTGTGAAGTGGAACGAAATCTATTGGATATTTTAAACTTTTTTTGCAAATAAAAAACTGAAAAGTGGTGCGTGCAAAATTATTCGGCCCCTTTACTTTCAGTGCAGCAAACTCACTCCAGAAGTTCAGCGAGGATCTCTTAATGATCCAATGTTGTCCTAAGGCCGGGTTCACACTAGTGCGACACGACATCCGTCCTACTTTGGATCCGACTTTGCCCTGCGACATGAAGCCGACATATGTCCGACTTTCAATGAACGGGGATCCGACTTGGATCCCCGCCAATATCAGGCACTGTGTTTGGTATGAATCTTGAAGGGGAACTCCAGGCCAAAATTTAAAATTAAAAAAAACGGCATGGGTTCCCCTCCAGGGGCATACCAGGCCCTTGGGTCTGGTCTGGATTTGAACAGGCGTCCCTACGCCGAAAAAAACGGCGTGGGGGTCCCCCCAAAATCCAAACCAGACCCTTATCCGAGCACACAACCTGGCCGGCCGCAGGGGAAGAGGGGGACGAGAGAGCGGCCCCCCCTCCCTCCTGAACCGTACCAGGCCGCATGCCCTCAACATGGGGGGTTTGGTGCTCTGGGGCAGGGGGGCGACCTGCGGCCCCCACACCCCAGAGCACCCTGCCCCCATGTTGATGAGGACAGGGCCTCTTCCCGACAACCCTGGCCGTTGGTTGTCGGGGTCTGCGGGCGGGGGGCTTATCTGAATCCGGGAGCCCCCTTCAATAAGGGGGCCCCCGGATCCCGGCCCCCCCACCCTATGTGAATGAGTATGGGGTACATCGTACCCCTACCCATTCACCTGGTGGACAAAAATTGCAATAAAAAAACACTACACAGGTTTTCAAAGTAATTTATTACACAGCTCCGGGGGTCTTCTTCCGACTTCCGGGGGTCTTTTCCGACTTCGAGGGTCTCCGGTGTCGTCTCCCGCCGGGCCTCCGCTAACTTCTTTTTAGCTCTCTTGCTAACAGAGGCCCGGTCTTCCCGTTGTCTCGTCCGGCTCTCCGTTGTCCTTCTGCCGGCCCCTCCACTAACTTCTTGGTAGCTCTTTCGCTAGTGGAGGGGCCGGTCTTCCCGTCGCTGTCGGCTTCTTCTTCCCTCTTCTCCTCCTCGATGTTGACGCGTCGCTTCTTCCCGCTGTAATACTGGCTCTCCGCTCCGCATTAATATAGGCTTCTCATGACGTCACAGTCACATGTTCCCATGACGTCACAGTCACATGCTCCGGGGCCATGTGCCCTGTAACATGTGACTGTGACGTCATGAGAAGCCTATATTAATGCGGAGCGGAGCGGAGAGCCAGTATTACAGCGGGAAGAAGCGACGCGTCAACATCGAGGAGGAGAAGAGGGAAGAAGAAGCCGACGGCGACAGCGACGGGAAGACCGGCCCCTCCACTAGCGAAAGAGCTAAAAAGAAGTTAGTGGAGGGGCCGGCAGAAGGACAACGGAGAGCCGGACGAGACAACGGGAAGACCGGGCCTCTGTTAGCAAGAGAGCTAAAAAGAAGTTAGCGGAGGCCCGGCGGAAGAAAGAACCGGAGAGCGGGAGAAGAACCGGAGACCCCCGAAGTCGGAAGAAGACCCCCGGAAGTCAGAAGAAGACCCCCGGAGCTGTGCAATAAATTACTTTGAAAACCCGTGTAGTGTTTTTTTATTGCAATTTTTTGTCCACCAGGTGAATGGGTAGGGGTACGATGTACCCCATACTCATTCACATAGGGTAGGGGGGCCGGGATCCTGGGGCCCCCTTATTGAAGGGGGCTCCCGGATTCCGATAAGCCCCCCGCCCGCAGACCCCGACAACCAACGGCCAGGGTTGTCGGGAAGAGGCCCTGTCCTCATCAACATGGGGGCAGGGTGCTCTGGGGTGGGGGGGGCCACAGGTCGCCCCCCTGCCCCAGAGCACCAAACCCCCCATGTTGAGGGCATGCGGCCTGGTACGGTTCAGGAGGGAGGGGGGGCCGCTCTCTCGTCCCCCCCTCTTCCCCTGCGGCCTGCCAGGTTGTGTGCTCGGATAAGGGTCTGGTTTGGATTTTGGGGGGACCCCCACGCCGTTTTTTTCGGCGTAGGGGCGCCCATTCAAATCCAGACCAGACCCAAGGGCCTGGTATTCTCCCGGAGGGGGAACCTATGCCGGTTTTTTATTTAAAATTTGGCCTGGAGTTCCCCCTCAAGATCAGCAGAGCACAAGTCGCATGCCAAAGTCGGACCATGCAAGACTGCGGTCCGACTTTGATCCGACTTCAATGATAGTCAATGGGCTGAAGTCGGATCAAAGTCGGACCAAAGTAGTACAGGGAGCATTTTCAAAGTCGGACCGACATGTGTCGGACCAGTTAGGACGGCTCCCATAGGGAAACATTGATTTTCACACGTCATGCGACATGAGCTCCCAATGTCGGAGCGTTTGTCGCCCCAGTGTGAACCAGGCCTCAATGACTGATGGTGATAAATAGAATCCACCTGTGTGTAATCAAGTCTCTGTATAAATGCACCTGCTCTGTGATAGTCTCAGGGTTCTGTTGAAAGCGCAGAGAGCATCATGAAGACCAAGGAACACACCAGGCAGGTCCGTAATACTGTTGTGGAGAAGTTTAAAGCCGGATTTGGATACAAAAAGATTTCCCAAGCTTTAAACATCCCAAGGAGCACTGTGCAAGCGATCATTTTGAAATGGAAGGAGTATCGGACCACTGCAAATCTGCCAAGACCTGGCTGTCCCTCTGAACTTTCAGCTCAGACAAGGAGAAGACTGATCAGAGATGCAGCCAAGAGGCCCATGATCACTCTGGATGAACTGCAGAGAACTACAGCTGAGGTGGGAGAGTCTGTCCACAGGACAACAATCAGTCGTACACTGCACAAATCTGGCCTTTATGGAAGAGTGGCAAGAAGAAAGCCATTTCTCAAAGATATCCATAAAAAGTCTTGTCTAAAATTTGCCACAAGCCACCTGGGAGACACACCAAACATGTGGAAGAAGGTGCTCTGGTCCGATGAGACCAAAATCCAACTTTTTGGCCACAATGCAAAACGATATGTTTGGCGTAAAAGCAACACAGCTCATCACCCTCAACACACCATCCCCACTGTCAAACATGGTGGTGGCAGCATCATGGTTTGGGCCTGCTTTTCTTCAGCAGGGACAGGGAAGATGGTTAAAATTGAGGGGAAGATGGATGCAGCCAAATAAAGGACCATTCTCGATGAAAACCGGTTGGAGTCTGCAAAAGACCTGAGACTGGGACGGAGATTTATCTTCCAACAAGACAATGATCCCAAACATACAGCAAAATCTACAAAGGAATGGTTCACAAATAAACGTATCCAGGTGTTAGAATGGCCAAGTCAAAGTCCAGACCTGAATCCAATCGAGAATCTGTGGAAAGAGCTGAAAACTGCTGTTCACAAACGCTCTCCATCCAACCTCACTGAGCTCGAGCTGTTTTGCAAGGAAGAATGGGCAAGAATTTCAGTCTCTCGATGTGCAAAACTGATAGAGACATACCCCAAGCGACTTGCAGCTGTAATCGCAGCAAAAGGTGGCTCTACAAAGTATTAACGCAAGGGGGCCGAATAATTTTGCACGCCCCACTTTTCATTTTTTTCTTAGTTAAAAAAGTTTCAAAAAGCCAATAGATTTCGTTCCATTTCACAATTGTGTCCCACTTGTTGGTGATTCTTCCCAAAAAATTAAAATTTTATATCTTTATGTTTGAAGCCTGAAATGTGGCAAAAGGATGAAAAGTTCAAGGGGGCCGAATACTTTCGCAAGGCACTGTAGACCCTTCCTTTCTTTGTAAGGGGCAAACTTACAAAATCTGCAGGGGATCCAATAATTATTTTCCCCAACTGTATGCAGTTTCCACCTGTACATTTTTTTTGGGAAAGGTGCAGGGACTTTTTATTTTATTTTTTAAAACACAGCACAGAGAGTTTTTAGCTCTACAGACTTCAGTGGAATTGCATCAAAAATATATGAATAACACAATGTACATGTGCTTTTCCTGAATGACTACAGACACCTTCTCCTAGCAACATTAACACATCCCAAATGCGCAAAACGCACCAAAAAATACGCATGAAAAACATGGCAGAAAACAGACACATGCATAGATGTGAACCTTGACATAAGGGCCCTTTCACTGAGGGAGAGCTTTTTCTTCCCACACTGGGGCAGAGCTCTTCCACTGCAGTGAAAAAAATCCTGCTTGCAGCATCTTTGGGGAGCTTAAAGAAAACACACACACACACACACACACACACACACACACACACACAGCTCCTTCCCCTTGAAATAAATAATGGGAACGCCTTTAAGAGCGCCTCAAAAATGCCCACACTAAGCGTTTTTGAGTCACATGTCTTTCAAAGATTGCACCGGAAGCGCTGCAAAAAACGCTCCATTAATGCATAGTCATTTTACTGGTAGTTTTGAAGCGAACCAGTGTGAAAGTGCCCCAAGTAGAGAAAGAAACCTCCTGACATTCCTAACCTTACAATAAGCACCCGTCATGTATAGGTGCTTTAATACAGGCCTGGACAAATCTTCCCAAAATCTATGCACCGGCTCCAAAAAAGCTGGATGGCAGAAACATTATGGCTTTGATCTGACAAACAAACAGTTTTCACCCACAACAGCAACCGTACAGGGAGCCAAACAGGATCTGTGTGTATGGTTTTTGCTTCCCCAGCAGTCACAATTACAGTTCTCTGCCCCCCACCCTCCAACCACAAATCATATATTGAGTCCTACATTACCCATATATAAATATTCCTACCCCACCCAAAGTGACCGTTCCTTCAGGTTCCACACAGTAAACAATCTTAGCTCGTGTATAAAGGGGTGTCATAAAGCCCTGTAACTTATCATTATCTCCCATTGCTGAAAATAACAGTTGGTGGGCAAATAGCAATCTTGGTAGCTTTCAAGTTGAGCCTTAGGCCCCTTTCACACTTATACGACTTGTCCCACGATTTGTGATGGCAAAGTAGCATGACAAGTCGTTTCCCATGATATTCAATGACAACCATTCATATTAGTACGACTTTAAGTCGTTCCGACTACAAAGTAGTCCCTGCACTACTTTGGTCCGATTTTGATGCCACTTACATAGGTATTCCCTGAAATCGCGGCCGCTAAATCGCGGTGAAGTCGCACTAGTGTGAAAGGGGCCTTGACAAGTAAATGGTTCTCACAGAAGCCATTGTAATTGTGTTTGCAATACTGAAATTCTTCTCCGCTAAAAAAATAAGTTCATTCAGATGGGTTAAAAAAGCTTCCCAAACCAGCATAGTGGTGCAGGAAACTGGTGTGTGTGACCCCAAACCACATTAAAGTAGAATTCCAGGTTAGAGCTGTGACTCGGCTCAGGTGCCCCCATAGCAGGCCGCTTGCTGTGGGGGCACTGAATACAAGGGAGGGGCCTGGAGCGCAAAAGAGGCGCTTTGTGGAGAGAGAGAGAGAGAGCGCGCGAGAGAGAGAGAGCGAGAGAGCGCGAGAGAGAGTTGCCTATTTTCAGGCCACTCCGGTCATATGATCTGGCTTCCCTGTGGTGTCCGTTTATGAAAATTTAATCGCCGCTGATCTCAGTTCATTAAAGCGGAAGTAAACCCATCGATTTAACAGTTTAAAAAATCAGTTACATTCCCGGCATGCCAACTGTCACATTGGTTGTGCTCTCAACCAAACTGTCAAACCATCCAATGGCTGGTGTCATAACTGATCACATGTGAAGCATCATGGCAGTTGAAGATTAAACAGAGGCCAAGATGGCAGCTTCCTTGCCTTAAAATGATAGGAGGGTTTACTTCCACTTTAACGGTTTATGAAACAGAGATGATCGGGGGAGAACATGTTCTACGCTGATCATCTCTGTACACAGGGAACCCGTCATTGACAGAAACAGCCAGTTTATGAAGGTGCAATCTCAGCACTTCACTGGCGATTGTGTCAGAATTCACCCTCCCAGATTCTCCAGCTCAGAGGTGGTGAATCCGGGGAGAAAAGAGAATAGAGGAAGATTATTGACTTCCTTCTACCTCGATCAGACACCCCCCCCCCCCCCCCCCCACACCAAAGACCATGTCCCCCTACCATGTTATAATATATAAAAATATGAGAAGTGCGCATCTTCAGTGGTCTCACGATTCGATTACGATTATCATGTCAATGATTCAATTCCACGATGCATCACGATTACTGCCCATGGTTTTCATCATCAAATTCAAGCAGTCAGAAATTAAGGATGGAAGAAATAAAAAAAGGATGGATGGAGGAGTCTGGGGATATGAAAGGAGGAATCCATGAATAGGAAAGGAAGGATGGAGGAGTCTGGGGATATAACTGAAGGATCGGGGGGTCAAGGCATAAGAATTGAAAGATGGTGATATCCATGGATAGAGAATGGAAGAGTCCAGGGATAGGGAATGAGGAATCCATGAATAAGAAAGAAAGAAAGGATGGAAGAATCTGAGAATAGGAATGGAAGGCTGAAAAAGCCCAAGAATATTATTCGATGGACGAGTCTGAGTCGGGAGGGTTGGATAGGAACTGAAGGATAAAAGGGGTCCAGAGATAAGAATGGGTGGGAATTCAGATTGTTCAGGGGTGCATGGGTTGGGGGTTGGAGACTGAATGGAGGTGGGGTGGGCGAGGGCGGTGGCCATTGCTTTGAATGGGGAGATGGAAGAGGAATGGGCTGGGAGCCATGTCCATCTGATACGTAGTTTGGGTGATCAGGGGTTAGTGACTGGGAGCAGTTTGAGACATTATATATATATATATATATAAATAAATAAATGGGGGGGGGAGGGAAGTTGAGAGACAGTGGGACCTGCAGGTGGAGGACATTAGGCAGTTTGACAGCCAGCTGGGGGACATGCTGTCAGATCTGCATTAAAAACAAAATGAAGTGGGTGCTGTATGATTAGTTGGCAGCTAGCACAGTGCCTTTATTAGACAATAAAACAAAAAAATGGTGTGCAGCGCTTTGCGCAGATAAAATGTACAAAAAAAAAAAAAAAAATGTACAAAAAAGTCTTAAGTAATGAACAAATACAGTCCTGAAATATAAATAAATCCGCAATATGATTGAAAGAAAACACCAAAACACTCAGCACTAGAACTGCTTTGAATACACAGAAGATTTCAATCATCACGGATTTATATATTTCAGGACTATATTTGTTCACTACTTAATAAGACTCTTTTGTACATCACTGCAAAGCGCTGCACACCCTTTTTTTTTTTTTTTTAGTTGTGCCATCTTGCTTGCTCACTGTGTAGAGGTGCAGGGGGGAGAGGGCAGAGAGCGGCGGAGGGGGACGGACAGACCACTGTGTGGACGCTGGTCGAGAAGGATGGGAATTGGTCTGTGGTAAGGCTGGGCAGGGGAGCGCTATGGTAATGAGCGGGGGTGGCAGCTGGAACAGTAAACAGTATTATATGGTGACAGGTTGGTGGTGATGAGGGGGGGGGGGTATTGGTTGGCTTGGATAGGACAGTCTGGCGCCTCCCTTGCCATGTCAGGTCCCCCTCAGTATTCTCCCCGAACCCTTTCTGGAACAAAGCACTCTCCACCCTGGAGCTTCAGGCTCTACAAGCCTGGCCGCGGCCACTCTTGTCAGCAGCTCTAGCCACCACAAGCTCCATCCCTCCATGTCCCCGCCAGCGTGAACACAGCGTGGCTCCTCACGGCCTCATTCCACCACCATGACGCCTCCGGGGATCACTTTCCCTTTGGCTGGTGAGGTGGCAGGACAATGAGGGGAGAGGGAAGGGGATTAGTGGCCGGGTTTGAGTGTCTGCTAAGATTAATGCGACAAGGGAGGAGCAACTGCGATGATGTCAGCACACATCGCGATTCAGCTGATCTCTGCATCGATGCAGAATCGAGCAATGACAAATCGTGACGCACCGATTATTTTTTTCAACAGCCCTAATATGTCTCTATATACATACGTGTGTGTGTGTGTATATGTATATATATATGTGTGTGTGTGTGTGTGTGTGTGTGTGTGTGTGTGTGTGTGTGTGTGTGTGTGTATACTCGAGTTTAAGCCACATTTTTCAGCACTTTTTTTGTGCTGAAAATGCCCCCCTCGGCTTATACTCGAGTCACCTTTTTGCGCATATATAGCTCCACTCTCTCTCTACAAGTGTGCAGTTTGTTGTGCAGGGGACCTACGGCCGGGGAGCACCGATTTTTCAAAGCCGGGCACCCCTTCCATAGACTCACATATTAAACGGTCATTTCTCTGGTAACTTTGGGGACCCGGTACCGGCCGGCCGTAGGTCCCCTGGATCCGAAACGTATACGTCTCCTGAACTTTTGAGTTTATTCTGCAAAAGAGATGCCTATGGAACCGTGAGGCTCTGTTCACACCTAGGCGTTTTGTTTTTGGTCAGAAAGTCGCACGTTTTTACTGCATTTTTGTACAGGTCAAAAGGTCACCAATGTCAAAAGCAGAAATTCTTGTAATCTGCCAAAAAAATAAGCTCCTGTGCTTTGAGCTTCAGGCGTTTTGCTTCAGATGAGGCTTCCAGAGACTAGAGAAATGGTTGCCTGGCAAAAAGATGGCACTGCAATGGTGTGACAAGAAGGGTGTGTGCCTAATGAGTACAGTTTATAATACCTCCATTGTTATGGTAGGCACGAAAGGTGGGAAAGAAAGAATGAAGCCACAAGTAGTGATAGACTACAATAACACCATGGGAGGTGTCGAATGAGCCGACCAAGCAAGGACATTCTACCCGTTCTAGATTTAAGGACGTTATTCCTAAGAATTGCAGGCCTACAATATAAAACAACAAATTTCCATGCAAAACAATTGTACCACTTTGCCGATCAAAAATAATGACATAATCAGACCACCAGGGAGGTTAAAGTCATCTAAAATGATATCCCTCAGTGTTCTGTCCTGGGATCAATCTTATTTAATGTATTCATAAACGATCTGGAGGACGGGATAGACTGCTCAATCTCAGTATTTGTGGACGATGGTAAGCAGGGCAATAACTTCTTACAAGAAGATGCAAACAAATTAATGGGGTGAGCAACTACATGGCAAATGAGGTTTAATGTTGATTTTTTTTTTTTTAAATAATGCATTTGGGTGCCAAAAATATGAATGCAATTTACTCACTACGGGGGGGGTCCAAACTATGTGTGTGATTATATGTCAGCATTACATTGTATATTGCGGTCGTTCAGGTGCTTATCTACTCTTTATTCTCTTCCATTTAATTAATACATTTTCCTGCCGATGTTTTTTTACATTTTATAAAACTATTAATTAAAACTTATTGATTTTGTTTGCTTTGTTCGTTGACATTTTCACAAAAATTTAAAGACAATAAGGCCTCATGCCCACGGACGTTTTTACAGCCGCATTTTTGAGCGTTTTTTACAGCTTAAAAACGCCTGTCCATGTTAGTCTAAAGCTTCATGCCCACCTAGGCGTTTTTGAGCTGCAAATGGCATAGGCGTTTTTAAGCTGTAAAAAAAAAAAAAAACAGGACCAGTGCGTTCCGCGGCGTCGGCAATAGGCATAAAAAACCGCGAAGCGTTAAAAAACGTAGCGGCGGCGTTTTTGAGCTCCAGCGGTTTTATCTTTTTTTTGGTTTTGAAAAAAAAAATACGGTCGAAAAATGTATACAACAACATGGACAGGCGTTTTTAAGCTGTAAAAAATGCTCAAAAACGCGGCTGTAAAAACGTCCGTGGGCATGAGGCCTAAATGTATTTAAATTTGTAAATTATTTTTCAATGCTTTGTACTATTGCTGACAGCTGAAGTATAAACAAAAACAGTTGCGGTAGGCATTGGTATTGCAGAGTACCCCCCCAAAAAAAAAAAAAAAAAACCATCGGTACTTCCTTAAAGCGGAGTTCCACCCAAAAGTGGAACTTCTGCTTTAAGCACTCCTCGCCCCCTTACATGCCACATTTGGCATGTAATTTTTTTGGGGGGGAGTGGGGGCTTCGATAGGAGTAGGACTTCCTATCCCACTTCCTACTTCCACCTAGGGACTGCCTAGGCGACTCCTCCTCTGCCCCTAGGCGATCTCCTGGGACACGTGACAGGTCCTAGGAGATCGCCTGTTCATTCCGGGAGCGCAGCGCAACTCGCGCATGCGCAGTGCGTGCCCGGCCGTGAAGCCGAAAGCTGTCACGGCCGGGTGCCCAGAATGTGAATGGAGGCATCGGGGAGAGGAGCGACGCTCCGTGCGGCCGCATCGCTGGACCATGGAACAGGCAAGTGTCTGTTTATTAAAAGGCAGCAGCTACACTTTTTGTAGCTGCTGTCTTAACCACTTCAGGCCCGGGCCAATTCTGACACTTCGCTCCTACATGTAAAAATCATCATTTTTTTGCTAGAAAATTACTTAGAACCCACAAACACTATATATATGTTATTTTAGCAAAGACCCTAGAGAATACAATGGCGGTCATTGCAACTTTTTATCTCGCACAGTATTTGCACAGCAATTTTTCAAACGCGTTTTTTTGGGGGAAATAAAAAAAAAAAAAAAAAAATCAGTAAAGTTAGCCCAATGTTTTTGCATAATGTGAAAGATAAAGTTACGCAGAGTAAATAGATAGCTAACATGTCACGCTTCAAATTTTCACACGCTCGTGGAATGGCGCCAAACTTCGGTACTTAAAAATCCTCATAGGCGACGCTTTAAAATTTTTTACTGGCTACATTTTTGGAGTTACAGAGAAGGTCTAGGGCTAGAATTATTGCTCCCGCTCCAGCGTTCGCGGCGACACCTCACATGTGTGGTTTGAACACCGTTTTCATATGTGGGCGGGACTTGCGTATGCGTCCGCTTCTGTATGCGAGCACATGGGGACAGGGGCACTTAAAAAAAAATAAAAAAAAAATTTATTGTTAAATTTAACTTTTTTTTTTATTTTGACACTTTAAAATTTATATATATATATATATATATATATATATATATATATATATATATATATATATATATGGGCTGCAACTAACGATTATTGTGTCGATTAATCGGTTAATAACCTTTAAAAAAAAAAAAAAAAAGGTAATTTTGCTGCGATTTGCATTTTTACTTTTTTTCTTTAGCCAATTTGTTGTTGGGCAGATTACAAAACACAAATTGCTGCAAAAACATATTACTGTATACAGTGCCTTGCGAAAGTATTCGGCCCTCTTGAACTTTTCATCCTTTTGCCACATTTCAGGCTTCAAACATAAAGATATAAAATTTTAATTTTTTGTGAAGAATCACCAACAAGTGGGACACAATTGTGAAGTGGAACGAAATCTATTGGATATTTTAAACTTTTTTAGCAAATAAAAAACTGAAAAGTGGTGCGTGCAAAATTATTCGGCCCCTTTACTTTCAGTGCAGCAAACTCACTCCAGAAGTTCAGCGAGGATCTCTTAACCACTTAACGACCGCCCACTGTAAATATACGTCGGCAGAATGGCACCGACAGGCAGAATCACGTACATATACGTGATTGCCTTTGTATAGTTGGGGGGTCCGATCGGACCCCCCTTCTTTACAGTGGGTGGTCGTTTTACCTTCGGGAGCGATCAGGCATGAGGGGACGGCCGTTCGATTCCGGCCCCCCCCCTCTCGATCGCTCCCGGCGAATGAGAGAGCTTCCCCTGCCTGTGTACTGTTTACACAGGCAGGAGGAAGTGATGTCATCTCTCCTGCGGCGCTCACATATACCAAGCACCGTACAGGAGAAGATGCAGGTTAGTGCACAAAACAGCACACTGACACCAGGACACATAGGCACATAAATCGCCCCCCCAGATCACCCCCAGCCCCCAGTCACAGTGTCACTGATTGCAGTGACCATTTATTTAGTGATCACTGCAATCAGTGACATTTGTGACTGTAAAAGTGTCACTACATTTAGTTTTAGGTCCAGTGTAGCCCCCTAACCCCCCCTAATAAAGGTTTAACCCCCTGATCACCCCCCAGATAACCCTTTCACCCCCTATCACCACTGTCACTAAGCGATCATTTTTCTGATCGCTGTCTTAGCGTCGGTGATGCAGATCGGTAGCCAGTATTTTTTTTTAGGTTCGCCGCAGGTTTTTATAGCGTCAGGTACCCCGATATATTACCTAATAAAGGTTTAACCCCCTTGATCGCCCCCCAGGTAACCCTTTCACCCCCTATCGCTAAGCGATCATTTTTCTGATCGCTGTCTTAGCGTCGGTGATGCAGATCGGTAGCCAGTAATTTTTTTTAGGTTCACCGCAGGTTTTTATAGCGTCAGGTACCCCCATATATTATCTAATAAAGGTTTAACCCCCTGATCGCCCCCCAGGTAACCCTTTCACCCCTTATCACCACTGTCGCTAAGCGATCGTTTTTATGATCGTTGTCTTAGTGTCGGTGATGCCGATAGGTAGCCAGTAATTTTTTTTTAGGTTCGCCGTCAGGTTTTTATAGTGTCGGGTACCCCCATATATTATCTAATAAAGGTTTTAACCCCCTAATTGCTCCTAGTTAACCCTTTCACCAGTAATCACCATATAAGTGTTACGGGTGACGCTGGTTAGTTAGTTTGCTTTTTATAGTGTCAGGGCACCCGCCGTATATAACCCAATAAAGGTTTAACCCCCTGATCGCCCGGCGGGTGATATCAATTAGGTTTTAGCGTCAGAGGGTCTGCGTCACACCCCAGGCAGCGTCAGGTTAGTGCCAGTAGCGCTAACACCCACGCGTTAAGCATACACCCCCCTTAGTGGTATAGTATCTGAACAGATCAATATCTGATCTGATCTATACTAGTGTCCCCAGCAGTTTAGGGTTCCCAAAAACGCAGTGTTAGCGGGATCAGCCCAGATACCTGCTAGCACCTGCGTTTTGCCCCTCCGTCCAGCCCAGGCCACCCAAGTGCAGTATCAATCGATCACTGTCACTTGCAAAACACAACACACATAACTGCAGCGGTCGCAGAGACAGGCCTGATCCCTGCGACTCCAGTGCTGTAGGAGGTGATTTCACCACCACAGTTAAAAAAAAAAAGCATATATGCCGAAGCATTGGGGCAGCAGGGGCGGAGGAGCGATTTTGCTCCTAATGCCGCGTACATACGGTCGAAATTCCGACGGAGGCTTGCCCGTGGAAAAGTCTGACCATGTGTACGCGGCATAACTTTTGCGGGAAGATGCCCCCATGCTTCGGCATATATAAATGGTGCATGTATGCCCATCATTAGAAGTGGGTGGATGAAGGGCGGTATTCTAATGGTGGGCATACCCACCGATCAATCTTTTTTTTTCGTTCAGCCAACAGGCTGCATGAAAAAAAAGATTACAATACATGTCCAACAAGGACCAGCAACGTACTGGTATGTTGCTGGACTTTGAATGTTTATACCAGAATGATGCCTGTGGGTTTAGGTATCATTCTTTTCAGCCAGCGGCCGGCTTTCATGTAAAAGCAATCCTAGCGGCTAATTAGCCTCTGGACTGCTTTTACAAGCAGTGGGAGGGAATGTCCCCCCCCCCCGGATATAAAAAGCGCCATTGGGAAATTGGGAAAGCATTTTATCACACCGATCTTGGTGTGGTCAGATGCTTTGAGGGCAGAGGAAAGATCTAGGGTCCAATAGACCCCAGTTTTTTCAAAAAAAGAGTACCTGTCATTACCTATTGCTATCATAGGGGATATTTACATTCCCTGAGATAACAATAAAAAAATATGGAAGCAACAGTTTAAAAATAAAATAAAAAAGCAAAATTAATAAAAAAAAAAAAAAAAAAAAAAAAAAAAGCACCCCTGTCCTGCCCTGCTCTTGCCCAATGGCGAACGCAAGCGTCGGTCTGGCGTCATATGTAAACAGAAATTGCACCATGCATGTGAGGTATCACCGCGAAGGTCAGATCGAGGGCAGGAATTTTAGCAGTAGATCTCCTCTGTAAATCTAACGGGGTAACCTGTAAAGGCTTTTAAAAATGTATGTAGTTTGTCGCCAATGCGCGTTTGTGCGAAATTTTAAAGCTTGTCGTGTTTGGTATCTATGTACTCGGCCTAAGATCATCTTTTTTATTTCATCAAACATTTGGGCAATATAGTGTGTTTTAGTGCAGGGGTCATCAACCCCCGGTCCCCGGCCCACTACCGGGCCGTGGCTCTTCTGCAGCCGGGCCGCGGGTGCGGGCGGCCGTCAAGAGACACGCTGTGCTGAGCTGCCGGCATGAGAGCGCTGGGTGGGTGGAAGAAGCGAGCGGGCAGGCAAGCAGAGATGATATCTCTCTCCGCCCCCTGCATCACAGCTTTTCCGCCCTCAAAGTCAGTGCTCTGTCTCAGTGTTTGAGATGGGGCGGGGAGCAGAGAGATGACATCATCTCACACTGCCCGCCACGCATCACCGCTCTCCTGCGGCTCCTCGCTGTAAGAACTTGTTCAGCGGCGCAGATTGCCTGCCCCCCCGGACAGCTAATCAGGTATGGCAGAGAGGTGGAGCCAGAAAGTGACAGCCGAAGGAGACCGGCTGCAGCATGAGAAAGGAGACACCCTGCTATATCCAGAGGGGCGATCCCACAGAGATGTGACGTCATCAGTGACAGGTAAGCTGTGTGTGGGAGTACAGGTGAGGTGTGCTGGAACTTGTAGTTCACCCCCTCAGCTGTCTGCCTGATATACCACAAGGGGCGCTCCACTCACTCTGCATCTGGTGACATGCAACGTGGCAAGTGACAATTCACATCTTGTGGCAGGTAATGTGGCAAGTGACAATCCACATCTTGTGGCAGGTGATGTGGCAAGTGACAATCCACATCTTGTGGCAGTAAGCGTGGCAGGTGATGTGGCAAGTGACATTACACATCTTGTGGCAGTAAGCGTGGCAGGTGATGTGGCAAGTGACAATCCACATCTTGTGGCAGTAAGCGTGGCAGGTGATGTGGCAAGTGACAATCCACATCTTGTGGCAGTAAGCGTGGCAGGTGATGTGGCAAGTGACAATACACATTTTGTGGCAGTAAGCGTGGCAGGTGATGTGGCAAGTGACAATACACATCTTGTGGCAGTAAGCGTGGCAGGTGATGTGGCAAGTGACAATACACATCTTGTGGCAGTAAGCGTGGCAGGTGATGTGGCAAGTGACAATACACATTTTGTGGCAGTAAGCGTGGCAGGTGATGTGGCAAGTGACATTACACATCTTGTGGCAGTAAGCGTGGCAGGTGATGTGGCAAGTGACAATACACATCTTGTGGCAGTAAGCGTGGCAGGTGATGTGGCAAGTGACAATACACATTTTGTGGCAGTAAGCGTGGCAGGTGATGTGGCAAGTGACAATACACATTTTGTGGCAGTAAGCGTGGCAGGTGATGTGGCAAGTGACATTACACATCTTGCGGCAGTAAGCGTGGCAGGTGATGTGGCAAGTGACATTACACATCTTGTGGCAGTAAGCGTGGCAGGTGATGTGGCAAGTGACATTACACATCTTGTGGCAGTAAGCGTGGCAGGTGATGTGGCAAGTGACATTACACATCTTGTGGCAGTAAGCGTGGCAGGTGATGTGGCAAGTGACATTACACATCTTGTGGCAGGTGATGTGGCAAGTGACATTCCGCATCTGGTGACAGGCAGCGTGGCAAGTGACTATCCACATCTGGTAGCAGGCGACAGTGGCACGTGACACGCTCGGGGCTCCCACTGATTCTACATTATGATGAGTTGAACTATTTCATTTATTACTACAATGTAATAATAGAAATAATGCACTTCAATCACCCTGACACCATATTAAGCATGGTGCCGTGACGATTGAAGCGCTAACACCAGCCATTGCCCGCGAAAAATCGAGACCCCCCCCCGGTCCTTGGCACAATTTTCTTCCACGCAAGCGGTCCCCGGTGCCAAAAAGGTTGGGGACCACTGTTTTAGTGCATTAAAATTAAAAAAAGTGTATTTTTTTCCCCCAAAAAAAAAAAAAATCGCTGCGCAAATACTGTGTAGAAAAAAAAATTGCAACACCCACCATTTTAATCTGTAGGGCCTTTGCTTTAAAAATTATATATATATATATATATATATATATATATATATATATATATATATATATATATATATAAAATGTTTGGGGGTTCAACATAATTTTCTTGCAAAAAAAATTTCATGTAAACAAAAAGTGTGAAAAAGGGCTTTGCCTTCAAGTGGTTAGAAGAGTGGATGTAAGCTTCCTAATGTTGTGTATAAAATGCCAGAACAGTTCAAAACCCCCCCAAATGACCCCATTTTGGAAAGTAGACACCCCAAGCTATATACTGAGAGGCATGTCGAGTCCATGGAATATTTTATATGTTGACACAAGTTGCGGAAAATAGACAATTTATTTTTTGCACAAAGTTGTCACTAAATGATATATTGCTCAAACATGCCATGGGCATATGTGGAATTACACCCCAAAATACATTCTGTTGCTTCTCCTGAGTACGGGGATACCACATGTGTGAGACATTTTGGGAGCCCAAAAACCAATCACCGCCTTCAGGCTTTCTAAGGGTGTAAATTTTTGATTTCACTTCTCACTGCCCATCACAGTTTCGGAGGCCATGGAATGCTCAGATGGCACAAAACCCCCCCAAATGACCCCATTTTGGAAAGTAGACACCCCAAGCTATTTGCTGAGAGGTATTGTGAGTATTTTGCAGATCTCGCTTTTTGTCACAAAGTTTTGAAAATTAAAAAAAAAAAAAAAAACATTTTTTTTTTCTTCATTTTCAAAAACAAATGAGAGCTGTAAAATACTCACCATGCCTCTCAGCAAATAGCTTGGGGTGTCTACTTTCCAAAATGGGGTCATTTGGGGGGGGTTTTGTGCTATTTTGGCATTTTATGGCCTTCGAAACTGTGATAGGTAGTGCGGAGTGAAATCAAAAATTTGCGCCCTTAGAAATCCTGAAGGCGGTGCTTGGTTTTCGGGGTCCCGTACGCGGCTAGGCTCCCAAAAAGTCCCACACATGTGGTATCCCCGTACTCAGGAGCAGCAGCAAAATGTATTTTGGGGTGCAATTCCACATATAACCATGGCATGTGTGAGCAATATATCATTTAGTGACAACTTTTTGTAATTTTTTTTTGTCATTATTCAATCACTTGGGACAAAAAAAAAAAAAAAAAAATATTCAATGGGCTCAACATGCCTCTCAGCAATTTCCTTGGGGTGTCTACTTTCCAAAATGGGGTCATTTGGGGGGGGGGGGTTTGTACTGCCCTGCCATTTTAGCACCTCAAGAAATGAGATAGGCAGTCATAAATTAAAAGCTGTGTAAATTCCAGAAAATGTACCCTAGTTTGTAGACGCTATAACTTTTGCGCAAACCAATAAATATACGCTTATTGAATTTTTTTTTACTAAAGACATGTGGCTGAATACATTTTGGCCTAAATGTATGACTAAAATTGAGTTTATTCGATTTTTCTTATAACAAAAAGTAGAAAATATTTTTTTTTCAAAATTTTCGGCCTTTTTCCGTTTATATCGCAAAAAATTAAAATCGCAGAGGCAATCAAATACCATTAAAAGAAAGCTCTATTTGTGGGAAGAAAAGGACGCAAATTTCGTTTGGGTACAACATTGCATGTCCGCACAATTTACAGTTAAAGCAGCGCAGTGCAAAATTCTGAAAACAGCTCTGGTCCTCTAGCTACCAAATGGTCCGGGGCTTAAGTGGTTAATGATCCAATGTTGTCCTAAATGACTGATGGTGATAAATAGAATCCACCTGTGTGTAATCAAGTCTCTGTATAAATGCACTGCTCTGTGATAGTCTCAGGGTTCTGTTGAAAGCGCAGAGAGCATCATGAAGACCAAGGAACACACCAGTCAGGTCCGTAATACTGTTGTGGAGAAGTTTAAAGCCGGATTTGGATACAAAAAGATTTCCCAAGCTTTAAACATCCCAAGGAGCACTGTGCAAGCGATCATTTTGAAATGGAAGGAGTATCGGACCACTGCAAATCTGCCAAGACCTGGCTGTCCCTCTGAACTTTCAGCTCAGACAAGGAGAAGACTGATCAGAGATGCAGCCAAGAGGCCCATGATCACTCTGGATGAACTGCAGAGAAGTACAGCTGAGGTGGGAGAGTCTGTCCACAGGACAACAATCAGTCGTACACTGCACAAATCTGGCCTTTATGGAAGAGTGGCAAGAAGAAAGCCATTTCTCAAAGATATCCATAAAAAGTCTCGTCTAAAGTTTGCCACAAGCCACCTGGGAGACACACCAAACATGTGGAAGAAGGTGCTCTGGTCCGATGAAACCAAAATCTAACTTTTTGGCCACAATGCAAAACGATATGTTTGGCGTAAAAGCAACACAGCTCATCACCCTCAACACACCATCCCCACTGTCAAACATGGTGGTGGCAGCATCATGGTTTGGGCCTGCTTTTCTTCAGCAGGGACAGGGAAGATGGTTAAAATTGAGGGGAAGATGGATGCAGCCAAATACAGGACCATTCTCGATGAAAACCTGTTGGAGTCTGCAAAAGACCTGAGACTGGGACGGAGATTTATCTTCCAACAAGACAATGATCCCAAACATACAGCAAAATCTACAAAGTAATGGTTCACAAATAAACGTATCCAGGTGTTAGAATGGCCAAGTCAAAGTCCAGACCTGAATCCAAATCGAGAATCTGTGGAAAGAGATGAAAACTGCTGTTCACAAACGCTCTCCATCCAACCTCACTGAGCTTGAGCTGTTTTGCAAGGAAGAATGGGCAAGAATTTCAGTCTCTCGATGTGCAAAACTGATAGAGACTTACCCCAAGCGACTTGCAGCTGTAATCGCAGCAAAAGGTGGCTCTACAAAGTATTAACGCAAGGGGGCCGAATAATTTTGCACGCCCCACTTTTCATTTTTTTCTTAGTTAAAAAAAGTTTCAAAAATCCAATAGATTTCGTTCCACTTCACAATTGTGTCCCACTTGTTGGTGATTCTTCACAAAAAATTAAAATTTTATATCTTTATGTTTGAAGCCAGAAATGTGGCAAAAGGATGAAAAGTTCAAAGGGGGCGGAATACTTTCGCAAGGCACTGTATACTCGAGTATAAGCCGACCCGAATATAAGCCGAGGCACCTAATTTTACCACAAAAAACTGGGAAAACTTATTGACTCGAGTATAAGCCTAGGGTGTCCATCTGCATGCCTCACTGTGTTCATGACTAGACTGACGTTTAACATGGGAGTCTATTGAAGGGGTGCCGGGGTTTGAGGGAGGAAAAAAAAAAAAAAAAAATCAGTGCTCCCCAGCTGTAGGTCCCCCAGATAAAAAAACTTTGCACACTTATAGAGGAGAAATAAGGCTACATGTGTGACATGTTTCTGGTCAAGGGGACCTACGAACGGCCGGTACCGGGTCCCCAAAGTCACTGGAGAAATGACTGTTTAACATGGGAGTCTATGGAAGGGGTTCCCGGATTTGAAAAATCGGTGCTCCCCAGATGTAGGTCCCCCGGACAACAAACTTTGCACACTTGTAGAGGAAGAGTGGAGCTACATGTGTGCCAAGGTTGGGGTCCAGGGGACCTACGGTCGGCCGGCAATGGCTCCCCAAATTCCGGGAGATCAGGCGCAAAAAAGGTGACTCGAGTCACGGGGGGGAATTTGAGCACAAAAAAAAAAAAAAAGTGCTAAAAAACTCGACTTATACTCGAGTATATACGGTACATGCTTTTCTGCAGATTCTCCATTGAAGTATATTGAACCAAAATAGCACCGTTTTGCGTTTAAAAAACAAAAGTTCTTGCTCTTTCCAAATACGCAGCAGCTGAAAAAATCATGGATGTGAACGTGTCCCATAGGAAACCATGTAAATGAACTGTAGTGCGTTTCTGCAAAAAGCACCAAAAAACAGGTGTGACCCAGGCCTGAGATGTTTAACAACATAATGGGGTTAATTAAATTAAAATTAGTACAAAAAGAGCAAATAATCACTACTGTAAAGGGTTTATTTTTTTACTGTGGGACAGTGAAAGTAATATTTACAGTAGCGATTTGCTCTTTTTCTACTATAAAGGACTAATTTTTGGGGTTTTTTTTAACCCCATTATGCTACTGGCCGATTAATCGGTTATGAAAATTGTAATCGATTAATTTCATAATCGATTAGTTGTTTCGGTATATATATATATATATTATATATATTTATCACTTTTGTTCCTATTACAAGGAATGTAAACATCCCTTGTAATAGGAATATGACATGGCAGGTACTCTTTACAGTGAGCTATGGTGTCAATAAGACCCCACATCTCACCACTAGGCTGGGAAGCTTAAAAAAAAAAAAAAAAACGATCACTGCTTCAAAGCCGAAGCGGCGCCGTTTTTTTTGAATGCAGAGGCCGGGCGTGACGTCATAACATCGCGCCCGGCCTCCGACGATCATAGAGACTCCGGTGACAATCTGGTCCGCCGGAAATCTCTTTGATCAACATCCGGGGCCGGCGGATCCTCTCACCGACTCACAGGTGAGTTGGTAGAAGCATTAGGATGTCCCCTTCCGCTGCCCGTAAGAACGATCAAGCGGTGGAACAGCCGCTATGATCGTTCTCATGGTGTAGGGAATCGCCGGCTGAAACCGGCAATATCTGAATGATGTCTGTAGCTGCAGGCATCATTCAGATATACCCCCACAAACCCGAGGACGTCATGACGTCCTGTGGGCCTGAAGTAGTTAATAAACATTAAAAATCTGGAACTCCGCTTTAAACAAGAAAAGTAAAAGTAAATGGAGGACGTTGTGTCTACCAAGCTGAAGAAAGTTTGGTTAGGGAGACAGGGAGGGTGGACTAATGCATTCTTATCAAAAGTAAACTTTTCTATACAATGAATATGAATTGAAGGTAAACGCGTAGTTCATTTCTTCAGTCTCAGCAGTGGGAGAGGGTGCTGAAGAGAGGTCAGGAATGCTCAAATGAAAAAAAAGGCAATTCCTGTCTAATATCACCCTCACAACCCAATGAAACATGCCAATACATGTCACCATACCGTTATAGCCTACTCAGTAATATCACAGTTTTGTGTCTAATTTGCAGCCATAATGCGGATGTAAAACTACATCATTTCTTTTCCATTTTTCCATTTTCATTCTGACACTCATTTTGATTACACACTTCCAGCTTTACAGATTTCCACTTACCAAATCTACAGACCCTCAGCATTCACGCCCTTTTAGAAAATGTTAAAACTTGCTAAGAGCTTATAATGTATACTTCACATGGTATGATTGAGGCACAAAAAAGGCAGAGCGGGAGTAAAGCAAATTAATAGCTTCAAAAGTGCCACCACCAAAGCAAATGCAAAAAGTCCAATAATTGATAACTTTCCCTGCAAGCCCAGCTAGACGGCATAAACAACCTTCTTACTAACAAAGTTAAGTGTGCAACAGAAATTGTATTAAGGACGTGCAACTACGTCCTGCAGATTCCATCCATATTTTCTTTTTGTAATTAGGAGATTTGGAATATAAATTTGTGCCGCTGCCACTGATATAATAGCGGAGGGGTTTGAATATTGAGAGATTAAAGTGCATGTAAACCTGATTTTTCTTTCCTTTTTTTAGTGATATAAAAAACGGACAAACAGGAGAACTTGTCCGTTCTGCCCCCTTGCTGTGAGTGACAGGTTATTTACATATCTCATGCACTAACCCTGAGACAGGCATTATTTTTTAATTCCCACCCCCCACTCCTTTTCTAAAGTCATGTGGTTACTTTTCTGGATTTTGACTGGATGTTAGTGATCATAGCAGAAGTTCAGTGTAAGAAACACATAGGATAAAATGCATGCTGACAAGGGGAGTGTAGAGGTGGGCGGGGAGTCTACTGACATCACGACTCCACCCACCGAGCTCCAGACAACAGATCCACCCACAGAATCTGCAGTTTTTCAGTTCTTATAACAGACAGAGGGGAGACATTTGACAGGTAAGGATACATGCAGGAGGCATCTATATCGTTATAGATCAGCACTATAGCAGTAGTTTAGAAAGAATGAGAGTGGGTTTACATCCACTTTAATGAAACACATTTGCTCTCACCAAGGAAATACATCAAGCAACATAGTTTACTGCCTTGGAGTGAAAAAAAGAGCAAGTTCACTTTTTAACCACTTCAATATTGGACACTTTTACCCCCTTCCTGCCCAGGCCAATTTTCAGGGCTGTCACACTTTGAATGACAATTGTGCGGTCATACAACTCTGTACCCATATGAAATTTCACACAAATAGAGCTTTCTTTTGGTGGTATTTAACCACTTCAATACAGGGCATTTTCACCCCCTTCCTGCCCAGACCAATTTTTTGTTTTTTCAGTGCTGTTGCACTTTGAATGACAATTGCGCGGTCATGCAACACTGTACCCAAATAAAATCATTGTTTTTTTTCCCCCACAAATAGAGCTTTCGTTTGGTGGTATTTGATCACCTCTACGGTTTTTATTTTTTGCGCTATAAACAAAAGAGCGACAATTTTAAAAAAAAACACACCACACACACACACACTCTATCTTTTACTTTTTGATTTAATAAATATCACAATTTAAAAAAAAACAAAAAAAAAACAATTTTTCTCCTCAGTTTAGGCCGATATGTATTCTTCTACATTTCTTTTTTTTTTTTAACAAAAAAATATCTCAATAAGAGTATTTGATCGGTTTTCGCAAAAGTTCTAGCATCTAGATTTATGGCATTTTTATTTATTTTTATTTTATTACTAGTAATGGCAGCGATCTGCGATTTTTACTGTGATATTGCAACGGACAGATCGGACACGTTTTTGGGACCATTCACATTTATACAGCGATTAGTGCTATAAAACTGCACTGATTACTGTGTAAATGTGACTGGCAGGGAAGGGGTTAACACTAGGGGGCGCTGAAGGGGTTAAATATGTTCCCTAGGGAGTGATTCTAACTGTAGGGGGGAGGGGACTCACAAGGGGAGGAGACCGATGTGTGTTCCTCTGTACTGGGAACATACCATCGGTCTCCTCACCGCTGACAGGACATGGATCTGTGTGTTTACACTAGAGCTGCCACGACTCGCCAATGTAATTGATTACGTCGACTACGAAAACACGTTGACGTGCGTGAAAGGCGTTGGCCAATTGCTCCGCGGCCTCGACCTTAGGAAAGCTCCGGAGCAGCGGCCATATTGGTACACCCGGCGGCGGTGGCCGCCTAGGTGCGCGCTGGACGTCATCACCCCTCACTGCTCGTGGATCTGATCTGGCCGGCTTAATTTCTGTGGGGGAGATTGTGGATTTTACAGTGAGTGGGGGAGATGATGTGGATGCCTCTTTTGCAAAGTGTTAGGCAGAATTTATATGGCATTTTCATGCCTGATGCTAAAGTGTTGTTTACATTTTATTTTTGGCACTTTATTTTGTATACTGTAAAAACTTCAACCACATTGAAGTATTTTTTGGAAAAAATGTAATAAAAAGTTGAAATATCATATTAGAAGTTGTACTTATAATTTTTTGTAAAGTTATCCAAAGGATTAATTAGCTAATCACAAAAAGAACACACTAGATTAAGTAAAAAAAATTAATAAAAATAATCGTTATAGTCGTTGACTAATCGAAGAAATAATCAATAGATTATAGAGGTGCGCATCTTCACTGGCCTCACGATTCGATTACGATTATCAGGTCAACGATTCGATTCCGCGATGCATCACAATGCATCACGATTACAGCACAAGTGCGCATGGTTTTCAGCAAAAAAATTTAAGCAGTCAGGAGAACTCCATTTTTTTTATTATATCTGTTCTTTTTAAAAAAAGACAACACTCCCTGCATGTAGCAAAGTCTAAACAAAGCAGACAACAACTTGTACATAGTACAGGAGATGGTCGGCGACCGCCGACATGCTACAGGAGATGGTCGGCGACCGCCGACATGCTACAGGAGATCAGCAGGCAAGTATAAAAAAAGAATACCTGTTGTGCCGAGAATGGTCCCCCCCGCCGGATTCTGTTCCCCCCGTCTCTCGGCTACTATTGGAACTCCGCCCCCCCAGCCCTGTACATTGACGCTCCCTCCTACTGTTCCTCACGAATGCAAATGCTCCTAATACCGCCCCGCCTCTCCAGCCCTCTGCTCATTAGCATTCGTGAAAAAACAGTAGGCGTGAGCGGCGCTTGAGAGGCGGGGCGGTATTAGAAGAATTTGCATTCGTGAGTAGAAGGGAGTGGCAATTTACAGGGCTGGGGGTGGGGGGGCGGAGTTCCGACGGTAGCCGAGAGACAGGGGGGGGGGGGACAGAATCCGGCGGGGGAACAGTGTGACTGTGTATATGCTGCGCTCATGTGACTGCCCTCTCTCCTTTCACGTCTCTGACGCCAGGAGAGACGTGAGATGTGAAAGCAGAGATGAGAGAGGCGGGCTGGGCAGTCACATGAGCGCGTCATAGGAAAAAAAAAAAAACAACAACTAAGGTAACAGCTCTCCCGAGAGGAGGGGGTGGGGCTGGACATCACGGTAATCGATTAATAGGTTTGCATGCATCGGTGCCGCATCGGGGACGCCCGAATCGCGATGCACCGATTAAATTCCGCACCCCTAATAGATTAGTCGACAGACAAAATAATCGTTAGTTGCAGCTCTAGTTTACACACACACACACACACACAGATCCACGGTCCTGCCGTGATTGCGGGCAATCGCAGGTGTGCGTGCCCCCTAGACGGATGGGAATGGCCGGACGTCATATGACGTCCGCCCGGAGGGACAAGAGGTTCCTGCGGACGTCATATTACAATACGCCGGGCAGGAAGTGGTTAATCACCATTTTTTTGAATAAAGAATATAAAAAAAAAAAAAAAAAAAAAAAAAAGTTAATGACACCACAAATCGGTTTGCAGATCGCAGTGCGAACTGTTAAATGGTGTAGGAATCGGATGGCATAGGTGACCAAAAAAAAAAAAGAAGAAGTGTCCTGCACCAGTTTGGTGCAAAAGCAATGCAATTTCAGCCATGGCTGAATTTGTGTCACATAGACATCGCATGTGATCTGCGCAGCATTGTGGTGCGAATCACATGCAATGTCAGTCATCGCACGAGTGTGAACCCAGTCTTAAAAGCGATTGTATTTTTACCTACAAGTTAGCCTATATTAAGGTTTACCTGTAGGAAAATAAAGATCTCCTAAACCTGCACGGTTTATGAGATAGTCCTCCTTCATGCAGCCGCTGGCATCCGCGGTGCATGCGCGCTGAAGGTCCAGTGGCTCATGCCGAAATGGAGGACTCCCACGCGCATGACGTCATCACAGCTCCAGCCACTCACAGTGCCAGAGCCCGTGAACCTGGAAGAAAACGCAGACGGAACAGGTCAGCCCCCTCGCCGGTGACCAGACGAGCTGCGTGAGCTTCGGTCTAAGGGAAGTATTTCATAATGTGACAGTATGCGTTGCATACTAGCACATTATGCTATTGTCCTGCAGGGTTGTTTTTTTGGGGGCTGGGTTAGCCGTTTACTACAGCTTTAACCACTTCCCGCCTGGTCTACAGCAAAACGGCTGGGCAGTGGTTCAGTTATCCTGACTGGACATAATATAACATAACATCTTTTAGAATAACTTCCGGCATGCGCCCGTGGGGGCACGTAGCGCGGCGATTGGTGGTGCGGTGTGTTAGTCTGCCACACCGCTACAATGATCTCAGTAAAGAGCCTCTTTACCACGTGATCAGCCATGTCCAATCACGGCTGATCACAGTGTAAACAGGGAAGGCCGTGTATCGGCATATCTTCACTCGCGTCTTACAGATGCGAGTAGAGGAGAGCCGATCGTCTGCTCTCCTGACAGGGGGGGGTCTGCGCTGTTTGATTATCAGCGCACGTTCCCCCCCCCCCCCCCGGATGCCCACACTGGACAACAAGGGATGGCACACAATGGATGGATGACCAGGTATGCCACCAGGGATGACAGTCAGTGCCCAAAATATGCCAGTGCCCACAAATGGTGGCAGTCAGTGCCCATTAACAATGCCTGCCAGATGTCTCCCTATCAGTGATGCCCATCAGTGCCCACCAATCAGTGTCACCCATGAGTGCCGGAGAAAAAAAAAACAAAAAAAAAAACACGTATTTACAAAATTTTATAACAGAAACAAAAAGAAAACGTTTTTTTTCCCCCCATATGGTTTCGGTCTTTTTTCATTTGTTGTGTAAAGAAATAAAAACCCCAGCAGTGATTAAATACCACCAAAAGAAAGCTATATTTGTGGAAACAAAATGATAAAAAAATAAATAAAAATTGTTTGGGTACAGTGTTGTATGACTGCGCAATTGTCATTCAAAGTGCGACAGCGCTGAAAGCCAAAAATTGGCCTGGGTAGGAAGGGGGTGTAAGGGGCCAGGAGCACCGGTGAGGGACCCGAGAAGAGGGTCAACAAACACAAAACTTTAGTATCACTTTAAAAACAATCGGCTTTATTTAAAACTGATTGTTTTTAAAGTTGGTTGTAATATTCTGAGAGACCACCCATCTTTAAAAATCCTTTAATTTGGTTCTTTCAGGTTTTACCTGTTGGAAAGTGTTTTTGGTTACCGTATATACTCGAATATAAGCCGAGGCACCTAATTTTACCACAAAAAACTGGGAAAACGTATTGACTCGAGTATAAGCCTAGGGTGTCCATCTGCATGCCTCACTGTGTCCATGTCTAGACTGACGTTTAACATGGGAGTCTATGGAAGGGGGGCACGGCTTTGAAAAATAGGTGCTCCCCGGCCGTAGGTCCCTCGGACAAAAAAACTTTGCACACTTGTAGAGGAAGAGTGGGGCTACATGTATGCCAAGTTTGGGGTCCAGGGACCCTACCGCAGGCCGGTACCGGGTCCCCAAAGTCCAGAAGATCATGCGCAAAAAAGGTGACTTGAGTATAAGCCGAGGGGGGCATTTTCAGCACAAAAAAAAATGTGCTTAAAAACTTGGCTTATACTCGAGTATATACGGTATATGATGGCCAACTGTGGGTTCTGTCCCAAAAAGTTGTCTTGTGTTCTGTATACTGACCAAACTACCTAGGACCAGGATCTCTCCCCACTCCTAATACATGCTCTTGAAGGGAAAGAAAATCCATCACGACGGAGCTCTACCGTGTTTACATGGGCAGAACTCCGTTCTGTAGTATGTCGTCCCCCCCCCCAGACGGACATCCAGTGCCCATGTACTGCTGTGACAATGCACAGCAGGAGCAGCGCGCGCACATCCCCTATCCGGAAGTACAAAATCATGTATATATACATAAATAGTGCTGCACTACTAAAAATATACAGTGTGCATAAAGAATACAATAAAGACATGAACTAAATCAACATTCCAGTCCATGAAACAGTGATGAATCAAATAAGTGACACAAATAGAAACGATCTACCATTCTTGTGAAATAATCCAATTAAAACATGCTCAGGCTCCCCTCCACTTGTGAATTAGGCTGCTCACCTCACAGTTTGACCCCGGTTTCACCAGCGGGTCAAACAAAACAGTTCCCCTTTTGGGATATTACACAGGACTGACGTGAAGCCGACACCGGAAGTCCTCTATTCCATACACCACCTCCTATCTGGTTGGCAAACTCTCATTGTGTGCAACAATCAGCATACATGGCCGCAGTGTGACGTCAGCACGTGGGCCCTGCCCCCTAGGGGGCAGGGCCCACGTGCTGATGTCACACTTCGGCCATCCTGTCTTACTTTCATCTATGCCTGCACAACTAGCACGGCTCACAGTGCCTCGTTTGTGAGTATGTCTACTTGTTTTTTTATGGGCATAATTTGATTTTAAAAACGGAGAGCACTAGATCTCACCATTCTGTTTTATGTATATGCTGATCGTTGCACACACGGAGAGTTTGCCAACCAGATAGGAGGTGGTATGGAATAGAGGACTTCCGGTGTCGGCTTCACGCCAGTCCTGTGTGATATCCCCAGAGGGGAACTGCTTTGTTTGACCCGCTGGTGAAACAGATCAAAGGTGAGCAGCCTAATACACAGGTGGAGGGGAGCACGAGCATGTTTTATAATGGATTATTTCACAAGAGTGGTAGACTGTTTCTATTTATTTCACTTATTTGATTCATCACTGTTTCATGGACTGGAATGTTGATTTAGTTCATGTCTTTATTGTATTCTTTATGCACACTGTATATTTTTAGTAGTGCAGCACTATTTATGCATTTTGATTATTTTAGTGGAGTGAAAACACTTTGAGTGATAGAAATACAATAATAAAGTAGCTGCTAATTGATTTACTGGTCACATTAATTGTCATTTATTATTTGATTGCGCGGATTTACGAGTAACGCGGTTAACGAGCATTTTGAAAGACGAGCAACTTTTTTTTATTTTTTTATTCTGACTCTGCTTGTGAGTGTTGTCTCTGCAGAAATTAAGCTAATGAGGTGTGCAGTACCGCATTTGGCCAGAGGTGCAGGGGTGCCGGTGACACTCGGAACGGTTTGGAAATACTCAGAATCACTCAGTTCCAGGGTGGTTCCGAGGTCAGCTGAGCTGTCCCCAAGCATTTCCGAGGCTCTCTGGTGCCCCCCCCACCTCTGGACACATGCGGTATTGCATGCCATTGAAGTCAATGCAGAACAAATTATTTTTGTTTCCATTGACTTCTATGGGGAAACTCGCTTTGATATGTGAGTGCTTTGGATTACAAGCATTCTCCTGGAACAAATTATGCTCATAATCCAAGGTTCCACTGTATGTATGTATGTATGTATGTATGTATGTATGTATGTATGTATGTATGTATGTATGTATATATATATATATATATACACACACACACACACACACACACACACACGTGATTCTGCACAGCGCAGCCACCCTGTAGCAGTAAATCTGCTATGGGGCGGTCAGCAAGCGGTTAACCACAGCCACCAATCAGATTCATACCTGCCCAAACCTCTGAATCCAATTGGTGGCTGTTGTAAAATAACTCATCTGACCTCTGGCTTTATCAAACCCACCACCCGTCTCTTTTGATTCCCCCAGCCCACAATATTCAGCTGTAGTTTGTGAAATTCTCCTTTACAATTTTTGCCCTGATGCCACTGCTGTTATTTGAACATACAGGAGACTAAATCTATCATCTAGTAGTGCTATACTGTATATTCTCCATCACAGTCACAGACAACCTGCAAGGCATTACTTTGCTATGCTTCCATTAATGCCACCCAATTGAAATAATGAAAGAATTTCTTTATACCTGTACCTGTGATGGGTCGTTGACTCTCAGCGTGACCACGTCTTCACTAGTATATTTGATAAACAAATGACTTTCATCCAGTAGCTGCATTTTCCACATACGGAGCTGCCGCAACTGATCAAAGTACTGGAAGAAACGTCTTTTGGCTATAGCGCTGCCATCTTGTTCCGCTTTCCTCCACAAATACACCAGCAGTCTGTGCTTCAATGAGTTAATAAACGGCTCTTTGTACAAGTTTGCCATTCCGGTTTGAGTTTCGCGTTGCACTTCGGGGTAAACGGCTGACAATATTAAAAGGTCATCCTCATAGCAGAAGCGACCGATTGTGCGTACATCAATAAAAGTCCCCTCCGAGGTCACCTGAAAAACATGAATTGTTTGCTGTTGCACAGACAGGATTGCCAATATATTTTTGTACAAATAGAGGCCCTGATTGTGTGACAGAATGATTTTATCACATTTAAAGGTCCTTGAGTCACAAAGTTTGCCGGTATGAAGGTCTATTATATGAAGAGAATAGTCCTCCAGTGGGGATCTAGGATTGGGTGTGACCGACTCGCTGTTACGGTAGATTTCATAAAAAGGCGGATAGGGTTCTTCAGGAAGATAGGCTGCAGATCCCACAATGACATAGCGACAGTCATCCGTAAATAAACTGCATTCGCGATTCAAGTGCTCCCCATTAGAAGCCACGTTCGTGATATGGAGAAGTACAAAGAACCGCTCAAACAAGCGTCCCCGAATGTTCACCGACCTCTGGTCATTCGAATTTGCCAAAATTTCTCCTTCATAACCGTTCAGAAGATCTTCTGCTGCCTGGCAGCCTTGGTACTCGTAGATCTCTAAGGAGGTCTGGTCTGAAGAAAACGCAATAAAATATCTGCCATCGGGGGAGAATTTGCGAAGGAAACAAGGTGGTTTTTCCACATTGACGACTGTAAAATTAGGAAAGACGTTCTGGTGGAAAATACGAACTTGGTGCCAATGGGACCCTGGCTTCCCAGAACTGATTTTCCTACGCTCCAGACGGTGAATTACATTTTGGTTCTGAATTCTCCGAGGTCTTATTGTAGGAATGTCATGATCCATCATAAACATAACTTCATCTTACTGAAAAAGAAGCACAAATATATTTTATCGTTATTTATTGCGGGTACTTCTATAGCACCATCAATTTACACATATACTGTGCATTCACATCAGTCCCTGACCTCAAGGAACTTACAATCTAATGTCCCCATCTCACATGTACTAGGACCAATTGATACAGGAGCCTTCTGACACTTGTTTACATGTAAAACTCTTTATTTATTTTTTACTAGAAAATTACTTAGAACCCTCAAACATTATATTTTTTTTAAAGCAGAGGCCCTACAGAATAAATTGATGGGTGTTGCAATTTTAATGTCACACGGTATTTGCGCAACGGTTACCAAATGCAATTGTTTGGGGAAAAAATACACTTTTTTGAATTTTAATGCAACAAAAAAAAAACCACACACACACACACACACACACACAATACAGAACTAAATTATTTTGTCAAATATGATGTTATGCAGAGTAAATATATATCAAACATGTCACTTTTTAAAACTACGCACACCCATGTAACGGCGAGAAACAACGTAAATTTTGCTATCCGTAGGCGACGCTTTAAGCCTTTACAGGTTACCACTTTAGATTTACAGGAGGAGATCTAGTGCTAGAAATACTGCCCATGATCTGGCATTTACAGTGATACCTCACATGTGTGGGATGATCGCCGTTTGCGTGCATGCGAGACTGACGCATGCATTTGCACGCAAACGTGTAAAGATGGACGCACTTAGAATTAGATTTTTTTTTATTACATTTATTGCTGTCACAAGGAATGTAAACATCCTTCTGACAGCAATAGCCATGTGACAGGTACTCTTTACAAGGAGAATTGGGGTCTATAAGACACCAAATCCCTCTTTTGCACTTACGAGCATTTAAAACACCAAGATCAGTGCTTTTGATTTCTTGAAAAATGCCGCCGTTGACATCCGGGTAAACCAGAAGGTATGTCAGGTCATCGCTTCCGGGTTACCATAGTGGAGAGCCAATCAAAGCCGATCCCGGCTTTGTTCGGCTGTCCAATCAGCCGGCAGATGCGCCGGCTGGTTGCTTGAGTCTTCTAGGGGACGGAAGAGCTCAAGCAAGCCCTAGAAGGCAGGGACATGTCCCCTCCCACCGATAGTAAAAGCAATCCAGCAGCTAGTTAGCTGCTAAGATTGCTTTTATAAAAGAGTCGGCTGCTGCCTTTAAAAACAGTACAGGGATGATGCCTGCGGTTGCAGGCCTCATTTGCCTGGACAACCACAGAAAGCGTAGCAACGTATGCATACGTCGCTGGTCGTTAAGTGGTTAACCTACCAGCATGTCTTAGGAGTATGGGAGGAAACCAGCACTGGGAGAACATGCACAATGCAGTCAGGTAGTGTCATGGTTGGGATTCAAACAGACGACCCTAGTGCTGCCAGGCAGAAGTGCGAACCACTTAGCCACTGTGTTTAGGACAGTGGGCACCATCAATAACAAAACAAAAAGGTGGAAGCAGCAGTATGGCAACGCAAGATCACATCAGGGATTTCTGGTGACAAAAACAGTATCAAAACAATAAAGATTATTTAGTATTATGTCATTCATTTGAAAAACAATATCATTGAAGAAACCACTGTTTAGTACATAAATATATTAAATTGAAATATGCCCTTTTACATGCTAGCTTCAAATCACAGTATGTTTATTCTAATTAAATCAGATTAATAAAGAAAAAGCCCAGCTGGGGTGATGGAAACAATGAATAAAGCTGCAGCTGTCATCAGTGTTATATTTCATGCACTCTGGGCCTGGGCCAGTGAGAGGTTTAGGCAAGTTAACTGCAGCCTTATCTATCTCCTCCCTAACCAAAAAAAAATAAAAATCCAGATTCTGACTAAAATGGTTACACTGGGGGGAGATTTACTAAAACTGGAGCACTCAGAATCTGGTGTAGCTGTGCATTAGGGCCGAAACAACTAATCGATTAATCGAAAACTAATCGATTATGAAATTAATCGATTAATCGGCCAGTAACATAATGGGGTTAAAAAAAACAAAAAAAAACAAAAAAAAAAAAACTAAAATGAGCCCTTTATAGTACAAAAAGAGTAAATCGCTACCCAAAATAATACTTTCACTGTCCCACAGTAAAAAATTAACCCCTTACAGCGATTATTTGCTCTTTTTGTACTAATTTTTTTTTTTTTTAACCCCATTATGTTACTAAACATCTCAGGCCTGGGTCACACCTCTGTTTTTTCGGTGCTTTTTGCAGAAACACACTACAGGTCATTTACATGGTTTTCTATGGGACACGTTCACATCCCAGATTTTTTTCAGCTGTTGCGCATTTGGAAAAGGCAAGTACTTTTTTTAACGTAAAACGATGCTATTTTGGTTCGATATACTTCAATGGAGAAGCTGCAGAAAAGCATGTAATAATGTGTTTTTGCGGCAATTTGTGTTTTTTTTAATCTGCCCAACAACAAATTGGCCAAAAAAAAAAAAAAAAATGTAAAAATGCAAAATCGCAGCAAAATTAACTTTTTTTTTTTTTTACGGTTATTAACTGATTAATCGAAACAATAAATCGGCCAACTAATCGATCATGAAAATAATCGTTAGTTGCAGCCCTACTGTGCATAACAAATCAGCTTCTAACTTCAGATTTTTCAATTAAAAGAGATGTTTTTTTTTTTTTTTGGCTGTTTATACTTACCTCAGTGGATGGAGCATCAGACTGATGCTCCATCTGTCCCCCCGCCGTCCCTGCACTGAGAACCGAGCCACCGAACACCACCGGTGCTCTGATCCGGGCACAGGCAGGTTACAATCTGATGGGCACTGGTGAGGCTGCATTAATCTTCCTGTATCATGTCTGCAGTCTCTGAACATCTCCTGTATCATGTCTGCTAGAAGTGCACCGAATGGAAATTTCGCAAATACTATTAGTAGTGTGTTTTAAGTTTAACAGACTGAGGACATGATACAAGAGATGGTTAGAGACTGAGGACATGATACAAGAGATGGTTAGAGACTGGGGACATGATACAAGAGACGGTTAGGAGACTGGATACTGCATTTTTCTGGAACTTTCTTGCACCAAAAAGGTGCCAATAATGGCCAACAATAAATATTAATTTAAATTGATGATATCATGGTAATTAAAAAGTTGCATATAATACAATTAAATATAAAAATAATAATATTTTGTAAAAACTGTCATTTTCCATTTTTGGCCTAGTGCATCCTTCATTTTCGGGAGCAAAATTTCCATTCAGTGCACCCATAATCCTTGTGAAAGAAAGATTTAACACCAACATGTCCAAATTTTATTATTAAAAAACAGAATCACCGAGTTGGAAAAAGGATCCCCCCTCCTAAAAATGACTTGGAAACTCAAATCAGTTGTAGCTAATCACCTTCTCAATGGTACACAAAGAAATGAATTTGACTTTCAACTGATCAGCTGTGGTCATTTTGAGTAGCCAAGCATGAAAAGAGCTTTCCTGGAGCATTTCAGTCTATCGCAGTGCAACTGAAGCAAACAAATCAACTAAGGGTGGCAAGGCATTGTCACCGGGATAAAGATGTGGACAGGCAGAAGTTAGGAGATGGATACAAAAAAAGGTCAAAGGCTTTATAAATGCCTAGGACAGTGAAGTCTAATAGAAGGAAGTGGAAGGTATTTGGTACAAACACAGACCCTCCCTGGATCAGGACGTTACTCCAAACTGGATGAAAGAGCCAGGAGGAAACTGGTCAGAGAGGCTAACAAGAGGCCTACAGCAACTCTGAAGATTTTGCAGAAATGTATGACAAAGAGTGGTCATTGTGTGCATGTGACAAGAATATCACATATGTGGCTTGTATGGGAGGGTTGCAAGAAAAAAAGCCACTCCTCAAGAAAGGCCACATGCAGTCATGACTGAGCTTTGCCAAAAACACACCATGAAGATTCCGAGGCCACATGGAAAAAGGTGTTATGGTCAGATGAGAATAAAATTTGCCATCAACACCAATCAATATGTCTGCAGGAAATCCAAGACAGCTCACCATCCAAATAACACCATTCCTACAGTAAAGCATGGAGGTGGTAATATTCTGTTATAGGGATAGAAATACCATCAAATTCTTGTGGAAGATCTGCTGCCCTCTGCCAGAATGTTGTCAATGGGAAGAAGGTTTACCTTCCAGCATGACAATGACCCAAAACACAGCAAAAATGACCACACAGGGCATGAAGAAGAAAAAGCTGAATGTCCTTACATGGCCTAGTCAGAGCCCAGACGTAAATCCCATTGAAAATCAATAGAATGAGTTGAAGACTGCAGTCCACAAACGGTCACCATCAAATTTAACTGAACTTGAGCAGTTCTGCAAAGAAGAATGGACAAATATTGCAAAGTCTAGATGTGCAAAGTTAGTAGAGACAAATCCCAACAGACTAAAGGCTGGAATTAAAGCAAGAGAGATGGTCCAACAAAATACTGAAATAAGGGGGTGATCCTTTTTCCCAACTGATTCTGTTTTTGATTCCCCCCCCCCGACATGTTGGGGTTATATTTTTCACTTGGATGTTACACTGAGTATATACAGCTGGATAAAACAAAAACTGTGTCCGTCTTCATTTCAGACTGCAAAGCAACAAAATCTGATTATTTAAAAAAAGGGGGGGGGGGGCGATTCTTTTCTATCCCTACTGTAACTATGCATAAAAAAAAAAAAAAAAAAATCATATCAGTATACATACAGTCCGCTTGCTATCAGGGCACAGTGAACAGTGAAAAACTGACAGGCAGACCTGATCTACCATTTGTTTTCACTTTTCAAGAACCTTTTGAGCAAGTACAGAAAAAATGAAATCAATCGTATCGCTTCCTGTAAGCGCACACAATGTTATCTTCCTTTTGTAAACTGCCAATTTGCCCACCACCCTCTAATGGAGAGGAGGACATATTTGAGATGCAGCTTAGGTGACAACCACGGCTCCCTCCACAGATACAGTAGAGCGAGTGACTATTCACCCTCAGGCAGGAAGTTTTTTTATTTGCAGGGTCACCAGGTGAAAATAAAAAAGGGGAAAAAAAGCCTTAAAAAAAGAAAATCAATGCAGCCACCACATCTTAGGATTGGCATACAGCAATATATTTATTGTTTTTAGGTTTAGATATGCTTTAATGTATGCGTCTTCAGGGCTCGAGAAACCCCCCCCCCCCCGCGCCAGGTCGTCATGGCAACCAGAACATTTATGCTGGAGCCTGTGACGACCAGAATTCCCCACAAACCCAGCACATGCCCCCCCCCGCTATGTATCCCAGGCTCCGCTTGCTTATCTGCGGGTGTCACCAGGTAGAGGGGAGGGAGGAGAGCGGACACACGTCGCTTCCAGGTCAACAACTAGAAGGGGAGGAGGGCAGACGTGTGTCCGCTCTCCTCCCTCCCCTCTACATTGTCATATCTAAACCTAAAAACAATAAATATATTGCTGTCACTTCCAGGTCTCCGTTCAGAGGTTCCCTGGCCATCAAAGCCGGGAATCAATGTAATGCAATGTGATGTGCATTACATTCACATGTTTCATTTAAGGAAGCCTGTCAAAAAAAAAAATTTGAATTGTCAAAAAAGTTACACATAAAATCTCCCTCTCCCAAAAAAAAAAAAAAAAAAAAAAAGAAGAAGATTGAGGCCTCCCAACCCCACATATACGGACGTACAAATGTGAAACGCACACAGCAGGCGCCTGTGCATGAAAATGTCAATTGGAATAAATATCGCTGTGCACGCTGAAATGAGAGCAATTCTAACACAAGACCTCTTCTATAAAGCTAAACTAATGACCTAAGGGGGGGGGGGGGGCTTTTAAAGCTTTGTGTAGAGAGAATATAGGATACAGACATGTTTATTCATTCATGCGGACGGAACGCAAATATGCGGCCTTCAACTTGAAGTGGTTGTACCGGGTGATGTCCGATTGTACCGGCTGTCATCACAAGCAGCGAGAGGGACGACCCCCCTGCAACCAACCCCCCCCCCCCCCCCCCACGGCTTGTCCGGAATCTCCCAAGCGATCAGCCGACACGTCCGCTGGCTGGCCAGAGACCCAAACGAGGCCAGAATCGGATTCGATCTGGCCTCGGATCTAGTAACCTGGAAGCAACGTCATGACATCATTTCTGGATTACTGATGGCCTAAAGGCGCCACATTTTAAAAAAAATAAAAAAATGACAGCATTCAAAACTACTTGGCGTTTTGAATGCTTAAGTGTAAAAGGAGGGATTTGGTGTCTTATAGACCCCCAGATCTCTCCAAAAAGAGTACCTGTCACTGCCTATTACTCTCACAAGGGATGTTTACATTCCTTGTGACAGCAATAAAAGTGATCAGAATTTTTTTTTAAAAAGGGACAGTGTAAAAAAAAAAAAAAGAAGAAAAAAAAAAGAAAATGTAAAGAGCCCCATCCCTCCATGCTGGCGCACAGAAAGGAACGCATACTAAAGTCACACCTGCAAATGTAAACCCGTTCAAACCACACATGTGAGGTGTCGCCGCAATCGTTAGAGTGAGAGCAATAATTCTAGAGCAAGACCTCCTCTGTAACTCTAAACTGGTAACTAGTAGAAATTTTTAAAGCATCGCCTATGCAGATTTTTAAGTACAGCAGTTTATCGCCACTTCACGTTAGGTATCCATTTACTCGGTGTAACATCATCTTTCACATTATACAAAAAAGTTGGGCTAACGTTACTGTTTTTTTGTTTTGTTTTTTAATTCATGAAAGCGTATTTTTTCCCAAAAAATAGCATTTTAAAGACCGCTGCGTAAATATAGTGTGACATAAAATATTGCAACAATCGCCATTTTATTCTCTAGGCGCCTCTCCTAAGAAAAAAAATATAGAATGTTTAGGGGTTCGAAGTAATTTTCTAGCAAAAAATACTGATTTTCGGTTTGACATGTTGGGTATCTATTTACTTGGTGCAACCTTGGCTTTTATATTTTACCAAAAAATTTGGTAATTTATTACCGTATATACTCGAGTATAAGCCGAGGCACCTAATTTTACCACAAAAAAATGGGAAAACGTATTGACTCGAGTATAAGCCTAGGATGTCCATGTACATGCCTCACTTTGCCCATGCCTCACTGTGTCCATGACTAGACTGACATTTAACATGGGAGTCTATGGAAGGAGGGCCCGGTTTAAAAAAAAAAAAAAAAACAAAACACACGGTGCTCCCCGGCCGTAGGTCCCCCCAGACAAAAAACGTTGCACAAGTATAGAGGAGAAATGAGGCTACATGTGTCCCAAGTTTCGGGTCCAGAGGATCTACAACCGGCCAGTACCGGGTCCCTAAACTCACCGGAGAAATGACAGTTTAACATGGGAGTCTATGGAAGGGGTGCCTGGCTTTGCAAAAATCGGTGCTCCCCGGCCGTAGATCCTCCGGACAACAAACTTTGCACACTTGTAGAGGAAGAGTGGGGGCTACATGTGTGCCAAGTTTGGGGTCCAGGGGACCTACGGCCGGCCGATACCGTGTCCTCAAAGTTCAGGAGATCAGGCACAAAAAGGTGACTCGAGTACAAGCCGAGGGGGCATTTTCAGTTAAAAAAAATAAAATAAATAAAAATGGCCTGAAAAACTCGGCTTATACTCGAGTATATACGGTAAGTTTTTGTGCCCCCTAAAATTAGTGTGTTTTTTACTGAAATGGTGCATTTCCTAGACCTCTGCGGTAATATTGTGTGACATAAAAAATTGTAACTATCAATATTTTATTCTCTAGCTAGGGTGACTGTTTTTAGAAAATATAGACCCGTTTGGAGATTTTATGTAAAGGGTTAAAGGAGAATTTCACTTTGGGGAACATAATTCATGTTCTGCCCACATAATTTTTTAGTTAAAAAAACAAAACTGCCTCCTAACTTTTTTAGCTGGCTCGTAGATTCAAAACAAATCGGTCAGGCCCTGTGTTATTTATGAACTCAGTAGTATCATATTATATGGGGTTTGCATGCACTCATTGTGTGTTTAGTGATATTTATTTTTTTAGATGATTATTGGTTAAGCATTTGCAAATATAAAATGTGGTGAAACTATAAATACCAACATGCCACTGGGTGTCATTCCTGTGGCTGTCAGAGTCTTGCAATGCATCATGGGACTTGTAGTTTGACCACAGCTGGCGTGCCAAGGTTGCCTACCCCCGGGATCTACAAACCACGGCTATTTCTGCTTCTTATTTTGACTGCAGATGCTGCTGGTCAGGAATCCACATCCAGCGATCAGCTTCTCTGCACAGATTTAAACAGGAAAGACTCACTTTGAGTCCACTCAAGGCTCTAATTCTTGACTGAAGGGGAGTTCCTTTGACCCCCCGAAACACATTGGCTGTCTTTTAATACAATATCAATAAATTAATTCTTACTCCTATCTTTGGGTCAGGAGCTCCTTCCATATATGCACATCTTTTTCAGGGATTGGCCCAGCACTGGGTAGAAATACCAAGTACTTCCAGGTAAGAAGGATGTGTCTCTCCTGTGACAGGGATTGGTGCATTGTTGTCACATGGGAGCAAATATGTACTTCCAGGTAAGGAGTATGTGCTCACACTGATCACCTCTTGTGACAGGGAATGCTCCACCCATGGGATACATGCAGGTAAGGAGAACATACTCATTCTGATCATCTCCTGTGACAGAGATTAGCCCAGCACCGTCACATAGAGATAAGTGGTCAGTACTTCCAGGTAAGGAAGATGTGACTCACTCTGCTCCTCTCCTGTGATGGCATTGGCTCATTGTTGTCACATGGTGGTGAGTTCCCAGTACTTCCAGGTATGGAGCACGTCTCTCCCCCATCCTCCCCTGTGATGGGATTGGCCCAGCACTGTCACATGGGGTCAGGTACACATCAGTCAGCTAGGTGAAAGCTCTGATCTCTCACAGTCCCCGGCTTCCCCGCATATTGTCCCCACCCCCGGATACGCTCCCCATCCCCCCGTGACCCCCAGATACGCACCCCATCCCCCCGTGACCCCCAGATACGCTCCCCATCCCCCCCGTGACCCCCAGATACGCTCCCCATCCCCCCGTGACCCCCAGATACGCTCCCCATCCCCCCCGTGACCCCCAGATACGCTCCCCATCCCCCCCGTGACCCCCAGATACGCACCCCATCCCCCCCGTGACCCCCAGATACGCTCCCCATCCCCCCGTGACCCCCAGATACGCTCCCCATCCCCCCGTGACCCCCAGATACGCTCCCCATCCCCCCCGTGACCCCCAGATACGCACCCCATCCCCCCGTGACCCCCAGATACGCTCCCCATCCCCCCGTGACCCCCAGATACGCTCCCCATCCCCCCCGTGACCCCCAGATACCGTGACCCCCGGTATACGCTCCCCATCCCCGGATACGCTCCCCACCCCTGTGACCCCCAGTTACGCTCCCCATCCCCCGTGACCCCCAGTTACGCTCCCCATCCCCCATACACACTCCACATCTACCGTGACCCCCGGATCCGCTCCCCGGTGACCCCCAGATACGCTCCCCATCCCCCGTGACCCCCAGATACGCTCCCCATCTACCGGGACCCCCAGATACGCTCCCCATCCCCCGTGACCCCCAGATACGCTCCCCATCTACCGTGACCCCCGGATATGCTCTCCACCCCCAGATACGCTCCCCATCCCCCGTGCTCCTCTCCTGTGATGGCATTGGCTCATTGTTGTCACATGGTGGTGAGTTCCCAGTACTTCCAGGTATGGAGCACGTCTCTCCCCCATCCTCCCCTGTGATGGGATTGGCCCAGCACTGTCACATGGGGTCAGGCACACATCAGTCAGCTAGGTGTAAGCTCTGATCTCTCACAGTCCCCGGCTTCCCCGCATATTGTCCCCACCCCCGTGACCCCCGGATACGCTCCCCATCCCCCCGTGACCCCCAGATACGCTCCCCATCCCCCCGTGACCCCCAGATACGCACCCCATCCCCCCGTGACCCCCAGATACGCACCCCATCCCCACAGTGACCCCCAGATACGCTCCCCATCCCCCCGTGACTCCCAGATACGCTCCCCATCCCCCCCGTGACCCCCAGATACGCTCCCCATCTACCGTGACCCCCAGATACGCTCCCCATCTACCGTGACCCCCAGATACGCTCCCCATCTACCGTGACCCCCAGATACGCTCCCCATCCCCACAGTGACCCCCAGATACGCTCCCCATCCCCCTGTGACCCCCAGATACGCTCTCCATCCACCCTGTGACCCCCAGATACGCTCCCCACCCCCCCAGATACGCTCCCCATCCCCCCGTGACCCCCAGATACGCTCCCCATCTACCGTGACCCCCGGATACGCTCCCCATCTACCGTGACCCCCGGATACGCTCCCCATCTACCGTGACCCCCGGATACGCTCCCCATCCCCCCGTGACCCCCAGATACGCTCCCCATCCCCCCGTGACCCCCAGATACGCTCCCCATCTACCGTGACCCCCAGATACGCTCCCCATCCCCACAGTGACCCCCAGATACGCTCCCCATCCCCACAGTGACCCCCAGATACGCTCCCAATCCCCCCGTGACCCCCAGATACGCTCCCCATCCCCCCGTGACCCCCGGATACGCTCCCCATCCCCCCGTGACCCCCGGATACGCTCCCCATCCCCCCGTGACCCCCAGATACGCTCCCCATCCCCCCCGTGACCCCCAGATACGCTCCCCATCCCCCCGTGACCCCCAGATACGCTCCCCATCCCCCCCGTGACCCCCAGATACGCTCCCCATCCCCCCGTGACCCCCAGATACGTTCCCCATCCCCCCCGTGACCCCCATTTACCGTGACCCCCGGTATACGCTCCCCATCCCTGTGACCCCCAGATATGCTCCCCATCCCCCGTGACCCCCAGTTACGCTCCCCATCCCCCCGTATACACTCCCCATCCGTGACCCCCAGATACGCTCCCCATCCACCGTGACCCCCGGATCCGCTCCCCGGTGACCCCCAGATACGCTCCCCATCCCCCGTGACCCCCAGATACGCTCCCCATCTACCGGGACCCCCAGATACGCTCCCCATCCCCCGTGACCCCCAGATACGCTCCCCATCTACCGTGACCCCCGGATATGCTCTCCACCCCCGGATACGCTCCCCATCCCCCGTGACCCCCAGATACGCTCCCCATCTACCGTGACCCCCAGATACGCTCCCCCATCCCCCCATGACCCCCAGATACGCTCCTCATCCCCGGATACGCTCCCCACCCCCACCCCCCGTATACACTCCCCATCCCCCGTGACCCCCAGATACGCTCCCCATCCCCCGTGACCCCCAGATACGCTCCCCATCCCCCGTGACCCCCAGATACGCTCCCCATCCCCCGTGACCCCCAGATACGCTCTCCACCCCCCGTGACCCCCAGATACGCTCTCCACCCCCGGATACGCTCCCCACCCCTGTGACCCCCAGATACACTCCCCCATCCCCGTGACCCCCAGATACGCTCCCCATCCCTGGATACGCTCCCCACCCCTGTGACCCCCGGATACGCTCCCCATCCCCCCGTATAAGCTCCCCATCCCCGTGACCCCCAGATACGCTCCCCATCTACCGTGACCCCCGGATATGCTCTCCACCCCCGGATACGCTCCCCATCCCCCGTGACCCCCAGATACGCTCCCCATCTACCGTGACCCCCGGATATGCTCTCCACCCCCGGATACGCTCCCCATCCCCCGTGACCCCCAGATACGCTCCCCATCTACCGTGACCCCCAGATACGCTCCCCATCTACCGTGACCCCCAGATACGCTCCCCCATCCCCCCATGACCCCCAGATACGCTCCTCATCCCCGGATACGCTCCCCACCCCCCGTATACACTCCCCATCCCCGTGACCCCCAGATACGCTCCCCATCCCCCGTGACCCCCAGATACGCTCCCCATCCCCCGTGACCCCCAGATACGCTCCCCATCTACCGTGACCCCCAGATACGCTCTCCACCCCCGGATACTCTCCCCACCCCTGTGACCCCCAGATACACTCCCCCATCCCCGTGACCCCCAGATACGCTCCCCATCCCCGGATACGCTCCCCACCCCTGTGACCCCCAGATATGCTCCCCATCTACCGTGACCCCCAGATACGCTCCCCATCCCCCCGTATAAGCTCCCCATCCCCGTGACCCCGTATACGCTCCCCATCCCCCCGTATACGCTCCCCATCCCCATGACCCCCAGATACGCTCCCCATCCCCGTGACCCCCAGATACGCTCCCCATCCCCGTGACCCCCAGATACGCTCCCCATCCCCCCGTATACGCTCCCCATCGCCCCCATATACACTCCCCATCCCCGTGACCCCCGTATACGCGCCCCATCCCCGTGACCCCCGTATACGCTCCCCATCCCCGTGACCCCCGTATACGCTCCCCATCCCCGTGACCCCCGGGTACGCTCCCCATCCCCGTGACCCCCGGGTACGCTCCCCATACCCGTGACCCCGGTCCTTCCTGTAACACTTTGCTTTGTGGGGGGCAGTGAGGTGCCTGTTGTATAGGGGGTGAAGAAGACCTTTGTAGGGGGGAGGGGCCGGTGAACACATCTGTATGGGGGTGAGGAAGACTTCTGGTGACAGAGAACTCTCACACCCCCAACACATAAACACAGCTCCTCCATACACCAACAGAAACCCCCGCTCCGTACTCACAGGAATCAGCCGGTAACGTGTTAATCCCGTCCGCCAACACCCGGGACACCGGCAACTCTCCACACTCTGCACCACGCATGCGCTCTGACCTCTGGCCGTGACTGAACCAACCAGCGCTCTTCATTTGCAGGGAACGTGTTTCCGGCGCATGCGTGATCTGTACATCCGTGCAGTGTACTGGCAGAAGGTTCAGCTACGCATGCGCAGTACATGCATCCTAAAGCGCACAGTGACAACTGCTATGTGGAAGTTCTTTTAGTGTTCCGAATAGAGTCACTTCCAGCCTTCCTGATCCCCCATTCCCCGGAGATTATCATTCCTGTATTCAGAAACACATTCTATAACTTTTATACTTTAGAGTGACAGTAAACTCTGGTTTAACAAAAAATAATATATATTCCTAAAGCGGTAATAAACCCAAAAGCCAACATTTATTATATTGCAGCTTACCATTTCTTAGATGTGATGACTGCATTCGTTTTCTTTTTAGGCTTTATTTCCTTTATTCTCATCTGGTGATCCGGCCAGCAAGTCTGTTATTTTTATATATTTTTTTTTTTCGAAAGAACAGACTCTCCAGCTGAGTGTATCCGTTACAGGTACAGACAAACCTACCTACCTACCTACCACTGGCAGGGATGATCAGCTTTTTTTTTAGTTATGTGAAACCTTTATCCCAAAAGGGACAAATCTATTTGCTGTAAACAAATTATAAAGTGTTAGATGGAGCTTGGCTTCAATCTGTAATGCCCTGTACACACGATCGGTTTTTCCGATGAAAAAACGATCGTGTGTGGGCCCCATCTGACTTTTTTCCATCGGTGTAAAAAAAAATAGAACATGTTTTAAATTTTTCCGATGGAAAAAAAAAAACGATAGGAAATTCCGATCGTCTGTGTGGAACTCCATCGGAGAAAAACCCACGCATGCTCAGACTAAATTACAAGAGGAGAGCGCTCGTTCTGGTAAAACTAATGGAGATAGCACATTCGTCACGCTGTAACGGACTAAAAAGCACGGAGACTGAAAAGCGCGAATCGTCTCTAACCAAACTTTTACTAACACGCGGTAACACGAGATCAGCTAAAGCAGCCCAAAGGGTGGCGCCATTGGATTTGAACTTCCCATTTATAGCGCCGTCGTACGTGTTGTACGTCACAGCGTTTTGGACGGTTGGAATTTTGTCTGATGGTGTGTAGGCAAGACTGATGGAAGTCAGCTTCATCGGAATTCCATCGGAAAATTCCATCGGATTTTATTCCATCGGAAATCCGATCATGTGTACAGGGTTTAAGTGTATCTAAATCAGCTAATACATCTAACACTACCATCCCCCCCCCAGACTGACAATGCTGGTGTCTGCTGTGCCCCCTGTGCTCCTTCTTCCAGAGTGGGGGAGCCCTAATACAGGAGTTGTGTTACTGCCCTGATCACCAGGTGAAAACAGAGTGAAAAAAGCCTAAAACATAAAAACAATGCAGCCATCACATCTAATGATTGGTAAGCTACAATATATAACATTTTTGGTTTTGGGTTTAACCAGTTGCGGACCGCCCACCATAGATTTATTTCGGCAGGGCGGCCGCTCTGCGCCAGATCGACCTAACACTTCCAGGTCTGGGGCGCATGCGATTGGACACAGCGAGAGCCAATCAGCAGGTCCAGCGGACATGATGTCCGTCAGAACCCGCCAATCGTTCAGTAGAAAGGCAGAATGGTGGTCTGTGAGAGGGGAATGTGCTGATCCTGTGTGGACATTTTGCCAGTCAAAGCCCCCCCCCCCACAGTGAGTAAGCACAACATAGGAACACATTTAACCCTTATGATCACCCCTGATGTAACCCCTTCCCAGCCAGTGTCATTGGTACAGTGACAGTGAATATTTTTTAGCTGATTCCCAAAAAGTGTCAGTTAGGTGTCCGATACGTCTGCCGCAATGTCCCATTATAGGTCCCATTATAAGACGCTGATCGCCACCATTACTAGTAAAATATATATATATATATATATATATATATATATATAGATATATCCCATAGTTTGTAGACGCTATAACTTTTGCACAAACCAATCAATATACACTTATTGGGATTTTGATTGATTTTTTTACTTTTTTTTGTTAGGTATGTTTTATAAAATATTGGTTTTTTTTTCAAAATTTTCGCTCTTTTTTTGTATATAGCGCAAAAAATTCAAACCGCAGAGGTGATCAAATACCACCAAAAAAAAGCTCTATTTTTGGGAAAAAAAGGACGTCAATTTTATTTGGGTACAACGTTGCACGACCGTGCAGTATTTAGTTAAGGTAACGCAGCGCCGTATCGCAAAAAATGGCCTGGTCATGAAGGTGGGTAAGTCTTCCGCAGCCAAAGTGGTTAAAGTAATATTAAAGACTTGTTTTTTTTTAAATAACAAACATGTTACATTTTACCTGCTCTATGCAGTTGGTTTTGTACAGAGCAGCCTCGATCCCCCTTTTCTCGGATTCCCACGCCGATGCTTCTGGCCCCTCCCTCCTGCCGGGTTCCCCCCACTGCAAGCAGCTTGTTGTGGGGGGCACCCAAGCAGGCGCTCTCCCAAAATGCGTCTCTGTGTCTCCATTTACACATGGAGCTGTGGCTCAGCCCCGCCCCCTCCATCTTCAGATTGACCCACTGGCTGTGATTGACAGCCATCCAATGGACGCAGCGGATGATTAATCAGTGCATCGGCTCACTGTCGGTACCATGTGATCACTGTGACCAATCCCAGCAGATCACTTAACAGTTGTAAACAATGGATGGCTTCCTTTCATGACATTTATTGTATACAATTGTATTGCTAGCTGTGATTAGTCACAGTGATCACATGGTACAGACAGGGCCAATAACAGCCCATTTGTACCATGTGATTAGCTTTGGCCAATCCCAGCTAATCACAACAATACACAGTGTCTACACACTGTCATTCAGTGAAAATATTTGCTTATAGCAGAGTTAAAATACACTGATACCAAATAGGATGTCCTTCCAGTGACACCAACAATGGTAAACCATTCCTTCAACTGACACCAATGATGGGGCAATATTCCTCAAACTGATACCAATGATGGAGCACTATTCCTCCAACTAAAAAAAACAATAGGGCACTATTCCACGCAGTGACACAAATGGCAGGACACTATTCCTTCCACTGACACCAACAATAGGGCATTATTCCTCCCACTGACAAAAATGATGGGGCACTATTCCTCCCACTGACATCAACAATAGGGCACTATACCTCCCACTGATACCAATGATGGGGAGCTATTCCGCTCCAGTGACAAAAATGATGGGGCACTAAGCCTTCCATTAATGTCAACAATTGGGCATTATTCCATTCATTGACACCAATGATGGGGCACTTTTTCCACCTAATGACACTGACGATGGGGTATCACTCCTTCCAGTGACACCAACAATGGTTTGCGCAAAAGTTATAGCGTCTAAAAACTATGGGATATTTTTAAGGATTTTTTTTACTAATAATGGCGGTGATCAGTGACTTATAGCGGGACTGCAACATTGCGATGGACAAATCAGACACTAAGTGACACTTTTTGGGGACTAGTGACGCCAATACAGTGATCAGTGCTAAAAAAATATGCACTGTCACTGTACTAATGACACTGGCAGGGAAGTGGTTAACATCGGGGCAATCAAAGGGTTAAATGTGTCCCTAGGGAGTGCTTTCTAACTGTGGGGGAGATGCTTATACTGTGGGAAAACAGAGATCTGTGTTCCTGCTTAGCAGAAACACAGGATCTCTGTCTTCCCTTGTCACAGAATGGTGATCTGCCTTTACTGTACATAGGCAGATCGCCGTTCTGCCTGTGCCTTGAATAATCGGTGGGTCCCGACGGACATCAGGTCCACGCTGACCTGCTCATTGGTTCTCGCTGTGTCCAATCCCGCAAACCGGGAAGAGGCGATCACGTACAGGTACTTGATTTCGCCTTTAGGAGCCGACGCCCCACAGTATATGTACGTGGGGCAGTCCGCAAGTGGATAAATAGCCAGAAAGGGCTGGCTGTAGACTGGACTAATGAGACACTGTGGAAACAATGAGTGACTGGTAATTAACCGACAGCTGAGCTGCCTCTGTGCACTGAAAGAAAAAAGCTTTGTAAATAGCAGGAGGCCAGGAGGCCAGCCCTAAAAAGAATTTTAAAAATGTGCAAGAAACCTGTGCTAGCATAAATTATAGCTGCTGTGCACTGTGTTCTAATACAAAATACTAACAGTATCTCACATTTTTGTAAATATTTTATTATATCTTTTCATGTGACAACACTGAAGAAATTAGGCTTTGCTACAATGTAAAGTAGTGAGTGTTCAGCTTGTATAACAGTGTAAATTTGCTGTCCCCTCAAAATAACTCAACACACAGCCATTAATGTCTAAGCCGCTGGCAACAAAAGTTAGTACACCTCTACGTGAAAATGCCCAAATTGGGCCCAATTAGCCATTTTCCCTCCCCGGTGTCATGTGACTTGTTAGTATTACAAGGTCTCAGGTGTGAATGGGGAGCAGGTGTGTTAAATTTGGTGTTATCGCTCTCACTCTCTCATACTGGTCACTGGAAGTTCAACATGGCACCTCATGGCAAAGAACTCTCTGAGGATCTGAAAAAAAGAATTGTTGTTCTACATAAAGATGGCCTAGGGCAGTGGTCATCAACCCTGTCCTCAGGGCCCACTAACAGGCCAGGTTTTATGTATTACCTTGGGGAGATGCAGACTAGAATACTACAATCACTGAACAGCAAATGATGTCACCTGTGATGTATTTCAGTTATCTTGCAAACCTGGCCTATTAGTAGGCGCTGAGGACAGGGTTGATGACCACTGGCCTAGGGTATAAGAAGATTGCCAAGACCCTGAAACTGAGTTGCAGCACAGTGGGCAAGACCATACAGCGGTTTAACAGGACAGGTTCCACTCAGAACAGGCCTCGCCATGGTCGACCAAAGAAGTTGAGTGCACGTGCTCAGCGTCATATCCAGAGGTTGTCTTTGGGAAATAGACGTATGAGTGCTGCCAGCATTGCTGCAGATATTGTAGGGGTGGGGGGTCAGCCTATTAGTGCTCAGACCATACGCCGCACACTGCATCAAATTGGTCTGCATGGCTGTCGTCCCAGAAGGAAGCCTCTTCTAAAGATGATGCACAAGAAAGCCCACAAACAGTTTGCTGAGGACAAGCAGACTAAGGACATGGATTACTGGAACCTTGTCCTGTGGTCTGATGAGACCAAGATAAACTTATTTGGTTCAGATGGTGACAAGCATGTGTTGCGGCAACCAGGTGAGGAGTACAAAGACAAGTGTGTCTTGCCTACAGTCAAGCAGGGTGGTGGGAGTGTCATGGTCTGGGGCTATGATGAGTGCTGCCGGCACTGGGGAGCTACAGATCATTGAGGGAACCATGAATGCCAACATGTACTGTGGACCAGTGATGTAAGTAACTGAGTTAAAATAAACTGAGTTACTTAACACAGTTACTTTAGAGGGTAATGAGTAATCAAACTGATTACTCTTCCCCTCATGGTAACGCAATTCCCATTACTTGGGCGGCGTTACCGCAATTACATCTACCGCCACTAGATGGCAGTAGTGTAATTCCGGCGCTGTCCGCGGCACTGTAGTCTGTAGAATAGCAGTTTTGCCACTTCAGGGTCAGGGGGGCCCGCCGCCCGCCCGTCTGCCAGTGTGAGGGGCCCGCCATTATGGCTGTGCTGTGTGGTACCGGGAGGCCCGCCGTGGCTGCGCTGCCTGGCCGTTCGTTCCGCCGCGGGGAGGGGGGCTTTCGCCCGCTGAGCTGAGAAGACAGGCTGAGAGAGACTCTGGATAGGCGGGGTGGGATGGGGCGGTCCAGAGAGAGAGAATGTAGGGAGGCGGGCAGACACTAAAAAATGAAGTCAGCTGACCAGCTGACACCAATCGAGTGAAGGGGAGGGTCTCTCTCTCCCCATGAAGAAAGGCATCCCTGGAGGCACGGAAGTAAGTGACGATTCGAATTGCAGTGCAATCGATCCATCCCAACCTCCACCACCTCTGCTTCTTACTGATCCCATCCCTACCCACCCACCATCACTTCTACAACAGAGGTGATGGGGGGGATAGGGGTGAGATCAGTGGTGGGGGATGGGATCAGTAAGAGGCAGAGGTGGTGGTGGGAGAGGATGGCACCACCGCTGCCACCCCCCCAAGTACACCACCACTGCCTTTAGAATATTTTAAAAAAAGTCACAGTTACTTTGCTGAGTAACTAGTTACTTTTGCAATGTAGTAACTGGGTTACTAACGCAATTACTTTTTGGGAGAAGTAATTTGTAACTTAAAGTGGTTGTAAACCCACATTTAGTTTTTTTTTTTTCCACCCACCTGTAAGAGAAAGGCATAATAAGCTAGTATGACTAGCATATTAGCTCATTATGTACCACTTACCTTAGATCTGGGCCCCCGAAGCCGTCCGCGTCCCTCTGTCCAGCCGCATCCATCGCTGCGGCGATAGCCGGAAGGTTACTTCCGGGTACCGCCGCTGCAGCCAATCACAGCGCCGCTCCGGCGCTGTGATTGGCCGGAGCGGCGTTGACGTCACTCTGCGCATGCGCGCAAGAGCCGTCACAATCGGCTACGCCCAGCTATTGCTGGGAAGTAGCCGATTTTGTGAATGGGATTAACCCCATGAATGCGCCGTTCTCTACGGCGCGCATGCGCCGTAGACACGGAGCAATGTCATTTTTACTAAATATCTCCTAAACCGTGTAGGTTTAGGAGATATTTCTTGCACCTACAGGTAAGCATTAATCTAGGCTTACCTGTAGGTGCAAGTTGAAAAAGTGGGTTTACAACCACTTTAACTAATTACCTTTTTAAAGTAAGATGACCAACACTGACTGTGACATACTGAAGCAGAGAATGATCCCCTCCTTTCACTGGGCCGCAGGGCAGTATTCCAACATGATAATGACCCCAAACACACCTCCAAGCCGACCACTGCCTTTCTAAAGAAGATGAGGGTAAAGGTGATGGACTGGCCAAGCATGTCTCCAGACCTAAACCCTATTGAGCATCTGTGGGGCATCCTCAAATGGAAGGTGGAGGAGCGCAAGGTCTCCAATATCCACAAGCTCCGTGATGTCGTCATGGAGGAGTGGAAGAGGACTCCAGTGGCAACCTGTGAAGCTCTGGTGACCTCCATGCCCAAGAGGGTTAAGGGATGTACTCACTTTTGTTGCCAGCGGTTTAGACATTAACCACTTAAGGACCGGATCCGACGCATACTTCGGCAGAATGGCACGGACAGGCAAATCAACGTAAATATACGTCCCTTTAAATTTGGCGCCCCTGCCGCGATCTCCGTGACTGTGCCCACGGCAGTGCTGGAACAAGGCCATTTGGTGCCCAGGGCGAAGATGGCAAACTGCGCCCCCCCCCCCCCCCCCCATTTTAAGAAAGACTCAATGTCGTTTCAAAACAAGAACCAAGGAACCTTTTTTAGCACATTGGGACTTTGTGTTTATCACTGGTGTTTGACTCAATTTGTAAAATGCAGTATGAGGCGGTTAATGTATTGCCACTGGTTTCTGATACATTAGCGACCAGCAGTGCCGAGACAAGGTCATCCAGGTAATTCAGCCAAAAATTCTGACCGAAATCAGACCTGAAACGGAGAATAGGGACGCATCGGACCCCTGCTGTGAGCTGCCCCGAACAGCAGTGTGGGCCCAGCCTAACAGATTCATCCATCCACATAACAGAGGCGAATGCATAAATCCGCTCTACCGAGAGGTATTCTGACAGTGAGGACTCTTCTCTGTCAGAATTCAATGATCAGCGCTGCAACTGATTGGCTGCAAGCCGCTGGTCGAACAAGGTTCCAGCAGTCCCATTCTACAGAAGCTGATCTGATGGGGCGGCTTCTAACAGGCAAGGCCATACATAGATCAAAATTCAGCTGGTCCCTGCTGAACCGAACACATTTTGATCTGTGGGTACCCAGCTTTACCTTATTCCTTGCTTCAATAGGCTCTCCCAGTGCTGTGATTGGTCCTGTGGAGCTCCTGGGTGAATTGTGAGTGGCTGTGGTCACACTCCAGCCTCATCCTACCATACAGGTGTAGCGGGTATGTACTATTCAGAGGCAGTATCTGGGTGGTAGTATGACCCAGATGCACTAATTGGTACAGTAGGGCTGTGTTCTATTCGTGTGAGGACATCAGTGGTGTTCAGTTCCCTGCGGCTCAGTAGGTGGCGCTGTCGCCTTGGGCCGGGGTTGAACCATCACTGCAGTGCCGTACCCTTTGTGACCTCTCGCAGCAGCTGTACTGTGGGGCGGGAAACCCGCTGTGCTTGCTGGGAGAGGGTATAAAGGGGGCGGACATCTTTACCACGAGGTCTGAGTCCCAGGCACCTTTAGCCTGAGGGCTGCTGTCCGTAATCGGTGTCCAGGCGCCCTTGGCCTGTACACGTGGAGTTCGTGTTCCATCCCAGACACCTTAGGTCTGGGGTGAGGTACTCAACCGGAGGCCTGGGGCCCAGTACCTTCTACTGGGTCCCGAGAGGGAGGGATCGTCCTAAGGTGCCCCGGGTGTTGGGCTCCTGAATCCAGGGCGTAAGGGACCAGAGAGGGGATCCTCCCGAAGAGCTGGTACAGCATATTGCCAGTGCCGGGTGGACCTCTGGAGACCGTCCGGATGGATGTCTTTTCCCAACAAGGGCCAATTCATCTAGGGAGGTGGTTCATGTTCTATGACCGGTGGCAGCGGTTCATCTAATTCCCTCAGGTCGGTGGCAGAGACCTGCTCTCAGGCCTGTGGCAGGGGCCTCAACAGTTCACCCGGTCGGTGGCAGCGACCAATCTCACGGTCGGTGGCAGAGACTGTGCGCCAAGCCTATTTGCACTAGAAGGAATAGGAGAGTTCACTGTGCCTGGACCTACTCGTATCCACACCCTGTCTGTTTATCCAAAAGTTCAACTGATGCTGTTCACTTGTCAAGAAGAATAAAGGAGTGTTGGACTTTTTATGGTGTGGGGCTCTATTACTGACAGTCAAACTTCCACAGGAGAAGCAGAGGCTCCATCCAGAACACAGGCCCGAACCTGCACATTAGAGGACATAGGCCGTAGTGAACCTCATCCTCCTCCCGCATACCCCTAGACAAGCCAGCCGTTTTATTAACAAGGGGACCGGGCGTGAGGCCGCTACACAGGGTTAATGTTCCTGCATAGTATGATGATGCTGAGCAGGGCCGCCATCAGGAATTTTGGGGCCCCTTACACAGCTTCAGACATGGGGCCCCCCCTGGAGCAGAGGAGAACCGGGGGGAGGGTGCTGCCGCCGCAAATTGAGAAGTGGGGGGGCTGCCGCAAATTGAGAAGCGGGGGGGGGGGGTGCCACGAAATGAGAAGGGGTTTGGGTGCTGACGAAAACAAAAAAACAAAAAAAGGGGGGTTGCCATCCAGGGCCCTGGGGACCTCCGGGCCTCTGGGGACCTCCTGGGCCCCTTACAAAAAAAATAATTATAAAAAAAATAATAATAATAATAATAATCATTTTTATAAAAAAAAAAAAAAAAAAAAAGAGGGAGTTTTCCATCCGGGGCCCTGGGGACCTCTGGGCCCCTTACAAAAAAAAAATGAAATAAAATAAATAAATAAAAAAAAAAAATAATAAAAAAATGTATAATAATTTTTTTTATAAAAAATAAATAAAAAAAAAGGGAGGTTTCCATCCGGGGCCCTGGGGACCTCTGGGCCTCTGGGGACCTCTGGGCCCCTTACAAAAAAATAAAAAAATAAATAAAATAAAGAAATAAAAAAAAAAAATGTAATAAAAAAATTTATAATAGAAAAATTATTAAAAAAAAATACAAAAAAGGGGGGTTGACATTCGGGGCCCTGGGGAACTCCGGGCCCCTGGGGACCTCTGGGCCCCTTACAAAAAAAAAGTAAAAAAAAGAAATAAAAAAAAAAAAAAGGGGGGGGCCATCCGGGCCCCTGGGGACCTCCGGGCCCCTTACAGGTGTACTACCTGTGCCTCCCTGATGGCAGCCCTGATGCTGAGGCTTTGGGTGGAGGGGGAGAGCACTGCAGCTGGCTGGAGCAAGTACAAGCTTTCCTCCAGCATTGCAGGGTGGACTTTTTTACTTTGCTGGAGTTGGGCTGCATCCCAGCACTTGCTGTTTGTGGTCTTTAAATAGGTTAGAAATATACTGGAAATTTTCAGTTGCTACATAGATGTATTCCACATACACACTATATTTTATTAAAATGCATGATTTTCATTAAGATACAGTGTGTGTGTGCAATAAATCTATGTAGAGCCTGAAAAAGTCCCAGTATATTTCTAACCTATTTATAAACATTTTACTTTCACACTCCATTCACACAGGGGTAACACGACTTCCAGCCCGATTTCATACCTCCCAACTGGCACGGATTGTGCGGGTTTTACCCGCAGAGGCTCCTCCTTCCCGCACTCCCGCGAGACTATCATGTTTCCCGCACAGCAGGAAACATGAAGAGAAGAAGAGGAGCAGCAGGTAAGAGCCCCCCCCCCCCGCGATCGGCGCACTAGTATGCCCCCCCGATCGGCGGCCCCCCGCCGCGCCCCAAACCCCCCCCCCTTAAAAAAAAATTGCCAATGTCCCGCACCCCCCCCCGCTAAACAACTCTGGTTGGCAGGGGAGAGGGGACATCAGAATGTCCCACGAAGGGACTTTACAAAGTTGGGAGGTATGCGATTTTATGAGGCAACTCAGACACGACTTGAGTATGAATCACAGCAAGACTCCAGGCAACTTACAAGGCAACTTCAAGTTGCCTGCAGGACAGGAGACATTCCAGTGGCCAATAAAACAAGAATTAGCTCTGTGGGAGGGAGAGGTTTGCCTGAGAACTGTAAGTTCTCTCCCTGAAAGGTTGCTTATGTTAAGACAGGGGATCCGACTTCAGAGGCAACTCCCATTGAAATCAATGGGTACAGGTCGCCTAGAAGTCGGATTGAAGTAGTACAGGGACCTTTTTTGAAGTCGGAGCGACTGCAGTAGTGTGCATTAAGACGGCTCCATTCACTTACATTGATTCCCTCAGCCAGCGCGACTTGAGGCGACTAGGGGCGACCTGGGGCGATTTGAAGTCGGATCCAAAGTTGCCCCTGTGTGAATGGGCTGTCACTTTAGTAAACCTGCACTGCAATGGTCAGCACAGGTTTACAGCACAGCATTGCACAGTGTGGATAGCCGAACAGGTCGGGACTCACAGGAGGAGAAAACAGTCTGTTATCTGTCACCCCTTATCTTAAAGCGGTTGTATACCCGCTCCTACTTTTTTTTTTTTCATACCTGTAGCGGGGTCCTAAATTTAGGGGGAAGTGTTTGAGTGGTAGTTATGCGCAAACACCCCAATTGTCAGGATTCTGTCAACCATTTTATCCACAGGGAGAGTATTGGTGTGTAGTTCCCTGGGGCCTGCAGGTGGTGCTGCCATAGTAGTCCAGGGTTGTACCGCTGATACAGTGCTGTGCCTTGTGTCTCCTTTTGGCAGCCGTACCGTGGGTGTGGCAGGCCTGCTGTGCATGCTGGGAGAGGAGATAAAAGGGGCAGACGCTGCCTGTTAGGGGGTCCGTTCTGTCGTGGTCGGGGGTCCTACCCCAGGAGTGTGTTCCTGTCTGCCCTGGGCACCTTTGGCCCAGGGGCGGAGGTTGGTGAATCAGTCCCAGGCACCTTTAGCCCTGGGACTGCAGCAAAGGCCTTGGGCCCAGCACCTTCGGCTGGGGCCCATCAAGGATCGAGGAATCCCAGGGTGCCGCCTTGCGAGGTGACCTGTATCTTGGATGAGGAGGTCGGGGGAGGAACTCTTCCGAGGGACCTGTGAGAAGTCACGGTGAAGGAAGGGTACCAAATACTCTCTGGAGGGATGTCTTCTCCTTACATAGAGGCCAGGTTTTGTAGCACCAAGTTCACCAGGTCTGTGGCAGAGACCAAGTTCACCAGGTCTGTGGCAGAGACCGAGTTCACCAGGTCTGTGGCAAAGACCAAGTTCACCCAGTCGGTGGCAAAGACCAAGTTCACCCAGTCGGTGGCAGACACTGTGCAGTTAAGTTAAGAGTACCATTTGGCTGCTAGTCCCATCCTAGGGAGACTATCCATTTGGGCTGAGTCTGCTTGAGAAGCTGAGCAGTGAAGTAATTGTGTTTGTGCCTGGACCTCTGACACGCTCTATGCTGTCCTGTCTTTTACTCCAACCTTTTCCTATCAGAGACTGTTATTTTACCAAAGAGAAAACGGAAAATTGTATACTTACCTTTCCGTAATTTTCCTTTCCTGGTGCCTACCCATGGCAGCATACCAATGGTTGGTGGCTCCGCCCTTGACCAACCAACAGGACCACTTAACTGTATAAAAGAGTAGTTGTCCCTCCCCTCAGGCATGTAACTAGTCTTCAGAACTTTTACGGATTATAGAAGGGAGGGTGTATGCTGCCATGGGTAGGCACCAGGAAAGGAAAATTACGGAAAGGTAAGTATACAATTTTCTGTTTTCCTGGTGCCTTCCATGGCAGCATACCAATGGTTAATAACTCGCTTACAGGGAGGGTACTGCAAGAATAATTTTACAGAACTGATAGCTCCAGAGACCCTTTCCAAAATTTTGGAGGTAAGGACCATCGGAACTAGGCTATAGTGCGACATAAAGGTGTTGAAGGATGACCAACCAGCTGCTCTGCCAAAAATGTCTCAGAGGAGACCCGAACCAATGCTGCCTAAGAAGAAGCAATTTCCGGCGTTGAGTGAGCATTCCCCATATTTGGGACTGGAAGACCACTAGCCTGACCCGCCCTTGGGTTAGTTTCATGATCCAGCCAGGCCAATGTCGCTTGGGGCTGCTATTTCCCCTTTGCGCCCATGGGAATGGCGAATAAACGTTGATCCTTGCGGAAACTGTTGTGTCAGATCTAAAGAGAGCCTCCAGGGATCTGGCTACATCCAATTCCTGTAGTTTGAGGAGGTTGGATCTTCTCCGAAAGTCGGAAGAAACCATCCCTGGTTGAGATAGTAGACTGAAGGTACTTTGGGGTCAAAACCTTGTGAATAGGCTGCAGGACTACCCTGTCCAGGAAAAAGGGGTGACGTAGGGTTCCTGTGCCGCTAGAGTTTGTTTTTCTGACACTCTACGTCCTGATGTGATGCCGATCAGAAAGACTGTTTTCCAGGTAACATCCTCCAATGCACATTCTTCTGTGGGTGCTTCTTGCTAAGGCATTGAGAGATAGTAGACTGAGGACCACTGTCAGATCCCATTTGGGGTATAATGCTTTCCTGGGAGGTTGGAATCTTAGGGCTGCCTTCAGGAACTGTCTACAAGGAGGTTCATTGCCCAGCGTGTGTCGGTTAGGGCTGACAAGGCTGAAATGAAAACTGAACTTTCAGTGTGCTATGATCTAAGTCTTAGTCCAGACTAGACTGTATGGAGAGTAGAGCATTTGGACTCCAGGATCCAGTGGGTTGAAATGGCTAGCCTTCGCTGGACCCGTAAACTTTTCTCCATACTCTATAGTGGGAGTGTCACGTACCAAGTGTGACCAGAACTGTGCAGCTAGCAACAGAGGAGCACCAAACACGTATAAGTGAAATATAAAGATTTATTGAAGATAAGTGAAATAATATATATATATATATATATATATAACCACCTCCAATACCACACAGTGCACAACAACCAATACCAAACAGAACCCACAATTAATAACAGTAACAGACAAATATGTACAAGTAATGGGGGAACCAGAATCATAAACAGGGCCAGGCCGAGGTCATACACAGGGGGATCAGCAGATGGGGTAAGGATGGATCAGGACAGGGAGACAGGATCAAGCAGGGGGCAACCAGGCTGCAGAGCAGGGATCAGGGATAGGACGGACACAACAGGTTCAGGATCAGGTTACAGGTTCAGGATACAGGGATCAAGGTTCAAGCAGACAGGCTACAGGTCAGGGCACGAGGACGATACCAGGGCAGTGTGTGTATACACCTGCCGGGTATTTATAGGAATGCCTGATTAGCTTCAGGTCACACCTGATCGAAGGGAGGGCAGTCTGCTCCACACTGCCAGGATCCATCCGCTGGTGGAAACCAGTACTGCGTCCAAAAGATAATACAACACCAGCAGGGAAAGATTCTCCTGACAGTTACAAACTGCCAGGAGACACCTGCTGGTGGACCACAGTACTGCAAGATAAATAATGAATGCCACCAGCGGATGGAACCTTTCCTGACAGTACCCCCCCTCAAAGGAGCGGCCTCCGGACGCTCCAACTAGCTGTTGCCAGAGAAAGTTCATGGCAATCAGCTGGGTAGTAGGCAAAGTCACATCCGGGCAGACAATCACATCAAGCTGGGCAGCAGGCAGGAACACCTCGGGCTGGGCAGCAGGCTCCGGGTCATCGAGCTGGGCAGCAGGCAGGAACACCTCGGGCTGGGCAGCAGGCTCCGGGTCATCGAGCTGGGCAGCAGACAGGAACACTTCGGGCTGGGCAGAAGGCTCCGGGTCATCGAGCTGGGCAGCAGGCTCCGGATCATCAGGCTGGGCAGCACACGGGATCATCTCAGGCTGGGCAGCACACGGGATCATCTCAGGCTGGGCAGCACACGGGATCATCTCAGGCTGAGCAGCACACGGGATCATCTCAGGCTGAGCAGCACACGGGATCATCTCAGGCTGAGCAGCACACGGGATCATCTCAGGCTGGGCAGCACACGGGATCATCTCAGGCTGGGCAGCACACGGGATCATCTCAGGCTGGGCAGCACACGGGATCATCTCAGGCTGGGCAGCACACGGGATCATCTCAGGCTGGGCAGCACACGGGATCATCTCAGGCTGGGCAGCACACGGGATCATCTCAGGCTGGGCAGCACACGGGATCATCTCAGGCTGGGCAGCACACGGGATCATCTCAGGCTGGGCAGCAGACGACGTACCCTCGAGCCGGAAAAAGGGCTCCACAACCTTGGGCCGGGAAACGGACACCACAACCACAGGCCGGGAAACGGGCACCGGATCTTCCGACTGGGACACTGTCATCAGGGCTTCAGTTTGGAAGGCTGGCACAGGAACTCCATGTTGGCAGGCTGGCACAGGGTCTTCAGGCTGGCAGGCTGGTACAGGGTCTTCAGGCTGGCAGGCTGGTACAGGGTCTTCAGGCTGGCAGGCTGGTACAGGGTCTTCAGGCTGGCAGGCTGGTACAGGGTCTTCAGGCTGGCAGGCTAGCTCGAGAACCGCAGACTGGAAGGCTGGCTCGAAAACCGCAGGCTGGAAGGCTGGCTCGAAAACCGCAGGCTGGAAGGCTGGCTCGAAAACCGCAGGCTGGAAGGCTGGCTCGAAAACCGCAGGCTGGAAGGCTGGCTCGAAAACCGCAGGCTGGCTCGAAAACCGCAGGCTGGAAGGCTGGCTCGAAAACCGCAGGCTGGAAGGCTGGCTCGAAAACCGCAGGCTGGAAGGCTGGCTCGAAAACCGCAGGCTGGCTCGAAAACCGCAGGCTGGAAGGCTGGCTCGAAAACCGCAGGCTGGAAGGCTGGCTCGAAAACCGCAGGCTGGAAGGCTGGCTCGAAAACCGCAGGCTGGAAGGCTGGCTCGAAAACCGCAGGCTGGAAGGCTGGCTTGAGAACTGCAGGCTGGAAGGCTGGCTCAAGGACTGCAGGCTGGAAGGCTGGCTCAAGGACTGCAGGCTGGAAGGCTGGCTCTGGAACTGCAGGCTGGAGCAGGTTGGTGGGTGTGGAGGAAGGTGGGATTACTGGTTGGATTGTGTGGGTAGGGAAATACTTCCGCTTCTTTTTAGATTTGGTCACTGCAGGTTTGCACATAACTGGGGGAGTATATGGAAAAGATGGAATCGAGCAAATGGAAGAATATGGCAGGGATACGGGGACAGTGGCTGGAGGAGGTTCTTGTGGGCTTGCAGGCAGCTGAGAAGAGGCAGGTGGGTTGAATGCAGGATAGGTGCAGGGAGCAGAGACTGGATATTGATACCTGGTGGGAAGTAGTGTGTACTGAACTGCGAATGGGGTTGCCATGGGTGATGGAGAAATAGACTCTTGGGCAGGCAGGTGTCTGGCAGCAGAGATGTTTTTTTGTGGGCTGGCTGGGGCCGATTGCAAAATATCAGACCATGCTGAGAGTAGTGGCTGCACAAACTGCAGTTTACATACTGCCTGTCTGACAAGGGATTGTACACAATCAACACACTATTATTTTCTGTTGGGAACAAGCTGTGTAATGTTCAAAAAAGTATGGGGAGTCATCCTCCAGAAGCCAAACCAAAGATACGACCTGATTAACATTAAAGGGGGGAGAAAAATCCATCATGGCCCTCTGGGATACAAGGCAAAGCCAGCTCTGTGCAGATTTTAATTAAAGGTTGAACATCCCCAAACATCATACAGCCCTGATCAACCCAGGAGTGAGCTAAACGAATAATCTCTAGCAGCTGATCACTGGTCCACTCTTTCAGTGTCTGACGGAGATATTCACCACTCTCTGACGCCAGCAGAGTATAATAAGGAATCATATCAGAGTTCATTTTAGCAGAGTAACAGAACCAAAATGGGTCCTCTGTGCAGCTACTTCTGATCATTAATGGCCCTGGTATACTGTCACGTACCAAGTGTGACCAGAACTGTGCAGCTAGCAACAGAGGAGCACCAAACACGTATAAGTGAAATATAAAAATGTATTAAAGATAAGTGAAATAATATATATATATATATATATATATATATATATATATATATATAACCACCTCCAATACCACACAGTGCACAACAACCAATACCAAACAGAACCCACAATTAATAACAGTAACAGACAAATATGTACAAGTAATGGGGGAACCAGAATCATAAACAGGGCCAGGCCGAGGTCATACACAGGGGGATCAGCAGATGGGGTAAGGATGGATCAGGACAGGGAGACAGGATCAAGAAGGGGGCAACCAGGCTGCAGAGCAGGGATCAGGGATAGGACGGACACAACAGGTTCAGGATACAGGGCTCAAGGTTCAAGCAGACAGGCTACAGGTCAGGGCACGAGGACGATACCAGGGCAGTGTGTGTATACACCTGCCGGGTATTTATAGGAATGCCTGATTAGCTTCAGGTCACACCTGATCGGAGGGAGGGCAGTCTGCTCCACACTGCCAGGATCCATCCGCTGGTGGAAACCAGTACTGCGTCCAAAAGATAATACAACACCAGCAGGGAAAGATTCTCCTGACAGTTACAAACTGCCAGGAGACACCTGCTGGTGGACCACAGTACTGCAAGATAAATAATGAATGCCACCAGCGGATGGAACCTTTCCTGACAGGGAGGCATTAGTGGATGACTTTCCTGCCTGCAGTAGTGTCTGAACAACATCATGAGAGCATCATAAGTTGCTCAGCCTCTTCCGCACGACTTCCAGTCTTCAGTCTAAAATATCTGGATGTGGGAGGAGGAAGTCGCCTTGGGATAGCAGGCTGCTTATGCTTGGAGAGGTGGGCTGCACAGGGCCATCTTGACCAAGAGCGGAAATTATGGACCCTTCAACCAGTACGGAATAATCAACCAGATAGTGACATTTTCCAACGTCAGATGCTGGAGCAATCTCGGTCTCAGAGGGATAGGAGGAAATGCATATCCCATTTGGAGGTTTCATGGGTGGGCTAGGACATCCATCCCTGCTGACATCGGAGACGGAAATCTCAAAAGGATGAGAGGTGTTTGCGTTAGCGGGAAGATCTATCTGGGGAGTACCCCACTGCTAGTCAAAAACCTGCGGGTCAAGTGACCAATGGTTGCTGGCCCTGAAAAAAAAACGTGAAAGGTGGTCAGCTAGCTGATTCTCGGGGAGCTGGAATATAGGCAGCCCGAAGGTCAAGCAAATTCCTTTTGGCTCATGATATGATCGGGTTCACTTTGGAGGCTAGTGACCAGCTGTGTGTCCCTCGTTGTTTCGGACACTACTGCCGTCCTGTTGTCCAGCTGAAGTAGTATAGACTTGCATTCTGAGAAGAGAGGCTATATGTGAGATTGCCATCCATGCTGTCCTTAGTTCTAGGATATTGGAGAACATCCTTCTGTATTGACACACCATTTCCTTCGCACTTTATAGTGCGCCCCCCATCCCAGCTGACTTTTGCCCGATGTAAGGATGGTCCACGAGATGGGGCAGAAGGAGCAGAAAACTAGAAGGTTGGGTGGACTTGTTCCACACTAACGGTTGGATTTCACTGCAAGAGTGATGAATATCAACTGTCCGAAATGCTCCCTTTTCCAATGTGCCCGAAAGCCCGATTGGAAGTCTCATAAGTGCCATCTGGCCCACCTCATGGTCATCATCGGTATACATGATGAAAGGGACCCTAGGAGGGTCAGACAGTCTAACGCCGGCCTGGAACAGCTTCTTATGCTTGTTTCTCCTTTGTACTAGTATGGGGACACAACCTTTCCCAGGGTATCGAATAAAACCACTAGATATGACATCTTTGTTTAGGTGACAATTGACTCTTCGAGTAGCTGCTAAGCCATTCGAACTGGCTCGAGGGGCTCAGGGCCCTTTGCACATGCGTTTGCAGAGACCCCTCTGTGCTGGGATAGGTTCAGTATGCCGTCTAAGTAGTGTAGGACCTGCATCCAACTCTCCCGGAGGAGAGCTAGGGAGGACACTAGAACCTTGATACATGCTCTGGAAGTTGATGAAACTCCAAGGGGAAGACATTGGAGCTGAAGGTGCAAATCGCCTATCTTGAACCGGAGGAAGAGCTGGAAATGGTGGATGGGGGTGTGAAGGTATGCATCTTGGAGACCTATAGGGATTGTCCAATCCCCATGTATTGACGAGTACTGTGTTTAATGACTACATTTTGAAGTCCTATACTTGAATGTATCTGCTCAGCCTCATCAGGCCCATTATGGGTCTCCAACCCCCCGATTTCTTGGAGACAAAGACTGGGGAATAGAACCCTGAGTGCTTCTCCGAGTCCAGTACCGTATCACTGCCATTGGTGTAGAAGTATCTGAATATACGGGTTGGAAGAAAAAGGGTGAAGCGCGGCCCTTGAGTTTCCGAATAAAAAATGTAATTGAAGGACCTTGGAGATTGCTCGTTGATCCACGCAATTTTCCTACCCAAGCCTGGGCAAAATACTTGGGTCTTGCACCTACCGGGCTGGTTTGGGTGGGTAAGGAGTCAGAAGCACTTCTGGTTATCCACCGCCGATGTTGAGGCTTTACCCGGACGGTATGTCCTGGCATCCCTTGACCTTGTCGAGAAGTAAAACTTTCCTTCTCCTATCCCTATCCTGGGAAAAAAGGTCACTTTCTCCGCCTGTGACTCTGGTGATTTCTGTATCCACTTTATCGCCAAAGTGGGGCTTTCTTTCATACAGGATACAAGACCGTGACTGTTTTGGAGACAGGTTCGCCGATCATGGCTTCAGCCATAGCGCCCTTCCTGCTAATCGAGAATAGCATGACCTTGGAGAAACATCTTAAGATGCCTGATGGCTGCTTCTGCCATAAATCTGAGGCTAGCCTTAATTCATTCAGCTCTTTAATGACTTTATCTGCACCTAGACATTGTCTGAGGGCTGTCTCGACATTATCCGACCATACTCGGTGGCTCTGGAAAACGAAAGACAATGCCCCTGCTGGCTTGCAGGCTCCGTTGTCTGATACGCCTTCTTGAGACCTGAATCGATCCTGCGGTCCAGGACGTCCCCGAACGAGACTGCGTCCTCTAGAGGATGCCTTGTATTTCTGGCCAATTTCATGACCGACGTGTCCACAGGCGGGATGGAATCAAAGAGCTGAACGTCAGCTTCTGCCAGTGGGAAAAGCTTTAGAAATCGGCTGTAAGCGATGGGCCTTCATTCTCTTTCCTCCATAACCATTCCTTTATCCCACTGAATCACATCCTTAACAGTGATAATAAAGGGCTCTACTTAACCGAAATTAAATGCTGATGGGATTTCCTTGACTGCGTTCGATTTGACTTCTGAACCAGGTTGGAGGATAGGCATCTCTACTGCTCTTTGCTGTAGGCCTAACTGACTGGTCTTGGGATAGGGCCAATTTCCGGATGGTGTCCTCAACTAAATCTTTAATTGAGTCCTATGGACCCTTGCTTGTCAAGAGACACTGACCACATGCCAATTTTCCCGGTGAGGCTTGCTTACCACACACCCAGCAGCCCCAATGCCCTGGCAGTGAGGGACCACGCTGGGAATCACATCTGCTTTGAGGTATGCTGGAACGACGTCTGACTGCCGCAGGAAGCATGTGCAGGAGATGAATGCGGGTGACCAGAATTTCTGTGCCCCCTTGAATTCTTATCGTGAGAACTCCGGCGTGAGGATCCTGCGGGATGACACACGGTGCAGACCATGGAAAAAAGGGATGATCCCATGCGCCCGAAGAAAACAAATGCTCTTTTGAAGGAAGGAACTTACCTGCCTGTTGCAGCCCTCCTAGTATGTTGAGGATCTTTTTCTTTTAATGCGGTATTGCAATAGAGACAATTTAGGGCTAATTCAAATCTGAAGGATCCAATGATATATAAAAACATATACATATCTAAACATACATACACACATATATACATATACATACATATATATATATATATATATATATATATATATATATATATATATATATATATACATATATACACATGTCCATACACATGCACACATATATGCATAGAAAAATAGCCTCAATCAAGTATCATTTAATATTGAGCAAATACCATATATATACACACATGTATAAAAATAACATTCAACTCATAATTGATTACATATTATGTATGAAAAATACCTTGGCCATTCTCTATGTATAGAGAGAGAGAGAGAGAGGGCACTAGAGGATAGAGAATACACCAGGAGATGTCTTCCCTATGACAGCCTGGCTCAAATGAACCGTAAGGCTGTTTAAACATGTAAACTCGTCCAGGGTGTACCAAGATGGCCGCCGCTTAGCCTCGGCAGGCCATTGCGCATGCGCCATGCGTCCCGCCGTAACTCCGCCCCCCCCGAGTCAATGAAGCTGAGCCCAGCGGCACGCGCGAAGCGCCCGCACAGACAGGGGGGATAGTATGCTGGTGAATACAGAGGCAGCGACAGGCACGGCTTGCCAGAGATATTTGGCGGTGCCCAGGAACCCAGAGAAGGGTGTCAGCTGTCGGCCATGCATGAGAAACAATATTGCTCAGACAGGTACCATGTAAATAGCCAGCAAAACAACTATAGAGGAGAGGTAAATGCTCCTGAATGTGTTTTAAACATGCCCCAAAAAAGATCCACAGAAAAAACGGGCTCCCATACTTATCTGGCGCCTTTAGCAGCTCAAGTAAATGGGACTCCATCCTGCAGGAGAGCTTGAACCTGCAATGGTCACACCATATGTCGGTGAGGTAGGGCTGATCCATGATCCGTGATCCTGCAGGGCTGAGGACAGGAAAAAAGAATGCCTGAGGGGAGGGACAACTACTCTTTTATAGAGTTAAGTGGTCCTGTGGGTTGGTCAAGGGCGGAGCCACCAACCATTGGTATGCTGCCATGGAAGGCACCAGGAAAATAAACTCTGCGTTGGAGTTGCAGCTGATGTGGACATTCAAGTTACTGGGGAGAACAAGGACTTATCTCTATCTATTGTAGAGGTGAGAATCATTCTCTGGAGGATTCTGGTTTCCGGCCGTGGAGACCCGCTATCAACACCGCTCAACCTCTTTACACAGGAGGGGACGGGCTTGTGGCGTGGTGTGCCCTCTCTACCTGCGAGGAGCCAAAGGCAGGTAAATGGGGTCCAGGGCGCTAAATACCTGAAAGGCAAAAGGCATAATGAGCTAGTATGCACAGCATACTAGCTCATTATGAAATACTTACCTTAGAACGAGGCGTCGGGAACTTACCTGGTCCACGCCGAGGGAGATGTCATCTTGCCTCGGCGTGTCTTCCGGGAATCGCCGCTCCAGCGCTGTGAGTGGCTGGAGCAGCGATGTCGTCACTCCTGTGCGTCGGCAAGGTCCGGCGGCTGCTGTGCTTTAGCCGAGAATCACCACTGCGCATGCGCCGCTGCATTCAGCGGCTCATTGCGGGGGAAATATCTCCTAAACCGTACAGGTTTAGGAGATATTCTTTTTACCTACAGGTAAGCCTTATTATAGGCTTACCTGTAGGTAAAAGTTACAAAATAGGGTATACAACCGCTTTAAGTCTGTGCCAGGAGACAGGAGAGAGAAAAGCTCCGCTGTCTGCTGGACAGTGATGATCCGGGGCTGAAGTGGTTAATGGCTGTGTGTTGAGTTATTTTGAGGGGACAGCAAATTTACACTGTTATACAAGCTGTACACTCACTACTTTACATTGTAGCAAAGTGTAATTTCTTCACTGTTGTCACATGAAAGATATAATAAAATGTGAGGGGTGTACTCACTTTTGTGAGGTACTGTAACAAATAATAAAGCAAATTGTGCACCACTCCAATATTATGTGTAAAGAAGAAATTAAATCAAATATGAAAAGTCTGTGAAATAAAATAAAATATGTGCTGAAAAAATTCCCAGATAGAAACTTTAGAGGCCCCACAGCCATGATGGAAGCAAAAATCCTAAGGATAGCCAGGTGACACCCTTCACTCTCATGCTCTGCTTACTGGAAGGAATGTGACCCCCTAATAAAAGTGGGCAACACACATTTTTTAAGCATAACCAATTCTGTGTCACACAGGCAGGAGGTTCCCTCTCGGGGGGTAATCCAGCAAGCTCCGGTACTCAGGCCACGGCAGTGCAAACATACATTGGTTCCACAAACCGATCCAAAAAGCAAAAACACTCCAGTAGCGTAATATTGCTAAAACCAGTATTCTATTAACGACTTCAGCCCCGGAAGAGTTGGCTGCTCAATGACCAGGCCATTTTTTGCGATACGACACTGCGTCGCTTTAACTGACAATTACGCGGTCGTGCGACACTGTACCCAAACAAATTTATTTTCCTACAAATAGAGCTTTCTTTTGGTGGAATTTGATCACCTCTGTGTTTTTTTTTTTTTTTGTTTTTTTTTTTGCGCTATAAACAAAAGAAGAGCGACAATTTTGAAAAAAACACAATGGGGGTGATTTACTAAAGACTTGCGCCTGTGGTGCAGTGGAGAAATTGGTGCAATTGCACAAAAAACGGGACTCAAAACATTTATCAAAAATTATGGTGCACTTATATGCATCAAACCGTATTTACATAGGAAGCGCTGTTGCGCACTTGCGCAATCTTTCACACCTACCATTAGCAAGCGCAGCCAATGTAATCTTCAACATTTTTGTCTGAATACTGTAGATAACTTTACTAGTTTACCATCTTCTGTTACCAGGCTAAAAAGTATGTATATAATATTGTTTAAATGCACAAATTCTGTCCAGAACATGTAGATCTGTCTTACAACTAATCAAGCTTTTTTACACCCTTCTTTCAGCTACTCAACTGCACATGTGCATTGACAAAGCACACCATTTTATCCTCGCCTGACAGGGCGCACACACTTTAGCTTGTTAAATATGTGTGTTGCACACGGGCACATCTGCGTTCTCCAGAGTGCACAACTGCTTATACATTGGGCTTGTGCTCATTGTAATGCTGATCATGTTAATGAGCTTTTCCTTATCACACGGAGAATATTGCTTCCACTTTTATTCCTTTCATTCACTTCTTTTTGAAACAAGTCAATAATCATTCCAGAGATCTTCCTCCTATCAACAACTGTGCAGATGTTTACTGGACTTGTAATTGTGCATTTTATGGTGATAGTCTATAATCATTGGTGGAGCCAAAACTTCCATGAAAACATCTTCTCATCACATGTCTGTGTATTGTGCATTCTGGACAATTCTTTCCCCATACACTGTCCAATCTTATTGCACAGTGTATGGTGAAATGAATTGCTCAGAGAAATGAGTGGATGTAAATGTCATTCAATCAGATTGGACAGTGTATGGGGAAAGAATTGAGCAAGTGCCCGATGTCTGTTTCATATTTAAGAATGTGTATGCGCCCGTACGTGCAACGATTCAGCGAATCCGGCGCAAGTCGACACCATTCTCCATGTCCCAATAATTATTATAATAAATATCTCAATTTAAAAAAATAAATAAAAAATTTCCTCAGTTTAGGCCGATATGTATTCTACACATTTTTGGTTAAAAAAATTGCAATAGGCGTATATTGATTGGTTTGCGCAAAAGTTATGCAAAATAGGGGATAGATTTATGGCATTTTTATTATTAGTTTTTTTTTTACTAGTAATGGCGGTGACTGCAATATTGCAGGGGACAGATCGGACACTTTTGACACATTTTTGGGACCAGTGACAATTATACAGCGATCAGTGCTTTAAAAATTCACCAATTACTGTATAAATGTCACTGGCAGGGAAGGGGTTAACACTGGGGGGCAATCAAGGGGTTAACTGTGTTCCCTAGGTGTGTTCTAACTGTGGGGGGGGGGATGGGACTGACTAGGAGGAGAGAGAGATCGGTGTTCATACTTAGTATGAACACACAATCTGTCTCCTCTCCCCTGAGAGAACCAGGATCTGTGGGTTTACACACACAGATCCCGGTTCTCGCTCTGTCATGAGCGATCGCGGGTGCCTGTCGGTCATAGCGCCCGCCGGGCACTCGCATCGGCTCCGTCAGCAAGCCATGGGCCACACGTGCTTCCGGCGGCACACGGGTGCCCCCTAGTCATCAAAAGGCAAAGCAACATAAGGCAACGTCGTTTTGCCCAGGGGAGCCAACCTGCCGCAGTAAAACTGCGGCGGCTGGTTGGGAAGGGGTTAAGAAGTAAAAAAGTTACACTCACAGGTCATCAAAAAAAACTGATGATGTCAGATGTGACAAAACGTGTAGGGCGGAGCTACGCACACACACCATCACGCATGCCAAGTCGCATGTCGACCATTACCAATATGCCTGATCTCCGTGATGATCTTGTAAGTGTGAATAAACTGTAAATGTTGCACTTAGAGGCGCCTTTAGGTTTTACATAACTAAATAAAAGCTGATCATTTTAAGCACCCCTGTCAGTGGTTTGTCTCATCTCTGTAACGGATACATTCTGCTGGAGAGCTTGTTCTTTTGAAAAACAACACTGGCTGGACCACCACATGAAAATAGGAGAAAGAAAGATTATGAATAAAAATGATGGTGTTGGCTGCAAGTGATGTTTCTTGAGATCTCTATAGAGCAGCTTGGGGGGGTGTTGGTATGTGCCAATTGTATTTTGATATATAAACAATTATATTGTATTTTCTGGCCAATCTGCTGCTACAGATTTAATCTTGACTGTGTCATTCTTCAGCTACCTATATTATGTCGCTCACAAAGATTTTACAGCTCTTCTGGAACAGCTGTCAGGCGCTCCTCTGAATGTGTATATAGAGTATATACTGTATAGCCAATTTTACATGGAAAGTTTGTGACATCATGCCTCTCTTTTTTGTATTATCTTTTTAGTTGCTGCTGTGATAACTGGGGAATATGACCGTCTCTATGACATCACTTTTCTGTAATATTCTCTGTGAAGGAAGTGCAAGCTCCCCGGAGTACTGAACTTTGAACAGATGACACGGACGTTTGCATTATTCTGGAGGCTTGCTAAGTGAGGGACAACCAACTGAAGGACAATGTTCTATGCCAGAGGCAGTAATATGTTAGCTACATTTTTATTTTGTTCCGTTAAAGCTTTATTGACTACTTACTGCCATCGCTATAGCCGAAAGACAGCTACAGTATGGGCTTATTTTGCTGGGAGGGCGTCCATGGATGTCCTCCCGTGATCGTGATGCCCGCTTGCCCCCTGCAGCACGCTCTGTGATCCCTAAATTCTTCTGACTCAGCTGATCAAAGATCGGGGTAAAGGGCAAATCACAGCAGCCCCTTACCACGTGATTAGCTGTGTCCAATGACAGCTGATAACAGATGTAAACACAAGCTGGTTATTGTCTTTTCTTTTTTTGCTAAAAAAAAAAGATAAAAAGACAAAAAAAATTGAACAAAATAAGTTTTTCCTTAGTTTCTGTCAGTAAATTTTGTAAAAAGGTAATTACTCTTTCGTCCATGGACCGACACAGCTTCTCTATTGACAAAGTGGGTATTATCCGTTAATTAGGAGTGACTAGGCAGAAAAACTTGTAAAAAGTGTTGCATCACACCTTCTACAGTACCGCCCAGGGGGCGGACCCTCTGGGTATACCCTCTCAGTCTGCACATCGCAGATCAGTTTTTTTCTGTCTAGCAAGGAGTAGGACATGGCTCCCTTCGGGCTCATTGGTCCGGGGAAAAAAGATATATATATTTTTTATTTTTTTGCTACATTTGTTGTTTCCTGCGATCTTCGATCAACTGCCGACTGGGTGACAGGCTGGATCCTCGATCCTTGTAGTCTCCCCAGTTTCGGCCATCGAGCGTGTGCCGACCCTAGCTACGCGCTGGGTTTTCCACGACATGCCCGTCGCTCCACGGGTGGCCGGTGAGCCTACGCTCCAGGGCCTGCATCGGACCGCTCAGCTTCGGCTGACCTTACGGCCGAGTCGCAGCAGCCTGGCCGGTGAGCTTACGCTCCAAGGCTTGCATCGGACCGCTCAGCTTCGGCTGACCTTACGGCCGAGTCGCAGCAGCCTGTCCGGTGAGCGTCATGCTCCAGGGCATACATATGATCGTCCCTTCTGGGTCCAATCACAGCATGCCTGGCCAACAGTCACCTTCCGTGCGCGGACGATGATCTGTTTGGAATGTCTTCCAGCAGAATACATGCAGGATAGGTAAGTAAAACTCCCCTGCCTCGGCTGGGTGATTTAGCTGGACATTCCTGGAGAGATCAAGTAAGTGGTTGTGGCCCCTTTCTTCCCTCTCTCCCTGCCTTTCCCTCCTCCCTGGGCTTCTAGCTAAAGGTTGCTGGGTGCTGGGGGTCACCTAGGGGGTCCCACTGGAGCGGGGCTGGCTGTAACTAACATTTAAAAGAAATGTCATTTTTGCTTACCTGTGTTTCTGTGTCTCCATGCTGTCGGCGGCCATTTTGAGGTGGTCCATGCCAAGTTTGGCCTCTTGTAACTGCCTGGCGGCCATCTTCCTGTAGTTCGGCCACACCCACTGGCCCCTATCAGGTGATCGGCGGCCATGTTTGTCCACCCTGTATGCAGATATTGCCGTTCGGCGGCCATCTTTTTTGTGGGCTATGGCTGCCTGACCTCTATCTTCTGTCGGCGGCCATTTTCTTAGAGCCCACATTATCTTCCATACAGACGGTTTTGGCAACCATTTTGCGAGAGCCTCCGGCCTCTAGGGTGCATTACACTGGCGCGAAAATTCACACAGGAAGTGCTGATAAAAGAAGCAGACTGACACAGCAGCAAGGGGACAGCATCATAGGCGCAGCATAGCAGTACCTATCCAGGGTGGTGAGTCCTCTGGGTAACCCAGCATCTCTGCAGCGCAGGAGGGTGGCCTAGTGATATCTTGCCTGGAGCCCTGTGAGTGTCAGCGTGTGGTCAGCATGGCATCTGAGCCAGATGTCTTCTCCCCTGAAACACCAGATTTAGCAGCTGGTGTCCCTGAGGTGTCTATGGACGCTATGTCGGCAATCCTAGAGGCGTTTGCTGCCAGGGTGGAAGCAGCACACGGGAATACAGGGGGTAATAAACGCCCCCGTCCCCTGCAATCTTCTGGGGATATTTCTGATGCAGAACCAGGTCCAGCTACGGCTCATGGCCCAGATTCTGATGCATCAGAGACTGCAGACCGTGACCGATCGGACAGTGAGGAGGACTCCAAGTCCAGGTCAGTACGCGAGACGGCTTTGGTATCTGACCTTATTACTGCAGTGCGGGATACGCTAAAGTTGGAAAGGACTGAAGAAGTAGCAGATACTCCAGTCCCCTTTGGGTTTCGTAAACCTGCCCGCACTGCTAAGGTGTTCCCTTGTGTGTCTTATTTTGACAAACTCTTATACAAGGAATGGGAGAACCCACTGAGGGTCTTTACAGCCCCAAAGAGGTTTGCAGTACGGTACCCCTTTGAGGAGAGTTTTCTGAAGATATGGACCTCTCCCCCTATAGTGGACCCTTCGGTGTCCAGACTTAATAGAGCCACCACTATTCCAGTAGAAGGGGCTCCTGTTTTCAAGGACCCTGTGGATAAGAAGGCTGAAGCACTCGCTCGCTACCTATACTCAGTGGTAGGCTCAGCAGTACGCCCGGCATTGGCGGGGGCCCTAGTGTCTCAGACACTTACTGAATGGGCAAAATTGCTACTCCAGGGGTTAAAGGAGCGAGATGCTCCTCCTAATGAGATAACTTTGGCCGACCAGTTGGTCCAGGGCCTTAAGTTTGTCTGCGAGTCAGACATGGATACTATTCCCCTGCTGTCAAGAGCTTCGGTTTATGCAGTAGCAATACGCCGCCTGATCTGGCTAAAGGGCTGGTCTGCGGACCAGACTTCCAAGAAAGCCCTATTGGATCTGCCTTTTAAGGGCGACAGACTTTTTGGGGCTTCTCTGGATGACATCATCAAGGATGCTACAGGAGGTAAAAGCACTTTGCTTCCCCAAACTAGCAAGGGTAGGGGACCACGCCAAGGGCAAGGGCCCTCCTTTACTGCACGTAAGCGTTTTTTTTGCCCTCTTAAGGCGACAGGGAAAAGACCCCAGGCCGATAAAGCGCCTGCCCAAGGACAAAAGCGTCCTTGGTCCCGCAGACCCAACAAGCCTGTGGACAAATCTGCGTCCACATGAAGGTCCGCCCCCACCCAGCTCTCGGGTGGGGGGACGTCTTCGCAAATTCGCGACTCAGTGGACTGCTCTAGTCTCCGACAGGTGGGTTTGCGAAGTAATCTCCTCAGGCTACAAGATAGAATTTCTCTCTTGTCCACCAGACAGATTCATCACCTCCAATCTCCAGCTACTACCGACCCGTCGGGAGGCCCTGTATGGGGCGGTCCAGGGTCTACTGGAACGCGGGGTAGTTATTCCAGTTCCAGAACAGGAACGGGGTCAGGGTTTTTACTCAAATCTGTTCATTGTGCCAAAGAAGGAGGGGGTTCGTCCAATCTTGGATCTCAGAGCCCTCAATTGCTTTGTGAAGGTACAAAGATTTCGGATGGAGTCGGTTCGATCCGTAGTCACGGCTCTCCATCCGGGGGACTTTCTGGCCTCCTTGGACATCAAGGACGCATACCTGCATGTCCCCATATACTCCAGACACCAGAGGTTTCTGCGATTTGCTATCGGGAAGAACCACTACCAGTTTGTGGCCCTCCCGTTTGGCCTTGCCTCAGCACCCAGGACGTTCACCAAGGTGCTCGCTCCGATTCTGGCACTTCTAAGACAGCGGGGTATCGCTATCACAGGTTACTTGGACGACCTTCTGCTGAAGGGCCCTTCAAGCTCAGAATTAGAGGTAAGCGTGTCCATTACCTGTCAGACTCTTCGAGACTGTGGTTGGATACTAAACACGCAAAAGTCAGTATTGGTGCCCACTCAACGCCTAGTGTACCTGGGGTTGATTCTGGATTCCTCAGAGGCAAAGGTATTCCTCCCTGTGGAGAAGTTGCAGACCCTCCGGGCTGCAGTACGGCAGCTGACTTCCAGGAATTGGTCGTCACTCCGTTTTTGCATGCGAGTGTTGGGCCTCATGGTAGCCTCCTTCGAGGCGGTCCCATATGCTCAATACCACACTCGAGTGTTACAGAGGGAAGTTCTGTCCAGATGGAACAGATGCCCTTCATCTCTGGATTATCAAATCCGAGTGAGCCACCTAGTCAGGAGATCCCTGGTATGGTGGCTGACAGCACCGGCTCTAATGGCCGGGAAGTCATTTCTTCCGGTTTACTGGATAGTGATCACGACGGACGCCAGCCTTACAGGTTGGGGGGGAGTCTGGGGTGTCCAGTCGGCGCAAGGTCGCTGGACCCCAGAGGAAGCCCTCCTGCCGATCAATGTCCTGGAGATCCGGGCGATCAAGCTGTGCCTCTTCAAATGGTCTCAGAGACTGCAAGGGCGTCCAGTCAGGATCCAGTCAGACAACGCCACAGCAGTGGCATATGTCAATCATCAAGGAGGAACAAGAAGCTCAGCTGCAGCATCGGAGATCGCTCGCATCCTGAAGTGGGCAGAGAGGAGCGTACCGGCACTGTCGGCCGTGTACATTCCGGGTGTGGAAAACTGGCAGGCGGACTACCTGAGCCGCCAGATGCTGGACCAGGGAGAATGGTCCTTACACCCGGAGGTGTTCCAACTCCTCTGCCAAAGATGGGGCACACCAGACGTAGATCTTCTGGCTTCCCGACTCAATCGGAAGGTATTGAGGTTTGTGGCCCGGTCAAGAGACCCATGGGCAGACGCAACGGACGCGTTGGTAGCATCGTGGGGCCAGTATCGGCTAATCTATGCCTTCCCTCCCTTAAGGCTTCTTCCTCTTCTGCTCCGCAGAGTGGAGGCAGAGGGAATTCCAATGATCCTAATCGCTCCAGATTGGCCTCAGCGTCCTTGGTACGCCGATCTAGTACGTCTGGTAGCAGACGTCCCCTGGCGCCTACCACTACGGAAGGACCTGCTGTCGCAAGGTCCCATATTCCATCCTGCTTTACAGTCATTGGCTTTAACGGCATGGCTGTTGAGAACCAGGTACTGAGAGACCGGGGCCTGTCAGACTCAGTAATTTCTACTATGAGAAGTGCTCGGAAACCGTCCTCTAGGAAGGTCTATCACCGCACTTGGAGGGCCTACATCTCCATGTGTGAGGAAATGAAATGGCATCCGCGTACCTATTTGGTTTCCAGAATCCTGCTGTTTTTACAGCATGGGGTAGACCAAAGGCTTGCCCTAAGTACGATTAAGGGACAGATATCTGCCCTGGCTGTCTTTTTTCAGCGACCCCTGGCGACTCACTCTCTCGTGAGTACATTTGTGCAGGGGGTTCGACATGTGGCCCCTCCGGTCCGCCCCCCGTTACCTCCGTGGGACTTGAACCTGGTCCTCTCGGTGCTTCAGAAGGCACCGTTTGAGAATATTAGAGATATTCCCCTGTTGACACTTTCTCAGAAGGTGGTCTTTTTGGTGGCTGTTACGTCAGTTAGACGAGTCTCTGAGCTGGCAGCCTTGTCCTGCAAGGCTCCCTATTTGATTTTCCACAAGGATAAGGTGGTGCTGCGGCCGCAGCCTTCCTTTCTTCCGAAGGTCGTTTCGGCTTTTCATCTCAACGAAGACATTGTACTTCCATCCTTGTGTCCTCAGCCGTCGAATCCTAAGGAGTCGGCGTTGCATTCCTTGGACGTTGTCTGAGCTTTGAGAGTATACATATCTGCTACTTCCCTGTTCCGGAAGTCAGACTCACTGTTTGTTTCGGTGGCTGGTCCCAAGAAGGGCCAAGCAGTCTCATCGGCCACCATCTCTAGGTGGATCCGACAGATAGTAATCCAGGCTTACGCCTTAAAGGGTCAGGCGCCCCCCTTTCCTGTCACGGCGCATTCGACCAGGGCAATAGGTGCCTCTTGGGCTTTCCGACATCAAGCGTCTGTTTCCCAACTATGTAAAGCGGCGACTTGGTCGTCCGCTCACACTTTCACAAAATTCTACAAAGTTGATGTAGGTGCATCTTCGGATGCCTCTTTCGGCCGCAAGGTTTTGCAGGCGGCTGTTTAGAGTTGCAACTCCTCCGTTGGAGGAGTGCTGTTTTGTGTTTTGGGGTGAAGTTTGTTTTTATGCTGTTACCACCCCTCGTTTTTTCTCTGACACTGCTTTGGGACGTCCCACTTTGTCAATAGAGAAGCTGTGTCGGTCCATGGACGAAAGAGTAAATAGGATTTTTTACTCACCGTAAAATCCTTTTCTCTGAGTCCATGGACCGACACAGCACCCACCCCTCCTTTTAAGTTTGTACTGCTTTTTGACGAACTGATCTGCGATGTGCAGACTGAGAGGGTATACCCAGAGGGTCCGCCCCCTGGGCGGTACTGTAGAAGGTGTGATGCAACACTTTTTACAAGTTTTTCTGCCTAGTCACTCCTAATTAACGGATAATACCCACTTTGTCAATAGAGAAGCTGTGTCGGTCCATGGACTCAGAGAAAAGGATTTTACGGTGAGTAAAAAATCCTATTTTTTCTCCTTCACTGATGTGCGCTGATTAGGCGGCACTTATGGGCACTGATGAGGTGGCACTTATGGGCACTGATGAGGCGGCACTGAAGGGCACTGATTAGGTGGCACTGATAAGGAGGCACTAATATGCTGCACTGATGGGCACTGATAGGTGGCACTGATGGGCACTGATAGGTGACACTGGTGGGCAATGATAGGCGGCACAGATAGGCGGCACTGGTGGGCACAGATGAGAGGCACTAATAGGCACTTATGGGCACTGATGGGTGACACTGATGGGCAGTTAAGGCAGCACTGACTGGCATCACTAATGGGCACTGATTGGTGTCACTGATGGCCACTGCTGGGGCTGTACTGTAATCAGGGCACTGATGATCAGTGCCCTAATTACCTGTACATGTATCCCCTGCAAGGAGATGCCACTGATCGGCTCTCCTTGCCACACACTCTGTCAGTGTGAGCTGATAAACATCACTTCCTTGTTTACATGTGATCGACTGTGTTTGGACACAGCCAATCACATGGGTAAAAAGCTGCATCATTGGCTCTTTACTAAGATTGGGGTCCTAAGATTGGGCCGCACTCGCCGTGCTGCGTCCCACGGCGGGCACGCGAGAGCGGCGGTTCTGGGGCGACATCATATGACGTCGTCCCAAAACGAGAGAGCCACCCTGCCGCCATCATTTTACTATATGGTGGGCGGAAAGTGGTTAAAGGGACATCGGCACTGATAAGCAGGGCACTGATTATTAATGTCCTGATTATCAGTGCAGTCTCAACAGTGTCCATCAGTGCTGCCTATAAGTGCCCATCAGTGCCTCCTCATCAGTGTCACCTATCAGTGCTGCCTATCATTGCTGCCTACCAGTGCCTTCTAGTGCCCATCAGGGCCACATATCGGTGCCCATCAGTGACACCTATCAGTGCTGCTTATCAGTGCCACCTATCAGAGCCTATCAGTGCCGCCTATCAGAGCAGCCTCATTAGTGCCTCGTTATGAGTGCCCACCAGTGTCACCTCATCAGTGCCACCTATCAGTGCCCATCAGTGCCACCTCATCAGTGCGCATCAGTGCAGCCTATTAGTGAAGGAGAAGAATTACCTGGTTGCAAAATTCTATAACAAACTATAAAAAGAAAAAAAAAAAAAGAATTTTTGTTTGTTTAGCAAAAAATTTAAAACTCAGTGGTGATTAAATACCAACAAAAGAAAGCTCTATTTGTATGAACCACCCGTGCCACCCTCCTTCTCCACTCTTTGGCTCGTTCACTGGAGAGGAAGGCGCGCACGAATCCCACCATGCCCATACCCCATGGGTTGCAGAGGTTAAGCACACTTAGTTTCACTTACGAGTCTTTGCAGCAGGCCCCCTGGGTTGGTTTCTGTCCCTAATAATGTAAGGACAAAAGTCTCTATGCCCCAAGTAACTCCAAGGTCCACACCAGCGTCAACTCCAACATAGAGTTTATTTCTTATGCATGAACATCCACAAATGAGTAGAAGAGAAAGGTGTTAGGAAGACAGATCAGTTCAGGCACTCTTGTTCATTCGCCACTCGATCCCGAGTGGGTATAGCTCACCCGGATAGTCACCCGAAGGCACTAGCAGCCGGCGTGTAATTTGAACAGTCTATTAGATTCCCTAATGGATGCGTTTGGGAGATCCTCTGCCACAGAATCTATAGTGTCCCAAACCTCCTACTGGTCCTGTTGTTTAGATCCCCTTTTCCGGATGGATGACATCCCTCCAGAGAGTTACTGGGCCCCTTCCTTCACTGTGATCTCTCACCAGTCCTTCGGAACGTTCCTCCCCCAGCCTCCTCTTCTAGAAGCGGGTCCCCTCGCAAGGCGTCACCCTGGGATTCTTCCTCCTGAAGTGGGCTCCAGCTAAAAGTGCTGGGCCCAGGGCTGAAGTTGCAGTCCCAGGACTAAAGGTGCCTGGGACTGAGGCACACGTGGCCCCATGGCCTGGAGGGCGACGCGCCACGCACCAGGACTCCGACTCTGGAACCCGGAACGAACAGAAGACAGAAGACCCAAGCGGCATCTGCCCCTTTGGTATCCTCTCCCAGCATGCACAGCAGGTAGACCACACCCACCGCACGGCTGCCGAGAGAGGACACCAAATCACTGCCCCATTACCTGTGGTTCAACCCCCGAGCACAAGTGACAGAGCCACCCATACTTCTAAGGGGAACTGCACACCAGGCAAAACAGCAGAAAGGCAGAGTCCAGCAAAATTGAAAGATTTGAGCCAACTACCACTTGAATCACCCTTAAATTTGGCATAGCAATCCCTAAATTTGGGACCCCCGCTACATGTATGAAAAAAAAATATTTAAAAATGTCATATGGGTACAGTGTTGCATGACCGTGCAATTGTCATTCAAAGTGTGACAGCGCTAAAAGCTGAAAATTGGCCTGGGCAGGAAGGGGGTGAAAATGCCCAGTAGGCAAGTGGTAAAGTGGTTCTTTACTCTCCCAATCAACATTGATTATTTTTAATCCTTATGCTGCTAGCATTAGTAAATAGATAGGAATATATATCATATTTACTTGTTTTAAACTTTTTTTTTAATTTCTTCAGTTACTTTCTGGTTTCTTGACTAGGTAAATGATGTCATACATCCCAGGAGTATTCAGGAGGGTAGGAGAGTAGGAGGGGTTTTCTCTGCTAAGCACAACCTCCTGCATGCATGTGTTTCGTCAGCTTAGGCGACTAGTCAGATTTTGTAACGGAAGTGGCGTTACGTCTCAGCCATCTTGGTACACCTCGCACTCGGTCGCAGTAATAATACAGTGAGAAGGTGGCAAGCAGACATATTTGTACACCCACCGGAGTCTTGCATATCACAGTTATTTTTACCAGGATACTGAGCTTATATAGAGAAATACAATATTTAGAAATCTATCTGACTATTTTGATGTTGAATTGTAAAAGCAGCAGCAAGCCTGTTGACCTCACAGGTTTGCTAATCTGTCAGAACACCGCTGCTTTTACAATTCAATTCAAAACAGTCAGACGCATTGCTAATAACTGTATTTTAGCTGAGTTTACTGGTACAAATAGGTGTGAAATGCAAGACTCTGGATGGCCGTGACGAAACACATGCATTGAGCTAGGGGCAGATGGATTCCAGGAAGTAAATGCTACATAAATCATTTGGCCTTACTCAAGATGGCCTCGGCTAGAAATATTAGGGGGATGTTTTTCAAAGTGATTTCTCAACAAAATAAAGCATGGAGACATGAAATTTATGGAGGAGTTTGCTTTGAATATTAAAAATTAATTAGATAGGGTTTTTGGCTTGTGGTGCTCAGATGCAGCTCAGATTCGCTTTAAAGCAGAGCTCCACCCAAAAGGGGAGGCTTCGCTTGTTTGCCCCCCCCCTCCGCTGCCACATTTGGCACCTTTTGGAGGGAGCGGGTAACTGGTTTTGACAGGTACCAACTCCCATTTCCCGCTTAGGCTTCACTGCAAGTTTCCCTTAGTCAAGATGATGGTGCCAGCACCCGATAGCTGATTGAAGAATTGGCTCCGGTGAGAACACCGCTGGATGCCTGGACAGATAAGTGCCCTAATTTTAAAAGTCAGCAGCTACAGTATTTGTACCTGCTGACTTTTTTCTGAAGAAGTCTGGAGCTCTTCTTTAAGTACACAAAAAGGTACATAGGAGAGGCTGCAACTTTAGAAAAGAAGAGTAGTAATAAGTAATGTGTAGGGGTGGGCGAATGGTTCGGGCCAAGCATAAGTTCGGCCTGAACATCGCCCGTTTGGGGGTTTATCGAACACCTACATTTTCTGTGCGATCGGCGAGATGTTCACCTGCCGAGCGCACAGTCAATAGGTTGTTAAGGAGCTGGGCTGGGAAGCCAGCCGCCTCCTCCTTAACAATGGAAGAGTCAGCAGAGGTCAGCTGAATAGAAAAAAAAACATTGCCAAATTTGGCAGCAATAGAATATTTGGGTCTGGTATGGATTTTATGGGGTACCTCATGCCAAAATTACAAACAAATAACGCTGTGGGGTCCCCCCAAAATCCATACCAGACCCTTATCCAAGAATGCAGTCTGGCAGGCCAGGAAAGAGGGGGGGGTGAGCTAGCGCCCCCTCCTTAACCAGACCACATGCCCTCAACATGGGGGGGGTGCTTTGGGGCAGGAGGGGGCTATGCCTCTATGGCATAGCTATGAAAAAAAACAGAGAAAAAATGCCAGAAAACAAAGCAAAGTGATGTGCAAGAGAGCAGGGGCTCTCTCCCTCCTCATTGGCTCAGAGACAGCAGCGAGAAAACGGGTGGCTTGCTATGGTGGGCACTCAGTGGGGGGGGAGAGCCAGGAGCACTGGCAGGGACCCCTGAAGAGGAGGATCGGGGCTGCTCTGTGCAAAACAACTGCACAGATCATGTGGGTATTATATAGTTGTTCTACAAGACCCCAGTCTGAATACTTTGTTTGCAAAGCTGGATATATACTAGTAGAATATTGTTTGCCATTTTTCATCAGAAGAAAGTACAAACACGTTTGTTTGTTTGTCTAATCATTATTTTTGACTGCAGTGGTGAGAAAATTCAAAGGAGCAGGATGTTATGCCTCGTACACGCGACCGATTTTAATGTCATTGGTGGCGGCACCCAGAAACAAAAAAGTTCTTCCAAGCTATCATCAAGAATCGGATCATTGAGGAGGAGGAGGAGGATAGTCAGTCAACATAACAGGACAGTCACTCAGCATCAGCATCAGTCTTGAAGGGATGTGACATTTGAAAATAAATTATTCTGTTATATCAGCTTCAGGTGCTTGGTAGTTGGTGGTTAGTGATGAGCCGAACACCCCCGAGTTCGGTTCGCAGCAGAACCCGCAAACGGACCGAAAGTTCGCACGAACTTTCGAACCCTATTAAATACAATGGATGCGAACGTTCGAAATCTAAAGTGCTAATTATAACGACTATTATGCATGTTATTGTCCTAAAAAGGGTTTGGGAACCCGGGTTCTGCACCAGGGGACATGTATCAATCCAAAAAAAGTTTTAAAAACGGCCGTTTTTCTGGAGCAGTCATTTTAATGATGCATAAAGTGAAAAAAAAAAAGTCAAATATTCCTTTAAATATCGTACCTGGGGGGTGTCTAAAGTATGCCTGTGAAGTGCCACGTGTTTCCCGTGTTTAGAACTGTCCCTGCACAAATTACATTTCTAAAGGAAAAAAAGCCATTTAAAACTGCTTGCGGCTTTAATGTAATGTCTGGTCCCGGTAATATGGATAAAAATCTTTAAGAAAAATGGCATAGCTACCCCATCACCCCCCCCCCCCTACCCCAGCCCATTACCAGCCCCTTTGGGTCTTGTATGTATATTAAGGGGAACCCCGCACACAAAATAAAAAAGGCCCTATATACTCTGAACAGCCGTATACAGGCGATGCATACAAGACAGGGATTGTAGGTTTGTTCTTATGTAGAATCTGTTTGTAATTTTGAACAGGTACATTGTTTAAGTGTAGCTCCAGCCAAGAAATCTATTTTTAAGCTTTTTGGAAAACATAGGGAAGGGTTATCACCCCTGTAACATTTGTTTTGCTGTCTGTGCAGTGTGCACCTGTTCAGAACAGTTCACCTCACTTTCCGTCCTAATGACAAATGTTTTTTGAAAATTTGGGGTTTTTATTGAAACAAGAATTGGTGATAAAGCATCAGTGGAGAGGAGACACTTTTTTTCCCATATTAACTCTTACAGGAGAGAATTTTCCTTCCTAGGGGTAGATTTCCTCTCACTTCCTGTTGTATCCTTCCGTTTGCAAGGGGGAGTCGTTTGTAAGTTGGATGTTTGAAAGTAGGGGCCTGCCGTATATACTCAGCTGAAATTTTCCCCTTACATGTTGGTGTTGCCACAACACTGTGAGCCCTCACAGTTACTCTTGGTGGGCGCATGAATGGGCCCTGCTGTGAATTATTAGATCAAGAATTGTAATTGCATGCCCCTGTTGAACAGGGGCTGAAAAATTGGGCCTTTGGTGGTGGTGGTGGTGGTGTTGACACAACACTGTAAGGCCTCACAGTTACTCTTGGTGGGCGCAGGAATGGGCCCTGCTGTCAATTATTAGATCAAGAATTGTAATTGCATGCCCCTGTTGAACAGGGGCTGAAAAATTGGGCCTTTGGTGGTGGTGGTGTTGACACAACACTGTGAGGCCTCACAGTTACTCTTGGTGGGCGCAGGAATGGGCCCTGCTGTGAATTATTAGATCAAGAATTGTAATTACATGCCCCTGTTAAACAGGGGCAGAAAAATTGGGCCTTAGGCACTGGTGCCACAACACTGCAACCCCTCACAGATACTGTAATGAGCAATGAGCAATGAGCCCTGTTGCAAAGTATTGCATCAAAAATTGTAATTACACGCCCCTGTTAAACAGGGGCTGAAAAATTGGGCCTTAGCCACTGGTGCTGGTGCCACGACACTGCAACCTCTCCCAGATACTCTAGTTGGAGTGCAGGAATGAGCCATGCTGCAAAGCATTGCATAAAATGTTTTAATTACATGCCCCTGTTAAACAGGGGCTGAAAAATTGGGCCTTAGCCACTAGTGGCGGCACCCAGAAACAAAAATGTTCTTCCAAGCTATCATCATCAATCGGATCATTGAGGAGGAGGAGGATAGTCAGTCAACATAACAGGACAGTCTCTCAGCATCAGCATCAGTCTTGAAGGGATGTGACATTTGAAAATAAATTAGTCTGTTATATCAGCTTCAGGTGTTTGGTAGCTGGTGGTGATCCAAGACTGGTTCATCTTTATGAAGGTCAGTCGATCAACAGAGTCGGTGGACAGGCGCACCCTGTGATCCGTGACAAATCCTCCAGCAGCACTGAATGTGCGTTCTGAAAGAACGCTGGATGCAGGACAGGCCAGTAGCTCAATTGCATACTGTGCAAGCTCTGGCCAGTGATCCATCCTCAAGACCCAGTAAGCCAGAGGATTTTCGGTGGGGAAGGTGTCCAAGTCTGACCTTGCCCCTAGGTATTCCTGCACCATGTATATCAGACGCTGGCGATGGTTGCTGGAACCGATCATACCTTGGGGCTGCGGACTAAAGAATTGTCTGAACGCATCAGTCAGACGGCCACCTTCCCCACCGCTCCTTCTTTGACTGACCGAAGCCTCAGCAACTCGTTGTCCAGGACCAGGAGTTTGTAACCTCCCAGTCTCTGGGAACGCGTTGCACAGACCTTTCTGCAAGGCCTCCCAGAGTTGTCTCATCCTCTGCTCCCTCTGCGACGATAAGATAAGGTCCGCAACCTTACCCTTGTACCGTGGATCAAGGAGAGTGGCCAGCCAGTAATGGTCCCTCTCCTTGTTTCGAAGAATACGAGGATCCTTCCGCAGACTTTGCAGGATCAGGGAGGCCATGCAGCGTAGGTTGGCTGAGGCATTCAGTCCGGAGTCCTCTGGGTCACTAAGGATGACATGATCCGCAGCCACCTCCTCCCAGCCACGTACAAGTCCACGGGTTTGTTGGGACTGTAAATCATCCCTAAAAGACTGCTGCTGTTGATGCTGAGTGCCATGCTCCACCTCCATGCTGACACAATCCTCCTCCTCCTCCTTCTCCTCCTCGTCCTCTTCCTGTGTGATGGGTGGGACAGAAGGAACACTGTCTGGGTAAAGGGGGCCTTGAGAGGCAAGGAAGTCCTCCTCTTCCTGCCTCTGTTCTGCCTCAAGTGCCCTGTCCATTATCCCACGCAGCGTATGCTCCAACAGGTGGACAAGAGGTACACTGTCACTGATGCATGCACTGTCACTGCTCACCATCCTCGTGGCCTCCTCAAATGGTGCCAGGACAGTGCATGCATCCCTGATCATGCCCCACTGGCGTGGTGAAAAAAACCTGAGCTCCCCTGACCCTGTCCTGGTGCCGTAGTCACACAGGTACTTATTGATGGCCCTCTGCTGCGTGTGCAGCCGCTGCAGCATGGCCAACGTTGAGTTCCACCTGGTGGGCATGTCACATATAAGGCGGTTCTTGGGCAGGTTCAACTCCTTTTGCAGCTCAGCCAGCCGAGCACTGGCATTATATGATCTGTGGAAATGCACACAGACTTTCCTGGCCTGCCTCAGGACATCATGTAAGCCCGGGTACCTGCCCAAGAACCGCTGCACCACCAGGTTAAGGACGTGAGCCACACAGGGCACATGGGCCAGTTGTCCCTGTCGGAGGGCGGAGATGAGGTTGGTGCCATTGTCGCAAACCACCATTCCTGGCTTAAGCTGGCATGGCGTCAACCACCTCTCGGCCTGCCCCTGCAGAACAGACAGAACCTCTGCCCCAGTGTGGCTCCTGTCCCCCAAACACACCAGCGCAAGCACGGCATGGCATCTTTTTGCCTGCGTACTTGCGTAGCCCCTTGAACGCCTACAGAGCACCGCTGGTTCCGAGGACAAAGCACAGGGAGAGGCCATGGAGGAAGAAGAAGAGGAGGGGGTAAAGGAGAGAGGTGTGTCACAACCAGTAGTAGCATTTTGGAGGCGTGGCGGCTCAACAACCTCCAACACTACTGCACCTTGTCCTGCATCCTTCCCAGCTGCCAAAAGAGTGACCCAATGGGCTGTTAAAGAAAGGTAACGTCCCTGTCCATGCCTGCTGGACCATGAGTCAGCGGTAATATGCACCTTACCGCTGACCGCCCTGTCCAGCGAGGCATGGACATTGCCTTTCACATGCCGGTAGAGAGCCGGAATCGCCTTCCGTGAGGAAAAGTGGCGTTTGGGAACCTGCCACTGAGGAAACGCACATTGCACAAATTCATGGAAGGGGGCCGAGTCTACCAACTGAAAAGGCAGCTGTTGAATTGCTAGCAATTTAGCCAAGCTAGCATTCAACCGCTGGGCATGTGGATGGCTGGGAGTAAACTTCTTTTGACGGTCCAGCAGCTGGGGCAGGGAAATTTGCCTGCTAGAATCAGACGTCTGTGTACTGCTAGCAGAGTGCCCGCAAGTACTTGGCTGTGACACACCTAATTCTACACCTTCATTCCTCTCAGTGCAGGTTTCAGAGAGAACTAAAGGTACAGTGGGGTTGGAGATCCCAGCTGATGAGGAGCAAGGAGAGGTCCGCATTGTTCTTTGGTGTGGGTCTTTAAGATACGCTTGCCAACGAGCTGCATGGCAGGTCAACATATGTCTGGTCAAGCATGTGGTGCCCAAGCGGCTGATGTTTTGGCCACGCGAGATACGCTTCAGACATATGTTGCAAACAGCAGCGGTGCAATCTGATGCACTCGACTCAAAAAAGGCCCACACCAAAGAACTTTTGGAATAACGGGCAGAGGCAGCGCCCTGCACAGGAGGAGCTCTGCGGTGTGATTCAGTCGGTGTGCTGCCCTTACGCTGGCCCCCCGAGGGCATCCTGCCTCATTGGAGATGTGCCTCCTCCTCATCCTCCTCCTCCTCCTCTCTCCTATCAGGCACCCACGTGGAGTCAGTGACCTCATCATCCCCTCCCTCCTCATCACTGGAGCCAATCTGGCAGTATGATGCAGCTGCTGGAACATGACTGCCAGATTGCTGTCCTTCTTGAGCATCCCCTCTCTCTGCTCTCACGCTACTGCCTTCCTCTAGCTGGGTATCATCATCAGACCCTTCGAAACGCTGGGCATCCTCCTGGAGCATGTACCCAACACTGTGCTCAAACAGTTCGGGGGACTCCTCAGGAGGACACGGTGGGTCTAGGGAAGGAGTGACTGATGATGACATTGATACGAGGGAAGAGGACGCTTTGGCAGCTGCTTTGCCAGTACCCTGAGCCTGGGTGAGAGAGGATGAGGAGGATGAGGAGGGCTTGGTCATCCACGCTACCAAGTCTTCGGCATGATGCGGCTCAACACGTCCAGCTGCCGAAAATAAGGACAAGCGTGTCCCATGGCCACGTGCTGATGACGATGCACCGCGTCCACGACCAGCACTGTTGTCTCTAGACACAGAGCCTGCTTGCCCTCTTTTATTGGCTCCTGACTGTCTGCCTCTCCTTGTTTGCCTTCCAGACATTCTAATGGCCTCCAGGGAGATGGGAAAACCAGCAATAAGGGGTAGCTTTAGGTGTATACTGTGCAGGAGGCACACTACGCCCGCTGTAAGTGCTGCAGATGCCTGCCTGTGTTACACAACAGGAAAACACAGCAATAAGGGCTAGCTTCAGGTGTATATTTTGCAGGAAGCACACTATGCCCGCTGTAAGTGCTGCAGATGCCTGTTAGTCAGAGGCGTACTAAGTGGGGGGCGGGGGGGCGGGCCGCACCGGGGTGCCACACACTGGGGGGGTGTCAGGCCGGCGCCCCCCCCCCGTGACTGAAGTGCACAGACAGCATCAGCGCGGCGGGACTTAAGCAGCGGCAGTCGACGGCGATACAGGGGGGGAGGGGTGCGGGGTGACACCGCTGCACCATTCATCCCCTCCTTTCACGGCCGCGGGCTGTGAGCGGTGTTCGGCACAGTGGCACTTGCTTCACCTGTGACTAACTTCACAGAAGCACAGCCGAATGAAGCCGCCTCCCCCTCCTCTCTGTTTATGTGTACGGAGGGGGAGGGGACCCGACCTTCTGTCCATGTGCCGCCGCTGTGCTGATCTGAGGTACTGAATGGGGAGGGGGAGTTGCACTGAGGGGGGTCTTGCACTGGGGGGTGTTTGCACTTTGGGGTCTTGCACTGGGGGGTCTTGCACTGGGGGGTCTTGCACTGGGGGGTGTTTGCACTGGGGGGTGTTTGCACTTTGGGGTCTTGCACTGGGGGGTGTTTGCACTGGGGGGTCTTGCACTGGGGGGTGTTTGCACTGGGGGATGTTTGCACTGAGGGGTCTTGCACTGGGGGGTCTTGCACTGGGGGGTGTTTGCACTGAGGGGGGTCTTGCACTGGGGGGTGTTTGCACTGAGGGGTGTTTGCACTTTGGGGTCTTGCACTGGGGGGTGTTTGCACTAAGGGGTGTTTGCACTGGGGGGTCTTGCACTGAGGGGGGTCTTGCACTGAGGGGGGTCTTGCACTGAGGGGTGTTTGCACTTTGGGGTCTTGCACTGAGGGGTGTTTGCACTGAGGGGTGTTTGCACTGGGGGGTGTTTGCACTGGGGGGTGTTGCACTGAGGGGTGTTTGCACCGGGGGGTCTTGCACTGAGGGGTGTTTGCACTTTGGGGTCTTGCACTGGGGGGTCTTGCACTGGGGGGTGTTTGCACTGAGGGGTGTTTGCACTTTGGGGTCTTGCACTGGGGGGTGGTCTTGCACTGGGGGGTGGTCTTGCACTGGAGGGTGTTTGCACTTTGGGGTCTTGCACTGGGGGGTGTTTGCACTGGAGGTGTTTGCACTGAGGGGTGTTTGCACTTTGGGGTCTTGCACTGGGGGGTCTTGCACTGGGGGGTCTTGCACTTTGGGGTCTTGCACTGGGGGGTGTTTGCACTGGGGGGTCTTGCACTGGGGGGTGTTTGCACTGAGGGGTGTTTGCACTTTGGGGTCTTGCACTGGGGGCCTTGCACTGGGGGGGGTTTGCACTGGGAGTCTTGCACTGGGGGGGGTTTGCACTGGGGAGGTCTTGCACTGGGGGGGTTTTGCACTGGGGGGGGTTTGCACTGGGGGGGGTTTGCACTGGGGGGTCTTGCACTGAAGGGGGTGTCTGCACTGAAGGGGGACGTGAACTGAAGGGGGTCTGTGTAACATGCAGGGGGTCCAGAGCTCTGGAGGCTGTATAATGTAAAGGGGTCCAGAGGTGCAGGGGGCTGTGTAATGTAAAGGGGTCCAGTGATGCAGGGTGCTGTGTAATGTAAAGGGGTCCAGAGGTGGTGAAGGGGGCTGTGTAATGTAAAGGGGTGCAGGGGGGCTGTGTAATGTAAAGGGGTCCAGTGGTGCAGGGTGCTGTGTAATGTAAAGGGGTCCAGTGATGCAGGGTGCTGTGTAATGTAAAGGGGTCCAGAGATTCGGGGTGATGTGTATTGTAAAGGGGTGCAGGGTGTTGTGTAATGTAAAGGGGCCCAGAGGTGCAGGGTGCTGTGTAATGTAAAGGGGTCCAGTGATGCAAGGTGATGTGTAATGTAAAGGGGTGCAGGGTGCTGTGTAATGTAAAGGGGTGCAGGGTGCTGTGTAATGTAAAGGGGTCCAGAGGTGCAGGGTGTTGTGTATTGTAAAGGGGCCCAGAGATGCGGGGTGCTGTGTAATGTAAAGGGGTCCAGTGATGCAGGGTGCTGTGTAATGTAAAGGGGTCCAGTGGTGCAGGGTGCTGTGTAATGTAAAGGGGTCCAGTGGTGCAGGGTGCTGTGTAATGTAAAGGGGTCCAGTGATGCAGGGTGCTGTGTAATGTAAAGGGGTCCAGAGGTGCAGTTGTGGAGAGGGAGTACACAGTAGTGACAAAGAGATATTTGTTGATGCAGAGGTATGCCGGGGGCACAGTGGGGTGTTTTTACATTTTAATGTGGGGGGGGGGGGGGTGCCAGATATAGGATCCGCCCCGGGTGCCAAATGCTCTAGGTACGCCACTGCTGTTAGTGTAACACAAAAGAAAAAAACCACGAGCAATAAGGGCTAGCTTCAGGTGTATAATGTGCAGGAGGCACACTATGCCCGCTGTAAGTGCTGCAGATGCCTGCCTGTGTTACACAACAGGAAAACACAGCAACAAGGGCTAGCTTCAGGTGTATACTGTGTAGGAGGCTTGGCAAAAATGACACTGACACTGTCCCCTGCCTATCCTTCTCTCTTCCTGCACACAAGGTTTAGCAAAGAATATCACTGACACTGTCCCTGCCTATCCTTCTCTCTCCCTGAACCGGAACACACTACACAAGGCCACCGCGCTGGCGGCCTTTTATAGTGTGAGGTGTGTACTAAATCCCCCTGAGCTATAATTGGCCACAGGCATCCTGCCTGTGGCCAATTATGGCTCTCCTCGCTGCCGGCGCTGTGATTGGCCAAGCATGCGGGGTCACAGTGCATGCTTGGCCAATCACAGCGCCTGGATTGCACTGCGATGGTGTAGTGCATTGTGGGCCATTCGTGCCACGCGAATTTGGCGCGAACGGCCCAAATCGTTCGATCTTCATCGAACGATCGAACAGCTGATGTTTGAGTCGAACGTATGTTCGACTCGAACACCGAGCTCATCCCTAGCGGTGTTGTACGAAATGTACGACGGCACTATAAATGGGAAGTTCCATTCGGATGGCGCTACCCTTCGGGCTGCTTTTACTGATCCTTGCGTTAGTAAAGTTTGGTGAGAGACGATTCACGCTTTTCAGCCTCGTGCTCTTCAGTCCGTTACAGCGTGACGAATATGCTTTCTCCATTACGAACGCTAGTTTTACCAGAACGAGCGCTCCCATCTCATCACCTGCTTCTGAGAATGCGCGTTTTTTTCATGTCGTTAAAGCCTACACACGGACGTTTTTCATGACGAGAAAAAACGACGACGTGAAAAACGACGAGAAAAATTAGAGCATGTTCCAAATTTTTAATGCCCATTTTTCACGTCGTGAAAAATGCTCTGGAGCCCACACACGATCGTTTTTAATGACCAAATAAAAAAATTGCATTTTTCTCGTCATGAAAAAACGGTTGTGTGTACCCGGCATAAGAGTTTTCTTGAATCTACAAACTTCTAACAGTATATGTGGTTTTTGTTTGGCAAAGTCCATTCATTCGAAAATTGATTGTTAAATGCAAATGAAATTATAAACTACTTTGAAATGACTATCAAATATTCTGAGAATTTTTGTATGAATATTTGTACACATTTTTATTTTAAATTCTACTACTCTACCACTATACCACTAGTCACACCAGAACCCTTGCGATCTGCAGCAGGTACCAATGTATTGTTAACTGCACCCCAAACGCAAACATTGAGTGATGACAGAATGCGAGTCTTGTATATGCAAAGGAGGAAAGACATAGTGGTCACACCCCTTTAGCACCTGATAGTTCAAATACATGTACAAGCTATTGGGATTTAAGCACAGGTATGTATTTTCTCTGTTGTCACGCAGCTCAGTGGCCAGATCTGGACCTAGTCACTCTCCCCCACCTTGGGTCTTTATGCCCCATGTTGACGTGGTGTCCACCTTAGCATTTGCAGGGGCAAGGAAGTGTAGGACTGGCCAGAAGAAGAATTGCTTTGACGCTGTTGGTCAGCTTAAACATGTATTGCAATATATGTACTGTATACTAAATATCCCTGTGTTTCATTGCATGGTTAGCTGGGACGGGTGTGGAAGTGTGCATTGGGTCCATCCAGAATTTGTGTATGCGAAGAACGCCATTGGCCCTATCCAAGACGGCCATGCGCTCCAAACACCAGAAGTGACATCACAGATGTAGCCTCATCCAACGTGTTTCGTCTATTGGATGTCTTCGGGGATAAGGGATATCAGCACATACTGTATATTGTAAAGCCCATTTTGAGTATGCTATGAGGAGAAATATCTATTTTTTTTTACTTTTAGCGCAAAGTATGAAATTATAACACAAAGGTTTTCTATTTATTTATTTGACTTCTCTTAAATTTTTTATTTTATTTAGAGTACATAGCTCTGAACCTTTTCTAATAATTGTAAACTACTTTTCCTGCATGCCTGAGTGCGATTTGCAGCCCCTTCGAATTAATGGGCTGCAAAATTGCACCGCACAAGAACACGTGGGAATTGCACGGTAACGTGGCATGTATTCCTGTGGGATTCCGTTTGAACAGGCCCTATTCCTATGGAATTCCATGTGAACCGGCCCTATTCCTGTGGGATTCCGTATGAACCGGCCTTATTCCTGTGGGATTCCGTGTGAACCAACCCTATTTCTGTGGGATTCCGTGTTAACCGGCCCTATTTCTGTGGGATTCCGTGTAAGCACGCCCTATTCCTGTGGGATTCCATGCCAACACGCCGTATTCCTGTGGGATTCCGTGTGAACGCGCCCTATTCCTGTGGGATTCCGTGTGAACCCGCCCGATTCCTATTCCTGTGGGATTTTGTGTGAAACGTTCCTATTCCTGTGGGATTTCATGTGAACCCACCCTATTCCTGTGGGATTGAACCGGCCCTATTCCTGTGGGATTCCGTGTGAACCGGCCATATTCCTGTGGGATTTTGTGTAATCCGGCCCTATTCCCCTGAGATTCCATGTGAACCCCCTCCTATTCCTGTGGGCAGGCCCGGACTGGGACAAAAATTAGGCCCGGGCATTTTAGACTGAGCAGCCCATGGCTAGTTTACCGGGAGGCACGGAAAGCATGGGGGGGGGGCGGAGAATGTGGGGGGGGGGGTGGAGAACACGGAGAAGTGTGGAGAGCACTAAGAGCACAGGGGGTGAAGAGCATGGGGGGTAGAGAGCACTAGGGGGAGCCGGAGAGCACATGGGGGCTGGAGAGCACAAGCAGGGGCAGAGAACACGGGCGGCAAAAAGCACAGTGGGGGCGGAGAGCACAGAGGGGCTGGAGAGCACTGGGGGGGTCGGAGAGCACTGAGGGGGCGGGGACCACAGGGGGGGGCGGAGAGCACAGGGGCGGCCTGAGAGCACTGGGAGGGGCTGGAGAGCACTGGGAGGGGCTGGAGAGCATTAGGGGGGCCGGAGAGTACAGGGGCTAATGAGCACAGGGGGACCGGAGAGCACTGGGAGTGGCTGGAGAGCACTGGGGGGGCCTGAGAGCCCTGGGGGAGGGCTGGAGAGCACTGAGGGAGGGGCTGGAGAGTATGGAGGGCTGGAGAGCACTGGGGGGCCAGAGAGTACAGGGGTGCTGATGAGCACTGGGGGGCCTGAGAGCACTGGGAGGGGCAGGAGAGCATTAGGGGGGGCGGAGAGTACAGGGGTTGATGAGCACAGGGGGGCCTGAGAGCACTGGGTGGGGCCGGAGAGCACTGGGGGGAGGGCTGGAGAGCACCGGGGGGGGGGCTGGAGAGCACTGGGGGGGCTGGAGAGCACTGGGGGGGCCTGAGAGCACAGAGGGCTGGAGAACACTGGGGGGGGCAGAGAGTACAGGGGGGCTGATGAGCACTGGGGGCCGGAGAGTACAGGGGGGCCTGATGAGCACTGGGGGAGCCAGAGAGTACAGGGGTTGATGAGCACAGGGGGGCCTGAGAGCACTGGGAGGGGCTGGAGAGCACGGAGGGCGGGAAAGCACTTGGGGGGGCTGAGAGCACTGGGGGAGGGCTGGAGAGCACTGGGGGGGGGCTGGAGAGCATTGGGGGGATGGAGAGTACGGAGGGCTGGAGAGCACTGGGGGGGCCTGAGAGCACTGAGGGGGGGCTGGAGGGCACAGAGAGCTGAAGAGCACTGGGGGCCAGAGAGTACAGGGGGGCTGAGGAGCACTGGGGGGGGGCTGGAGTGCACGGAGGGCTGGAAAGCACTGGGGGGCTGAGAGCACTGGGGGAGGGCTGGAGAGTACTGGGGGGGCTGGAGAGCATTGGGGGGGGATGGAGAGTACGGAGGGCTGGAGAGCACCGGGGGGGGCCTGAGAGCACTGAGGGGGGGCTGGAGGGCACAGAGGGCTGAAGAGCACTGGGGGCCAGAGAGTACAGGGGGGCTGATGAGCACTGGGGGGGGCTGGAGAGCACTGGGGGGAGAGTACAGGGGGGCTGATGAGCACTGGGGGGCTGGAGAGTACAGGGGGGCTGATGAGCACTGGGAGGGGCTGGAGAGCTCTGGGGGGACCGGAGTGTACAGGGGCTGGAGAGCACTGGGGGAGTTGGAGATCACTGGGGGGGGGGCTGGAGTGCAGTGGGAGAGCCTGAGAGCAGGGGGTGCACCTGAGAGCATGGTGTGAGCCTATGAGCACTAGGGGGCAGTAGAAAGAGGCTGGATAGGAGAAGCAGCTGCACACACAGTGGAATAATACATCCCTTTATTTTTCTCCTACAGCCTCTGAATGCCCACAGAAGGGAAAGAGTGAGAATCAGGCATTCAGAGGCTGTGGGAGAAAAATAAAGAGATGGATTCTTCTACTGTGTCTGCAGCGGCTTCTCCTATCCAGGCGCACGCATGGAGACTAAGACACACTCACTTGAACACCGGCCGGCGGCCGCATCTCATGTATATCCCCTCCCTCTTCACGGTCACAGGTAACGTGACCTGTAGTCTCCGCCCCCAGCCCGACGGCCGAACTGTAATGGCGGCCGGCCGTATGGCCGGCCAGCCAGCCTCGGAGAGGCCGGGCGAGCGGCGGGGGCTCAAGGAGCAGCTCAGATGCCTTGGCCCCACAAGAACATGCGGCCCGCAACGGCCCGTGGCCCACCGGGCAAGTGCCCGGTGTGTCCTATGGCCAGTCCGGGCATGCCTGTGGGATTCCGTGTGAACTGGCCACATTCCAGTGGGATTCCATGTGAACGGTTCCTATTCCTGTGGGATTCCGTGTGAACTGGCCATATTCCTGTGGGATTCCATGAGAACCGGCCCTATTCCTGTGGGATTCCGTGTGAACCGTCCCTATTCTTGTGGGATTCCGTGTGAGCCTGTCCTATTCCTGTGGGATTCTGTGTGAACCGGTCCTATTCCTGTGGGATTCTGTGTGAACCGGTCCTATTCCTGTGGGATTCTGTGTGAACTGTCCCTATTCCTGTAGGATTCTGTGTGAATGGGCCCTATTCCTGTGGGATTCTGTGTGAACCGGCTATGTTCCTGTGGGTATCCGTGTGAACTGGCCATATTCCTGTGGGATTCCATGTGAAATGGCCATATTCCTGTGGGATTCCATGTGAAATGGCCATATTCCTGTGGGATTCCATGTGAACGGGTCTTTTCCTGTGGGATTCCGTGTGAATGGGCCCTATTCCTGTGGGATTCCGTGTAAACCCGTCATATTCCTGTGTGATTCTTTGTGAACCGGCCCTATTCTTGTGGGATTCCATGTGAACCGGACCAATTCTTGTGGGATTCCGTGTGAACTGGCCATATTCCTGTGGGATTCCATGTGAAATGGCCATATTCCTATGGGATTTCATGTAAATGGGTCTTTTCCTGTGGGTATCCGTGTGAATGGGCCCAATTCCTGTGGGATTCCGTGTGAACCGGCTATGTTCCTGTGGGTATCCGTGTGAACCGTCCCTATTCCTGTGTGATTCCGTGGGAACCGTCCCTATTCCTGTGTGATTCCATGTGAACCGGTCATATTCCTGTGGGATTCTGTGTAATCCGGCCCTATTCCCCTGGCATTCTTTGTGAACCCGCCCTATTCCTGTGGGATTCCGTGTGAACTGGCCACATTCCTGTGGGATTCCATGGGAACCGTTCCTATTCCTGTGGGATTTCGTGTGAACCGTCCCTATACTTGTGGGATTCCGTGTGAACCATCCCTAATCCCGTGGGATTCCGTGTGAACCATCCCTAATCCTGTGTGATTCCGTGTGAACCGGCCCTATTCTTGTGGGATTTCGTGGGAACCAGCCCAATTCTTGTGGGATTCCGTGTGAACCGGCTATGTTCCTGTGGGATTCCGTGTGAACTGGCCATATTCCTGTGGGATTCCATGTGAAACGGTCATATTCCTGTGGGATTCCATGTGAGCGGGTCTTTTCCTGTGGGATTCTGTGTGAATGGGCCTTATTCCTGTGGGATTCCGTGTGAACCCGTCATATTCCCGTGTGATTCTGTGTGAACCGTCCCGATTCCTGTGTGATTCCGTGTGAACCGCCCCAATTCTTGTGGGATTCCGTGTGAACTGGCCATATTCCTGTGGGATTCCATGTGAAACGGTCATATTCCTGTGGGATTCCATGTGAGCGGGTCTTTTCCTGTGGGATTCCGTGTGAATGGGCCGTATTCCTGTGGGATTCCGTGTGAACCCGTCATATTCCCGTGTGATTCCGTGTGAACTGTCCGGATTCCTGTGTGATTCCGTGTGAACCGCCCCAATTCTTGTGGGATTCCGTGTGAACTGGCCAAATTCCTGTGGGATTCCATGTAAAAAGGCCATATTCCTGTGTGAACGGGTCTTTTCCTGTGGGATTCCGTGTGAACCCATCCTATTCCTGTGTGATTCCGTGTGAACCCATCCTATTCCTGTGTGATTCCGTGTGAACCCATCCTATTCCTGTGTGATTCCGTGTGAACCGTCCCTATTCCTGTGTGATGCCATGTGAACCGGCCATATTCCTGTGGGATTTTTTGTAATTCGGCCCTATTCCCCTGGGATTCCGTGTGAACCCGCCCTATTCCTGTGGGATTCCGTGTGATCTAGTCACATTCCTGTGGGATTCCATGTGATTGGTTCCTGTGGGATTTTGTGTGAACCATTCCTATTCCTGTGGGATTTCATGTGAACCTGCCCTAATCCTGTGGGATTCCGTGTGAACCAGCCCTATTCCTGTGGGATTCCAATGAAAGCCAGCCCTATTCCTGTGGGATTCCGTGTGAACCTTCCCTATTCCTGTCGGATTCCGTGTGAGCCTGTCCTATTCCTGTGGGATTCCATGTGAACCAGTCCTATTCCTGTGGGATTCTGTGTGAACTGTCCCTATTCCTGTAGGATTCTGTGTGAACCGGCTATGTTTCTGTGGGTTCCTGTGTGAACCAGCCCTATTTACGTGGGTTTCCGTGTGAACTGCCCATATTTCTGTGGGATTCCATGTGAACGGGCCCTATTCCTGTGGGATTCTGTGTGAATGGGCCCTATTCCTGTGGGATTCTGTGTGAACCGGCTATGTTCCTGTGGGTATCCGTGTGAACCGTCCCTATTCCTGTGTGATTCCGTGGGAACCGTCCCTATTCCTGTGTGATTCCATGTGAACCGGTCATATTCCTGTGGGATTCTGTGTAATCCGGCCCTATTCCCCTGGGATTCTTTGTGAACCCGCCCTATTCCTTTGGGATTCCGTGTGAACTGGCCACATTCCTGTGGGATTCCATGGGAACCGTTCCTATTCCTGTGGGATTTCGTGTGAACCGTCCCTATACTTGTGGGATTCCGTGTGAACCATCCCTAATCCTGTGGGATTCCGTGTGAACCATCCCTAATCCTGTGTGATTCCGTGTGAACCGGCCCTATTCTTGTGGGATTCCGTGGGAACCAGCCCAATTCTTGTGGGATTCCGTGTGAACCGGCTATGTTCCTGTGGGATTCCGTGTGAACTGGCCATATTCCTGTGGGATTCCATGTGAAACAGTCATATTCCTGTGGGATTCCATGTGAGCGGGTCTTTTCCTGTGGGATTCCGTGTGAATGGGCCTTATTCCTGTGGGATTCCGTGTGAACCCGTCATATTCCCGTGTGATTCTGTGTGAACCGTCCCGATTCCTGTGTGATTCCGTGTGAACCGCCCCAATTCTTGTGGGATTCCGTGTGAACTGGCCATATTCCTGTGGGATTCCATGTGAAACGGTCATATTCCTGTGGGATTCCATGTGAGCGGGTCTTTTCCTGTGGGATTCCGTGTGAATGGGCCGTATTCCTGTGGGATTCCGTGTGAACCCGTCATATTCCCGTGTGATTCCGTGTGAACTGTCCGGATTCCTGTGTGATTCCGTGTGAACCGCCCCAATTCTTGTGGGATTCTGTGTGAACTGGCCAAATTCCTGTGGGATTCCATGTAAAACGGCCATATTCCTGTGTGAACCCATCCTATTCCTGTGTGATTCCGTGTGAACCCATCCTATTCCTGTGTGATTCCGTGTGAACCCATCCTATTCCTGTGTGATTCCGTGTGAACCGTCCCTATTCCTGTGTGATGCCATGTGAACCGGCCATATTCCTGTGGGATTTTTTGTAATTCGGCCCTATTCCCCTGGGATTCCGTGTGAACCCGCCCTATTCCTGTGGGATTCCGTGTGATCTAGCCACATTCCTGTGGGATTCCATGTGATTGGTTCCTGTGGGATTTTGTGTGAACCATTCCTATTCCTGTGGGATTTCATGTGAACCCGCCCTAATCCTGTGGGATTCCGTGTGAACCAGCCCTATTCCTGTGGGATTCCAATGAAAGCCAGCCCTATTCCTGTGGGATTCCGTGTGAACCTTCCCTATTCCTGTCGGATTCCGTGTGAGCCTGTCCTATTCCTGTGGGATTCCATGTGAACCAGTCCTGTTCCTGTGGGATTCTGTGTGAACTGTCCCTATTCCTGTAGGATTCTGTGTGAACCGGCTATGTTCCTGTGGGTTCCTGTGTGAACCGGCCCTATTTACGTGGGTTTCCGTGTGAACTGCCCATATTTCTGTGGGATTCCATGTGAACGGGCCCTATTCCTGTGGGATTCTGTGTGAATGGGCCCTATTCCTGTGGGATTCTGTGTGAACTGGCTATGTTCCTGTGGGTATCCGTGTGAACTGCCCATATTCCTGTGGGATTCCATGTGAAATGGCCATATTCCTGTGAGATTCCATGTGAACGGGTCTTTTCCTGTGGGATTCTGTGTGAATGGGCCCTATTCCTGTGGGATTCCGTGTGAACCCGTCATATTCCTGTGGAATTCCGTGTGAACCGTTCCTATTCCTGTGTGATTCTGTGTGAACCGGCCCTATTCTTGTGGGATTCCGTGTGAACCGGCCCAATTCTTGTGGGATTCCGTGTGAACTGGTCATATTCCTGAGGTATTAGATGTGAAATGGCCATATTCCTGTGGGATTTCATGTAAATGGGTCTTTTCCTGTAGGTATCCGTGTGAATGGGCCCAATTTCTGTGGGATTCTGTGTGAACCGTCCCTATTCCTGTGGGATTCCGTGTGAACCGGCTATGTTCCTGTGGGTATCCGTGTGAACCGTCCCTATTCATGTGTGATTCCATGGGAACCGTCCCTATTCCTGTGTGATTCCATGTGAACCGGCCATATTCCTGTGGGATTCTGTGTAATCCGGCCCTATTCCCCTGGGATTCTGTGTGAACCCGCCCTATTACTGTGGGATTCCGTGTGAACTGGCCACATTCCTGTGGGATTCCATGGGAACCGTTCCTATTCCTGTGGGATTTCGTGTGAACCGTCCTTATACTTGTGGGATTCCGTGTGAACCATTCCTAATCCTGTGGGATTCCGTGTGAACCATCCCTAATCCTGTGGGATTCCGTGTGAACCATCCCTAATCCTGTGGGATTCCATGTGAACCTGCCCTAAAATAAACTGAGAGGGTTACTGGGGTACAAAAATGAAATCCTCTTCAGTCAGTTCATCAGACACCGGAATCCTATATCTATTCCAAAGAGTTTCTAATGTAGTGCTGTTAACCTTTTCAAAACCTGCTTTGTGACATTCCCAGGTGGGAAATAACATGAAGCTGAAATCAAACGAACATAATGACCAGCCTTAATTATTCTTGTAAAGTTTTTACAATGTTGAGAGCTGTCGATGAACTGCACTGTACAAGCTAAATTGTTTTGCTGTGCTGGAGCAATCATAGAGCTCCAACCTAGTCCACATCTGAGCAACTGGGAAAAAAAATAATAATGTCAGTTTGCTCATGAGCATATTCAGAAATTCTTGGAACAGACGATGGCGAAATACATATATTAAATGCATTTAGGGATAATTCTCAGGTTGCTCAACTTAACTGCCTTTAAACACAGCAGGGTATAAATATGGAACGATAAATTGCTGCCACCATATGAAGTAAGAATACATTTGACTGGGAACTTAGATTCACCTTTATTATTCATGCATGCATTGTGTTACATGTCTGTCCCTGTCTGTATTACCCACTTTCATATTTACAGCAGCATTGATTTCAATGTTACCTGTCTTCCTGTTCATCCTGTTCAACCTTTTCATTTATATATTAATAGTTAGATTTTGTATAATATGTCCTGTTTATTGGTATCTGAAAAAAAAAAGAAGTAAGAAAAACATCATGAAAAATTACACTTTTATATAATATGGCACATATGAAATGCTATAATCTGAAAATAGGATAATCATATAATGGGAGCTATTAAAAAAAAACTATTATTCTTCCATTTTGAAGCTTATTTTTGACTATTACTTTGACACCCACGTAATAAGGCAGCGAACAAGGCTGTGAAAATAAAGCGGGCATGTGAATTCATAGGAAGCATATTCTGAAAGTTAGCTGAACTGACACAATGCTATACTGTCTGCTGTACATCAATCTGCATCTTTCTACTTAAAATGATCTAAAAATCTTAAATGTTCATTCCATATGAATAAGCAATTGGATGGGGATAATATATAAGATAATGTTCCCATAAATTACATATATATATATATATATATATATATATTGTGGCGGTGGGACCCTGTGCGACCTTAAAGACTGTTGGTTTGCGTCAGATTTTGTAGAGAAAGACACGCTGTGTGTTGGGCTATTTAGTGCTGACCTGACTATGGCTCAGGGCCCCACCCAACAGACAGGAAGTCTGTGCATAGGAGTCAGGTGGACTCCCATCCCTCTGAGAGGAGTAAGATGCTGCATGTGTGCAGCCAGAGCATGCATGTCTGCAGGAGGCAGATGTCATTGATGATTCAGCAGCAAGGTGCTGATCAGGAGTAAGCTAGGAGAGAGCCTGAAGCCTCGTACACACGACCGAGTTTCTCGTCCAAAACCGGCAAGAAATGTGCCGCGAGAGCTTTTTTGTCGAGAAAAACGTTCGTGTGTATGGTTTTACGACGAGAAAATTGCCGAGAATCTCGACGAGAAAATAGAGAACCTGCTCTCTATTTTCTCGTCAGGATTCCAGATTTCCTCGTCGTGTTTCTCGTCGGGCTGTTTTGTGACGAGAAAATGGTTCGTGTGTATGCTTTTACGACTCTTCCAAAAGCGCGCATGCTCACAAGCAACTATGAGACGGGAGCGCATCTTCTGGTAAAACAAGCCTTCGTAATGGAGAGGGCACATTCGTCACGCTCAAAAATATTGCATCGTTTAAATGTTCTGCATTGAAATCTTCGTTAGACAGATCCATTGTGGGCGGAGCTCTGAAGATGGCTGCTTGAGCCAGTAGCTCCTCACCACCCCAGCACAGCGGCGCCCATAACTCCGGTTCTACTGAACGAAATTTGGAACCACTGGTATCCACAGAACCCCCAGACTCCCGGGCACCCCCCCATCTATAAATAATAATTTTTACGGCTCAATTGAAGCCGCAACGGCCGATCGAAATTCCGCCCGAAAATCCAAGATGGCCGCCGAGTCACAGATTGTTTGTGTCAGTGCTGAGGTAAATTCAAAGGGAATTAATATGGCAGATCTGATAGCCCAACAATGTTCCTCACATGCATCTGGCTTTATTATACAGACTATCTCTCCATCTCATCCCCCTCATGAACCCCTGAGGGAACATTTTCAGGAGAACTCAGCATTAACCCCTTTGGCTAATCCTATTATGGATCAGGACAGCTCTTGTCCTGTCAGCTCTCTGACCAATACATCTACATTTTCTATGGCCAACTTGTACCAGACCCTGGCTGAATTACTTGATAGGGGCCTCTCTCAAACTGCGGCTAAAATCACGGGAGAATTAAAGGCTGATTTTCAGAATTTAGGAGCCAGAATTGAGAACATAGAGTGTAAGTTGGATCAAACAGTGTCCGCCACAAATCAAAATGCAGAACAAGTCCATTTTATTCAAGAACAATTAGATACAGCTTTGTCTAGGATCGACGATTTGGAAAATAGGTCCAGGAGATATAATATCCGTATTAGAGGACTTCCAGAAACCATAACTGACATCCCGGCAGCGATTCAAAATATGATTCAATCCCTAATCCCAGAAATTCCACAAGACCGCCTGGAGCTAGATAGAGCACATAGGGCCTTAGGTCCTCTAAGGAAAGATGGTCTACCGAGAGACATAATAATTAAACCCCATTTCTATGCGATAAAGGAGGAAATTATGAGCAAGGCGCGAAATATGTCTACGATTCTATGCCTGGGTCATAAAATCCAATTATATGCAGACCTCTCTCCCTCTACAATGCAACGCAGACGTGCAATGAAGCCTCTACTTCTAGCCCTCATACAAAAAGACATTAAATACAAGTGGGCATTCCCATTTGCAGTAAAATTCTCTTACAAAGGGAAGAATCATTCCTTTCCTACTTTTCCTGACGGCGAAAAACTGTTATTGAATCTCAAGATCATCACTCAAGAAAATGACATGGACACTTCTCGAAGTGGCCCACAATCTTCAAAGAGACCGAACCCTACCAGCCCTCAATCTCCCTTGTGGACCAGGGCAAGAACCAAGAAAGCCAAAGACAATGGTCCCGCTTGAAGAGACCCAAGCTCACAATTTATACTTTGTACTCCTCGATTCCCATGAGTTCCAGGAAAGATTTATTCTAAGAGTCTGGAACGAATGTTTTTTTTTTTGTTCTGATTGTTTAAATTTTTCCAAAATGTATTGCAAGGGGTTTTTATCCCCGTCTCAATTTTTCTGAGTTCGATCTACTACTTGTAGAGTTCTTTGTCCAATTTGGGGGGGTGAGACTCTCGCTCCTCTATCCACTTCAGGGGGGAGAGGTGGGGGTCCCTCCGGACAGACCTGAATATGGTAGATCTAGTAAGTCTTTAATTTTTTTTTAAGGGGCGCCCTGGCTGGGGTGGGTCCCATGTGCTTCCACCTTTCCCCTGAGTCTCCTAGAGACTTTGTGGAAGGAATAGCCTTTTCCTTAGGGAACGGGCTTTTCATTTTCTACCTTGGTAGAAGTTTTGGGGAGGACTTTATCCTCCTCGAGATCGTTTTCATCCTTTTTTCGGTTTTTTAAAATTTTAATTAAATTTTTTTATTACTGTTTTTCTATGACAATTTTTTACTCTTCTTATTTTTTCCACTTTTTCATTCCTTTTTTCTCCTTTCCTATCTCTAATCCTATTATCACATGCCTGGCAGTTCTGGTTTTTGCAGATTCAATTGAAGGTACCCGCAACATGATCCTTTGGCTTTTGATTACCCGTCTAGAACACTTACAGATCCTGAGGATGGTGTATTGCGGTAAAGTAGATATAGTGGATGACGATGGCAGCTCCCTCCCTGAGTCCCATGGCTGATTCCGTACTAGGTTCACTCAAAATAGCTACACATAATGTTCAAGGCATGAATTCCCCTGTTAAGAGACGCAAACTCTTTGACTCTTATAAATCCCTGGGTATTGACATACTCATGATTCAGGAAACCCATTTCCCTAGGCAATTCAATCCCAGCTTTATACACTCCCGATTCCCACAATTTTTTTTAGCTAATGCCGAAAAGAAAACCAAGGGTGTGGCTATTTGTATTTCAAAATCATGCCAGTTTAGTTTCATATCTGATTTCAAAGATCCTGAGGGCAGGTTTATACTGGTTAAGGGCACAATAGAGGGACGAATATATTCTCTGATTTCATATTATTCCCCCAATTCAGGGCAAGATACATTTTTTCGATTCATCCTGGACACCCTATCTCCTCAATTAGAGGGCACAATCATTTGGGGGGGAGATTCCAATGCAGCATTTGATCAGGGGTTGGACAAATCCAAACCCCCCTCGACCCAATTAACCAGACCCACTAAGATAAGCCTGAAAATAGCTAGACTTTTGCATGATAAAGGCCTAGCTGATGTATGGCGAGAATCTAATCCTTCTATAAGAGATTATACTCATTACTCTCACCCACACAACACCTACTCTAGGATTGACCATATCCTGGTTCCTTCCTATATTCTCCCGGATGTTATTAAGTCAATTATCAAAGACACGGTCCTTTCTGATCACTCCATGGTTGTCATGTTCCTACGCATTAAAACTGGTAGATCAAAGGGGGGTAATTGGAGACTAAATGAGTCTTTACTTTCCGATCCAGCCATACAAATGGAAATAGATAAAGCTCTTCAAGAATACTTCAGCTTTAATGATATAGAAAATGTTTCCGCTGAAGTCCTTTGGGCTGCTCATAAGGCCTTTATTAGGGGCAAGCTTATCCAAATTTCGACAAGAATTAAAAAGGAAAGGGAAGCGGGCATTGATAGATTGGAGAGATCATACAGGACCCTGAGAACACAGCATAAAAGGAAACCTTCTCCATCCTTATTGTCTAAGATTGAAAGGAGTAGACTAGAACTCAATTTAGCACTCACTACAAAAGCGGACAAATCTCTCCGTTGGACAAGTAATAAATTTTATACTCAAACAGGTAAAATAGGTAGAATGTTGGCATCCAAATTGTCTCCTAAAACGAGAGTTTATTCCATACCTAAGATCCGCATTGCTGGACAGGACCCCACGGCTAACCCTGAAAAGATACTAAAGGCTTTTCAGACATTTTATTCCGAACTCTATAGCGACCCTTCAAATATACCCATGAACTCGGTATCCTCATACCTAGATGGCCTCCCTATTCCATCCTTGAATATGGAACATAGAGATATCCTAGAAGCTCCCTTCTCTGTTGAAGAGGTTACAGCAGTAATTCAAGATCTCAGGGCGGGTTCAGCCCCGGGACCTGATGGATTATCAGCTCCCTACTACAAAGCCTTCAAGGACACCCTTACCCCATATTTAACAAAATTTTTTAATTTTACTACAAGGGGTTCCCAATTAGGTACACAACTTAATACAGCCTACATTACTGTTATACCCAAACCGGATAAAAACCCAGAAGAAGTTTCCAATTATCGCCCTATTTCTTTGATAAATAATGATTTGAAAATTCTCACTAAAATTTTAGCGAATCGCCTCTCCTCTTTTATTACTAAATATATTCACAAGGATCAGGTAGGATTTATGCCAGGAAGACAAGGCCCAGATCAAGTGAGAAGAGCGATTGATATTATCTCCCTTTTGCAGTCCAACTGGGACGGAGGTCAAAAACAACAGGGTTTCCTGTTAGCACTTGATCTGGAGAAGGCCTTTGACTCTGTATCCTGGCAATACTTTTTTCCCCTATTAGAACGATGGGGTTTTGGCCCACGTTTTATGGGAGTTATTAGAGCTCTGTATTCTCAACCTAAAGCTCAAATTCATATACAGGGATATTATTCCTCTCCGATAAATATAGCCAGGGGTACAAGACAAGGTTGTCCACTATCCCCTATTGTCTTTGCTATGGCCATTGAAAGCTTGGCCATAGCCATTAGACAAAATTCTGACATTAAAGGCGTAACCTGTGGGAATCAGATGCATAAATGCGGACTTTTCGCAGATGATTTGCTTCTCTTTCTTACCTCTCCCATTACCTCCCTCCCGAATCTTTATAAAGTAATTTCTGATTTTTCTAATATTTCAGGACTCAGGGTCAATTTTGCCAAGTCACAGGCACTAAATATTTCCCTCCCATTACCCATAGTTTCCCTCATCAAACAGTCTTTCAAATTTGAATGGAATTCTTCTCATATTAAATATCTGGGAATCTTTCTGACTGCTCGAACAGAATCTCTTTACACAAGTAACTATCCTCCCCTATTCCATAAAATTATTACAGATCTTAAAAATTGGGACAAATTCGAACTATCTTGGTTGGGCAGAATTAATTCAGTGAAAATGACATTACTTCCTAGAATTTTATATCTATTTCGTTCCCTCCCCATTCCCATCAGGAAAGATCAGATAAATTCCTTACAAAGTAAAATTCTCACATTCGTATGGGGCAAATCTAGTTACAGAGTTCCCCAAAACACCCTATATTTAAATAGGAAGAAGGGAGGGGTGGGTTTGCCTAACTTATATAATTATTTTTTAGCTGCCAGACTAGCACAATTATCTATATTTTATTCCAAGAATGAAAAACCGGACTGGGTGCTGATAGAAGAACAAGCGGTACCACAATTATCCTTAGAGTACCTGCTTTGGTGCCCACAAAGACAGAGACCACCTATTTTATCCCCTTCCTTATCTCAATCATTTTCCCTTTGGGACAGACTCCGTCCTCTTCCCACTCTAGTGTCTGTAACACAACCACTAGCACACATTTTTAATAATCCAAAATTCTTTCCTGGTATGGATACAGAGGCCTTCAGTTGGTGGACAAACAAAGGTCTATATAGGATAGGACAATACTTTACAAATCGGGGTCCTATTACCATGCCCCATTGCCTAAATAAATTTGACCTCCCTGACTCTGAAAAATTTAGATTTGAACAGATTTCACAATTCTTGAATGATATTTGGATGGAGAAACCTCTTCCTCCCAAATTTACGGACTATGAGATCTGGTGCGGATCGGCCGTGGGACAAAGGGGGGGCATTTCTGTCATCTACTCTTCACTTACTTGTACAGCTACTAAAACCTCATACATGAAAGCATGGGAAGATGACCTCCAGCTAAATTGGGATCTAGGATCCTGGCAAAAGGCCAACTTTCGCTCATTCCAAAGTATTTTGAACACCTCCCTCATGGAAGCTAACTTAAAAGTTGTCATGAGATGGTATATGACTCCCATCAGGCTTGCATCCATCTACCCAGAATCGGATCCCAACTGCTTTAGAGGCTGCCATTTATTGGGCTCGATGGTGCATATCTGGTGGGAATGTCCTAGGATCAGGCCGATCTGGAAGAACATTTTTAATCTCATATTTAAGGTCACTTCGTGTTCAATACCTAGGTCAGCTTCTGTTGCTCTTCTCAATGACAATATTCCCAACGTTTCTAAACCAACTAGAAAACTGATTCACTTTATACTTCTGGGGACTAAAATTATTATTGCTAGATCTTGGAGGAAGCCCAGGGTATCCATTAAGGCTATACACAATAAGATCTCTTGGATTATGGCTCAAGAGAAGATGGTTAGCATATCAACTAATTTAATCCCTAAATTTGAGGCAATATGGGAACCTTGGGCAGTTTTCTGTGGCGTTTCTTTGAAGGTCAGGCATGACCCTGACCGCTCTTATTCCTAAAGGGCCTCGTGTTCGGCATGTGATTTCTTCTTATTTCTTTCTTCTTCTATTCTATCTTTTCTTGGTTCTTTTATCTTTTGTTTTATTTATTTTTATTTTATTTTTGTTTCGATGCTTAAACATGATTCAAAGATTTGATATCATTATTTACTGTGTTCTTATTGCGGTATTTCCAAGTCTTAAATTTGATGGGCGTTATTGTATATGAGTGTAGTACTGTTCTTCATTAAGATTCCGAGTTCCTTTTTATTGGTTTCATATGAGGATGGCGGGCTGGGGGGGGGGGGCCTGACCTGGGCGCAGGATGATCCCGTTAGGGGCGTCCAGGTGGGGTGTGACTTCCCTGAATGCCTATTTTTCATTTTTTTAAAAAAAAAATTAATCTCTTGATGAGAACATTGTGACATAAACAATTGGAAATAACCCTTTGTCATGTTTAAACAACAATTTTTTAAGATTTTCTGTACATGTCTTGAATTGAAAAATAAAAATTTATTGAAATGAAATCTTTGTTAGAATGTTACATTAATCAAAACGAGTGACCTTCTTTTGCTGCTGATATTCACACAGAGTTATGACTTTTTTTTTAACCTTTTTCATGCTGCTCTTAAGAAGATTTATGTGTATTATATCGTGCAAGTTTTTAGGAATAATTTAAATGGTAATATTTTTAAAAATGATGTTAATTATAATTTCGCAATGTTTTGGTAGTGATCTCCCATTTAATTTTGGAATCTATATTAGTTAAATTTCCCACCATGTTTTTTTGATAATCAGATTTAGTTATTCTTTTGGGGGGTTGTTATCTGTCCCTTTTTTTGTCAGTCAAATGTATCTGCTTACTCCAAAGCTAGATTTTTAATTTTTACAAATACACATAGTCAAGTATGAACTTAAACAAAAATCACATTTATTCATGTTTAAAAATAAAATAAAGAGAAGGCAGCGCTGGAGAACCTGCTGCCATTTGTGCATCCCAGGGACCCCAGAGCACACAGCAACCCTGTGTGGACACTAAAATTGGGAGCTTGAGAAGGCCATCATTTCTGAACACAATCTGATGCTGGCCTCCCAGAGGTCAGGAACAGCAGCAGGTGAGATATATGTCCCAAGTCTGTGGTACTACAACAGGCTGCCTTCTGTCCGACCACAATGAAGCAAGGCCATCACTTCCTCTTCTTCCTGGCAACCTTCCCTGCAACCTTCCCTAAAGCCTTCCCTGCAGCCTTCCTTCTTCGTTTGGCTGGAGGCTGGCCCACTGGAGGGGTACTCCTGTCAGGAGGAGGAGGAGGAGATGTAGCAGAAGGGGGTGGGGCAGAAGAAGAAGGTGGAGGTGTAGCAGAAGGGGGTGGGGCAGAAGAAGAAGGTGGAGGTGTAGCAGAAGGGGGTGGGGCAGAAGAAGAAGGTGGAGGTGTAGCAGAAGGGGGTGGGGCAGAAGAAGAAGGGGGAGGTGTAGCAGAAGGGGGTGGGGCAGAAGAAGAAGGGGGAGGTGTAGCAGAAGGGGGTGGGGCAGAAGAAGAAGGTGGAGGTGTAGCAGAAGGGGGTGGGGCAGAAGAAGAAGGGGGAGGTGTAGCAGAAGGGGGTGGGGCAGAAGAAGAAGGGGGAGGTGTAGCAGAAGGGGGTGGGGCAGAAGAAGAAGGGGGAGGTGTAGCAGAAGGGGGTGGGGCAGAAGAAGAAGGTGGAGGTGTAGCAGAAGGGGGTGGGGCAGAAGAAAAAGGGGGAGGTGGAGGTTGAGGTTGGGTCAGTTGTGCCACCTCACATATGGCGGTATTGGGGGTAATTTTCTCCATCACCCCCTTGTTGAGCAAGGTGATGAGCAGGGGTTTGCATAGGAGGCGTTGCTCCATGCTCATCACCTTGAACTTAGCCTCCACTAGGCCGGCAATGGCCTCTTCAGGGGATGTGGGCTCCTGGAGGGTGGCATGGGCCTCACGAATAAGGGCCATTGCTGCCTCACTCATGCTCCTGTCCCTCCTGCCTCTTTTGTGAAGCCGGATGGGAGGCACCTGGGATCTGGTGCTTCTCCTTTGCCCTGCCACCTCCTGTCTGCCACTGGGCCCTGCCACCTCCTGTCTGCCACTGGGCCCTGCCACCTCCTGTCTGCCACTGGGCCCTGCCACCTCCTGGCTGCCACTGGGCCCTGCCACCTCCTGGCTGCCACTGGGCCCTTCCTCCTCCTGCCTGACAGTTTCCAGACCCTCCTCCTGGCTGATTTCATCCTGTGTATGAAAAAGGGACATAGTTTAATATGTTAGTTTAATCTTTGCACCAAACTTTGTAATCCTGATTGAAGCAATTAGAATGTTAATCCATAAATCCTTGCTTTAAATTTACCACTACATCAGATTGACTATTTAGCACCCAATTAAGTGCAGAATAATGTCTACAGATCTTGATTTCACTTGTGCAATCCAAAATATTTTATGTTTGTCATCTTGACATATTTGTCAAACATTAAGTTTATCCCAATACATTTTCGATAAATACTATACCTGGCTCCAGATGGCCAAATCAGGATCATCCAGGATGGCTGCCTCCTCTTGCTCCAGAGAAGGCTCAGGTTGGCTGCAGGGAAGTCTGGGGGGAAGAGTGGAGAGTGATGGCCTTGTCTCAATGTGGTCATCCAGGAAGGACATCCTGTTGTAGTACCACAAAATCGGGACATACACATCATCTGCTGCTGCTCCTGACCTCTGAGAAGCCAGCACCTTAGAGCGTTCAGTCCTGTAGGTACCTCTCAAGCTGCCAATTTTAGTGTCCACTTGTTTTGCTGTGGCTGTGGGCACCTTGGTATGCACAAATGGGAGCAGCTTCTCCAGCGCTGCTTTTCTCACCCCTCTTTTTTTGTGGATGGGGTTTTTCGTCTCCCACAGAGCCGGCAGCTCCCTTACCCGGTCAATAAATTCCGCCAGGAACTCTTTGTCGCTAATAAAGACATTCATATTGTATCTGCAAGTTAAATAAATTATATATAACTAATGTGAGGCAAACAGTCTAACCTCCTTAACATTCTAGTCACCATATATATCCTCCAACATTCTCAAGACAGTATAGGCCAACAATTTGTACAAGTCACAAAATCACATACCTTCGTTTGCACGTCCGTCACTTGAACTCCTCTCTCCGCACACCGAACGTACTATAGTCACATGTGTGTTTGCTATATACACACACCACGCATGCGTCAAAATATGAACACGTCGCTCCGCACACGTCGCCCGCCCATGACGTTCTAACTAACATCTTTTCCCCGCCCCTTCTCTTTCGGCGCGCAGACAGATATGGCGGAGTTACAGCAGGTGTCTGATAATTCCGCAACTAACGAGGAGGAGACAAGCCCGGAGACCGAGGAAACGTCACGATCAAGGAGGAGATTCAAGGCATCGAATATGTCTTTTGCGGAGATGGCGGAGATGGTGGACATCTTGCTCAAGGCTGATTATGATGCCAAGCATGGGCCGTATAGCAAACCAAATAGAAGGAAGGCCAAAATCCTCACTAAAGTCGTGAAGAGTCTGAAGGCGAATTTCGGGGTGAAACGCTCAATTGAGCAGCTCAGAAAGAGGTGGTCAGACCTCAAACTGAGGGAGCCAGAGCAGTTGAGGAGCATAAAGAGAATGCTCGCTAAAAGTAAGTAAAATGTAGACTTTTCTGCTATTAATCTTTTTCTAAACTGACATGTTGCTCTTTATTTTGGTTTCTCATATTGGACTCGCTTCCAAAATGTAATATTTTGAACTTGGTTGGGCACAGTAATCGTTCGTTACGTTACCGACACTTCGTTCGGCCACTATCCGCGGTTTTGGCTTATTTTAGAGCCACAAAAGTAATTATACATCTGCCATTTTTGCTCCAAAATTGTGGCGTATTTTTTCGTCTAGATGATGTGTTTGTAAAGAGAATGAAATACAAACTTTTATCAGTGTAAAGGAGAGGACACTCAGCAGCTGCTTCCACATCTGTACTTTGGAGCACTATAGTGTGGGCCACCAGACCCGCCTTTTTTGGGTGTCCCACACAGGTGCATACGAGAATTTTTGTGGTGCCTCCATGTCAAATAAATTACATCCAAAGGTGAATACTAAGCATATGCTTGGTCATAAATAATGCATTCTTCTTTAAATTCCGCCCAAACACACACTTGTACCACACTTCCAATCAATTTAGCCTGTTTTTATTTTAACATTGAGATTTACAGCGTGATAAATAGACCTTTTGTTTGATTCTCATAGGGGAGAGAAGACTGGGAGGAGGACACTCCAGGGAGCACATGCACCCCACAACTTCCAAGCAACCCCAAACTCCCAAAGACCCACAACCGAAAGATGTGCAGGAAGTTGAGGTGGAGGAAGGAGAAGTGCAGGAAGGAGAGGTGGATGACGTTGTGGATCTGGTCACCACAACAGGTCAGTATCTGTCACCACAGCTTCAGGTAAGAGATGTAGGCCTGCAGAGTTATAATACCTTTTGTTTTTTGTTTTTAGGGGATATAAATGTTGTGAAGGATAGTACACGGTTCTCTGCTGACAGTGCCCTCCGCCTCATCCAGCAAGTGATGGAATGTAGCACGGAACTGGACCTTATTAAACAAAGAATCCATGTGATGGAACAAACATTTAAAGACATTCTCGATGTTTTGGGGAGAATTCAATAAGCCATCCAAACACATTTGTTTTTACATGTTTGTTTTTGCAACTTTTCGAAGTTTTTTGACAATCAAACCAGCCAAAAATTGAATCTGCACACAGTGTGTCAAAATGTGCTATCTGCCATCAGGGGATATCCATGTACGTATTTTGTGGGTGCAACCCCTTCCTCGTATCTAAAGTCGGTGAACTGAGGAAGGGGTTGCACCCCCAAACCACGTCCATTGATCACCCCTGATGGCAGATAGCAAATGTTGACAATAGGGATCAGGATTGTAAACTTCCTAGATGAAAAAAATCCCAAATGTGTGCATATTAAATTTTTGCATGGGCAAGGGGTGGCAGGACCCCATATTAGGACGGGCACATAGAGACATAGTTTGTGTAAGTGAATGTCTCAGATTGCTCAGAGGTATCCAATGTTGTAATTTTTGGAATGCAACTGTTATTTTTGTATTTTCATAAGCAAAAAATTGCTGGGTTGGGGCCAGGCCAACCCAAAAAAACAGAAAAAACTAAAATGGTGAGAATGTGCACAGAGTAAAATATTTGACCACAAACAACGTGTAGCTTCTTTTTATAATACCCTCTAAGCTTATTTGGTTATTTTGTAAGGTTACATAGTGAAATGGTTGTTATTTACTAAAGTAAAATACACTTGGCACTACAAATGCACAAAGACAAACTAGGAGACAGGAAAGAACAAATAATTAAAGGTTTGAACAAGCTTTTTATTGGGATCCTTAGACATAGGCTGGCATAGGAATTGCCCCCCTACCCGTGAAATACTCCATGTATTTGTCCCGAACCTCACGGGCATTTTGGGAGGGCAAGCCAGGACGGGCAGATTCCAGGCCCGGCAGGGGATTTGCAGGGGAAAGTCCAGCCTCTGGCAAAACTGAGGCCATATAGGAATTTTATTTTTGGCTCAGAAAGTTGTGTAGCACACAGCAGCATAATACGACATAGTTTATTTTGTAGTCCGCCAAGTGTATTGAAATCATAAAAAGGCGGAACCGGCTGGCCATTATGCCAAAGGCATTTTCGACAACTCTTCGGCCCCTGGCCAGCCGGTAATTGAACACCCTCTTCTCTGGGGTCAGGGTCCTCTGTGGAAATGGCCTCATAAGATGCCGTCCGAGTCCGAAGGCTTCATCAGCCAAGAAAACAAAGGGGAGTCCTTCAATATTCCCTGCATCCAGTGGCAATGCAAGGTCGTCACTCTGGAGACGGAGGGCAAACTCCGTCTGGATGAAGGATCCCCCATTGGACATCCGGCCATTCTTCCCTACATCAACATAGAGGAATTCATACCGTGCTGACACCACCGCCATCAGCACAATGCTATGAAACCCCTTGTAATTGTAGTAGTAGGACCCAGAACGGGGTGGCGGCACGATGCGGACGTGCTTCCCGTCTATGGCACCACCGCAGTTGGGGAAGTCCCACCGCGTGGCAAACTCCGATGCCACAGTCTGCCATTCCTGTGGCGTGGAAGGAAGCTGTGGAGTGAAACAAGATGAAATAATATTAGAATATCAAAGTCAGACATTACAAGGAAATTTGATTCTAAAAAAATAAAGGCCAACATCAATCAAATTCTACGTTTATTAAGGTGTTTAAAATAAGTATAAGGGAAGGCTCATTTATCAGATTCATCACCCCCTCTGATGGGCCATTACTAAATTATTTTGGGGGGGGGGGGAAATGTGTTTAGCCACAGGATAGCATTGCAGTGGCGGTGCGTCCAGAGTGGGCGCTGGAGCACTGCCCCCTCTCTCCTGTGCCCATCACTCAGAACAATACATAGGTTCATGCGTTGCATGAACCTATGTATTGTCTATGCCGCCCACTATTCAGGTGGATGGCCTCTTGTTAAGCGACCGACATATGAATAATTGCGGCATTTAGGGGGTTCAAATTGCATAGCAGAAACAGGTAGTAAAATAGTCTTGCACATTACAACCTGAGGGATGTAATTGGCTTCCGAAAAGTAAAATAGGGGACGCAGGGGGGGGGGCATTCCTTGGGGAAACACTGGCAGGCTGCTCTGCCAATCATGTTCACCAAGTCTGTTTAATGGTAACATGATTGGCTGATGCAACATCAAGGGAAGGAGAAGACACCAAGGACAGAAGAAGGATGGCGCTGACCACAAGAAGGTAAGTGCAGGGCTGGGGGGAAACTGGCTGCATTAGAGGGGACTAAATGGCTGCATTGGAGGGAACAAAATGGCTGCATTAGAGGGGACAACTGGGGGCGTTTAATAGGCACCTGAGCAAAAAAGGAGGAAGTTTAGTTCATAAATTGGGGTGGGACCCCCAAACATTTGGAGCAACAGGCGCCCCTGCTGGAAAAGTTAGTGAAGGGAAATATTTATTGAGGAGAAAAAAGGGGCAATCTAAAGCTTCCAGCATGCATGGGGACAAAGGGGACATTCTCAGCATATTACAATCATGGTAATTAGGGAAGGATGAAAGAAATACAATACATTAGCATACATGTAATACATAAAATGTGATGTTAATGGAGAAAACTTACCCTAATATAGTCCTCCTGCAGGACTTGTATAATAGCAGAACAGGTGTCTGGGATTATGAGGCCCAGAGCCTGGGGGGAGATGCCTGTGGTGAACTTCAAGTCCTGAAGACTTCTCCCTGTCGCCAGGTAACGTAACGTGGCGATGAGCCTCTGCTCAGCACTGATGGCTTCCCGCATAACGGTGTCCTGCCTGGTAATATAGGGGGACACCAAAGCCAACAGTTCCTGAAAAACGGGGTCAGACATCCGCAGAAAATTCCTGTAGTCCTCAGGATTATTCTCGACGATCTCCCGCAGCAGAGGCATATGGCAGAATTGGTCCCGATGGAGCAACCAATTCTTGGTCCATGAACTCCTCCTCACACCATTCATGGACTGGTCTTGGTCCAAAACAAGCAGACCAACACCAAGCGCACGCACAGCACGAACGCAACGACGAGAACGTCCAGGCGACATGGCTAATAAGAAATGGTCGTCTTATCAGAACGTACAGAACAGAACGCACTTTAGAACAGCAAGGCCTATGAATAACGAACTGAAAAACAGAAACAAACAGGCAAGAACGCACTGTAAAACAGATACGACCTGCCTAGACGCCCTGAAAGTCAAGATACGAACCCACAAGCACAAACTGAACCGCAGAAAACGATCTGAAAAGTACGAAGACTGAAAAGCGCGAATCGTCTCTTCCCAAACTTTTACTTCACACGCGGTAACACGAGATCAGCAAAAGCAGCCCAAGGGGTGGCGCCAAGAAAAAAGATCTTCCCCTTTATAGTGCCGTCGTACGTGCAGGACGTGAGCGCGGAGAAGAACGAGGAAATTGGGAAATGTCAGTGTGTACGCATAGAAAGCTTGACGAGAAAATCGACAAGCTTAACAAAAATCTCGTCGAAACTCGGTCGTGTGTACGAGGCCTGACTCTAGGAAACTCTGTTTGTTCTGAGGACTCGGAGCAGACCTAAGGCCTAGGCTAAAGGCCTGAAACAGCCGGAAGCCAACAATGAAAGCCAGGAGGCTAAGGTTTTGAGTATGCAAGATACAGTAGTGGTGGAACCCCCCTGTGAGGGCTACTGATGTATTTGTGAACTTTTTTTGTGCTTTTAAATAAAAGTGGGCTACCAGGCCCTTAAAAATTCAGTTCTGGACTGGCGTATTCACTAAAAACGCACCTACCGCTGGAGTCTGATCCCCCAATCTTACAATATACACATACACACAGTTATTTATATATATATATATATATATATATATATATATATATATATATATTGTGACAGCAGGAAGGTAAAGTCACCTGGTTGCATCCAGGGGGGTAGATATATTTCGCCCAGATTCAGGCTTCACGCCGACTTATACAACTAGGTGGAGAGTTGTATAAGGCTAGTGGGCTCATGGATGACTCATACCTCTAGGGAGAGGGCTGGGCGTCGTACAGACAGGGAGTTGATGAGGCCAGCTGAAGCTTGTCAGCTCATTTAGGCCTCTATAAGAACTCCCAGCTTCATTAGATGTTAGCTCATGCCTGGACCCAGACCTGTGTGGACTGTCCTGGAGAGAGTGAACCCTTGTGCGGTGAGACAAAGCCTGTGTGGCTATTTGCTTGGACATTTAAAACCAGGGACTTAGGGACTAGGACAGCACTAGGCTGATCCCAGTTGTTAGTTAGGAAACCTGTATGTTTAGTCAGAGGTCAAGTTGACCAGGATTTATTTTGTTTATATGTTTCTTTTGGCTTTGCTGTGTTTTGTCACTGTAAATAGAAAATAAACCGCACCTTTTTTTTTTGATTTTGAAAACCACAACCTCCGTTTGCTGGGCCTGTTTTTGTGTGGGGAGCCCATCCCGGGGGTCACACACACCCGCTGCCGAGCTAACCCCCTCACAGTTGGTGGAGAATGCGGGCAGTTTTTTTTAAGCCAGCATGGAGGAGATACTGAAGCAGCTGGCTCTAGCAAATGCCAATCAACAGCAGACAAATGCAGGTTTGCAAAAGAGCCTTGCAGCTCAACAACAGAACTTCGCAGCCCAGCAGCAAGCTCATCAACAGAGTCTGGAAGCTCAGCAACAAGCCCAGCAGCAATCTGAGGCCCGCTTCATAGACCTGTTACAGAAGCAAGAGCAGAGACTACAACAAATGGAAGCAGTAATGCAGCAACGTCCGCAGACCAGTGAGGAAAGCCGTCCCACTAATACCGCGTCCTTTGGGGTGAGTCGTTTATTGACAAAAATGACTGGAGAGGATGATCCAGAGGTATTTTTGACCACATTTGAAAGGACTGCTGAAAGAGAAAAGTGGCCTGAGGAGCAGTGGGCTGGACTGGTGGCTCCTCTGTTAACTGGTGAATCGCAGAAGGCTTACTATGACCTAGAGCCTGACCAAGCAAAAGACTATGTGATGCTAAAAGCTGAGATATTGGCAAGGCTGGGTGTCACCCAGGCTGTCCGGGCTCAGCGTGTGCATAACTGGACTTTCCAGCTTGGAAAACCCCCCAGGTCTCAAATGTATGATCTCATTCACCTGAGCAGAAAGTGGCTACAGCCAGAGACTTTGTCCGCACCAAAGATTGTGGAACGTGTTGTAATGGATCGGTTTTTGAGAGCTCTTCCTACTGCCATCCAAAAGTGGGTAAGCCATGGAGACCCAGAGACGGCCGATGGTCTTGTGGATCGTGTGGAGAAATACTTGGCTACAGAGAACCTGACGGCCTCTTCCAGAGACACTCGGACTTTCCACCCTAAGACCAGACCATCCCCAGGGGCGGATAAGAGGATTCCAAGGGGTAAGGGTGGAGAGAGTGAGAGGGTGGGAGCTCTACCCCAAGTTTGGCGAGAACAGCCTGGGAAATCAGCGGCTCAAGAGGCGGCAAGAAGGATCGTTTGCTACCGCTGCCGGCAAGCGGGACATATTGCAGCCAATTGCCCGGTTGTGGAGGAACCCATGCAGTGTGACTTTCTGACGGGCAGACGTCAGTCGCTGTGTGCGACAGTCGCATGCACTGCCATTCGAGGAATTGAGAAACATTTATGCAAAATGTGTGTTAATGGTAGAAATGTTGTGGTATTGCTGGATTCAGGTAGCCTTGTGACCCTGATAAAGGCGGAGTTAGTTAAAACAGAGGTCTCTGGGAATAGCAAGGTAGCTGTTATTTGTGTGCATGGGGACACCCGAGAGTATCCAGTGACTACAGTGTGTTTCGAGACCCCCAAAGGTACCCTCTCTCATCCAGTGGGCTTAGTATCTCAGTTACCGTATGACGCCATTGTGGGAAGGGATTTTCCGAAGTTCTGGGAACTGTGGGATGATCCTGAGCCCCCCACTGGTGCCCCTATGTACCAGGAATGTGATAGCCAGAACTCCCCTGAGAGTGGTGAGGACTCTCCGGAATTTCCCTTATCAGTATTGGCAGGGGAGACTCAAGAAACTGGAGAGGAGCCCACCTCCTCAGACGAAAACCTACCGTCTGTGGAGTTTTCTGATCTTGAGGTTCACAGGGAAAACTTTGCCACAGAACAGTTGAAAGACCCCGCCCTAATAAAGGCACGCGAAAACGTAGTGAAAATAGATGGCGAGTTAGTGAACCCAGATAATACCTGCACTTACCCATACTTCAGCGTAGAGAAGGACCTACTGTATCGGGTGGCAAAAAGGGCAGAAGAAACCGTTGAGCAGCTTGTGGTGCCCAAACCTTACAGGAAGTTGGTGTTGGAGTTGGCCCATGGGCACATTCTTGGAGGTCATCTGGGGACAGAGAAAACCCGAGAGAGGGTATTACAGAGATTCTATTGGCCGGGGGTGATGAAGGACATAGAAAATTATTGTTCCTCCTGCCCTGTGTGTCAGAGGTCGGCCCCGATGCCACATTTCCGTAGCCCGCTGGTCCCTCTACCCATCATTGAGGTCCCGTTTGAGAGGATCGCCATGGATTTGGTAGGTCCTATAATCAAGTCCGCTAGGGGGCACCAGTACATATTAGTTATAATGGACTATGCCACCCGTTATCCAGAAGCGATCCCTCTCCGAAATACCTCGGCCAAAACCATAGCCAAAGAGCTATCTCTTGTGTTTAGCCGGGTGGGTATTTGTAAAGAACTGCTTACGGACCAAGGTACACCCTTTATGTCCCGGGTTATGAAGGAGCTGTGTAAATTGTTCAAAGTGACGCAATTACGTACATCTGTGTATCACCCCCAAACCGATGGGCTGGTTGAAAGATTCAACAAAACCCTAAAACAAATGTTGAAGAAAGTGGTGGATAGAGATGGAAAGGATTGGGACTGTCTACTTCCTTATCTGATGTTTGCTATTAGGGAGGTGCCCCAATCCTCTACGGGATTCTCCCCCTTTGAGTTACTGTATGGGAGACACCCAAGAGGGCTGTTGGATATTGCCAAGGAAACTTGGGAAAGTGAGAGTTCTCCCCACAGGAGTGTGATTGAGCATGTCGCCCTGATGCAAGACCAAATTGCACAGGTAATGCCCATCGTGAAGGAACATTTGGCCCAAGCGCAGTTAGCACAGCAGAGAGTGTACAACCGTGGAGCCAAGACCCGTACCTTTTCCCCGGGGGATAGGATACTGGTACTTGTCCCTACGGTTGAAAGTAAATTCCTTGCCAAATGGCAAGGCCCCTACGAGATAATGGAAAAAGTGAGCGAAGTGAATTACAAGGTCAGACAACCAGGAAGGCGAAAGCCCGAACAGATCTATCACGTTAATCTGTTGAAAGCCTGGAGGGATAGAGAGTCCCTAGTCGCAGACACTTGGTCACCAGCTCAAACTGGTTGCGTGATTCCTGAGGTTGGAATAGCAGCCACCTTGTCACAACCCCAACAACAGGAGGTTAAGGAGTTTGTGCTTCGCAACAAGGAGGTATTCTCTGAGCTGCCGGGACAAACATTTGGGGTAGAGCATGACATCATTACCCCGCCCGGTGAAAGGGTGAAGTTAAAACCCTATCGGATCCCAGAGGCCCGACGGGAGGCAATACGGGAGGAAGTACAGAAAATGCTGAACTTAGGGGTGATAGAGGAGTCCCAAAGTGATTGGTCTAGTCCCATTGTGTTGGTGCCTAAACCGGATGGGAGCTGGCGATTTTGTAACGATTTTCGTCAGTTGAACAAAGTTACAAAATTTGACACCTACCCCATGCCACGTATAGATGAGTTGATCGACCGGCTGGGAACAGCCCGATACATGACGACTCTTGACCTCACAAAAGGGTATTGGCAAATCCCCCTGGCCAAATTGGCCAAAGAGAAAACCGCATTTGTAACCCCAGACGGGGCGTTCCAATATAAAAGAATGCCGTTCGGGTTACAGAATGCGCCGGCCACATTCCAGCGGAAAATGGACCAGATGCTGAGGCCCCATCGGAAGTATGCTGCGGCTTACCTGGATGACGTAATTGTCCATAGCACAGATTGGGCCTCACATCTGCCAAAAGTGCAAGCAGTCCTGGACTCTGTTCGGGAAGCGGGGTTTACGGCTAACCCCAAGAAGTGTACCATTGGGCAGGAGGAGGCCAAATATCTTGGGTACACCATTGGGAGGGGAGTAATAAAACCCCAACTCAACAAAGTCGAGGCCATCCAGAGTTGGCCACGTCCCAACAGCAAGAAGCAGGTACGAGCCTTTCTGGGAATCGCTGGGTATTATCGGCGATTCATTCCCCACTTTGCTTCTAAGGCTGTGCCCCTAACCAACCTAACGAAGGGGAAAGGGTCGGTCATGATTAAATGGACCCCCGAGGCTGAGGCAGCATTCCAATTCTTGAAACAAGCCTTATGTAGCCAGCCAGTGTTGTACTCACCCGACTTCTCTAAAGACTTTGTCGTACAAAGTGATGCGTCAGATGTGGGGTTAGGAGCAGTATTGTCCCAGGTCTGGAACGGGGAAGAGCACCCAGTCATTTACCTCAGCAGGAAGTTGAAGTCCCATGAGGTAAATTACGCCACCGTTGAAAAGGAGTGTTTAGCGGTGAAGTGGGCTCTAGATTCCCTTCGGTACTACCTGCTAGGTAGGCACTTTGACATGGTTACGGATCACGCTCCGTTAAAGTGGATGGCTCAAAACAAGGAAACAAATAGAAGAGTGAATAGGTGGTTCCTGGCCCTCCAGGAATTCAACTTCACAGTAAAGCATCGCCCTGGCGTTCAAATGGGGAATGTGGATGCTTTGTCTCGAGTACATGAATGCCTGATTGCTGGTGTTCCAACCCCGAGGTTAAAACAAGAGGGGGGGGGTATGTGACAGCAGGAAGGTAAAGTCACCTGGTTGCATCCAGGGGGGTAGATATATTTCGCCCAGATTCAGGCTTTACGCCGACTTATACAACTAGGTGGAGAGTTGTATAAGGCTAGTGGGCTCATGGATGACTCATACCTCTAGGGAGAGGGCTGGGCGTCGTACAGACAGGGAGTTGATGAGGCCAGCTGAAGCTTGTCAGCTCATTTAGGCCTCTATAAGAACTCCCAGCTTCATTAGATGTTAGCTCATGCCTGGACCCAGACCTGTGTGGACTGTCCTGGAGAGAGTGAACCCTTGTGCGGTGAGACAAAGCCTGTGTGGCTATTTGCTTGGACATTTAAAACCAGGGACTTAGGGACTAGGACAGCACTAGGCTGATCCCAGTTGTTAGTTAGGAAACCTGTATGTTTAGTCAGAGGTCAAGTTGACCAGGATTTATTTTGTTTATATGTTTCTTTTGGCTTTGCTGTGTTTTGTCACTGTAAATAGAAAATAAACCGCACCTTTTTTTTTTTGATTTTGAAAACCACAACCTCCGTTTGCTGGGCCTGTTTTTGTGTGGGGAGCCCATCCCGGGGGTCACACACACCCGCTGCCGAGCTAACCCCCTCACAATATATATATATATATTTATATTTTTTTATAATTTAAGAGATATATATATATATATATATATATATACATACACACATTTGTGCTCATAAGTTTACATACCCTGGCAGAATTTATGATTTCTTGACCATTTTTCAGAGAATATGGATGATAACAAAAAACTTTTCTTTCACTCATGGTTAGTGTTTGGCTTAAGCCATTTATTACCAATCAACTGTGTTTACTCTTTTTAAATCATAATGAAACAGAAACTACCCAAATTACCCTCATCAAAAGTTTACATACCCCAGTTCTTAATACCGTGTATCTTCTCAGATGGTAAAGCTGCCCATTCCTCTTGGCAAAAAAGCCTCCAGTTCCTGTAAATTCTTGGGCTGTCTTGCATGAACTGCACGTTTGAGATCTCCCCAGAGTGGCTCAATGATATTGAGGTCAGGAGACTAAGATGTCCAGTTGGCCACACCAGAACCTTCAATTTATTCTGCTGTAGCCAATGACAGATCAACTTGGCCTCGTGTTTTGGATTATTGTCATGTTGGAATGTCCAAGTGCGTCCCACCGCTGATGAAGTCACGCCACTAGGGACGTAACGCGTACTTAACCATGTGACTTTGCATGACGTCACCCGCTTCCTGAACGTTGATTCTCGTGGAACACATTACGATATGCTGTTTATCCCTTAGCACTGAGGCATAGTGCATCTTTTGTAAGTGTACATTTTTAGATTTAATAAATCTTTTAAGCATACGGAGAGCACTAGATGTTGTTGCTTCCTCTTTTATGTACCCTATTACCCGGAGTCGATGGTGTGAGTCCATATGAATTAACAAGCCACCAGCATTCGTCCATCTTCAGTGTCCTGTACACACAGTGTTCCTGTCTGCTTTATCCCATTAAGGGAACTGCCTGTGAGACCTGACTGATTCATTTCAGGGCTCCATTGTCTGAGGTGAGCAGCTAGGATTACCGTTGGTGGAGGTTATCACACAGTCACCTTGTTTGATTCTACATAGGAGTCACCCATTTGGACACTGTTTTTACCTATCATTATATGTGAAGATTATGGACTCTTTCTCCTACTCATTATTTGTTTAATTAATTTAGTATTGTTTTTTATGTTACATGTTTTTGCTCTGCACTGCCTTTTTATTCAACTATGGCCATAAAATTGGATCGTGTGTACGAGGCTTTAGAATTAGAAATTATAAAATATTGTTTTTTATTCATAGAAACGTTCACACTACATATGGAAAATTGGTTATTATTTCAGATCTGGACCACCGATCAGCATCCTCATTATACTTGGTTAGAAACACTTGTTTGTTGGCTAATTACTGGGTATGTAATTTTCTTTAATCTGTTTCTTTGCTGTTGTGTAAATCTTGGATGTTGTTCACTGAGCACAACAATGTAGAAATCAGACGGTATCATTTGTCTGGTTATGTTTGAACAATTGTGTTCTAAATACTACAAAACTAAAGTCAACATTTTGAGGACTCGATAATACAAAGATTTTACCTCTGGACCATTGGTCCCCATCCTCATCATACAGCTACTGTGTATGTAATTTTCATCTGTTTCTTTGCTGTTGTATAAATCTTAAATGTTGTTCACTGAGCACAACAATGTAGAAATCAGATGGGATAATGTATCTGATTGTATTTGTATGAATGTGTTATAAATACAGTGCAAAGTATAGTTATTTTCTTTAAAGTTGTGGTATTAGATATAAAAGCCATGTTGTTGGATGAAGACTGCAGTTGTGTTATCTTAAGAAATTTGAAGAGTTTTTAAGGACCAGACCTAAGTTTCTTTGACGGGTCTTAGGGTCCCAGCCCACCCCCCAGCCCACCCCTGCTGACAGAGATCAGTGAGTGGGGAATTCTGTTGCTGAGCAGATGATGGGACGTACTTGGACATTCTAACATGACAATGATCCAAAACACAAGGCCAAGTCGATCTGTCATTGGCTACAGCAGAAAAAAGTGAAGATTCTGGAGTGGCCATCTCAGTCTCCTGAACTCAATATCATTGAGTCACTCTGGGGAGATCTCAAATGTGCAGTTCATGCAAGACAGCCCAAGAATTTTACAGGAACTGGAGGCTTTTGCCAGGAGGAATGGGCAGCTTTACCATCTGAGAAGATACACGGTATTAAGAACTGGGGTATGTAAACTTTTGATCAGGGTCATTTGGGTAGTTTCTGTTGTCATTATGATTTAAAAAGAGTAAACACAGTTGGTTATAATAAATGGCTTCAGCCAAACACTAGTTGAACCTGGCTGAAATCAGACCCAAGTTGGACCAAAGTAGTGCAGGAACCTTTTCAAAAGTCGGACCGACACAAGTCTGACCAGTTAAGACAGCTCTCATAGGGAAACATTAATTTTTACATGTCATGCGACTTGTGCTAACAAAGTCGGAGCGATTGTAACACCAGTGTGAACCGGGCCTAAAGGTTTCTCCTCTCCTCTGGACAAAACAAGCACTTAACCCTTGCAATGCGGGCGCAGTCCCACTGCATGGAATCATTTTTCTTCTGCCCAGAAGTAGGCTTTAAGACCTGTCAGTGGACTTGACCACTGAATTGCTATAACCTGCATTTTGGGTGTTTATTTGGAAAATAAAGTAAATACTATGACTTTATTTCTATGCGAGACAGCAATTGAAACATATACAAAGGGTTTTTCAAAACTCTTCCCTTACCTTTTCTTCTCTTCCTTTCCCTTCCCCCTTCCCTTCCACCACCACCTTATTGTTATTCAATGTCCCCCAATTGTACTCAAGGTTACTGCTGCCCCCCTGGATCATTCCAGTGCCCCCAAGGGAAGGTATTATCCACTTTGGGAAACACTGGTCTATACTAACTACCCACCTAATACTTCTTCAACACTGGGGAGACTCAAGAGGGATTTTTACCCAATTTACTTTTTTACTGTTTACATTTTGCTTTGCATTTTAGTTAAATTGTAAGTCAATAACTGCTAAGATTAAGTTACAGCTACATTGCTTGATCTAATTATGTATTGCCTATATCTGAATATAGATAGAATTATTTTGACAGGAATGTTTTAGTATTGATTGCTACCACTAAAAAAGCTGTTGATGTTAAATGAGTTTATAGGTTGCTTGTACCCTAGTAATGTCTTATATCATGTAAACATCCTATGTCTCCACTATGTATTCATAATCTATACGGGATCTGTGCCATGTCTTATAAGATATCACATTAACACTAGAAACACACATCATACCTCACAACTTTTTGTGATGGGAATGAGGGTAACCTATCAGCAAAATGATGTAGGCATAGTACTCCCCCCCCCCCCCCCCCGGCACAACCCGTGTAACCACTTGCCGACCAGCCCCTGTACTCCTGCGTGAACCGGCGTACCTGTATGTCGGTTCATGAATGTAAGATTGCGGGCCCGGGCCCGCCCGCTGTGTGCCGCGGGAGTGCGCCCATGGGTCTGGCGTATTCAGAGGCAGAACAGGGATCTGCCATTGTTAACAAGGCGGGTCCCCTTTCTGACAGGGGACATCTCAGAGATCTGCTGTTCCCAGTGGGAACAGCTATCACTGTCATGTCCCAAGCAGCCGATCCCCCCAACAGTTAGAACACGCTGAGGGAACACATTTAACCCCTTGATCGCCCCCTAGTGTTAACCCTAACCCCTTTTCCTGCCAGTGTCATTTATACATTGATCAGTGCATTTTTATAGCACTGATCAGTGTAATAATGTCACCGGTCCCCTCCCCAAAAAGTGTAATTTGGGGTCAGATTTGTCTGCCGCAATGTCACAGTCCCGCTAAAAATCGCAGATCACCACCATTACCAGTAAAAACAATAAAAAATAAATAAAAGTCCCTAAATCTATCCCATAGTTTGTAGACGCGATAACATTTGCACAAACCAATCAATATAGGCCTATTGCAATTTTTTTATCAAAAATATGTAGAAGAATACATATTGGCCTAAAATGATGAATATTTTACATTATATATATATATATATATATATATATATATATATATATATATATATATATATATATTGGATATGTATTATAGCAGAAAGTAAAATTAATATTATTTTTTTTTCAAAATTGTCACTCTTTTTTTGTTTATAGCGCAAAAAATAAAACCCGCAGAGGTGGTCAAATATCACCAAAAGAAAGCTCTAATGGGTGGGAAAAAAGGACATCAATTTTATTTGGGTACAATGTCGCAGGACCACGCAATTGTCAGTTAAAACGACACAGTGCCGTATCGCAAAAAATGGCCTGGTTATTAAGGGGGGAAATCCTTCTGTGGCTGAAGTGGTTAAAGGAGCATTTTACAAAAAAAAATGATTAGTTAAACCCACAAGGGCTTTTTCTTAACCACTACTATTCCTTTATATCCCTTATATTGACTTTTGAAATTTACAAATGCAGCAATTTAGAAATTGGATGAAAGGTTTAGTACTGGGAAACACTTCTTGAAAGATAAAAAGTGCACTTTATATACAACTATATAGATCAGACCAAAATGAGGGACAAATGAGGAGGAATGAGGGACAGAGGGACATTGCTCCAAATCAGGGACAGTCCCTCGAAATCAGGGACAGTTGGGAGCTATGCACACATTGAAGCAGAATATATGTGTAAAACTAATTGCAAGTTTTTTTGTTTTTTTTTAATGTATGATTGTTGATACTAGGCCAAAAATACCTATCAAATGAAAATTGCTAATCTCAAGAACAGCAAGGAGATACAGGAGAGCTTGAAAGAGACGCAATTCAACATCTATCACAAATGCAGGATGCAGTTTATTCAGTAGATGGTGAAAAGATCCACCAGCTAACGATTTCCTTGTTTATTTAAAAGTGTTAAACTCTCATTGAGTTCTCGATTAGCTTGTGACCTAGCTGCAGAAAAACAACTCCCAGCATAAATGGCTTACAGTCCCTTCCATGGAAAACATAAACTAGTTAGCTAAAAAGGCCTCCAGAGGTGCATTAGGAACCTCAGCTTGCTGGTAAATTGTAAATACATTTGTCTGTTACCATTATAATAGCAATTCTCTGTTTACAATGGAATTTTATGGTCAACACCAGCTAAATCACACTTATCTTAATCTTTACGTCTTTAAGTAAAGCCTTAAAGGCTAAATTCCCCCTGTTGTTTTTTTTTATTTTTTTATTTCAGCTTACCTATTTACCAATATACCAATTATGTACCCAATTTGCAGGTACATAAGCAATCCTCGGGTCTCTGGAGCCACTTTAAATAGGCAAGCGAGTGCCAAGTATTCATCAGGTCTCATGATCTCCACCTGGTCTATGTCAATACATCATCCTGTGTTGTAGTGCTTGCAGAGCCTGTGGAACTCTACCTCTACGTACTCACTCTGTGTCATGGATATGCAGTAATGTTTGCCTGCCATCTTACCTTCCTCTTCATGTGTTCACCTTAGAGGCCAGACTCTCTCACCTGGCTGCTTTTATAATCTCTCCTCCCAGTCTGGCTCCACCCCAGGCCCTATCAGGGAACTCTATATTAACCTGTGCACTGCAAGCCAGCCGTGCTGATCAACGTGTTTATTAAGCATTGTGTGTTTGGGTTCCTGTCTGCCGTGTGCTACATCTGTCTCTGTGTTACAATATTGGCTTGTTCCCGACTATCCCTCTCTGCTAGTGAGCTTGACCTTCGGCTTGTCCTTCGTTTATCCGTGTCTGCTTGTTGCCCTGACCTTGGCTTTTCCCCTCACTATTCTTGTATCCTGTGCTGCTGCTTCCCCTCTATCCTCTTTACCCTACAGAGCGTGAGCTAGGGGACTCTGGGGGCCACGACCTGGATCCAGGTGCAGCGTAGGCCAACCTCACCACTAGAGGCTCTGGTGAAAACCTGCTGGGTCTTAGACTCCGCACCCTGAGGAATCTTGGGCTGTTGTGCTCCACTGGTCCCGCTTTCCACAACTATTCAGTGTCCCATCCGCAGCAGTCAGCCATAGGGTTCACTACCTTGTGGTGCACTCCTGACCCCCAACGGTGTGCATCTGTCATCTGGCCACAGGTGACCTGACACTCTGCTAAGCAAAGCTCCACATGTGTTTCGGCACAAGCATCTTCTCCCACACAGATCTACTATATATCTTTGAATTGTAAGAACCATTGCTCAGGGACATAAGGAAATGTTTCTCCCATATTGGGCAATCACATATTTTGCCATGTATCTCTGCAAATTAGCGAGATGGGTAATACGAGTCTTGTAGTAAAGCAACTCTTGTGGCAGATAGGCCTCGGGTAGCCAGAAATACTTGTACCCTATACGCTCCATCAGAACCAAGAGGGGGACATGGACGAGGGCCCTTGGGTTCCGGGGATGATGGTTACTAATCCTCTAGGTCAAAGATCAGTCTCCCCCAGGAAATCCCTATTGGCCAGCTCCAGGAGGGCGTAGGCTTAGGAACAAGTGGGGTCTGCTGAGGGGGGCTTCTGTTCCCCCAGAGGTACTATCATTAGATCCAGCGGCAGCAAGTCCAGCAACATTGCACTTTTGCATCGCTTATTTTATTTTGTCTGATGATTTATGGTATTAGTAATTTATTCACCACTATAATTCATGAGTATATTTTATTTTTCATTTATTGCTGGTTTTTAGCCATTGTGCACTCTATTTATTCATAGCCAGTTCACCACTAGTAACAGCGCAGCACCACCTCCCCTTTACTTATACTTGCATATGGGTTTGGATTAACCCCTTCGGTGCGTGCAACAGTTACCCCTGTTCATTTTTATATTTCGGGTAGCGCAGGAATAATCACTTACATAAGTCCAGCAATGGGTCAAAGCTGTCTGGTCCCTCATCTTCTTCTCCAGAGTCAACGATGGGAGATGGTGGGGGCAGGAACTCCTCGACGACGGCTTACACTGGACAGCTTGGTCCTTCCCGTGCAGGTGCAGATATCACAGTTGTGCTGTGGAATGGCAGCTCAACCCCATATCCTTTGGAGGAGGACCTTCCTGGAGGCTGGTCACGGTTTGGCCAAAGAATCTTTGCAGGATGCTCAGAGGTGGACATCTCGCCGGCGATTTTTAATTACACGTTGTAATTATTTAATTACAGAGTCCATCAGAGGCACTCCCCAACAGCTCGTGCCTTCAGGCGAACCCCAAGTTCTGACGACTTTACATCCAGGTGGTAAAATGAGCAACATCCTTCTGCTCCTCACAGGTGTTGTTCTCCATCTCATTCCCTTCCAGGTAATTGATCTCTCTCTCTCTCTCTGGCCCACTATGGGCCCCAGAACTCCATGGTTCTTCCCCGACCTCCAACTCTCTGCACCGGACCACTGTCTCTCTTATATAACACAGGAAGCATTAATTTCTACCCTCTCGTCTGGGACAGCACCTAACTAGCTATCTTCAACCTGCTTACACATTCCTTCAGCCTTAACACACTCATGTTAAAGTGAACCTTAAAAGGATTAGATCCTCACTGAGTAATGATTAGTTTGCTATGTGCACCGTGTAAAATGAACAATTGCCTTTTTCTGACAAAATACCCTTTTTTTAACCCTATTTCCATTATAGTGCTGCTGATCTCCTTCAGCATCATTCAGCCACTTCCTGTCTACATGCACTCCCACCATCATCCACTGCACATCCATAGGAGCCAACTGTCCCGGAGTTTCTGGGACAAGCCCACATTTATGTGCTCTATCCTGATAATTCTGTGTCCCTGACAGTGTCCTCTAGATCACATCATTACCTTATTTGAAATACTGAGAATGGGGAGTAACTCAAACAAAGATATTTTTTTAAGGAGATTGTGGCTGAGAGGGCAGTTCCCACACAATTAGGGAGTTTAACCCTTTCCCGCTGAGGGTACGCACATATGCGTACTTGGCTTTCGGGGGTTATACCGGGATGATGCCTGCAGCTGCAGGCATCATCCCGATATCGTTGTTTAGAGCCGGCGATTGGCTTTCCAGGTATAACAACCGATGCGGAAAAAAAAGAGAACATTTTCTCTTTCTAACTCCATCTGAATTTCCGACGGAAAAAGTCCGATGGGGCATACACATGGTCGGAACATCTGATGAAAAAATTCCGTCTGACTTTTTTCCTCGGAAATTCAGACCGTGTGTACGCGGCATAAGTATGTCTATGCTGTGCATGAGAAATAACTTGTATAAATGACAACTTTGTGAAATACCTTAGAGTGTTTGCTTTCTAAAATGGGGTCATTTTGTGGATGTTTTCACTGGCCTGGTGCTCCAGGGCCTCCAACAGTGTGATAGGTAGTCAGGAAACTAGATGCGTAATTTATGCTCCTTGAAAGTGCAAAGGTGCTCCTTGTATTTTGAGCCCCTCTATGCATCTAGGCATCTAGAAAAGGTCTCACACATTTCAAAACAAATAATGCTGCGCTAGTGATAATAAATGTATCCAACCACTTAGTGTACCAATTCTCCTGTGCAAATATGAGTGCCAACATAATAACATGTAAATATACAATAATATAATACATTCAAGTGTATTTCTTCTTGAGACATTTTCATTAATTTAATATTTGATTGCACTCAAGCAGGGGATTTATATTATCACAAGAATAAATACACACAAATGTATTATATTATTGTATATTCACATGTTATGCACAGGAGAATTGATACACTAAGTGGTTGGATACATTTATTATCACTAGCGCAGCATTATTTGTTTTGAGTTTATTTGTACATCTATATCGGGAGTGTGTTACTTGCTGCTTGCATATATTATTCAGATTGTATTCTAGTTGCTCGCAAGACTACTCATTATATTTATAAGTATGCCTATGCTGTGTATGAGAAAGTGACAAAACTATCTAATTTCTTAATTTTCCTAAATATTTTGACAAAAACATTAAAACTTCAGAACCCTCCCCATGCCTTTACCTAAATACCTTGGACTGTCTACTTTCCAAAAAGGGGTCATTTGGGGGGGGGGGGGTATTTATAATGTCCTGGCATTTTAAGGCTTCAAGAAATTAGATAGGCAGTCAGAACATCAGGATTGATTAAAGTGGAGGTAAAGGCAAACTCAGCCACATTCTAAGCCTAATCTATCTAGCCCTGTAAAGAAAAAAATTGCTATACTTAAAGTGGAGTTTCACCCTGAAATTTTTTTTCACCAAAAATATACAAATAAATAATAAAAAAAATGTAAAAAATTTTTACTTACCAGAAATAGCGGTTGCTATGCGGAAGTCCCTAATCTGCCTCTTCATCCTCCGCGGTGGATCTTCTTCCTCGTCCTACACTCGGTGTCTTCTTGTGATTGGGGCACGCTGCCTTCTGGGAACTGTGTGTATCCCAGAGAGCAGCCGGCCCATTCACAAAGCGCCACGCTGCTTGCGCATGCGCAGTCAAAAACGGGCAGTGAAGCCGCACAGCTTCACTGCCTGTTTCCCTTACTGAGGATGGTGGCGGCGGGAGCTGCCAGCGCTGAGGGATCGGCCTCGGGGGGGCTGACATCGCGGGTGAGTAGGACAGGTAAGTGTCCTTATTAAAAGTCAGCAGCTACAGTGTTTGTACACTGTAGCTGCTGACTTTAAAAAAAAAAAAAATCGTGGGTGGAACCCCCCCTTTAACTATTCAGAAGCCACTCCGGTCCGGTCTCCAGCCATGCCCTCCGTATGTAAGAGAAAGCCGACAACGGCTAGGTAATGCTTGGGAAGTGATGTCACCCATAGACTTACTATGGGACTTCCGTTGTCGGCTGCCTCTCCTACACACTGAAGCCACCGCTGACAACTCAGCTTGGGATCGGAGCGGCTGCGGTAAATATAGCAATTTTTTCTTTAAAAGGCTAGATAGATTAGGCTTAGAATGTGGCTGAGAGTAGGTGTGGAGTTAGTTAGGTTTTACGTTTACTTCCACTGTAAAGTGGTATTAAATGTTCATCTTTAAAAAAAAAAACTAATAACAATCATGTCATACCTACCTGCTCTGTGCAATAGTTTTGCACAAAGTAGCCCAGATCCTCATCTTCTAGGTCCCCTCATGGCGCTCCTTGCTCCTCCACCTTGACCAGAGTCCCCAATAGCAAGCCGCTTGCTATGGTGGCACTGTTGCCTGCTTGCTCCCAAGCCCTGCTCTATGTATCCATAAGACACATACAGCCACGGCTCGCCCCCCCCCTGTTCTCTCCTCATTGGCTCACTGGCTGTGATTGACGGTAATGGGAGCCAATGGCTCCCACTGCTGTCTCAGCCAATGAGGAGAGGGAGTCCAGGGACAGCCGAGGCTTGTGTGAACATCCCTGGATCAAGAGGGAGCTCAGAAGGTTTTTCACTTTCATGCATAGAATGCATGAAAGTAAAGAACCTTCAGTCTTTACAACCCCTTTCATTTTCAGATATATATACCATAGTTTGTGGATGCTATATCTTTCACATAGACTAAATAATATGCACTGATTTGGGCTATTTTTACCAAAGAAATGTAGAAGAATAACTTTTGGCATAAACTTACGAAGAAAGATTTTTTATTTGCAAAATTTCATAACAGAAACTAAAACAATAAACGTGTTTTATTTGCAACATTTTTTTTGTATTTTTCATTTGTATAGTAAAAAGTAAACTACTCAATGGTGATTAAACACTACCAAAAGAAAGATCTATCTGTCTCAAAAAAAAATATACACATTTGACTGTGTTGCACCACTGAGTAATTGTCATTCAAAATGTGAAAGGGCTGAAAACTTAAACGTGGCCTGGGCAGGAAGGGGGTGAAAGCCCCTGGTATTGAAGGGGTTAAAACAAATAAAAAAATACTTTTTAAATTTTAGTGATTGGGTTAACATAAACTTTAAAAATGCCAGTAATATAATATAAATCTTTATCCTTGGTCAGTTGTGCGCTGTAAAATGTATTTTCTAATGGCTGTAAATCAGTCCTAGCAGGTTGCCAATTAGACAATTGTTTAGAAAAGGTAGGACGTGCCTTTGAATGCTGTCAGTGTTTACACAGGTGCCTTTTTCCTCTTTTCGGATCCATTTGCATTCCCTTCTTGCTTTAAGTAGTAAGGAGATTGACTATCGCTGCATGTCTACCTTTTTATCCACAAGAATTTACATTTTTTTTATCCACAAGAATTACATTTTCTTACCTTGTTTTCTTTGCAGACTTGGTCCCACCGGCTTCAGTAGTCAACAAAAAAACAGAAGAGAAATTCAACGTTCTTTTTTTATTCCTTTTTAATTTATTGCTATTTTCAGTTTTTGTCCAATGACCATTTACAAAGCAACTAGAAAAAGAAAGACTGGAAATATAATTAATTCTATAAGAATGTATTAAAGGCTCATACTTTATTTTTATTTTTATGATAAACATGTCATACTTACCTGCTCTGTGTAGTGGTTTTCCACATAGCAACCCTGATCCTCCTCTTCTCGTGTCTGCCTCCGACGCTCCTGGCCCCTCCCCTTGCCAAGTACCCCCATTGCAAACCACTTGCTATGCAGCATTTGTGCGTGCTCACTCCCGAGCCGCCTCTGTGTGTTCATAATGCCACGTACACACGACCGTTTTTAATGTCATTGAAAAAAACGAAGTTTTTCTCGACGTGATTCTTCTCAAGCCTGCCTTGCCTACACACTATCGTGGAAAAAAATGCTAGAGCAAAGCGCGGTACGACATGTACAACGGCAATATAAAGGGGAAGTTCCAGTTGGATGGCGCCACCCTTTGGGCTGCTTTTGCTGATCCTCGTGTTAGTAAAAGTTCGGTGAGAGACGATTCGCGCTTTTCAGCCTCGTGCTCTTCAGTCCGTTACAGCGTGACGAATGTGCTATCTCCATTACGAACGCTAGTTTTACCAGAACGAGTGCTCCCGTCTCATCACTTGATTCTGAGCATGCGCGTTTTTTTCACGTCGTTAAAGCCCACACACGGCTGTTTTTCATGACGAGAAAAACGACGACGTGAAAAACAACGAGAACAATTAGAGCATGTTCCAAATTTTTAATGACCATTTTTCACGTCGTGAAAAATGCTCTATAGCCTACACACGATCATTTTTAATGACCAAATTTAAAAATTTAATTTTTCTCGTCATGAAAAACGGTTGTGTGTACACGGCATAAGACACACAGAGCATGGCTCAGCCCTGCCCCCCGCTCCCTCCTCACTAGTTGTGTCTCAGCCAATGAGGAGGCAGAGACCCAGGATTGTCACTGCTCTCATACACATCATTGGATCGTGATAGAGCTTGGATAAGTATTAGTGTGTGTGTGTTGGGGGGCTGCACACAGAAATTTTTCTTACCTTCATGCAGAGAATGCGTGAAGGTAAAAACCTTCAGCCTTTCCAACCACAGTAAAAGTGAACATGCCATTAATGTAACAGTCTAACTTAAAGATGAACGCTAGGTTCCAGAATTCCAAGAATTAATCTCTACTTGCTTCCAAGTCCTGTGGTGCTGTGTTGTGAACATAGGAGGTCAGCCCCTCAGCACGCGTGCCATTCAGAGAATGTTTTGCATTTTCCCATTGAATGCAAAGGGATCTCTGATTGGACAAAGTGGAGAGGCGGGTTAGTGATGTACAATCTCCGCTTGTCCGATCAGAGAACATTTAGCATTCATTGAAAAAATGGAAAGTGTTCTCTGTATAGCGCTTGTGTCGAGCGGACAGCCTCCTGTGTTCAGTAAGTAGCAGAGCAGCCACTCGGAACGGGTCCTGGGAGCCAGTGGAAATCACTGTAGTAGCAGTGCCTACTACAGTGATTTCCAGCTTCCACATCTTGGCACACCTGGAATTCAGCTTTAAAATGTATCTAAGCCTGCAACCAAAAGAACAAAATGGTTTGTATTGCATCTTGCAGTCATTAGATGGGGTGGAGGTGTTAGTTTTGTTTTTTAGGCATTTTTCTTTATTTTTACCTAGTGATCTGGCCAGCAGGGTGACATTGCTGACCTACTATACCGTATCTATAGAGAAGCAGTGTTGTCATCCTAGAATAGGACTACATGTCCCATGTGACCATAATGGGTCAATAATATCATGAGCATCACTGCTCCTCGTGTACATGCAGCTTTGGGGTGGGGAATCCCTAGCCTGCAGCTGATTGGCCTGTTTCTGATAGCTTTCTTCAGGGTTTGGATGGAACCCTAGTTTGGACCTAACCCAAATTCACCCTTATTGGGGAGATTCAGCATCTCTATTGGTTCTGGTGCCCATTATTACTTAGAAAGTCTCCAAGGAGGACACCTGTCCCAGTGACCTGCCTACGATGGGGATTATCCTCCTTATATACAGATACTCTGTTGGGTCTCCAGGGCAGGAAGTAAAGGTAAAGACTGTCCCTGATTTAGAACAAAGTCCCTCTGTCCTCATTTGTCCCTCATTTCGGTCTATTTAGTAGTGTATAAAATGCACTTTTTGTCTTTTAAAAAGTTTTTCCCGGTACTAAACTTTTCATCCAATTTCTCGATTTTTCTATTGCGAAGAAGCCCGCTGACAGCTGATGACTCATTGGTTGATAAGGACATGGCGGTCAGCTTCCCAGCCTGCTCCTTAACAACCACCTGTACAAGGTTTAAGGGAAACCCCCCTTCCCCCCGCAAAACGGAAAACGCACAGTGCATAAAAAACACATTACAAATGCAAAACGCACTGCAAAATGCACTGCAGAACGCAAGCCTAAGAGATATTCATATCAGCAAAAGAACACCTCTTCATACAGGTACCCCATTAGATCAGAGCCTTAGCTGTTTTCTAAAATAGAACTACTCTTTCCCATAAAAAACATATTCTAAGGGTAAATTCCAGCACAGTTTAGAAACAAACCACAGGCTTTCTAGCAGATTGGTATAATTGTAGCAGTATTTGGTGGGTATTGAAGGTAATGTTCATTAAAGGAGGTTATAATCAGAACATTAGTGAGGGATCATTATACATAAACTGTGCTTTTTTACAGGCAAAAAGAAGGAATTGTTACTATAATTGTATATCCAATCTAGTTTCCAGAATTTCTGCCTCAATGGACCAATATCTGTTCTGTTTCATGGAGATGCCTAAATACACAAGATAAACCCTTGATTTCAAGAAATATTATTACTTTTTTCGCCTGATCTTTACACAGATAGACTTTTATTTATGACTTCAGCTCAGTAATATTGCTTTATTTTATTGCTTAGAATGGTTATTGTGTTTTCTCAGTTGCTGAATAGCGCGGTAGGCTTTATTCATACGGGTGTAGCGACCTCACCTCTCACTCCCTCTTTCTCTTCTCGGTCAATGGCTCTCGTCTTGGGGACCAGGGAGGAGAGTGTGGCGCACCACCAGCTCGTATCCTCTTGTGTCCAGAGGTGTGAGCTATAACCTTTTACCTTCGGGCCTGTGTCAATGTCCAGAGACAAAACTTCCCTTGAGAATGATTCCCACCCTCCACGCAAGTGGAGGTAGGACCCTTTAGCTCCCAGAAAGTCAAGTTCCACACCACTGAAAGTCCAACACTTATTTATTCTTCAGAGCAATAAATAGTCCTTTGGGAGCGACTGGTTAGACACAGAACAATTCAGAACAAAGTGGGGAGGAGGTCCAGGCACAAACTTGAACTTGGTTTTTCTCCTGTTCCGTTATAGCGCAAACAGGCTTGGCGCACAGTCGCTGCACCGACCGCGAGGGGGTCCCTGCCACAGACCAGATGAGTAAGGCCTCTGCCACAGACCTGGTTGTTGGGTCCCTGCCACAGACCATGAGAACGTGGACAACCTTCTATGAGCAATGGCCCCTGTCAGAGAGAGGACATCCATCCGGACAGTTACCAGAGGCCCCGCCGTCACCAGCAAATGCTGCACTGTGTCTTCGGAAGGGTCACCTCCCTGGCCTCCTCGTCCCAGATTCGGGCGTCCACACCGGGGGACACCCTAGGAGCCCTCGATCCCTTGCGGGACCCAGTCGAAGGTACTGGGCCCCAGGCCTCCAGAGAGTATCTCACCCCAGACCGAAGGTGTCTGGGGTGGAACCGCAACTCCGTCCCCGGGCCTAGGGCACCCGGAGACCACCATCACTCACCCTCAGGCTGAAGGTGCCTGGGAGTGGACCCCGAGCGGAAGATGTCTGCTCCCTTTATACCCTCTCCCAGCATGCACAGCAGGTTTCCCGCCCCGCTGTACTACTGCTGCGAGAGGACACAAATGGCGCATCCCTCCAATGGCGGTTCAACCCCAGCCTATGGCAACAGCGCCACCTATAGACCGCAGGGAACTGGACACCATTGATATCCCCCACTGGCATAAATTGGTCCGGGAATCCTAACAATTGTTGCATCTGAGCCTGATACCACTCAGATGCCTCCCCTAAATATGACCACCCGCTACACATCCCCCCCAGTGTTTTGACACTGGTCCCCAGTGTCTGAAACCAATTCATGCCCCCTTTAAAACAGAGTCAGCATAAATTAGATCCAGAGACAAACTAACCGAAAGGAAAAAATTACAATTTAAAAATTTTGTTTAGTTTGTGCCTGTACCAAAAGGGAAGGGAAGAAACAACAGACAAAACATGCACCGGTATAAACATTCAAAGGCATAACAGCATACATTTTTTCAAAATTATATTTTCCCCCCCTCCCACATCACTGACTAAGATCTGCCCCATTCTCAGCAGACAAAGAACACATTATCTGACACAGTATGTGATTTGGAATGAACAGGCTCCCCCTAAAGGAAACCCCTTCCTTCCAAAAGTAATGTGTGATGTGTGTGGCAATCGTTGCGCAACACCGTCACCTGGTGGTAGTGCCGCAGTCAGAACACTTGTTTTCTTCCATCCAGAAATCCTTTTCTCTGTACTGTGGCCCTATCTCAACTACACCCCAAAGTCTTAGTATCCTTGCGGTGGAGAAAGAAAAAAAAGAAAAAGGAGAACAACAAAACAAAACTGCTGCCAATTCTTCCAAAAGTAGGCCACCCTTTGCGGGTTAAAGAGTCCCTGAGTTCCGGCAAAGGCACTCCGGAATGTTCAGCAACAAAAAAGCACAGGAGTTTATTCTCCTACAAATAAAACCTTGGGTGCGGCAGTACCAAGGGTTTCAAATACCTGTCGAAAGTCTCCATGTGATACTCCACATCATCCCCCTCCCTCCGACAAATAAGCACCCGGTCAGCATGGATGTGCCGACCCAACATCCACTCTGCCTTGCAGTCTTTGAACCTTTTGGAGGCTGCAGGGAAACATGAGAGGTACCTGCGAGTGTGGGGCACCTTGAGATGTGTCCAGATGAAGTCATCATACCATCGCTGTCTGCAGGCCTCCACCTCATACAAAAGTTCCTTAGACAAATATGGGTACTCCCACCCATACTCATTGGCAACTTTCTGACCGAAAAGTCTCTGCAATCGGGAAAGGGGTGGCATTGTAGCACGGTCTCCTTCACCAGGCAGCACTATAGCATCCGGGTGTCGGGGCACCTTCACCACCTGTAAATTGGGCATAGGAGCCCGCAGTGACACTCGCTTCGCCCCAGCAATGGGCGCAGGCAACTCCGGGGGTGGAGAGGCATGCAGGGGACCAGATCCCTCCTCAGGCGCCGGGGCCTCCACCCGGGGTCTACTATCCCCAGTGGACATGGGTGGGTCCCTTTTCACACTGGACGAGGATAGGGGTATCTTGTCCCAGCCTTTCTGAGCAAAAAGTTAGTCTATTATAACGTCGTCTCCTACATCGGAGATCGACTCCAGGTCGGAGGTGTCATACTCCTCCGCGGGACAGTAACTCTGTGTAGACGTGGAGTCACCCCCTTGGACAGGTTCCAGGGCCTCTGGATCCCCGACACCTCCAACCACATACCAGGTCCCGTCCCTCTGCTTACCTCGACCTTTACTTGAGCTGGGATGTCCGGGGCTCTTCCTTCTGGATCCATCCAGGCCAGGCAAGCGCTGGGGTGTGACTCTCCCACGGCCGCAGGAAGCCTTGACCAAACCGACTTTCCTCTTTGGCGGTGGAAGCAGGGATTCCGTGGTGACCGAAGCAGCATCCTCGGGTTTCTCAATCTCAGTCTCAATATCAACTGGGGCTTCCTCCAGAGCCCGGTCAGTGCGCGTAGGGATGGCTGTACAAGCTCTGACTTCTCCTTCCGGAGTGGTGGCGCCTGTTATACAGTTGAGGTGGAAGGCCCGAGGCCTTTCTGTGGGTTGCTCCATCTCAAAAATGAACTCTACAGGCCTCGCATCGCCCGAATGGCTTCAGATGGACCACCAGTCCCGAGCAGCCGGGACGAATCACACCGAGAGCCTCAACGTCCTTACATACGTACAGGGCGAATCGCCCCCGGGGCTTGAGCCTAATCCCCGTATCTGTCAGCGGAGTAGCAAACAAAGTCATCCTCGTGGCTGTGGAAGTAGGAACCCACGAGGCAGTAGTGAACGTGCTGACCGCTTGCTGCTCTATCGCGCACTGACTATCTCGCGCCAAAGTCCCCACGTGCAACACTTCACATGGCCAGACTCCTCCCTTGTTCCGCACCTGTTCGCGGGCTTCTGTTGCGTCACGCGCACAAACTGCGCAGCCAGGGTGTGCCTCGTGGCGCGTTGGCCAATATGGCCGACCTCCTCGGAACTCATCTGGGCAGCAAAGTTCAAGCTCTGAAAGTCTCGGCTCCATCAACACAAACACAGATCCCGGACCCAGAGCCCCCACGTGTAGCGACCTCACATCTCACTCCCTCTTTCTCTTCTCGGAGAGTGTGGCGCACCACCAGCTTGTATCCTCTTGTGTGCAGAGGTGTGAGCTATAACCTTTTACCTTCGGGCCTGTGTCCCGGTCCAGAGCCAAAACTTCCCTTGAGGAGGATTCCCACCCTCCACGCAGGTGGAGGTAGGACCCTTTAGCTCCCAGAAAGTCAAGTTCCACACCACTGAAAGTCCAACACTTATTTATTCTTCAGAGCAATAAATAGTCCTTTGAGAGCGACTGGTTAGACACAGAACCATTCAGAACAAAGTGGGAAGGAGGTCCAGGCACAAACTTGAACTTGGTTTTTCTCCTGTTCCGTTATAGCGCAAACAGGCTTGGCGCACAGTCGCTGCACCGACCGTGAGGGGGTCCCTGCCACAGACCAGATGAGTAAGGCCTCTGCCACAGACCTGGTTGTTGGGTCTCTGCCACCGACCTTATTCACGATGGGTCCCTGCCACAGACCATGAGAACGTGGACTAACTTCTATGAGCAATGGCCCCTGTCAGGGAAAGGACATCCATCCGGACAGTTACCAGAGGCCCAGCTGTCACCAGCAAATGCTGCACTGGGTCTTCGGAAGGGTCACCTCCCTGGCCTCCTCGTTCCAGATTCGGGCGTCCACACCGGGGGACACCCTAGGAGCCCTCGATCCCTTGCGGGACCCAGTCGAAGGTACTGGGCCCCAGGCCTCCAGAGAGTATCTCACCCCAGACCGAAGGTGTCTGGGGTGGAACCGCAACTCCGTCCCCGGGCCTAGGGCACCCGGAGACCACCATCACTCACCCCCAGACTGAAGGTGCCTGGGAGTGGACCCCGAGCGGAAGATGTCTGCCCCCTTTATATCCTCTCCCAGCATGCACAGCAGGTTCCCCGCTCCGCTGTACTACTGCCTCGAGAGGACACAAAGGGCGCAGCCCTCCAATGGCGGTTCAACCCCAGCCTATGGCAACAGCGCCACCTATAGACCGCAGGGAACTGGACACCATTGATATCCCCCACTGGCATAAATTGGTCCGGGAATCCTAACAATTGTTGCATCTGAGCCTGATACCACTCAGATGCCTCCCCTAAATATGACCACCCGCTACACGGGCATATGCATGTTTTCTGCACAGAATGCAGGTTCTTTCTGCCAATGGTAGAAAAAGATCTTGCGTAAAATACGCGCCTAAACTATTTGTGTTTAGAAGCGTAAATACAGCGAATGGTTCTATGTGTGTATGCGCACACGTTTCCATCAGTGTTAATTTTGGCAGCAAATTTTCTATTTAGTTTTAGTCTTAGTCTTTTGACTAAAATGGCATTTTAGTTTTAGTCCTATTTTAGTCTACTGCAATTACATAGTTACACAGTAGGTGAGGTTGAAAAAAGACACAAGTCCATCAAGTCCAACCTATGTGTGTGATTATATGTCAGTATTACCGTATATACTCGAGTATAAGCCGAGATTTTCAGCCCTTTTTTTGAGGCTGAAAGTCCCCCCTCGGCTTATACTCGAGTCATCAAAATTTTTACATTGTAAATATTACCTGTAAAGAAGTTGCGGCTGCAGCGTCCATCGTTCAAATTCCACGGCGTCCATCGTTCAAATTCCGCGGTCTCTTCCTGTTCCTTCCTTGATAAACGAGTCTCAGCAGACACTCTCCGCCTATCACGAACGTTCTCTCATCCTCAGTTTTCCAGCAGACGTCTGTGATTGGCGGAACACCCAACACAGTGTCTGCTGGGAAAACTGAGGATGAGAGAATGATCGTGATAGGCAGAGAGTGTCTGCTGAGACTCGCCTATCAAGGAAGGAACAGGAAGAGACCGCGGAATTTGAACGATGGACGCCGCGGAATTTGAACGATGGACGCCGCAGCCGCAACTTCTTTACAGGTAATATTTACAATGTAAAATAGGGTACAGCGAGCTAGGGAACAGTGGGGCATCGGCTTATACTCGAGTCAGTAAGGTTTCCCAGTTTTTTTGGCAACATTAGGTACCTCGGCTTATACTCGAGTCGGCTTATACTCGAGGAGATACGGTACCTTGTATATCCCTGTAAGTTGTGGTTGCTCAGGTGCTTATCTAATCGTTTTTTTTTAATTATCGATGCTCCCTGCTGAGACCACCGCCTGTGGAAGGGAATTTCACATCCTTGCCACTCTTATGCCCCATACACACGATCGTTTTTCATGCCGTTAAAAATGCCATTTTAAAAAATGGCCATTAAAAATGATCGTGTGTAGGCTCCAGAGCATTTTTAACGACGTGAAAAACGGGCATTAAAAATTCCGGACATGCTCTCTTTTTTCACGTCGTTTTTCATGTCGTTTTTTTTAACGACGTGAAAAACGATAGTGTGTATGCTTTCACGACGTGAAAAAAAACGCGCATGCTCAGAATCAAGTCTGAGACGGGAGCGCTCGTTCTGGTAAAACTAGCGTTCGTAATGGAGATAGCACATTCATTACACAGTAACGGACTGAAAAGCGCGAATCGTCGCTCAACAAACTTTACTAACATGAAGGGTGGCGCCATTCGAACGGAACTTCCCCTTTATAGTGCCGTCGTACGTGTTGAACGTCACTGCGCTTTGCTTGATCGTTTTTTTTTAATGATAGTGTGTACGCAGGCTTGAGAGGAAACATGAAAAAAAACGAGGAGAAAAACGTCGGTTTAAAAAATGACATTAAAAACGATCGTGTGTACGGGGCATTACAGTAAAGAACCCTCTACGCAGTTTAGGGTTAAACCATTTTTTTTTCTAATTTTAAGGAATGGTAGCATGTCTTATTAAATTCCCTTAACGGAAACGTTTTATCCCTATTGTGGGGTCACCAGTACGGTATTTGTACATTGAAATCATATCCCCTCTCAAGCGTCTCTTCTCCAGAGAGAATAAGTTCAGTGCTCGTAATCCTTTCCTCATAACTAATGTCCTCCAGTCCCTTCATTTGTCCCTTTAATAGTTTTGTTGCCCTTCTCTGGACTCTCTCCAGTTCCAGCACACCCTTCCTGAGAACTGGTGCCCAGAACTGGACGGCATACTCCACGTGCGGCCGGACCAGAGTCTTGTAGAGCGGGAGAATTATTGTTTTATCTCTGGCGTTAATCTCCTTTTTAATGCATGCCAATATTCTATTTGCTTTGCTTGCAGCAGCTTGGCATTGCATGCCATTGCTGAGCCTGTCATCTACTAGGAACCCCAGGTCCTTTTCCATCCTAGATTCCCCCAGAGGTTCTCCCCCTAGTGAGTAGATTGCATTTTTACGTATCGTGATATTTGTGCAACTGTTTATTAAATGCAAATTTTCAGGAAAAAATATAATAACATTTATTTTAGTGCAAAAACACAAAATATAATATACATTTTTGTTAAAATGTAAATGATGAGGTTGCTTCGAGTAAATAGATACCAAACATTCCATGTCTTAAAATTGCATGCGCTCGTTATATCGCCAAAAACTATGGTGCTCAAAAATCTCCATAGGTGAGGTTTTAAAAGTTTTTACAGCTCATCAGTTAACTAGGATCTCTTGTGCTATAATTATTGTTCTCACTCTGAGGGTCGCGGCAATATGTCACACGTGTGGTGCGACCGTGGTTTATATGCGCGGGCACACCCTGGGCTTGAGTTTGCATTTGCGCAGGTGTACGAGGCAACAGGGGTTATGGCAATTACATTTTTTTTATATATATTTTATTATAATTGTAGTTTTTTTACTTTTTTCTTCTTTTTTTTTCATTTTTGTTTACTTGATTGCTATCAATAATTAATAAACCCCTATGTGATAGCTATGTGACACCAATGTCTCGCCTGTGCTTCACATCAGCTAACCAAGCACAGGTCGGCTTGGTTAGATGTGTCTCCTGGCTGTACTGGCCAGGAAATGGAGCATGTGATCCCGGAAGTGACATCACTTCTGGTTTTATTGTTTGCATGTGAGATCGAGGAATGGATTCTCACAGCACTCTCCCTCCCTTATCCGGCGGTTGTGTTCCCGGGCTCCAGTAAAAGTGTGAGAGCCCAGAAACCATGGGAGAAGGGGGGCAGCTATGATCGGCAGCTATGGAGCTGCTGCATCAATTTCACTTTGAAGCCGGGAGGTGGCTAAACAAAACCCTCACAGGCTGATGGCGGCTACTGCAGCCATTAGCTTGTGATTAACTACTTAAGGACCAGGCCTATTTTTCAAACTTGTTGTTTACAAGTTAAAATAATAATTTTTTGCTAGAAAATTTCTTAGAACCCCCAAACATTATATATATATATTTTTCAGACACCCTAGAGAGTAAAACGGCAGTCGTTGCAATACTTTATATCACACCGTATTTTCACAGAGGTCTTACCAGCGCAATTGAAAAAATACACTTCTTTTAAAATTAAAAAACAAGACAACAGTAAAGTTATTTTTCTATATTGTGAAAGATAATGTTACGCCAAGTAAATTGATACCCAACATGTCATGTTTCAAAATTGCGCCCGCTCGTGGAATGGCGATAAACTTTGACCCTTAAAAATCTCCATGGGCGACGTTTAAAAAATTCTACAGGTTACCAGTTTTGAGTTACAGAGGAAGTCTAGGGCTAGAATTATTGCTATGGCTCTAACGATCGCCGAGATACCTCACATGTGTGGTTTGAACACCGTTTTCATATGCGGGCGTGACTTACGTAAGTCACGCCCGCATATGAAAACGGTGTTCAAACCACACATGTGAGGTATCTCGGCGATCGTTAGAGCCATAGCAATAATGCTTCTGCATATAGCCTTTGCTTCTGCGCACAAGCTCGGTAGGACAGGGCACTTTAAAAAAAAATAATCTTATTTATTTTACTTTTTATTATTTATTTTGACATTGTCTTTTTAAAAAAAACTAATTTTGGGTCACTTTTATTTCCATTACAAGGAATGTAAACATCCCTTGTAATAGAAAAAAAAGCATGACAGGACCTCTTAAATGTGAGATCTGGGGTCAAAAAGACCTCAGATCTCACATATACACTTAAAAACAATAAAAAAATAATCCAATGGTATGGTACTGAGTGGGGGCCATCTTTTTTACTCACTCGACTCCATGCCTCAGAGGTACGTTGCCACCTGTCCAGGATTCACCCGGACAGTCCAGGTTTTTAATCGTGTGTCCGGGTTTCAGTCTGCCTGAAACCCGGACACATTATTCAGACCTGGCTGTGGCTCCCCAAGTAACCAAGATAGTCAGACACAAATCTGTTGCTGTTCGGGAGCTCTGGCAGCTGTCTGGGGGCAGGAGCGATGATGTCAGCAAGAGCAATTTGGCCACACCCACTGTTTTTTCCACATTACTACTCTCCTTGGGGCACCCAATGGTGTCCCGGGTCTTTTATAATCCTATAGTGTATACTATGAAAATAAAAAAATAAAATTGGCCCTGTGCTGCTAAAGTGTTCGGGTTTGGCTTAAAGAAAAGGTGGCAACCCTACTCAGATGGGAAAGGACCCGATCGGCTCCGCCGCTACCGATGGCTCCGGTAAGCGTCGGAGACCACTGGCGAGCGGCAGGAGGGGGGGGGGGCACATCTCCCGCCGCCGATAAAAGTGATCTTCTGGCAAATCCGCTGCAGAGACCACTTTTATCTAAAAGTGGGCTGCCCACTGTTTAAAAAGCTATCTGCTGCCATAAAAATGGTATTCAACGTCAAACAGCGTACAACGACGACGGGCGGCCCGCAAGTAGTTAAAGTGGTTGTAAACCCTTACAAACCACTTTTTGCTACAGGTAAGCCTATAATAAGGCTTACCTGTAGCTACCCCGGATATCTCCTAAACCTGCACGGTTTAGGAGATATCCCCCTGTATCTGCATGTGCCAAAATCATCGTCAAGCCGTTGCTTCAGTTAGACTGTGCCGTTACTGGCGGCTCCCGCCAATCATAGCGCCGGAGCCCGCGATACCCAGAAGTAACTTTGCTAGCAATGTCACCGGCCAGAGTGGAATACATAATGAGCTAGTATGCTATGCTGACTTTTAATAATTGGACACTTACCTGTCCTGGAGTCCAGCGATGTCGGCACCACAGCTGATGTTTCCATCAGCTGTCGGGTGTTGACGACGCAATTGCGAGTAAGGGAACCTGGCAGTGTAGCCTTTCGGCTACACGCCGGGAACCCTACAGCGCATGCGTGAGGCTCCGCTTCTTTCTCTTAATGGCCCGGCGGTTGCGGTGACGCAAATATCTGCGGCTGAGGCTCCTGGAAGTGGGGACAGGATACCTGTGAAAGACAGGTATCCTGTTCCCCCTCCCCCGAAAAGGTGCCAAATGTGGCACCCGAGAGGGGGAGGAGTACAATGAGCGGAAGTTCCACTTTTGGGTGGAACTCCGCTTTAACCACTTCAATGCCAGACACCTTCCTGCCCAAGCCAATTTTCAGCTTTCAGCGCTGTCGCAATTTGAATGACAATTGCGCGGTCATACAACACTGTACCCAAACAAATTTTTTATCATTTTGTTCCCACAAATAGAGCTTTCTTTTGGTGGTATTTGATCACCTCTGCGATTTTTATTTTTTGCGCAACAAATAAAAAAAGACCGAAATTAAAAAAAAAAAAAATTTTTTATTTTTTTCTGTTAATTTTTCTTCTTCAATGATGGGCTCTGATATGGCTGCACTGATGGGCACTGATAAGGCGGCACCAATGGGCACCAATGAGGTGGCACTGATGAGATGGCACTGATAAGCACTGATGATGGGCACTAATAGGCAGCACTGATGGGCACTGATAGGCGGCACTGATGGGCACTGATAGGTGGCACTCATAGGCGGCACTGATGGGTACATATGGGTGGCACTGATGGGTACATATGGGTGGCACTGATAGGTGGCACAGATGGGCACTGATGGTCACTGATAGGTGGGCGCTGATGGGCACGGATGGGCACTGATGGGAGGCACTGAGGGACACTGATGAGTGGCACTGATTACTCTGATGGGTGGCATTGCTGGGCATCACTGTTTTTATATGTACTATTATGGTGCCAGTCAGTGCCCATTTGTGGGCACTGATTGGCATATGTTGGGCATGTTTTGGAACATGTGGATGGCCATGGGGGATGTACCTGGCCATCCACATGTTGAAGGCTTCCCTGGTGGTCCTGGCGGCTTCCCCGGTGGTCCAGTGTGGGCATCCAAGGGGGGGCTGCGCTGATGAACGATCAGCGCGAACCCTGCCGTCAAGAGAGCCGCCGATCGTCTCTCCTCTACTCGCGTCTGTCAGACGCGAGTGAGGAAGAGCTGATCAACGGCTCTTCCTGTTAACATCGTGATCAGCCGTGATTGGACACGGCTGATCACGTGGTAAAGAGCCTCCATTGGAGGCTCTTTACCGAGATCAGTGTAGCGGTGTGTCAGACTGACACACCGCAACACCGATCGCCGCGATGCACGGGCGCGCGGCGGCTGTTATCCTGCAGGACGTCAATAGATGTCCAGTCAGGATAACAGAACCACTTCCCGGACATCAATCTGCTATTGACCGGGCGGGAAGTGGTTAAACAACCACTTACCTGTCCCATGATCCAGCGGTGTGCTCACTAGGGATGAGCCGAACACCCCCCTGTTCGGTTCGCACCAGAACCTGCGAACAGACAGAAAGTTTGCGCGAACTTTAGAACCCTATTAAATACAATGAACTCAAACGTTCAAAATCAAAAGTGCTAATTATAAAGGCTAATATGCAAGTTATTGTCCTAAAAAGTGTTTGGGGACTCGGGTCCTGCCCCAGGGGACATGTATCAATGCAAAAAAAAGTTTTAAAAACGGCCGTTTTTTTCGGGAGCAGTGATTTTAATAATGCTTAAAGTGAAACAATAAAGGTGAAATATTCCTTTAAATTTCGTACCTAGGGGGTGTGTATAGTATGCCTGTAAAGTCGCGCTTGTTTCCCGTGCTTAGAACTGTCCCTGCACAAAGTGTAATTTCTGAAGGAAAAAAAGTAATTTAAAACTCACTCGCAGCTATAATGAATTGTCGGCTCCTGGCAATACATAGAAAAGTCATTGGTAAAAAAACAAACAAATGCGTCGGGGTCTCCCCAAATTTAATTACCAGGCCCTTCAGGTCTGGTATGGATATTAAGGGGAACCCTGCCGCAAATTAAAAAAAAAAATGCGTGGGGTTCCCCCCAAATATCCATACCAGGCCCTTCAGGTCTGGTATGGATTTTGAGGGGAATTCCACCCCAAATTTTTTTTTAAAATGGTGTGGAGTTCCCCCAAAAATCCATACCAGACCCTTTATTCGAGCACGCAACCTGGCAGGCCGCAGGAAAAGAGGGGGGACGAGAGAGCGTCCCCCCTCCTGAACCGTACCAGGCCACATGCCCTCAACATGGGGAGGATGTCCCCATGTTGTTGGGGACAAGGGCCTCATCCCCACAACCCTTGCCCGGTGGTTGTGGGGGTGGGGGCAGGGGGCTTATCAGAATCTGGAAGACCCCTTTAACAAAGGGGACCCCAGATCCCGGCCCCCCCTATGTGAATAGGTAATGGGGTACATTGTACCCCTTTCATTTCACAAAGAAAGTGTAACAAATAAAAAAATAAAAAACGTGATCCGATGTCCAGCGCTGTCCACACGAAACGTCATTGGCTGAGCCTGAGCGGACCTGATGGGGAACTTCCTCTGCAGTGTAATAAATGAATAGACCCGCCCCTTTTAAAATTCCCCATCAGGTCCGCTCAGCCAATGATGTAGGTGTAAGGCTAAGCGGACCTGATGTGGAACGTGAGAAGGGGCGGGTCTATTCATTTATTACACTGCGGAGGAAGTTCCCCATCAGGTCCGCCCCCTCGTATGTTAGACCCCGCCTACGTCATTGGCTGAGCGGGCCTGATGGGGAATTGCCTCCGCAGTGTAATAAATGAATAGACCCGCCCCTTCTCACGTTCCACATCTGGTCCGCTTAGCCTTACACCTACGTCATTGGCTGAGCGGACCTGATGGGGTCTATTCATTTAATACACTGTGGAGGAAGTTCCCCATCAGGTCCGCTCCGGCTCAGCCAATGACGTTTCGTGTGGACAGCGCTGGACATTGGATCACCGCAGGACACTGGATTTCATCGCTGGAATGTTTTTTTTTTATTTAATTTTTTTATTTTTTTAATAAAGGACTTTCCCAACGGTGTCAGTGTTTTTTTTTACAATTTGTTACACATTCTTTGTGAAATGGTAGGGGTACAATGTACCCCATTACCAATTCACATGGGGGGGGTGGGATCTGGGGGTCCCCTTTGTTAAAGGGTCTTCCAGATTCCGATAAGCCCCCCTCCCGCAGACCCCCACAACCACCGGGCAAGGGTTGTGGGGATGAGGCCCTTGTCCCCATCAACATGGGGACATGGTGCTTTGAGGGGTCACAGACCCCCAAAGCATCCTCCCAATGTTGAGGGCATGTGGCCTGGTACGGTTCAGGAGAGGGGGGCGCTCTCTCGTCCCCCCCCTCTTTTCCTGCGGCCTGCCAGGTTGCGTGCTCGGATAAAGGGTCTGGTATGGATTTTTTTAAATTTGCGGCAGGGTTCCCCTTAATATCCATACCAGACCTGAAGGGCCTGGTAATTGAATTTGGGGGGACCCCCACGCATTTTTTTTTTATCAATGACTTTTCTCTGTATTGCCGGGAGCCGACAATTCATTATAGCCACGAGTGAGTTTTAAATTACTTTTTTTCCTTCAGAAATGACACTTTTTGCAGGGACAGTTCTAAGCACGGGAAACAAGCGCGACTTTACAGGCATACTACACACACACCCTAGGTACGAAATTTAAAGGAATATTTCACTTTTATTGTTTCACTTTAAGCATTATTAAAATCACTGCTCCCGAAAAACTGACGTTTTTAAAACTTTTTTTTGCATTGATACGTATCCCCTGGGGCAGGACCCCGGTCCCCAAACACTTTTTATGACAATAACTTGCATATAAGCCTTTATAATTAGCACTTTAGATTTCTCCCATAGACTTTTCAAATTTGCCGCGAACACCCCAAATTGTTCGCTCTTCGGCGAAGGTGCGAACAGGCAATGTTCGAGTTGAACATGAGTTTGACTCGAACTCGAAGCTCATCCCTAGTGCTCACCCCAGCCGGTTTTACCTGCTGTCTTCTTTCAGCACCAGCATCTTAACTATGGGCACCCAGCTGTGACAGCTTGCAGTTTCGCATGGCGAATGGTTAAGCAATCCTCTGGGACCTGTCACGTGTCCCAAAAGACTGCAGGGGGGGGAGCGAGGGTGTAGAACAGGTGTGCCCAACCAGTGGCCCGGGGGGCCACATGTGGCCGTGGAGCCCTCGGATGTGGCCCACGACCTCCTGCTCTGGGATGGAATAAAATAGAATAGAATACTGTTATTAAAGGTACGTTTTTATTACTAAAATCACAGTGTATATATGGGCGTATGTGTTCTGCAGTGGTTACTGGGCTGCTTTCAAACTGATCCTCAGGTACAGAGAAGTGCACCTGCGGGTTACCTGCACTGAGCCATAGACTTCTATTACCTGTGAGTTTGGTGTGCTGAGAGTAGAGTGGGCTCTATAGAGCCGATTGGGCTGCCATCTACCCACTCCACTCATTGTGGCCCACGACCAGTTACCAAGTCGCTTAAGTGGCCCTTGCTCTTCAAAAGGTTGGGCACCCTTGGTGTAGTTAGAACTTCCGCTTCTGATCGCTTAGGTGGAGTTGGTACCTGTCAAAATGGGGTACCTGCTCCCTCTTGAAGAATTGGCACTTTTGAGGAGCGGGGGATGAGTCCTTTTGGGTGGAGCTCCGCTTTAACAAACACCGCTTATACAGGTAATCAGGTTTTTTTGTGTCTTTAACCATACCTCCCAACTGGCACAGATTGTGCGGGTTTTACCCGCAGAGGCTCCTCCTTCCCGCAATCCCGCGAGACTATCATGTTTCCCGCACAGCAGGAAACATGAAGAGAAGAAGAGGAGCAGCAGCAGGTAAGAGCCCCCCCCACGATCGGCGCACTAGTATGCCCCCCCCCGATCGGCGGCCCCCCGCCGCGCCCCCCCCGCTTATAATTTTTAATTTTTTTTCCAAGTCCTTTTCTTTTTTTCCGGCGGCAACCATCACCCCCCCAGCCCCCCCCCCCTGCTCAACAACTTCTGTGGCAATTCCCGTTTTTTTTGCCAATGTCCCGCACCCCCCCCGCTCAACAACTCTGGTTGGCAGGGGAGAGGGGAACATCAGAATGTCCCGCGAAGGGACTTTACAAAGTTGGGAGGTATGCTTTAACCACTTCCTTACCGGGCCATAGTAAAATGACGCCGGCAGGAACCTTCTCTCTCTCCGGGTGGACGTCATATGACGTCCGTGCTTCCCGGCCATCTGGGGGCCACGGCTTCCTGGCCGTCTAGAGAAGAGAGGCGCCTCTAAGTGTAGCAATAGAGTTACATTTAATGAAGGTACAACATTTAGCAACTCACATAGTTGATGATAAAAAGAGGCACATCTAATATGCAGGCATCCGGGGTAAAGCTGTCCACATAGACCATCCCTTGCACCGCCATCAAAGTCATCCCTTCCACGCTGCGCTCCACAAGCGATTCAAGCCTCGCTTTCAGATCGCTTTCCTGCAGGGTAGTCTTCCCGGTCACGATTGCAGACTGACAAGGGTGAGAGTCGGCGGTGCAGGGGATGGTCTATGTGGACAGCTTTACCCCGGATGCCTGCATACTTAGATGTGTCAGTTTTAATCATCAACTATGTGAGTTGCTAAATGTTGTACCTTCATTAAATGTAACCATATTGCTACACTTATGCCGCGTACACACGATAATTTTTCCCGTCTGGAAAAATTAAATTTTTTCCTTTGGACGAGAAAAACTTTTGTCTGTGGGCTTTTTGCCATTTTTCCCGACGGGAAAAACTGCATTAATCACGACGAGAAAAATTAGAACATGCTCTAATTTTTCTCATAGTGATTCCTGTCATTTTTTTCCGCAGCAGTTTTCCCATAGGGAAACACTGCCACGGAGCCTACACACGGTAGTTTTTCTCGTCAAGAGAAAAAATGACGGGAAAAAAGGCTGTGTGTGGGGGAACAAGCCGTTCCCTCGTTTTTCCTGTTGTGATTCACGGCAGTGTTTTCACCGCCGTGAATCACGATCGTGTGTACGCGGCATTAGAGGCGCCTCTCTTCTCTTTTATACTCTGTAGCTCCTGCTGGGTTTTTCTTGACATTGACATTTTATGGTTACACAACCTATCACATTGCTATAATCTTTTTATATGGACTATAAACTGAAGGAGTTTCCATTATTTCTTATGGTGAATTTCGCTTTGATATGCAAGTGCTTTGGATTACAAGCATGTTTCCGGAACAAATTATGCTCACAATCCAAGGTTTTACCGTATTTGTTTGCAAAATTGTATAACAGAAACTTAGAAAAATTGTTTGTTTTTTTTTCAAAAATTTGGGTATTTTTTTAGGGCTGTGGAAATTAACTATTAATTCCTCGATTAATCGATTAATTGTTTTGATCGATCAAAACTCACCTCTCCGCCGGCTTCCAGGTCTTCAGGGAGATCCGGTGACGTCACGGACACCGGCGGGGCTTGCCGTGTCCATCTGAAGGGCTCCTTTGCTGTGCCTTCATATCTGAATGCTGGCGGGACCTTACTATCTGCCACACGCGAGGGCTGTTACACTTCCCTCTATCACTTCCCTCTATCAACCTGGGATTCTACAGCCATCCACTGGGAGTTGTGATAGTTCCCTTCACGGGACATCTACATGCCGACGGACTGATGTTAGCCGCTTCTCATCTGGATTCAGCAGTGGTATCGTTGTACACATTTTTATACCAGTATCATACTTAGCTACATGTTTTTATGACTGCTTTTGCTACCGTTGGTATTACTCGCACCATTTTTACAGTTTATGTAGCTACATAGATTTTATCTCCAGTGCAATATTTATTTTGTTACCTACTTGAAGACTATAAAAGTTTTAATGCTATTCCCATCGAGCGCTGCCTTTGTGTGTTTTTTGTATCCTGCTATCCATTTTTCCAGTGGTTGGTAGCTGCACTGGGAATCCGCCTGCAAGGAGATCAGCTAAAAGTAGTTGGATCCGTATGTGCGTTATAATTAATCGAAATTAGTCGATTAATCGATAAAGATAAAAAAAACGATTAATCGAACACAAAATTTTTAATCAGTAACAGCCCTAATTTTTTTGTTTAACCACTTCCTTACTGAGTCATAGTAATATGATGTCGGCAGGAACCCTCCCTCCCTCCAGGTGGACGTCATAAGACGTCCTGAGCTTCTCGGGCCGCTAGGGGGCGCGTGCCCGCCGCATCTCCCGGAAACCGGTGCACGTGCCCGGCGGCCGCGATGTCTGCCGGGCACCCGCGATTGCCCGCAATCACGGCAGGACCATGGATCTGTGTGTGTAAACACACAGATCCATGTCCTGTCAGAGGAGACGAGACCGATGTGTGTTCCCAGTACAGAGGAACACACATCGGTCTCCTCCCCCAGTCAGTCCCCTCCCCCTACAGTTAGAATCACTCACTAGGGAACATATTAACCCCTTGATCGCCCCCTAGTGTTAACCTCTTCCCTGCCAGTCACATTTACACAGTAATCAGTGCAGTTTTATAGCACTAATCGCTGTATAAATGTGAATGGTCCCAAAAATGTGTCAAAAGTGTCCGATCTGTCTGTCGCAATGTCACGGTGACAAAAAAAATCGCAGATCGCCACCATTACTAGTAAAAAAATAAAAAATATAAAAATGCCATAAATCTATCCCCTATTTTGTAGATGCTATAACTTTTGCGCAAACCAATCAATAAACGCTTATTGCGATTTTTTTACCAAAAATATGTAGAAGAATACGTATCGGTCTAAACTGAGGAAATTTTTATTTATTTTTAAATTCTGATATTTATTAACCACTTAACCACTTGAGGACCGCCGCACGCCGATGTACGTCGGCAAAATGGCACGGCTGGGCACATAGGCGTACAGGTACGTCCCCTTTAAGAGCCCAGCCATGGGTCGCGAGCGGTCCGCCAGCGGCGCGCTCGCAACCCGGTCCTCTTCTCCGTGACCATCCCCGCGGGAACAGCGGACTCGATCGCCGCTGGTGGCCCGTGATCGGGTCACAGAGAGGAAGAACGGGGAAAGGTAAGTGTAAACAAACCTCTCCCCGTGCTTCCTAGTGAGCCTGTCACTGATCGTCTGTTCCCTGTCATAGGGAACGACGATCAGTGACATCACATGCTAAGCCACGCCCCCACAGTAAGTAAAACACATCAGGGCACACTTAACCCCTACAGCGCCCCCTCCTGGTTAACCCCTTCACTGCCAGTGTCATTTTCACAGTAACCAGTGAATTTTTATAGCACTGATCGCTGTGAAAATGACAATGGTCCCAAAAATGTGTCAAAAGTGTCCGATGTGTCCGCCATAATGTCGCAGTCATGAAAAAAATCACTGATCGCCGCCATTACTAGTAAAAAAAAGTTTGGGGGGAAAAATGCCATAAAACTATCCCCTATATTGTAAACGCTATAACTTTTGCACAAACCAATCAATAAACACTTATTGCGATTTTTTTTACCAAAAATATGTAGAAGAATACGTATCGGCCTAAACTGAGGAAAAAAATATTTTTTTTTAAAAAAATTGTGGGGATATTTATTATAGTAAAAAGCAAAAAAATTGTTTTTTTTTTTCAAAATTGTCGCTGTATTTTTGTTTATAGCGCAAAAAAATGTAAACCGCAGAGGTGATCAAATACCATCAAAAGAAATCTCTATTTGTGGGAAAAAAAGGACGTCAATTTTGTTTGGGAGCCACGTCGCACGACTGCGCAATTGTCAGTTATTTTGCCGAATCGCAAAAAGTGGCCTGGTCTTTAACCAGCCAAAATGGTCCGGGGCTGAAGTGGTTAAAATCAAAAAGTAAAAAATATTGTGTTTTGTTTAAAAATTGTCGTTCTTCTTTTGTTTAAAGTGCAAAAAATAAAAACCGCAGAGGTGATCAAATACCACCAAACGAAAGCTCTATTTGTGGGGAAAAAAAATTAAAGATTTAATTTGGGTACAGTGTTGCATGACCGCGCAATTGTCATTCAAAGTGCGACAGCGCTGAAAACTAAAAATTGGTCTGGGCAGGAAGGGGGTGAAAATGCCCTGTATTGAAGCGGTTAAAAAGCAAAAAATAAACCCAATGGTGACTGAATACCACAAAAAGAAAACTTTATTTGTGTGAAAAAAATTATACAAATTTCATTTTGGCACATCATTGCATGACTGAGCAATTGCCAGTTAAAGTAGCACAGTGATAAATAGCAATTAAATGCCCTGGTCATGAAGGGGGTTCTACCACTTGTACCTATAGTAAGACTTACTTGTAGGTACTGTGAATATCTCCTAAACTTTTAGGAGATATTCAGAGTGCATGCAACCGAGGACATTACGGTAGCATGTGCTCTGAAGGTCCAGTTGTTTTAAATGATAAAGCCTGTTTTTTATGAAAGATTGAGCATATGCAAACTAATTCATACTAAAGGACACTTTATGGACTGATGTATTGTTTGCTTTGTTAATGTTATACAGTGGAACCTCAGATTGCGAGTAACGCGGTTAACGAGCGTTTCGCAATACAAGCAATACATTTTTTTCATTTTGACTCGGTTTGCGAGTGTTGTCTCGCAAAACGAACAGGATTCAAGCCCCTGCAGTGTGCAGTACTGCATTTGGCCAGAGGTGCGGGGTTGCCGGTGACACTCAGAGCCGTTCGGAAATACTTAGAAACACTCGGAAATGCTCGGAAACACTCGAAAATACTCAGTTCCAGAGTGTTTCCGAGCCTTTCCGGTGGTATCCGAGTATTTCTGAGTCTCCGTGGCGCCCCCCACCTCTGGCCACATGCGGTATTGCATGCCATAGGAGTCAATTTGGAACAAATTATCTTCCTTTCCATTGAAACTCGCTTTGATATGCGAGTGCTTTGAAATACAAGCATGCTCGTAATCCAAGGTTCCACTGTATATGGTTTGATATGATATGCCGATTTAGAAAATTGCAAACAGATTTAAAGGGACACTAGCTCATCAGCATTTGGGAGCACGGCACACTTTTGAATACAGTTTTGCACATTGATTCACGTTTAGAGAGTGTGTATAGGTGTGAGCGATCCCCTTAGTAGGTTTTGGAGTCTTTTAGCACTCAATAGCACAACATAGCAGCGTGCAAATACGCCCATTTTAAATTTTTACTTATCGAAGATGACGTCAGACGTATGCTGACGAAACGCATAGGGAGAAACCGCTGGGATACATACGCTAGTTGGAGCGTAGGTGGAATGTAAACCAGCGTTCCCATTGCTTTTAATGCTGGATCTATATCTACATGAATGTAAGTGCATTACCATTGTTTTAAAAAAAAACAAATGAAAATACTACACATGAGAGTTTTCTCCTCTCTCTCTGCACTATTAAATCTCTACTAAGTGTCCATTAGGATGCGGGAGCACCGTGCTGTATATCTCTAGAAGACCTCCTCCACCAGAATAGCCAGGTAGATGTTGCTATCAACCTGAGTTGGATGTGTGGTGGTGCGCAGCTTGTGATGTTAGGAAAGATCTTATTGCCGTGTCTGACTCCGTGTAATAGGAGTCATTAAAGTGTGGTGAGTGCGCTGGGCATCTATATGTTGGTAGAAAGGACAACACTTTTTACGTTTGGTGGATGAATATCACATTCTCACTTAAATTTACATTGGACTTTATGAACTTTTTTGGCACTGATTACTCAATTGGATTTTATTGTCACTACCCATAACACTTTGGTGTTAATTTCATGTTCACAATTTTTTACCTAATTTGTGATTATATGTCGTATAGTTTGTTGTTTTTCACATCATAATTGGGAGCGCTGTTTCTAATTAATTCTCATTAAAACGTATCAAATGCCCCGTACACATTTGGAAAAGGTCTGATGAGAGCTTTTGGTCGGGAATCCCGACCGTGTGTATGCTCCATCAGACTTTTTCCAACAGACAGACTGCTGGAAAAAAAAAAAAAGAGAGCTGGTTCTCTTTTTTCCCATCAGGAAAAAACTGTTTGGAATTTCCGATCATGTGTACAAATCCCGACGCGCTAAATTCCGACGCATGCTCGGAAACAAATCAACACATGCTTGGAAGTATAGAACTTCATTTTGTCGGCTCGTCTTAGTCTTATACGTCACCACGTTCTTGGCAGTCAAAAGTTCATTGGATTTTTGTGTGACCGTGTGTATGCAAGGCAGGCTTGAGAGGAATTCCGGCGGAAAAACCATCCAATTTTTTTCTGACGGCAAAACCGGTCATGTGTACGGGGCAAAAGAGTGTATGGCTACCATTAGTGATGAACAGACTATTTGGAGAATATAGTCTCTAGGGTAGGTAGATAATACAAATATATGGTAAATATATATTCTGTCACTACTCATGCCCCAAAAATAATGAGAACATAAGCCACTTTTTTATTAAAAATCGAAACCGTATTTATTAAGTGTATCTTTTATTTACAAGTACCATTCCACTCAAATTATCATATTGTCTACATATGTCTATACTAATACATTCAAAGGCTGCCCTTAAACCCCTTCATGTACCCTACGTCATGTTTGTTCTGTACTTGTTGTTTTCTCACTTTTGTGTAAAACAAAACTATGAAAAAGTTGAAGAACTTTATTCTTTACATATAATGCTGAAAAAATAAATAAAAATGAGCTGCATGAAGATTTTATGAGCTTTGTTTCATAGAGCGATGCCCTTGATGGCATAGACCTCAGTTTACTAAGTTCCATGTGTTAATTTAACCGTATTTGTTATTCTATCCAGTGTTAAAATTCCCATCAAAACATTCATTTCACTTCCCAAGCAATACGTAGGTTTGAGATTTTCTTTCTGTTGCATACAGTACAAAACAACTTAAAAGAGAACCTTTCCTTAGCCAACATTGATTTCACTATACCTAGGCACTGTGTATCATGCCAGGTCGGAGCAAGAAAGTTGGGGTGGTGACCCCTTTTTACATCTCCTGCCCTATTATCAGTCAAAGTGTTACTAAACCCACAACAGTAAAATCAGGGTGTATATGTAGTAAAGCATGCTTGTTATACTCACTGTGGAACCTAAGGGGTTAATACTCTGCATTGTGTAAAAAGGCTGTTTGATCCTGTCTTCTCTGATCCTCCCCTTCCACAGTCTCCAAACCATCTCCTGATAGAACAGAGCCTTAAGGGCACTCTGCACATGCTCAGTTTGGTGTGTAGCGTTGAAGAGTTTTTTTTTCTTGGGAAGGTGCATGTGATCGTCCCAGGGCCAATCAGCACTGTCCAGACAGAGGGTTGGAGGGTCCTGCAGCATCATAGGACAATCAGAGGAGAATGAAAACGCCTCCTACAAGCTTTAACCAGACACTGACAATAGTCAGAAGACTGCTATATACTGCTAAGAAAAGGTATTTAGCAGTTTTTATTTACTAAAACTATTGCATTTCCATGTTCTGTGTATTGTGGGAGACCAGATAAAGTGAATGCAGAGTACTGGGTTTAATGAGTCTGCCTTTCAAATATAGGGAGGACCAGGGATGAGCCAAACTGCCTTGGGTTCGGTTCAAGCAGGGTTCAGCAAACTTCAAAGAAGTTCAGATGCCGTATTCCATCCCAATGAAAACAGTGGGAGCCGAATCCATCAACTCAAAGCAAAGGGCTGACAAAAAACATGCTGAGGGGCATTGCCTTTAGGAACATGTATGTAAAAAATTGTTCTTTTTTAACCACTTCCGGACCGCCGTATGCCGATATACGTCGGCTGTTTGAAGAGGGATATCTCTGTTATACCCAGGTATCCTCTTCTTCAGCCAGCCGTCCGGTTTCCGATAATTGTTTGCCGCAATATCACCGTTATCGCTTACCAGAGCCGTCGGTCAAAATTTTTGTTGTGACTACGATATTACGGCAGACACATCAGACACTTTTGACGCTATTTTGGGACCATTCACATTTATACAGCAATCAGTGCTATAAATATGCACTGATTACTGTATAAATGTGACTGGCAGGGAAGGGGTTAACCACTAGGGGGCGAGTAAGAGGTTAAGTGTGTCCTAGGGAGTGATTCTAACTGTTAGGGGGCGTGGCTTACTGTAACACGACACTGATCACTGCTCCCGATGACAGGGAGCAGATGATCAGTGTCCTGTCTCTAGGCAGAACAGGGAGATGCCTTGTTTACACAGGCATCCCCCCGTTCTGCACCTCTGTGACACAATCGCGGGACACTGGCGGACATCGAGTCCGCGGGTCCCGCGGGCGACTCGCGCGTGCCCACACGGCAGCAAATTTAAAGGGACGTAGCTGTACACCCATTTGCCTGTCCATGCCATTCTGCCGACGTAAAAGTGCATGCGCTGGTCGGCAAATGGTTAAAGGGCCATTTTTAATTTTTTTTGCATTTTAGTCCAAATATGAGATCTGAGGTCTTTTTAGACCCCAGATCTCATATTTAAGAGGACCTGTCATGCTTTTTTCTATTACAAGGGATGTTTACATTCATTGTAATAGGAATAAAAGTGACACCATTTTTTTTTTTTAAAAGAACAGTGTAAAAAATAAAAATAAAAGGTAAAAGAAAAAAGAAAAAAAAATGTTTTAAATGCGCCCCGTCCCACCGAGCTCGCGTGCAGAAGCGAACGCATACGTGAGCAGTACCCGCATATGAAAACGGTGTTCAAACCACACGTGAGGTATCGCCGAGATCGGTAGAGCAAGAGCAATAATTCTAGCCCTAGACCTCCTCTGTAACTCAAAACATTCAACCTGTAGAATTTTTTAAACGTCGCCTATGGAGATTTTTATGGGTAAAAGTGTGTCGCCATTCCATGAGCAGGCGCAATTTTGAAGCATGACATGTTGGGTATCAATTTACTCGGCGTAACATTATCTTTTACAATATAAAAAAAAAAATTGGGCTAACTTTACTGTTGTCTTATTTTTTAATTAACAAAAAAGACCGCTGCGCAAATATGGTATGACATAAAGTATTGCAATAACTGCCATTTTATTCTCTAGGGTGTTAGAAAAAAACATGTATAATGTTTGGTGGTTCTAATTAATTTTCTAGCAAAAAAAAATTGTTTTTAACCTGTAAACAACAAATCTCAGAAAGAGGCTTGGTCCTTAAATGGTTAATACTCCATTTGGCCATGAGCAGTGAATTTTTCTAAAGCAATGACATTTACAAAAAAATTGCTGGCAAATTACATTTCCCTGGCTTTTTGAAAAATAATAAAACACACACAAAAACAGCACACAAAGGTTCCAGAAGTGGCAGGGACACTGGGAGTGCTGTATTGCTGTGCAAGGGGATTATTTTGAAGGTAATAGTGTCTAAACATAGATAAATAAAGTACTTTATTGTGAACAGCGCTAGTCTCAAAACTTTTTGATACCACCTCGTATGCTGCTGCTATTATCAGTTTACAGAGATTTAAGTAAGTGATTTAACAGAGTGGGCCAGGGGTCTACAAACTTTCTTAACAAAGGGCCAGTTTGCTGTCCTTCAGACTTTGTGGGGGGGGGGGGGGGATTGTGGACATTGGGAGCAAACAATGCCTCATGCTTCGTGGTCACTAGGATTAAAAAGAATTACTCAGCGCCTGTGGTCAGAAGGGGGAGGATGCCCCACAATTGGTATTAGTGGGAGGAATAATGCCCGATCATTGGTATTAGTGGGAGGAATAATGCCCGATCATTGGTATTAGTGGGAGGAATATTTCCCGATCATTGGTATTAGTGGGAGGAATAATTGCTAATCATTGGTATTAGTGGGAGGAATAATACCTGATCATTGGTATTAGTGGGAGGAATAATGCCCGATCATTGGTATTAGTGGGAGGAATAATGCCCGATCATTGGTATTAGTGGGAGGAATATTTCCCGATCATTGGTATAAGTGGGAGGAATAATTGCTAATCATTGGTATTAGTGGGAGGAATAATTCCCGATCATTGGTATTAGTGGGAGGAATATTTCCTGATCATTGGTATTAGTGGGAGGAATAATTTCTGATCATTGGTATTAGTGGGAGGAGTATTTCCTGATCATTGGTATTAGTGGGAGGAATAATTGCTGATCATTGGTATTAGTGGGAGGAATAATTGCTGATCGTTGGTATTAGTGGTAGGAATATTTGCCGATCATTGGTATTAGTGGGAGGAATAATTCCTGATCACTGGTATTAGTGGGAGGAGTATTTCCTGATCATTGGTATTAATGAGAGGAATAATTGCTGATCATTGGTATTGGTGGGCAGAATAATACCTGATCATTGGTATTAGTGGGAGGAATAATTGCTGATCATTGGTATTAGTGGGAGGAACAATTGCCGATCATTGGTATTAGTGGGAGGAATAATTGCCGATCATTGGTATTAGTGGGAGGAATAATTTCTGATCATTGGTATTAGTGGGAGGAGTATTTCCTGATCATTGGTATTAGTGGGAGGAACAATTGCCGATCATTGGTATTAGTGGTAGGAATATTTGCCGATCATTGGTATTAGTGGGAGGAATATTTCCTGATCATTGGTATTAGTGGGAGGAATAATTCCTGATCATTGGTATTAGTGGGAGGAATATCTGCTGATCATTGGTATTGGTGGGAGGAATAATACCTGATCTTTGGTATTAGTGGGAGGAATAATTGCTGATCATTGGTATTACTGGAAGGAGTAATTCCAGGATCATTGGTATTAGTGGGAGGAATAATGCCCGATCATTGGTATTAGTGGGAGGAATAATACCTGATCATTGGTATTAGTGGGAGGAATAATTGCTGATCATTGGTATTAGTGGGAGGAATAATTGCTGATCATTGATATTAGTTGGAGGAATAATTGCTGATCATTGGTCTTATTGGGAGGAATAATTGCTGATCATTGGTATTAGTGGGAGGAATAATTGCTGATCATTGGTATTAGTGGGAGGAATAATTGCTGATCATTGATATTAGTTGGAGGAATAATTGCTGATCATTGGTCTTATTGGGAGGAATAATTGCTGATCATTGGTATTAGTGGGAGGAACAATTGCCGATCATTGGTATTAGTGGGAGGAATAATTGCAGATCATTGGTATTAGTGGGAGGAATAATTTCTGATCATTGGTATTAGTGGGAGGAGTATTTCCTGATCATTGGTATTAGTGGGAGGAATAATTGCTGATCATTGGTATTAGTGGTAGGAATAATTGCCGATCATTGGTATTAGTGGGAGGAATATTTCCTGATCATTGGTATTAGTAGGAGGAATATTTCCTGGTCATTGGTATTAGTGGGAGGAATAATTCCTGATCATTGGTATTAGTGGGAGGAATATCTGCTGATCATTGGTATTGGTGGGAGGAATAATACCTGATCTTTGGTATTAGTGGGAGGAATAATTGCTGATCATTGGTATTACTGGAAGGAGTAATTCCAGGATCATTGGTATTAGTGGTAGGAATAATGCCCGATCATTGGTATTAGTGGGAGGAATAATTGCTGATCATTGATATTAGTGGTAGGAATAATTCCTGATCATTGGTATTAGTGGGAGTCATTGGGAGAAATTATACCCCATTGTTGGTGTCATTGGGAAATAATGGCGACACATCATTGTTGTCAGTGGGATCAATTTTGTCTTGTTATAGTTATAGTGAGAGGAGTTATATATATTATATATTATATTATATATATTATTATAGAGGGAGTTATAGTGCCCCAAGGGTCAGATAAAGGAAAATAAAAGGCCACATCCATGGCCTCATTCTAAGCTACAATAATAAAATATATCAGTGCCCTCCCTTTTTTTGTATCGCCAGGCACCTTCAACTTCCCCATTGTGAAGCCTCGTACACACGACCGTTTTTTTTTGGCAAGAAACGACAAGAAAACTGCTGGCAGAGCTTTCTTGCCGAGAAAACCGGTCGTGTGTACGAGGCTTTCAGGTTTCTCGTCAAGAAAACTGCCCAGAATCTCAACGAGAAAAAAAGAAGACCTGCTTTCTTTTTTCTCGTCGGGAGTCTCATTTTTCTCGTCGTGATTCTCGTCAGACTGTATTTGGACGAGAAAACCGTTTGTGTGTATGCTTTTCCAAGTCTTCAAAAACCGCGCATGGTCAGAATCAAGTATGAGACGGGAGCGCACCTTCTTGTAAAACTAGCGTTCGTAATGGAGATAGCACATTCGTCACGCTGTAACGAACTGAAAGCACGAAGACTGAAAAGCGCGAATCGTCTCTCCCCAAACTTTTACTAACACGCGGTAACACGAGATCAGCAAAAGCAGCCAAAGGGGTGGCGCCATTGGAATAGAACTTCCCCTTTATACTGCCGTTGTACGTGTTGTACGTGACCGCGCTTTACAACAACGAGATTTTGGATTGACAGTGTGTATGCAAGGAAAGCTTGACAAGAAACCCATCGAGAAAAACAACGTTTTTTTTTTTTTTTTGCGACGAGATTCTCGGTTGTGTTTACAAGGCTTCAGACTTCTGCCTATAAATATGGCACTACCTGCACATAGTGTGTATGTTCTCCCTGTGACTGTGTGGGTTTCCTCTGGGTACTCCAGAGACATGCTCGTAGGTTAATTGGCTCCTGTCTAAATGGGCTCTAGTATGTGTATGAATGTGAGTTAAAGTGGTTGTAAACTCAGAAGGTTTTTGATCTTAATGTATTCTATGCATTAAGATCAAAAACCTTTTGTGTGCAGCAGCCCCCCAGCCCCCCTAATACTTTCCTGAGCCCCATCTCTCTCCAGTAATGTCCACGAGTTCCTCGGCCGTCCGGGACTCTCCTCCTGATTGGCTGAGACACATCTGTGGCGCCATTGGCTCCTGATGCTGTTAATCAAAGTAATTTAGCCAATCAGGAGAGCGAGGTGGTGGGGCCGAACCGGGGCTTTGTGTCTGAATGGACACAGGGAGCTGTGACTCAGCTCGGGTGCCCCCATAGCAAGCTGCTTGCCGTTGGTGCACTCGACAGGAGGGAGGGGCCTGGAGTGCCAAAGAGGTACCCGAGAAGAGGAGGATCCGGGCTGCTCTGTGCAAAACCAACTGCACAGAGGAGGTAAGTACAACATGTTTATTATGTTTAGAGAAAAAAAAAACTGACACTTTACAATCACTTTAAGGACCTTAGACTGTAAGCTCCTTGAGGGCAGAGACTGATTTGAATGTACAATATATATGTAAAGTGCTGTGTAAATTGACAGCATTATATATGCAAGTCAATTATAAATTTTAATTCTTGTTAAATACCTGTGCTATTTTAAGATGTTATCTGACAATGTAAGGGATTGTTATATGAATATGAAGATTTTACAAAGTATTTCAACTTAAATTTAGAATTTTCTCATGCAAAACTTCTACCCTATGCTTAACCCGGCAACCTGTACATTTTGACGCCAGATTTTAATCATACGTGTAGCAGACACGGCTTACAGAAATGCAAAGTTCTCTTAATCCGTGCTCTCGCCCTGAGGTGTGCAATGCCGGTATTAGATTTGCACCAGCCCAATGAAATAGCAGGAATTAAAGCCTAAGAGTCACAAGTGGAAGATATCCAGACAAATCTGTTAGCTAGAATTACATCACCTGATTGTGGTTGACCTGCTGCTGAGAGAAAGGTGCCTAAGGGGATAACATTTTAATCAGCAAGGTACAAAATTACCCTTATTTCCACCTTTCTACCATAGGGTGGCTGTTTTGGGTTTTATAGTTCAAAGCAATTGAAAGCATTTTGCGGAACATTACATATTTTTGTCACTATGGTAACAAGTAATGTTAGGTACCTGTTCTCCGTTAAATTAAGTGTGATTTGCCATTATGGGAAATGTGATGCAATTGTGATCTATTTCTTTCGTAGCTGGAAAATAGCATTTTTTTTTTTTTTTTCTTAAAGCCATTGATTTGGGGAAGTTACAGGATGATATGTTCTTCATAAATTTTCATTGTTGTAACATGATTGTGTCAGGTGTAGACACTTGACCTCATATTTGTCTCAAGGGAGAAGGTGCCTTGCTTGAAATGTTAATTTATGAGGCCAGAAAAGCGACATTGTTGCATGTAGAATTGGCAGGTTACAAGAGCGGCTGAACGCAAATTAGGAAATCCAAATAATACACTTGCAAAAAAAAAAACCAAAGGGAATAATTAATATTGGAATGAAAAGTCTGTGCATCAAAGAACAAAAGCGCCTTCTCTCTTTTGTAATTGAATTGATCTTATAATACAGCAAAATGCCAAAATTCAGTTGGGAACAATTAAGATCAGTGTTTGCTAGGTTAGTGCTCGACTGAGCAATTTAGATTTTTTTTTAACTGCAAAAAAAATTGGATTTTTTGGCTGTTTTAGGCGGTACCACGTCCCTTGTAATTTATGCAAAAAATAAATAAAAATCTAACCAGATGGGACTTTACTTTTACCAGAAAGGAACAATTATACAAAGAAAATGTCCAAAAAGTTATATTTTTTTTACAAACATTTATAAAAAAAAAAAACTATAGATAAAAACTGAGTTTACAGTATCCTGTGCCCTTGGCCATATAACTATGCCAGCCAAAAAAAGCACAATGTTGAAACACAGTCAGTATACTTTGCAGGCGTGATATAAGAGGTTGACGTGTTTCGCTCATAGCTTCATCAGGACCTTGTCATCTTGACTGCAAAGGTAAAAATAAAATAAAAGGCCTGGCCAAGAAAAAGACACAGTGAGAGACCTGTAATATATACATAGTATAATATTGCATTTTAATCACAATCCGTGTGAATTTACACACCCCTTTAGGCAATGTAGTCTGAGACCATTGTGTCAGAGTAGAATAGGATATTGGGAGGGTAACATATACAGATCAATTGGTATGTTTTTTAACTGGATGGCAGACTCAAACATCTGATTTTGAAAGAGAAATTCAAAAGTTTCATCCCCTCCAAATTTTCACATACTTGGATTTAAGTGGTTGTAAACCCATTTTTATAATTTTATGCTACAGGTAAGCCTATATTAAGGCTTACCTGTAGCTACCCTGGATATCTCCCAAACATGCACGGTTTAGGAGATATCCCCCTGTGTCTGCATGTGCTGAAGTGATTGGCACATGCGCACTGAAGCAATGGCACGTCGTGCCGCTGCTTCAGTTAGATGTGCCGTTACCGGCGGCTCCCGTGCGCATGCGCGGGAGTGACGTCATCGCAGCTCTGGCCAATCACAGCGCCGGAGCCGCGATACCCGGAAGTAAGCTCAGGGAGAGATGTCCGCGGCCGGAGGGGGGTCGAGGATGGCTGCGGGGGCTTCGATCTAAGGTAAGTAATACATAATGAGCTAGTATGCTATGCATACTAGCTCATTATGCCTTTGTCTTGTAGGTTGAATACCCAATCACATGCACGGAAAACAAAAAATATTTTGCTTGCACATGATTGGATGATGTAACAGGATGCAGTTTGTTGGTGAAGGGCTGGAGAGCAGTACAATAATGAGTGTCTGCAGGCAACAGTGAAGCATGGTGGAGCTTCCTTGCAAGTTTGGGGCCGCGTTTCTGCAAATGGAGTTGGAGATTTGGTCAGGACCAATGGTGTCCTCAATGCTGAGAAATACTGGCAGATACTTATCCATCATGCCATACCATCAGGGAGGCATTTGATTGGCCCAATTTTTTATTTTTTTATGTGTTGGCTGACAGCACAGCATTCTTGCGGTCTGCATGGTGTCAGCCCTGCCCATTTGTCTTTTGCTAAACTATTCTTACCCTGCCATAGCTGCTCTGAATTCAGGAGCAGTGCAGTAGCATTGCCACCCCATCACAGGAAGCTGAAGTAGGTGGACTTCAGTGCCAGGATCAATAATTATTTGTGAAACTTTGTAGTGGGAGTAAGGGGAAAGCTCAAGTACAGATACACTGATAGCTAAATGCTGCAGGACATTCTTTTTTATGGGAGGTTAATAAGTCTACTTTAAATATGTTTTGAGATCAAGCTCCTCTTTTCCCCTGTATATGCAAAAGCTATACTCCTGTGTACTGATGCTCTTCCTTCTCGACATAGGTGTGCGCAGCCTTTGGCATTAGGGTGTGCACCCCAAAGCTCAAACACACCCTACCGATCACTCACGATGTTCATTCAGAAAGGGAAGGGGCCAGTAAATGACATATTTACTTGCCCCTTCCCCCACTCATCCTAAAACATCCACAGCAACAACCGGTGGGAGAGGGGGGAAGCTGGCAGTGCTGTGGGGGGAAGGAGGGGGAGCCAGGTCAGTAGGGGGAATCTGTTCTGCACAGGGTGATTCAGGTGTGCCTGGGCACACCTGGCACACCCTGTGCGCAAGCCTATGCTTCTCAACTTGTAACAGCTTAACCACTTGTGGACCACCCATCTGCAATGTACTGTGGGCGGGCGACCCGTGCAGGCAAAGACTACTTCAGAGTTTACAGTTGTGATTGTACACAGCGGAAGTCTGTCAGCAGATCCATGGCCGGTACCTGCTGATCGTCTGTATCCAATCACAGCCCAGCACTCTATGTTGACAAACAACACAGTGCTCTGTACAGAGGGAACAATGTCTCTGCAAAGCAGGAATAAGAAGAGATCATAAGTAAAAAGCAATACACATTACACACATTACCCATTGTTAGGCACACATTTAACCCTTTGATTGCCCTAGATGTTAACCCCTTCCTAGCAAGTGTCATTTGTACAGTGACCCTGTATAGTATTATCTCTGATCACTGTATTAGTGTGACCGGTGATGTCAGGGATAGTTAGTCAGTTTCCACCCCCCCCCCCCCACCATCAGTTAGGGGTTGATTTTTTTACTATGGAGAGTGCAAAATCTGTTGCAGCTCTGCATAGAAACCAATCAGATTTTAAATTCAGCTTGTTCATTTAACCACTTAACGACCGCTCACTGTATATATACGTCGGCAGAATGGCACGGACAGGCACAATCACGTACCTGTACGTGCCTGCCTTCGTATAGTTGGGGGGTCCCATCTGCCCTCCCCTTCTATACAGTGAGCGGTCGGCATCGTTCCGGGAGCGATCCGTGATGAGGGGACGGCCATTCGTTTCCGGCCACCCCCTCGCGATCGCTCCCGGCGAATGAAAAGCTTCCTCTGCCTGTGCAATGTTTACACAGGCAGGAGGAAGTGATGTCATCTCTCATGCGGGGCTCACATATACCGAGCGCCGCATGAGAGAAGACACAGAGGTTAGTGCACTAAACAGCACACTGACAACACACACATAGGCACACAATCGCCCCCCAGGCCCCCCCAGACACCTCCAGATCACCCCCCAGCCCCCAGTCACAGTGTCACTGATTGCAGTGACCATTTATTTACTGATCACTGCAATCAGTGACATTTGTGACTGTAAAAGTGTCAGGGCAGAGTGTTTTAGGTCCAGTGTAGCCCCCTAACCCCCCTAATAAAGGTTTAACCCCTTGATTGCCCCCCAGGTAACCCTTTCACCCCCTAGCACCGCTGTCACTAAGCGATCGTTTTTCTGATCGCTGTATTAGTGTCGGTGATGCCGATAGGTAGCCAGTTATTTTTTTAGGTTCGCCGCAGGTTTTTATAGCGTCGGGTACCCCCATATATTACCTAATAAAGGTTTAACCGTTTAACCCCTTGATCGCCCCCCAGGTAACCCTTTCACCCCCTTTTGCCAGTGTCACTAAGCGATCGTTTTTCTGATCGCTGTCTTAGTGTCGGTGATGCCGATAGGTAGCCAGTTATTTTTTTTAGGTTCGCCGCAGGTTTTTATAGCGTCAGGTACCCCCATATATTACCTAATAAAGGTTTAACCCCTTGATCGCCCCCCAGGTAACCCTTTCACCCCCTTTTGCCAGTGTCACTAAGCGATCGTTTTTCTGATCGCTGTCTTAGTTATGCTGGTGCCGATAGGTAGCCAGTTATTTTTTTTGGTTCGCCGCAGGTTTTTATAGCGTCAGGTACCCCCATATATTACCTAATGAAGGTTTAACCCCTTGATCGCCCCCCCCCCCAGCTAACCCTTTCACCCCCTTTTGCCAGTGTCACTAAGCAATCGTTTTTCTGATCGCTGTCTTATGCCCCATACACACGATCATTTTTAATGTCATTATTAAAACTGACGTTTTTCTCGTCATTTTTTTTCTTGTTTCCTCTCAAGCCTGTCTTGCGTACACACCATCATTTTAAAAAATGTTCAAGAAAAGCGCAGTGACGTACACCACGTACGACGGCACTATAAAGGGGAAGTTCGTTCGAATGGCGCCACCCTTCATGTTAGTAAAGTTTGTTGAGAGACGATTCGCTCTTTTCAGTCTAGTGCTTTTCAGTCCGTTACAGCATGACGAATGTGCTATCTCCATTACGAACGCTAGTTTTACCAGAACGAGCGCTCCCGTCTCATACTTGATTCTGAGCATGCGCATTTTTTTTCACGTCGTTAAAGCATACACACTATCGTTTTTCACGTCGTTTAAAAAAACGACATGAAAAACGACGTGAAAAAAGAGAGCATGTTCGAAATTTTTAATGCCCGTTTTTCACGTCGTTAAAAATGCTCTGGAGCATACACACGATCATTTTTAATGGCCATTTTTTTTAATGGCATTTTTAACGGCATGAAAAATGATCGTGTGTATGGGGCATTAGAGTCGGGGAGGCTGATAGGTAGCCAGTTATTTTTTTTTAGGTTCGCCGCAGGTTTTTATAGCGTCTGGTACCCCCATATATTATCTAATAAAGGATTAACCCCTTGATCGCCCCCCAGGTAACCCTTTCACCCCCTTTTGCCAGTGTCACTAAGCAATCTTTTTTCTGATCGCTGTATTAGCTATGCTGGTGCCGATAGGTAGCCAGTTATTTTTTTTAGGTTCGCCGCAGGTTTTTATAGCGTCAGGTACCCCCATATATTATCTAATAAAGGTTTAACCCCCTGATTGCCCCTAGTTAACCCTTTCACCAGTGATCACCATATAAGTGTTACGGGTGATGCTGGTTAGTTAGTTTGCTTTTTATAGTGTCAGGGCACCCGCCGTATATAACCCAATAAAGGTTTAACCCCCTGATCGCCCGGCGGGTGATATCAATTAGGTTTTATCGTCAGAGAGGGTCTGCGTCGCCCCAGGCAGCATCAGGTTAGTGCCAGTATCTGAACAGATCAATATCTGATCAGATCTATACTAGCGTCCCAGCAGTTTAGGGTTCCCAAAAACGCAGTGTTAGCGGGATCAGCCCAGATACCTGCTAGCACCTGCGTTTTGCCCCTCCGTCCAGCCCAGGCCACCCAAGTGCAGTATCGATCGATCACTGTCACTTACAAAACACAACACACATAACTGCAGCGTTCGTAGAGACAGGCCTGATCCCTGCGACTCCAGTGCTGTAGGAGGTGATTTCACCACCACAGTTAAAAAAAAAAGAGCATATATGCCGAAGCATGGGGGCAGCAGGGGCGGAGGAGCGATTTTGCTCCTAATGCCGCGTACATACGGTCAAAATTCCGACGGAGGCTTGCCCGTGGAAAAGTCCGACCATGTGTGTGCGGCATAACTTTTGCGGGAGGATGCCCCCATGCTTCGGCATATATAAATGGTGCATGTATGCCCATCATTAGAAGTGGGTGGATGAAGGGAGGTATTCTAATGGTGGGCATACCCACCGATCAATCTTTTTTTTTCGTTCAGCCAACAAGCTGCATGAAAAAAAAGATTACAATACATGTCCAACAAGGACCAGCAACATACTGGTATATTGCTGGACTTTGAATGGTTATACCAGATTGATGCCTGCGGGTTTAGGTATCATCTTGGTATCATTCTTTTCAGCCAGCAGCCGCCTTTCATGTAAAAGCAATCCTAGCGGCTAATTAGCCTCTGGAGTGCTTTTCCAAGCAGTGGGAAGGAATGTCCCCCCCCGGATATAAAAAGCGCCATTGGGAAATTGGGAAAGCATTTTATCGCACCGATCTTGGTGTGGTCAGATGCTTTGAGGGCAGAGGAAAGATCTAGGGTCCAATAGACCCCAGTTTTTTCAAAAAAAAGAGTACCTGTCACTACCTATTGCTATCATAGGGGATATTAACATTCCCTGAGATAACAATAAAAATGATAAAAAAAAAAAAAAAAATATGGAAGGAACAGTTTAAAAATAAAATAAAAAAGCAAAATTAATAATAAAAAAAAAAATGCACCCCTGTCCCGCTCTGCTCTTGCGCAATGGCGAACGCAAGCGTCGGTCTGGCGTCATATGTAAACAGCAATTGCATCATGCATGTGAGGTATCACCGCGAAGGTCAGATCGAGGGCAGTCATTTTAGCAGTAGATCTTCTCTGTAAATCTAACGTGGTAACCTGTAAAGGCTTTTAAAGGCTTTTAAAAATGTATGTAGTTTGTCACCACTGCGCGTTTGTGCGAAATTTTAAAGCATGTCGTGTTTGGTATCTATGTACTCGGCCTAAGATCATATTTCTTATTTCATCAAACATTTGGGCAATATAGTGTGTTTTAGTGCATTAAAATTAAAAAAAGTGTATTTTTTTCCCAAAAAAATGCGTTTGAAAAATCGCTGCGCAATTACTGTGTGGAAAAAAAAATGCAACACCCACCATTTTAATCTGTAGGGCCTTTGCTTTAAAAAAATATATAATGTTTGGGGGTTCAACATCATTTTCTTGCAAAAAAAAAATGTTTTCATGTAAACAAAAAGTGTCAGAAAGGGCTTTGTCTTCAAGTGGTTAGAAGAGTGGATGTAAGCTTCCTAATGTTGTGTATAAAATGCCAGGACAGTTCAAAACCCCCTCAGATGACCCCATTTTGGAAAGCAGACACCCCAAGCTATATACTGAGAGGCATGTTGAGTCCATGGAATATTTTATATGTTGACACAAGTTGCGGAAAAAAGACAATTTTTATTTTACTTTACTTTTTTTTTGCACAAAGTTGTCACTAAATGATATATTGCTCAAACATGCCATGGGCATATGTGGAATTACACCCCAAAATACATTCTGTTGCTTCTCCTGAGTACGGGGATAACACATGTGTTAGACTTTTTGGGAGCCTAGCCGCGTACGGGACCCCAAAAACCAAGCACCGCCTTCAGGCTTTCTAAGGGTATAAATTTTTGATTTCACACCTCACTGCCTATCACAGTTTCGGAGGCCATGGAATGCCCAGATGGCACAAAACCCCCCAAATGACCCAATTTTGGTAAGTAGACACCCCAAGCTATTTGCTGAGAGGTATGGTGAGTATTTTGCAGATCTCGCTTTTTGTCACAAAGTTCTGAAAATTTTTTAAAAAAAGAAAAATTATTTTCTTTCTTCATTTTCAAAAACAAATGAGAGCTGTAAAATACTCACCATGCCTCTCAGCAAATAGCTTGGGGTGTCTACTTTCCAAAATGGGGTCATTTGGGGGGGGGGTTTGTGCTATTTTGGCATTTTATGGCCTTCGAAACTGTGATAGGTAGTGAGGAGTGAAATCAAAAATTTGTGCCCTTAGAAATCCTTAAGGCGGTGCTTGGTTTTCGGGGGCCCGTACGTGGCTAGGCTCCTAAAAAGTCCCACACATGTGGTTTCCCCGTACTCAGGAGAAGCAGCAAAATGTATTTTGGGGTGCAATTCCACATATAACCATGGCATGTGTGAGCAATATATCATTTAGTGACAACTTTTTGTAATTTTTTATTTTTTTTTGTTATTATTTAATCACTTGGGACAAAAAAAAAATATTCAATGGGCTCAACATGCCTCTCAGTAATTTCCTTGGGGTGTCTACTTTCTAAAATGGGGTCATTTGGGGGGGGGGGGTTGTGCTATTTTGGCATTTTATGGCCTTCGAAACTGTGATAGGTAGTGAGGAGTGAAATCAAAAATTTGCGCCCTTAGAAATCCTGAAGGCGGTGCTTGGTTTCCGGGGTCCCGTACGTGGCTAGGCTCCTAAAAAGTCCCACACATGTGGTATTCCCGTACTCAGGAGAAGCAGCAAAATGTATTTTGGGGTGCAATTCCACATATAACCATGGCATGTGTGAGCAATATATCATTTAGTGACAACTTTTTGTAATTTTTTTTATTTTTTTAGTCATTATTCAATCACTTGGGACAAAAAAATAAAAATATTCAATGGGCTCAACATGCCTCTCAGCAATTTCCTTGGGGTGTCTACTTTCCAAAATGGGGTAATTTGGGGGGTTTTTGTACTGCCCTGCCATTTTAGCAACTCAAGAATTGAGATAGGCAGTCATAAATTAAAATTAGTGTAAATTCCAGAAAATGTACCCTAGTTTGTAGACGCTATAACTTTTGTGCAAACCAATAAATATAGGCTTATTGACATTTATTTTACTAAAGACATGTGGCTGAATACATTTTGGCCTAAATGTATGACTAAAATTGAGTTTATTCGATTTTTCTTATAACAAAAGATAGAAAATATAATTTTTTCTCAAAATATTCAGTCTTTTTCCGTTTATATCGCAAAAAAAATATTTCAGAGGCAATCAAATACCATTAAAAGAAAGCTCTATTTGTGGGAAGAAAAGGACGCAAATTTCGTTTGGGTACAACATTGCATGTCCGCACAATTTCCAGTTAAACAGCGCAGTGCCAAATTGTGAAATCACCTCTGGTCCTTTAGCTACCAAATGGTCCGGGGCTTAAGTGGTTAAGCTTTGACAATAAAATCTGGAAGCAGATTGGTTTCTATGCAGAGCTGCACCAGATTTTGCACTCTCCAGTTTTAGTAATTTAACCCCTTAGTGTCAGATTGCCTGCTGCACTATCGCAGTCCCATTATAAGGTGTCATTAGTAGTATAAAAAAAAAATCCAATGTATATGCCATAATTTGTAGCGCTATAACTATAACCAATCAATATACACTTGTTGGGTTTTTTATTACCAAAGACTTGTAGCAGAATACATTTTGGCCTAAATTTATGAGGAAAATGTGATATATTTTTTTTTTTTCAGTTCAATTAAGTTTTAGAAATTGACAAGAGAGAAAAAAAAAAAATATAATCAACTTATAGCCAAGACTCCATTAGTATTGTCATTTAAATGTACATCAGAATCTATGGAAAAGATCCTCAGGATTTGCCCTGATGACCATTCAGAGTAATCAGAGTGAGAGAAAGAGGAAAAAGAGAAGGTAAGTCTAGAATTTGCACCAATTAAGTTTGTTTAGGACTGAAGTAGGATTGGGAAGGGTAATGAAGTGCGCCCGTAAGGACCACATCTTTTCAGAGTGAATGTATGCTTCTCTATTTGGAGATAATATAGTTTCATATGCAGTGGGTTTGAATCAATTGAACCGTGTTCCCTTGGGATGGGGAAGTCGTGGATTTCCAAAGCCTAACAATCGAAAGTCTTGCTGCTAGTAGTATGTGGGTTACTACTGTGCGTAGGGGTGATGGAATTAATTCTATAGAGAGGTTAAGCAAGGCTAGGCCCAGAGACCTAGGGATAGGGAGACGGGAAGCGCCTGAGAGAAGACTAAAGATTTCTGTCCAAAATGTAGTTAGGAGCGGACAGCTCCATAGTATATGGAGAAGGGACCCTTCCCCTCTGCATCCTCTCCAACAAAGAGAGGTTAGGTGGGGGTTAAACATGGAGATCTTTAGAGGGGTTAGGTACCAGCGTTGCGTAATTTCATGGGTCAGCTCCCAGAAAGTAGTGCAGTGGGTATTATAGTATACCGACTTTAGTGCTTGTTGCCATTGAGATGGTGTGAACCAGCTGGCCATAGGGCAGACAGGGAATTTGCCCGGTGGGCCGGGGCCGCCCACTCTGTGACATGTGGATGATCAGGCCGCACAGCGGGAGGTAAGCGATGAGCACGGCCTGGACAGGGTAAATACAGGCCGCGGCTGCCGCTCGCCTACCGTTATGAGGCCATACCTGTGTCATCTCTGGCAGAACTAGCGGCTGCATGGGCTGAGCTGTGTGTCTCTCTCACACACAGCTCAGCCTCAGAGCCGCGCTGACAGTTCCACTCTCCACTTCTCCTCCAGCCATGAGCGTCCGCACAGGTGGGGTAAGGTGGGGAGAGCTGCAGGCTGCTGTCCGGATGTTTCCTCCACTCGCCCCCTCTCTCCTTCTCATGTCGGCAGCAGGGGAAGAGAAGTCTTTCCTGCCCGTTCTTCTTCCCTCCCCATTGGCCACAGCGGAGGGCCAATCAGAAAAACTAGAGGGGCATCATGGGAAATGTAGTCCCAGTTGTTCTCAGCAGGGAGCAGACTACAGTCCCCAGCATGCACTCTGCTGGGGAAAAGAGAAAACCCGGAAACAAGGTGAGGAATGCTACACTGTAGCAGCTACAGGAGACATGGAAAAAGAAAGAGGACTGTGCTGGGGAAACTAATAGCCCCAGCATCACCAGAGAGAGCCACGCTGTACCCGCACCACAAGAGAGCCACGCTGTACCCACACCACCAGAGAGCCATGCTGTACCCGCACTACCAGAGAGAGCATCGCTGTACCCACACCACCAGAGAGAGCCACGTTGTAGCCGCACCACCAGAGAGAGCCACTCTGTACCCTCGCCACCAGAGAGAGCCACGCTGTACCCGCACCACCACCAGAGAGCCATGCTGTACCCGCATCACCAGAGAGAGCCACGCTGTACCCGCATCACCAGAGAGAGCCACGCTGTACCCGCATCACCAGAGAGAGCCACGCTGTACCCTCACCACCAGAGAGAGAGAGAGCCACGCTGTACCCACACCACAAGAGAGATCCACGCTGTACCCGCACCACCAGAGAGAGCCAGGCTGTACCCGCACCACCAGAGAGAGCCACGCTGTACCAGCATCACCAGAGAGAGCCACGCTGTACCCGCACCACAAGAGAGCCATGCTGTACCCACACCACCAGAGAGCCACGCTGTACCCGCACCACCAGAGAGAGCATCGCTGTACCCGCACCACCAGAGAGAGCCACGTTGTAGCCGCACCACCAGAGAGCCACGCTGTACCCGCACCACCAGAGAGAGCCACGCTGTACCCGCACCCCCAGAGAGAGCCACGCTGTACCCGCACCACCACCAGAGAGCCATGCTGTACCCGCACCACCAGAGAGAGCCATGCTGTACCCGCACCACCAGAGAGAGCCACGCTGTACCCGCATCACCAGAGAGAGCCATGATGTACCCTCACCACCAGAGAGAGAGAGAGAGAGCCATGCTGTACCCACACCACAAGAGAGATCCACGCTGTACCCGCACGACCAGAGAGAGCCACGCTGTACCCGCACCACCAGAGAGAGCCACGCTGTACCCACACCACCAGAGAGCCACGCTTTATCCACACCACCAGAGAGAGCCACGCTTTACCCGCACCACCAGAGAGAGAGAGCCACACTGTACCCACACCACCAGAGAGAGCCATGGCCAGTGTCACTGGGCAGTGTGGGCACAACAGGAGACAGAGTACTAGCATTGTATGACCACAATAGGACTAGGACACTGTGATAAAAAGGGAACTGCACTGTAAAGGGGCACTGTAATCATTGCAGTGCCCCTTTACAGTGCAGTCCCCTTTATATCACAGTGTCCCTGCACATTACAGTGTGGAGGACCGACACCAGCTACCCCCGCGAATATCGAAACCCCCCCCGGTCCCTGGAAAATTTGGCTGCTCAGTCTAAGAATGCCCGGGCCTATTTTTTGTCCCAGTCCGGGCCTGGTGTGAACTGTGATTCTAAGTTATTTTCCCATTGAATAATCGAGGTGGACTTCACAAATGACTGCTTTTCCTGAAGCAGAGTGTAAAAGAGAGAGAGAGATTCCTTTTTTGTTGGGTATATAGGACTTAAGGTATAACCGTGCTTGGTTAGGGATCTCTCTAATAAGATGAGGCTTTTTAGCCAAACAATGGCTAATTTGCAAATATTTAAACAATTCTGGAGCGGCTAATATTTGGTCCTGCCATAATCTGGAGAAGGATTTTAATTTTCCCTTATCAAAGAGATCGTTAAGGGATCTACGGGAGGTTATGAGCTTGGGTGGAAGGTGTAAATCTGGGATCACTACCCTTAATGCTAATAGGGGTACGTTTATTGGGACCATGGGGGCTTGCCTCCAGTGGTGGTCTAGAAACCTCCACCAGGCTAGTGCGGTAGCCCTAATTGTGGGGGAGAAATGCTGGGGAATGATACCCTTTGGTCCCGTACTATATGGCCATAGCTCCAGGTAATGACCTGGTACTGTTGATTGTTCTAGAGATCACCATTGAGTTTTAGGAGGTGACGTGAACCAATCTCTCGACTGTGCTATTATTAATGATAGGTAGTAGCCACCAACCAGCCTGTGTTTTATAAGCCTGTTGTGTGCACTGCGGGGCTCCTTTCCTTGCCATATGTAGGAATTGAGAAGTTTTTGTAGAGAAGAAAGATAGGAAACAGGGACTAGGATTGGAAGAGTCCAAAAGAGGTACAATAGCTTGGGGAGAACATTAATTTTGAATGCCGCTAGGCGTCCCGCCCAGGAGAATTTAAAACGCGCCAGTTTATCAAGATCTGGAGAGAGTTGTGATTTTTTTTTATTGGATATGCTTTATATCAGAAAGTAAAAAAGATTATAATTAAAAAAAATAATTATATAATAAAAAAATAAAAAGTGATCAAATACCACCAAAAAAAGCTCTATTTGTGTGAAAAAATTATAGAAATTTTATTTGGGTACAGCGTTGCTTGACCACGCAATTACCACCTAAAGTAGTGCAGTGCCGAATAGCAAAAAATGGCCTGGTCATGAAGGGGGTACAAAGCCTAACTAAGAACAAATCTTAATCTCCAAAGTGCCAGATCTTCCTCTTTTCTGATCTTTGCATGCTTTCCAGTCAGTCAGTTTAATATAGAAGAGCAACGGGCACAAAAATAAATATTTTGGGAGTTGTGGCCAATCACCAAGCATGTTGAAAAAAAATAATGCCTGCAGCCCTGTACTTTAATGCTAGGTTCACATAAAGACCGGTCACTGCTGCTCTCTCTCATTGTGCAGGGTGGCTGGTCTTGTCTCCGCACCCTCCTGTGGTTTTCTGCAGACAGCCTGTAGTGGGTGGAGCCTGATGAGCAATGATATTACTAGGGTTGCCACCTTTTCTTCAAGCCAAACCCGAACACTTTAGTGGCCCGGAACACCTTTGGGTGCCCCAAGGAGAATAATAATGCGGTGAGCATAGCGTGCAGTGGGTGTGGCCAAATTGCTCTTGCTGACATCATCGCCCCACCCACCAGTGATGTCGAACCTGCCCCTAGACAGCCGCCCACCCACTCACTGTGTTCATTCATAATCGAAGCATAGTGAACGGTGTTTACCATGCTTCAGTTTGTGAATGTACAGAAAGGCACTTAGCACAGAGCACTTCCCATTCATTCACTGTCCAATGCAGCTGAGGCTGAAGAGTAAGGCATACTGTATGTGTTTGAGCTTTTGGGTGCACACCCTAATGCTATAGGCTGTACACACTTATGTTTACCCTATACTTACCCTATACATAGTTACATAGTTAGTCAGGTTGATAAAAAGACACAAGTCCATCTAGTTCAACCAAAAAAATACAATCACATATACACAATCCTTCACCCACAGTTGATCCAGAAGAAGGTGAAAAACCCCAGCAGAGCATGATCCAATTTGCTACAGCAGGGGAAAAAAATCCTTTCTGATCCCCTGAGAGGCAATCGGATTTTCCCCGGATCAACTTTACCTATAAATTTTATTACCCAGTTATAGTACATTTAGGAAAGAATCCAGGCCTTTTTTAAAGCAATTTCCTGAGCTGGCCAAAACCACCTCTGGAGGGAGTCTATTCCACATTTTTACAGCTCTTAGGCCTCGTACACACGGCCGATTTTCTCGGCTAGAACCAGCAAGAAACTTGCTGGCAGAGAGGCCTTGCCGAGTAAATCGGTCGTGTGTACGTGGCTATCGGGTTTCTCGTCGAGAAAACCGACAAGAAACCTCGACGAGAAAATAGAGAACCTGCTCTCTATTTTCTCGTCGAGATTCTCCTCGGCATGTTTCTCGACGAGAAAAGTGAGTGTGTGTACACTTACCTGTCCTCCCGGAAGCCCACGCATGTTCGAAATGAATTTGACGCATGCGCGGTAGCTTCATAGGCATACGTAGGGTATACCAAGATGGCGGCGACGGCATCGAATGTGACGAGCGCATGCTCGTCGTAGTCGATGACGTCACCGCGTATGCTCCATTCAAAGAACCACGGGTTCTTTGAAACGAGCGTCTGTACACTCGGCCGGGACAAGTTTCTTGTCCAAGAATCTCGTCGAAAAAAACGACATGTTTTTTTCAACGAGAATCTCGGCCGTGTGTACAAGGCCTTACTGTGAAGAAACCTTTCTGTATTTGGAGATTAAGTCTGTTTTCCTCTAGACGTAAAGAGTGCCCCCTTGTCCTCTGTGATGACCTTAAAGTAAATAACTCAACACCAAGTTCACTATATGGACCCCTTATGTATTTTTACATGTTGATCATATCCCCCCCTAATCTCCTCTTCTCAAGAGTGAATAATTTCAGTTCCTCTAATCTTTCCTCATAGCTGAGCTCCTCCATGCCTCTTATCAGTTTGGTTGCCCTTCTCTGCACTTTCTCCAGTTCCCCGACATTCTATTTGAGAACTGGTGCCCAAAACTGAACTGCATATTCCAGATGAGGTCTTACTAATGATTTGTACAAAATGATATCTGTTTCTCTGGAGTCCATACCTCTCGTAATACAAGAAAGGACTTTGCTCGCTTTGGAAACCACAGCTTGGCGTTGCATGCCATTATACTCATCTAGATCCAACAATGTAAAGCTCTCTCCTTCCATATTGGCTCAGAGACAGCAGTGGGAGCCATTGGCTCTTGTTGCTGTTAATCACAGCCAGTGAGGAGGGAGTAAGGGGCAGGGCCAAGCCACGCTCTGTGTGTCAATGGAACGGGAGCGAGTCCGCACGAGTGCCTCCAGAGCAAGCGGCTTGCTATGAGGGGACTTGGCAGGGGAGGGAGAACAGAAATGTTGGCAGGGGACCCAAGAAGAGGAGAATCGGGGCTGCTCTGTGCAAAACCATTACACAGAGCAAGTAAGTATAACATGTTTCTTTCTTTATTTAAAAAATGTGAGCATTTACAACCACTTTAATTTTTAATGACACCGCAACAAACTTTGCTAACACTTGCACAATATCACATTCTAAAGCAAATAGCGAGAATACCAAGTACTTCTTGTGTGCAATTTCGGCATATATGGCAGCTGTCAAAGTTACCCTGCAGGCAGCTGTCAAAGGTAACTACGGCAGGGAGTGGTGCATGTTAGCCCATCAGATTGCTTCCTTGTTTTTTATTTTTTACAAACTCATGTTGGACAGTCACAGTGACACTTCATTGTCGCGGTGCGTTGGGCTTCTGTGCAGTGTCGTGTGGTGCTGACCAGAGCACTGCAGAACAATGTAATCATGCTGCATTTTTAGCACACTGCGCCACACACCTCCCCTCACACCAACATTGTGGGGTGAACAGGACAAAAGTTTTCTGTGTCCTAGCACTGAGCTGCATTTATCCAGTGCGGAAAATCGCAGGTCACCGTACATAGTGTGAATGAGCCCTAATGTCTGGATGAGAAATTCAAGTAGTCAGGTAGGTTCTGCTCCCTATATCAGAGGTCTCAAACTGGCGGCCCTTCAGCTGTTGTGAAACTACAAGTCCCATGAGGCATTGCAAGGCTGACAGTTATACGCATGACTCCCACAGGCACAGGCATGATGGGACTTGTAGTTTTGCAACAGCTGGAGGGCCACCAGTTTGAGACCCCTGCCCTATATGCTACTAAACCCTCGCATTCAGGGCTTTTTTTCAGCTTGAACATGGGGGAATGCCGTTCCGGCACCTCCAGTAGCTGGAGGTTCTATTGATGCTGGCTGCTGGGGAATATATTTTTGCGATGGGGTCTATTGTTACCGGGGCAGGCTATTGTTGCTGGCAGAGAATCTGTTGTTGCTATGGGTGGGTCTTATGTTGCTGGGGGAGGTCAATCATTGCTGGGAGGGATCTACTGTTTAGGGAGGGGTCTATTGCTGTTGGCTGCCAAAGGGTCTATTGATGGCGGCTGTTGGGAGGCTATTGTTGCTGGGGTGGATCTATTGTTGCTGGGGGGGGGGCATTGTTACTAGCTACAGGGAATCTATTTTACTGTCGTTCTTGTCGTTAACAAACTCCATACAAATGACTTAGCACCACAAAATAATACTTGGTTCTGTATTCTCTAAAATGGGTGGTACTGGGAGGTCGTGTAACCAAGGGATGATGCACAACGGAAAAATTTGTTTAGTTTCGGTTCGTTTCTTTTCGGTCCTGTTGATTCGTAATCGTTTGTAATTTTGCTAGACGGGATTTTTCGTGTTTGGACTAATTCGTATTTTCGCAAGCGACATTTTTCGTTGAATCGGAATGATTTGTATTAATGTAAGCCTTATTTTTAGTTGATTTATAATTCGTACTTTCGGTAGAGTACATTGTTTTTCGTTGATTCTGGACACAACTCCTACTTTCGTAACTTTTTTTGGGTTCGTTGATTCGTAATTTTCCGTGTCTCTCTCACAACGACACTGCCTATTATGCCTAATGTGCTTCGAATGGATTTGTACTTTTCTAAATTCATAGCGGTTATTTGTAACGATTCGAAATCTCGGATTTTACTTTCGTTTTTTACATGTGGCTATAGCCTCCGCCCCTGTACACCATTTTGAGAGGGAGTTCAGCACTGTGAGGGAGAAGCAGAGAGCAGAGCAGAGTGTTATTGTGCTTCGAATGGATTCGTACATTCGTAACTTTCATAACGAATTATGCCGAAGACATTCGGGCATTCGCTATTTGCGATATAATTTATTTTGGATTCGGTTTTATTCGTAATTGCTTTGTTCGGAAATTCGAATGCTTCCGAATGTCCGAAAGTTGCTAAATTCGGACGAATTTCGATTCGTTACGAAACAAATTGCACAAGCCTAGTGGGTAGGGGGCAGAGGCAAGTGACTCAGAAGGGGGGAGTTCCTGCACCTATTCTCTGAGAACAAAAGCCCCGTTCGCATTGATTATAATCACAAAAGTGCAGCATCCAAACACGATGGATACAATATGACCGGAGACCTATAAATTCTAATTTTTTAAATATTTATCTCTAGATAAAGTATTTTTTTTTGTAAAAAAAATAAATACATGATCTTTTGCAGGTGAGCAATGTCGTTATTTGTTTTATTTTATTTATCTATTTATATTTATTGTATTTATCTACTTTTTATGTATGCATTTATATAATTATTGCCCATTGGCCTGGGAGGAGTTGAGTATTGCAGCAAGGGTTGCACAAAATTGCAACATCCAAACACAATGGATAAAATACAACCGGAAGCCTCTAAATTCAGAATTAAAAAAAATAAAAAAAAAATACATGATCTGTTGCAGGTGAGCAATGTCTCTATTTGTTGTCATTGTATGTATCTACATTTTATGTATGCATTTATTGGCCATTTGTCTGGAAGGGTTGCATTTTTTTGTTTTTTTTCAAAAGTGCAGCATCCAAATTTGATGGACAAAATATAACCGAAAGCCTCTAAATTCAAAATTTTTAAAGAATTTGTCTCTAGATAAAATGTTTTTTTTTTTGTACAAAATAAATAAATACATTATCTGTTGCAGGTAAACAATCTCTCTATTTGTTGTTATTGTATGTATCTACATTTTATGTATGCATTTATTGGCCATTGGCCTGGGAGGAGTTGAGTATTGCAACGAGGTTTTTTTTTCAAAAGTGCAGCATCCAAATTTGATGAACAAAATATAACAGAAAGCCTCTAAATTCACGATTTAAAAAATGTTTGTCTCTAGATAAAATGTTTTTTTGTAGAAAAAAAAAAAAAATACATGACCTGTTGCAGGTGAGCAATGTCTCTATTTGTTCTTGTTGTATGTATCTACATTTTATGTATGCATTTATATAATTATTGGCCATTGGCCTGGGAGGAGTTTTGCATCAAGAGTTGTTTTTTTTTTTTTTTTTTTTTTTTTTACAAAAGTGCAACATCCAAACACGATGGATAAAATATAACCTGAAACATTTAATTTTTTTTTTCTAGAATTCATCCATAAATAAGGTTTTGTTTTTGTTTGTTTGTTAAAAAAAGGATATCATCTTTAACATATAAACAATGTTTCTATTTGTCTCTTTAAAATGTATCTACATTTAACTTTATTAATTTAAATATGCATTGGCCATCTCAAAGCCCAAATTGAATGTTGTGTTTTCCTTAGTATTAGTTGTATCAGGGAAGAAGAGCAAGAAGAAAAAAAAATGGGATATATAGGTAGACAAGAGCACGTTCCCCAATAAACAGGGAGAAGAAAAGAAGGATGGGAGCACGCTCGTACTTCCATTTACTGTCAGATGTCTCTTTCAATGGCTGATGTTTGAGTAGGTTGTTAAGCAGCCCTAGAAGCAGGAGCAGCAGGCACTTTGGACTACTCCATCAATTTGGAATGTAAGTGCTACAAATAAAAGCATGAAGAGAGCAAGAATTACTGATATATAGTAAGAGGAGGTAAAGTATGCTGCAGAAAACATTAGAGAAAATTTCTCCATCAAATTGATCATGGGATTGATTATGTACACACTTCAGGTGATACCACTTGTAGGGTTTGACCTATATGACCTTTGCATCGTGGAGATGGAAGAGACTTCATCCTCGGCCTCTAGTAGAAAAATAATTTCTTTAAAACACAGGGAAAGAGGAGGGAGACAGAGAATTTTTGAAGATTTTGATAAAACCAGTTTATCAACAACATAAGAAAAAAAATAGTAATTTGCACAAAAATATATCTGAGACCTTTTTGGGCAAAAATAATTTTTAGAAAGTCAAAATAGACGTAAACTCAACTAATAAAATATCATATAAGCTTCAGAATGTTAAAATTATTTCAGAATTTTTTTTTTTTAAATCTGCAGTGCTCGATAAAAACTTATGCCGCGTACACACGATCGGAAAATCCGACAAGAAAACCGTGGATTTTTTTCCGACGGAATCTTGGCTCAAACTTGTCTTGCATACACAGGGTCACACCAAATTCCGACCGTCAAGAACGCGGTGACGTACAACACTACAACGAGCCGAGAAAAAGTAAGTTCAATGCTTCCGAGCATGTGTCGACTTGATTCCGAGCATGCATGGTTTTTCCTCCAAGAACTTTCCTTGTCGGAAAATTTGAGAACTACCTCTCAAATTTTTCTTGGCGGAAATTTCGACAGAAAAATTCCGATGGAACCTACACACGGTCGGAATTTCCGACCAAAAGCTCACATCGGACTTTTCTTATCGGAATTTTCGATCGTGTGTACGTGGCATTAGAGATGCTGCCAATAAAAAATGACTCCACTTTAGTTGAAAAAAAAAAAAACGTTGAGTGATCAATGTATATTGCAAGAATTTTAGGAAGCTTTATTGAAGATTCCTACCTTTTTGTGATTGGAGGGCTGGTTCACACTGGGATTGCACTGGAAAGCAAGCATTCTCCTGCGGTGAATTTTGACAGCCTATTGATTTGAATGAGCTGAAAAATGTACCGGGCCATGCAAAAAGTAGTGCTTGCTCTACTTTTAACCACGTCAATACTGGGCACTTTCATCCCCTTCCTGCTCGTGCCAATTTTCAGCGCTGTTGCACTTTGAATGACAATTGCGTGATCATGCAACACTGTACCCAAATGACATTTTACAATTTTTTTATTTTTATGGTATTTGACCACCACCGGGTTTTTTCATCTTTTGCTAAATAAATTTAAAAAAGCCGAAAATTTTGAAAAGAAATAATAGTTTTTCTTAATTTCTGTTATAAAATTTTGCAAATAAATAATCTTTCTTCATAAATTTACTCCAAACTATATTATGCTACATTTCCTTGGTGAAAATAACTCAAATCAGTGTCTATTCTTTAGTCTGTAGGAAAGTTCTGAAGAAATTACATTTTTTTTTTCACAATTTTTTTATTTTACATACTGTCACCAGTACAGTACAGTGTTATCATATAACTGGTGTAGCGGTGATTAGGGACACTGACTGGTGACAGTATGTAAAAAAAAATATGTTAATAATTTTTTTCAATTTTTAAAAATGTTTTTCTTTTTTATTACATTTTTCTATTTTTTTACGTAATTTTTAACATGCTGTGACCAAAGCAATACAGTGTTATCATAATAAATTTTTACTACTCTGAGGAAGTGATCAGTATTTATTTAATTTTTTACACATTATGATTGCTTATACTAGTGAATTTCACTGGTATAAGCAACAAAATGATCACGAGCAGACCAATTTGATTTTAGCACCACATCCCTGAATTAATAGATGGAGGGAGAGAAAGATTGGGACTTTTTAGGTGCAGGATAAATTTTCAAAATATCAAATATAATGTATAAAAATTATTTTATTTTCTATTTTGAGGAGCAAAATAAAAAAATATGTCTGATACAGTTTATCACAATTTCATTGAAACAGATAAGATTGACTTCCCAACATGTTTCGTCCATATGTTGGGCTTCTTCAGGGGATGCTGCCCGGTTTGGGGGTACAAGCCTTCTATTGAAAAGCGCAAAAAACATATACATATCATATCAGATCAATTAATTTAAAATGAACATCTCTGTTGCCAGGGCACCACTGCTTACCTATATCTCCTAGAAATATAGATCCAAGAACTGCCGGGATAACTAGTTGTCTAACTGCATCAAAGGAACCAATCGTTACAGGCGGCCATAGATGGCAATCAAGGACCAGCTAAAGGAATAGGAAATTGAGTCAGATGCGTTTAAATATCAGAAAGAAAGATGAAGTATCCTTCCTTCTCTCCCTCCATCTGGTATAAGCAACCATTTTTACATGGTACAGATGGGCTGTAATTGGCCATGTCTGTACTATGTGATTACTGTGACCAATCACAGCTAGCAACAAAATTGTATACCATGAATGGCATGATTTAAAACCATTCATTATTTACAATTGTCATGTGATCTGCTGTGATTGGTCACAGTGATCACATGGTACCGGGAGTGGGCCAGTACACTTATCAGTCATTGTCTGTGTCCAGTGGACACAGCGGGTGACAGATAACGCTTCAGTGTGCCCCGAGGGATGTTCCACCCGGAACGACGGATGTCCCGACCAGCCGCTATCCACAATAGGCTGGGCAGGAAGTGGTTAAAAATGCAATGGACTAAACCGTATGGTATCATGGTATTGGTGCCCACAAACACACAAACGCACTGCATTTTCGATCTGCATTTGAGGCACAGTTAAAAATACATTGGTCCCTGCATGCAGATCACAAGGGCAATGCATTTAAACGCACGGAACATGCTTTTTCTGCACCGTGTTTTGGTGTAAACTGGCCATAAAGAAATATCTCTTTGTATACTGCCTGCTGCTCTCTTTTGGGCCAATACATTACTTCCCTTCTTTCCTAAGGTCCCATCCTTCATACAACCTTAGACCCTGTGCTCAGGATGACCATGAGTCAGCAGCTGAATATGATTTATCCCTTGTTAGCCCTTGTAACGGCACCCCAATCTCAAGGGGTATTAACGCCGTTTACGATGTTCCCTCTCCTAGGCACACATCCACTCGCTACCGATATCCACAGCTAAACGACCCTTTCCTATAGGAGCCGACCCCTCTGGAAGAAGACGAGACGCACTCTGTCTCTTCTGTAGTAGGAATGAATTTATTAATGCCAAACATTGTAACTTTATACACAATTCAGGGCACATGATTTAACATGAACAAGGGCCCAGCTCCACCCACACATCCCAAAACTCAACACCTCATCCTGACGTCTGCTAGGCTTCAAAAGATCCCAACACAATAGAATATACGATCTCCAATACACATCTTCCCACAAAGGGTTGGCAGCCAGTCTGTCTGGCGACAACAGGTTCTAGACCCTTTACATCTTAAATCCCTTTGTATTGTAAATCCCAGTCTGCCTTTACAATACACACAAGTATGTGTCTAACCATCATGAAGGCGTCACTTTTTAATTAACCTGTTGAGGTCATAATCAAACAGTAGAGAGTTCCTTGCAGGTATTCCTGGGGAATATGGTGGATGAATATTACAGACCCCATCTAGATAAAATGTATGTACAGCATTGAATATGGCCATCATAGACCATATTGGGGGTTTCTTTTATTCACCCTGTGTCCAAAGTGACCCCACTGTCACACATCTCCCCTTTCGGCAGGGGACTAACAGAGGAGGCGACCCCAGACGGGTGGACTCCGAAGTTAGTCCATAGGTCCATTCTTCCGATGTCTGGATAACCCATCAACATTGCACTAGGAGCCCGGGATGACGTCTGTTTGCCGGGACAACCCATCAGCATTGCCGTTTTGCTTACCGGGTCGGTAGCTGATGGTGAAGTTGTAAGGTTGTAGGGCTAAGCTCCACCGCAGCAACCTGCCATTATCTCCGGAGACCCGGTTAAGCCAGACCAATGGGTTGTGGTCGGTGACCAGTGAAAATTCCTGTCCGTATAAGTAAGGGTTCAGCTTTTTAAGGGCCCAGACAAGGGCCAAACACTCCTTCTCCACTGCCGCATAGCTCACTTCCCGGGGTAATAGTTTTCTACTCAGGTATGCGACAGGGTGTTCTCCTCCATCCTCCCCAACTTGGCTCAGCACCGCCCCCAGTCCAAACATGGAAGCATCTGTGTGGACAAGAAAACGTTTGTTAGGTACTGGGGCAGCCAAGACAGGGGCATTTACAAGTGCTTGCTTGAGGGCTAGAAACGCGGACTCACAAGCTGGAGACCACAGGACCTGCCTAGGTAAATTCTTTTTCGTCAAGTCAGTCAGGGGTTTGGCGATAGCACTATAATTAGGGACAAAACGTCTGTAGTACCCTGCAGTTCCCAAGAAGGCCAATACCTGGGTCTTAGTACGGGGCGTGGGCCAGTTAGCTACTGCCTCTACCTTGGCTGGCTCTGGTCTCTGGTTCCCACACCCCACTCGGTGTCCCAGGTACTGCACCTCCGCCATCCCTAGATGGCACTTGTCTGGTTTCAAGGTCAGGCCTGCGGCCCTAATTTTGTCCAGAACCACTCCTACGTGAACCAGGTGCTCCTCCCAAGACCCACTGTAGATCGCAATGTCATCCAGATATGCACATGCAAAATCCTGGAAGCCATCGAGGAGCCTATCCACCATACGTTGGAAGGTAGCCGGGGCATTTTTCATTCCAAATGGCATGACCTTAGACTGGTATAGGCCAAATGGGGTAACAAATGCCGACTTGGGGATAGCATCCTCGGCCAGGGGGATCTGCCAATAACCTTTACACAGGTCTATTGTAGTTAAATAACGTCCCCTGGCTATACAATCTAGCAGTTCGTCTACCCTGGGCATCGGGTAGGCATCGGTGGTGGTCTTCTCGTTGAGTCGCCTGTAGTGCACGCAGAACCGGGTAGTCCCGTCTTTCTTAGGCACCAGGACTACAGGCGAGGCCCAAGGGCTGTCAGAAGGCTCAATGACTCCTAACTGAATCATCTCCTGTATCTCCTTCCGCATTTCCTCTCGGACTGCTTCAGGGATACGGTAGGGGGGCTGGCGAAGGGGTGCTTGTCCAGGGGTCTCTACCTTATGCACAGCCAGGGTCGTATAGCCGGTTTTTGGGAGAACGTCGCCTGTTTCTCCCACAGAAGCCTCTTAGCCTGTTCCTTCTTTGGGGGGCTTAACCGGTCTCCTAGCTGTACAAGGCTAATGAGGTCAGTCTGGGGCTCTCTCTCTAGTAAGTCAGGGAGGGGTAAACCTTCTGAGTCGTCCGCAGCAGGGGCACATACTGCAGCAATATCCTCCTGCCGTTCCTGATACTCCTTCAGCATGTTCACATGAAAGGTTCGCTGGATTCTTTCATCTGTACAGCTGGCAATGACATAGGTAGTATCACATACCTGGGCTACTACTTTATACGGGCCCTGCCAAGATGCCTGCATCTTGTCGGTCTTCACAGGCTTGAGCACTAAGACCTTCTGCCCAACCTGGAAGACCCGTTGTCGGGCCCCCCGGTCGTACCATCTCTTCTGTCTTCCCTGGGCCGCCTGGAGATTCTCTCTTACCATCAGAGACAGTTGCTCCATGCGGTCCCTGAGTTCCAGAACATAGGGTACTATGGGGGTCCCTTCCTGCTCTGTCTCTCCCTCCCAGTGTCCTCTGATGAGATCGAGGGGTCCGCGGACCCTTCTCCCATAGAGCAACTCGAAGGGCGAGAACCCAGTAGATTCCTGAGGTACCTCTCTGTACGCAAATAACAGGTGAGGCAGGAATCTCTCCCAGTCTCTGCAAGAGTCCGAAAAGGTCCTTAGCATTTGCTTGAGGATCCCGTTAAAGCGTTCGCAGAGACCATTAGTCTGGGGGTGGTAGGGGGAGCTCAGCAAGGGCTTAATATTGCACACCTTCCACAACTGCTGGATGAGCACCGCGGTAAACTGGGTTCCCTGCTCAGAGAGAATCTCCTTAGGGAACCCCACTCTGGTAAAAATCTTAACCAGGGCATCAGCTACTGTCTCTGCTTCAATGTTGGACATAGCTACTGCCTCTGGGTAACGGGTGGTGTAGTCCACCACGGTGAGAATATACTTCTTTCCGGATGGACTAGGCCGGGCCAGGGGACCCACAATGTCAACGGCTATGCGGTAAAAGGGCTCCCCAATAATAGGCATGGACATGAGTTTAGCCTTAGGGTGGTCCCCCCTCTTACCTATCCGTTGACATGTGTCACACGTTTTGCAGTATTGTCGCACATCCTGGCTAAAATTGGGCCAGAAGAAATTCTGTGTGATCCTATGGGCCGTGCGACGGAACCCTAGATGTCCTGCTAGCGGCACATCATGCCCGATTCGCAGAATCTCCAGCTGGTATTTCTTAGGTACCACCAGCTGTCGTTTCTGCGAAGGGGCCTTACTTCTCTGGGATGGTTTAGGGATCCTATACAGTCTATCCCCATCCCATTCAAAAAGCTGCCCATCTATTCCCCTTTCCTGAGTATCTGCCTTAGCCCTATACTTGTGTAAGGTCGGGTCCTCCCGAGTTTCCCTCCCGAATGCTTCTGGGGTATCCCAGCCTAGGCGCGCCTGATCTAAGGTACGTGTCGGGGAGGATAGTCTCACCTGGGTCTCTGTAGCAAGCGGGCCGGTTCCAGCAGTACGTGTCTGTGCACGGGTAGTCACAGGGTTGACTTCACCGGGGCCCATCGGGGTGTAAGCAGAAAGGAGGGGGGCCAAATCATTCCCCAGTAGTACATCCGCAGGCAAGTCCTTCATCACCCCCACATTCACGTGTCCTGAACCAACCCCCCAATCCAGGTGAACACGGGCCACGGGTAGCCGGAAGATGGTACCTCCCGCTACTCTTACGGCTACAGTGTCTCCGGTGTGTTGGCTCTCTGGGATGAGGTTCTTCTGTAGTAGGGTCATGGTAGCGCCGCTATCACGTAAGCCATTGGCTACCGTTCCATTAACCCGGACCGTCTGCCTGTGTTGTTGCCTGTTGTCCCGGTTAGCTGCTTGTATTGGATCAGCCTCGTGCAGGACGCCCCAATGTTCTTCCTCCTCAACGCAGTGGGCCGCAGGCATGGGTGTGCGGGGGCTCCCCCTTGCTGGTTGTCTCCATGACTGGGACTGGATGGCTGGATTTAATGGACAGTTTGGCTTTTTGTGCCCTAGCTGTTTACATCCGAAACACCTGTTGGGTTGTGCATAGTCCTGGGAGTTGAACCTGGGCTGCTGAGGATAAGTGGCCGTTGGGGTTGGTGCTGAAGCTGTGTTAGAGGCTGATAAACTGGGCCGAGATAGTGGATAGCTTCCGCCTGACCTTCGAGAGTCCAGATATTCATCGGCAAACGTAGCCGCTTGCTGTACAGTCCGTGGTTGCTTATCTTGCACCCAATCCCGTAGTACCGGAGGGGTGTGGTTAAAGAACTGTTCTAAGAGTACTAGCTGGGTGATGTCCTCTATGGTATGAGCGCGGCTTCCCTGGAACCAGCCCTTGAGGTTTCGCTGCAGACGATGTGCCCATTCCACGTATGTTATGTGGGTTTGTTTCCGGGATTCTCGAAACTTAATCCGGCTGGCTTCGGGTGTAATGGCAAATCGGGCTAGCAGAGCTTCTTTTACCCGGTCATAGTCTCTAGCGTCCTCATCCTCCAGGGCCCGATACGCATCCGCCACTCTGCCCGTTAAATTACTTGCCAGTAAGGCGACCCAATCTGGGGCCCGCACTTCATGTATCTGGCATAGTCTCTCAAAGTCCTGCAGGAACGCTTCAATTTCCTCCTCTCCTTCCTTAAATAGTTTGAATGCCCGAAAGGGCAACTTACGGCAAGGCGCTGTATCTTTAGGTGTTGTCTCTGATTGTCGCATTTCCGCCATTCTCTGCTCATGTTGCCGCTCATCCTGCCACTGGATGTCTCTAACGGCTTCCCGTATGGCGGTCTCTGATGGGCTAGCACCATATAATGCCAACCGCTGGCGAACTCGTTGTTGAAACAAGTCTTCAACTGACCGGGGTCCTGCTTCACCATCCCCCTGATCCATCTCTGTTAGTTCCCTGATCAAAGTGGCTTTGTTCTTTGTCCCACCGGTGCCTCCACGGCTCTCAAGTAAGTCTTTCAGCGTGGCTCTCCTGCAGGCTGCATAGCTGGTCATTCACTGTGGTGGCTTGGGGTGTCCCAGGAACTGGGGGGAAAATCCCGCTGCTGCCAACCAATGTAACGGCACCCCAATCTCAAGGGGTATTAACGCCGTTTACGATGTTCCCTCTCCTAGGCACACATCCACTCGCTACCGATATCCACAGCTAAACGACCCTTTCCTATAGGAGCCGACCCCTCTGGAAGAAGACGAGACGCACTCTGTCTCTTCTGTAGTAGGAATGAATTTATTAATGCCAAACATTGTAACTTTATACACAATTCAGGGCACATGATTTAACATGAACAAGTGCCCAGCTCCACCCACACATCCCAAAACTCAACACCTCATCCTGACGTCTGCTAGGCTTCAAAAGATCCCAACACAATAGAATATACGATCTCCAATACACATCTTCCCACAAAGGGTTGGCAGCCAGTCTGTCTGGCGACAACAGGTTCTAAACCCTTTACATCTTAAATCCCTTTGTATTGTAAATCCCAGTCTGCCTTTACAATACACACAAGTATGTGTCTAACCATCATGAAGGCGTCACTTTTTAATTAACCTGTTGAGGTCATAATCAAACAGTAGAGAGTTCCTTGCAGGTATTCCTGGGGAATATGGTGGATGAATATTACAGACCCCATCTAGATAAAATGTATGTACAGCATTGAATATGGCCATCATAGACCATATTGGGGGTTTCTTTTATTCACCCTGTGTCCAAAGTGACCCCACTGTCACAGCCCTTTTTTCCTAAGATCTGGTTTGGACCTTCGACCAGAGTCCATATGCACATCAACCTCCAGAGCTGCTCTGGATGCAGTCTTTATCTAGCCCTAAAGGGGTGTATTGGTTTCTATGCAGAAGTAAGCCTGATGTGGCACTCTCCAGCTTTAGGAAATAAACCCCAAAGTTACTTAGGCTCTTAAAGAACACAATTTGTTTACATTTTGAATGTTATGGGCTGCATCCCAATAAGTGTATATTGACATTTGTTCATTGGCGCAGTTTTCTTCTGTTCTATGCGTTTACAGTTTGACCTATTGGTTTGCGCAAAAGTTATAACGTCTACAAACTATATAATATTTTTATTTTATAAAAAATTTTTTTTTACTAGTAATGGTGGCAATCAGGAACTTATAGGGAGACTGCGATATTGTAGCGGACACTAGCTGACACTTTTTGGGGACCAGTGACACTAATACAGTGCTAAAAATATGCATTGTCACTGTACTAATGACACTGGCTGGGAAGGGGTTAACATCAGGGGCGATCAATGGGTTAACTGTGTTCCCAGCTAATGTTTCTGTGTACTATGGGAGGTGCTTTCACTAAAGGAAGGCATGTATCCATGTTCCTGCTTTGCAGAAACACAGGATCCATGTCTTCCCTACTGACAGGACGGCAATCTGCCTTGTTTACATAGGCAGACTGCTGTTCTGCCTGTGTACCGAAAGATCGGTGGCTGCCGGCGGACAATGAGTCCGCAGTACCTGCTACTCAGCTCCCGCTGTGTGTAATCATAGCGGCAGCAAGCCGCCGGAGGTGCGCATTCATGCCTGCTACCCAGAAGATGCGGCACTGAGGTGCTGCCCTGTAGGAGTAAAACTGCTTTAGAGCGGACCTTAAGTGGTTAACAATCAGCTGGGAAACATTAAAGAAAATAGTCAGGAGTTGGAATTTAAAGCGGAGTTCCACCCAAATTTTTCACTCCTCACCATGCAGCACTAATGTGCATCCTTAAAATGAATTGGCAATTCTTTTTTTTTATGTTCACTTACCTGATTTATGCCTATATCTAACTTCACTTCCTCCTTAAGGGGCCGCAGCTTCGTACGTAATTTCCAGTTTCGCATTGGCTCCTGAGAAATTCTTGGTCAGCTTGGCATGGCATGGCTCCAGTAACATTTAACATTGGGGTATATGGAAAATCTGGGTCAGCTTGGCATGGCTGTGCCATGTCAAGCTGACCAAGATTGCACCGCACTGCACATGGGCGAGATCGGCAAATGAATGCTGGTTAGCCAGCATGCACAGAATCCAGGAATAGGGACACTGTGGCTTCAGATGCCCACACTAGAAATGACCGCGCTGTGCAGGAACTTCACAAAATAAGAAACCGATGCTGCACAAAAAGAAAACTGCCCAGAGTTTACAGCATACCTTTGTTACATTGCACGAGACATGAGTATTCTATGGGTATTTTTATCTTAAAAGTCATATTTTGGCCAGAACTCTGCTTTAACTAGTGATGATCTTGGGTTCGGGCAGAACCTGAAAGGCATCTGTCTTTTCTGTGCCAATCCACTGTGGTTGAGACATTCCCCACTCCACAGCTGCACCTACGCAAAGGGACAGAGATGCTTGTGACATAGATTGATCCAATATGGCCACATGGCCATATTTGGTCAAAGATGCCATGAGCATCTCCACAGTCACAGGGCAGGGAATCCCCTGCCTGTAGATCATTGGCCCAGCATGGAGAGTTGACTTCAGGGTTCATTTAAACATGGGTTTGGACTGAACCTGGAACCAGACCACATTGCTATATTAGGTCAATGATGTCACAAGTATCTCCGTCCCTTTGTATATGTGCAGCTGCAGAGCGGGAATCCCCTGCCTGAAGCCCATTGGCCTGAGAAAGACTGCTAGATTTTGGTTTTGTCTGAAAATGGGTTCAGACTGAGGCCAGAACCAAACTTCATCGCCTTCATAGCCATATTAGGTCAATGATGCCATGAGCATCATTCTCCACCCCTTTGTGTTTGTACAGCTGCATGGCGGTGAGTCCTTGGCCTGCAGCTCATTGGCCCAACAATGATTTATTGAAGTCAACTCTCTGCTGGGCCAATGATCTACAGGCAGGGGATTCCCTGACCTGCAACTGTGGAGATGCTCATGGCCTCTTTGACCCAATATGGCCAATATGGCCTTATTGGATCAATTATGTCACAAGCATCTCTGTCCCTTTGCGTACATGCAGCTGTGGAGTGGTGAATGTCTTAACCAGATAACAGATAACTTCCAGGTTCCCCCAAACAACATAAGTTTGGACTGAACCCAGAACCAAACCCAAGCTCATCCTTTGTTTTGACTACATGTTGCCCATTATCTTATTAGTGGCACATTGATGTACAGTATGTATTGCAGATGAGTTGACTGCTAGACTGATCTAATTTCACAGTATCAAAGCGATATTGGCAGTGTAGCCCCAGTTGATTACTATGGGTTACTAGCACACCTAAAGCATTTGCTCTTTTCATTGTTACATAAGGACTATGACCTTCTAAACGAGCATAGAGAGAAAGTGGTTAATAGATTTTAGCCAAAAACCTGTTATAGCACCAATGAAAATTATAAATAGCACAAATTCTAAAACACATAATTAAATAGAGGAGGAAAGGTATAAAAAGGGAACTTCAAAATTCATTTAAAAAACCATGGTCCATTAACACAAAAGGGAATTCATAGCTACAATGACACACAGGAAGCAGGTGTTTCAACAAAAAGAGGCCAATTCATGTTAATGGAATGAAAACGTAATTGGAAGAGTTAAATCTTAATTCCAGAGATACTGTCAGGTGAGGATTTTACATGGCTCACCTGGAAAATTTAACAGATGTTTCCCCCCCCTGCCCCCATCTATAGATCACAATCAGCTACTTTACCTTATAATGTAGTTAAACAAACAACGTTAGTCGGCCCTCCCGGAAAAGTGCCGGGTGGCTGCTGGGGACATCTGTCACTCTGACCTTTGTACCCGAGCACCGTATAAAAGAAGATACACATTTACAGTCCGTTCCTCTTTTGTATTTAATTTGTTTTCATGAGGTGTGTTGTTTTTGATTAATGGTTCTCGAAGCAGACTGATCCAGTGGTCTCAGCAAAATCAAAAATATGTGATAGTCTACCGCCCGAGCCCAGCTGTTCATACGCGGTGCAATTTAGATCTCTTAGCCAGTGATACATTAAATGAACTCCGTGTTCTGATCAACAATTTAAACTCTCAGGTTTGAAAACAGCAATGCACAAGTCATGCTTCTTAATATTTGGATGAATAAACACGATGTTCAGATTTTTTACTTTCAAGTGGAAACCGTGCAGGTCCGCTGAAATTCTCTAATTGATGTTATTAAAACTAAAACCACCATTATGTCTCATAGTCCTTGAACAACAAACTGAAATTAAATCTATGCTTATTAAATATCTGTATCAAGGCTTTGTTGAAAAGTTAGGCTCGACTGACGCAGGAGAAATAAAACAAAATAAATGGATTGATAAAAAACTGGAGGGAGAAAAAATTATATATATTGTGAGGGGGTTAGCTCGGCAGCGGGTGTGTGTGACCCCCGGGATGGGCTCCCCACACAAAAACAGGCCCAGCAAACGGAGGTTGTGGTTTTCAAAATCAAAAAAAAGGTGCGGTTTATTTTCTATTTACAGTGACAAAACACAGCAAAGCCAAAAGAAACATATAAACAAAATAAATCCTGGTCAACTTGACCTCTGACTAAACATACAGGTTTCCTAACTAACAACTGGGATCAGCCTAGTGCTGTCCTAGTCCCTAAGTCCCTGGTTTTAAATGTCCAAGCAAATAGCCACACAGGCTTTTTCTCACCGCACAGGGGTTCACTCTCCCTAGACAGTCCACACAGGTCTGGTTCCAGGCATGAGCTAACATCTAATGAAGCTGGGAGTTCTTATAGAGGCCTAAATGAGCTGACAAGCTTCAGCTGGCCTCATCAACTCCCTGCCTGTACGACGCCCAGCCCTCTCCCTAGAGGTATGAGTCATCCATGAGCCCACTAGCCTTAGCTGGGCTTATACAACTCTCCACCTAGTTGTATAAGTCGGCGTAAAGCCTGAATCTGGGCGAAATATATCTACCCCCCTGGATGCAACCAGGTGACTTTACCTTCCTGCTGTCACATACCCCCCCCTCTTGTTTTAACCTCGGGGTTGGAACACCAGCAATCAGGCATTCATGTACTCGAGACAAAGCATCCACATTCCCCATTTGAACGCCAGGGCGATGCTTTACTGTGAAGTTGAATTCCTGTAGGGCCAGGAACCACCTATTCACTCTTCTATTTGTCTCCTTGTTTTGAGCCATCCACTTTAACGGAGCGTGATCCGTAACCATGTCAAAGTGCCTACCTAGCAGGTAGTACCGAAGGGAATCTAGAGCCCACTTCACCGCTAAACACTCCTTTTCAACGGTGGCGTAATTTACCTCATGGGACTTCAACTTCCTGCTGAGGTAAATGACTGGGTGCTCTTCCCCGTTCCAGACCTGGGACAATACTGCTCCTAACCCCACATCTGACGCATCACTTTGTACGACAAAGTCTTTAGAGAAGTCGGGTGAGTACAACACTGGCTGGCTACATAAGGCTTGTTTCAAGAATTGGAATGCTGCCTCAGCCTCGGGGGTCCATTTAATCATGACCGACCCTTTCCCCTTCGTTAGGTTGGTTAGGGGCACAGCCTTAGAAGCAAAGTGGGGAATGAATCGCCGATAATACCCAGCGATTCCCAGAAAGGCTCGTACCTGCTTCTTGCTGTTGGGACGTGGCCAACTCTGGATGGCCTCGACTTTGTTGAGTTGGGGTTTTATTACTCCCCTCCCAATGGTGTACCCAAGATATTTGGCCTCCTCCTGCCCAATGGTACACTTCTTGGGGTTAGCCGTAAACCCCGCTTCCCGAACAGAGTCCAGGACTGCTTGCACTTTTGGCAGATGTGAGGCCCAATCTGTGCTATGGACAATTACGTCATCCAGGTAAGCCGCAGCATACTTCCGATGGGGCCTCAGCATCTGGTCCATTTTCCGCTGGAATGTGGCCGGCGCGATTCTGTAACCCGAACGGCATTCTTTTATATTGGAACGCCCCGTCTGGGGTTACAAATGCGGTTTTCTCTTTGGCCAATTTGGCCAGGGGGATTTGCCAATACCCTTTTGTGAGGTCAAGAGTCGTCATGTATCGGGCTGTTCCCAGCCGGTCGATCAACTCATCTATACGTGGCATGGGGTAGGTGTCAAATTTTGTAACTTTGTTCAACTGACGAAAATCGTTACAAAATCGCCAGCTCCCATCCGGTTTAGGCACCAACACAATGGGACTAGACCAATCACTTTGGGACTCCTCTATCACCCCTAAGTTCAGCATTTTCTGTACTTCCTCCCGTATTGCCTCCCGTCGGGCCTCTGGGATCCGATAGGGTTTTAACTTCACCCTTTCACCGGGCGGGGTAATGATGTCATGCTCTACCCCAAATGTTTGTCCCGGCAGCTCAGAGAATACCTCCTTGTTGCGAAGCACAAACTCCTTAACCTCCTGTTGTTGGGGTTGTGACAAGGTGGCTGCTATTCCAACCTCAGGAATCACGCAACCAGTTTGAGCTGGTGACCAAGTGTCTGCGACTAGGGACTCTCTATCCCTCCAGGCTTTCAACAGATTAACGTGATAGATCTGTTCGGGCTTTCGCCTTCCTGGTTGTCTGACCTTGTAATTCACTTCGCTCACTTTTTCCATTATCTCGTAGGGGCCTTGCCATTTGGCAAGGAATTTACTTTCAACCGTAGGGACAAGTACCAGTATCCTATCCCCCGGGGAAAAGGTACGGGTCTTGGCTCCACGGTTGTACACTCTCTGCTGTGCTAACTGCGCTTGGGCCAAATGTTCCTTCACGATGGGCATTACCTGTGCAATTCAGTCTTGCATCAGGGCGACATGCTCAATCACACTCCTGTGGGGAGAACTCTCACTTTCCCAAGTTTCCTTGGCAATATCCAACAGCCCTCTTGGGTGTCTCCCATACAGTAACTCAAAGGGGGAGAATCCCGTAGAGGATTGGGGCACCTCCCTAATAGCAAACATCAGATAAGGAAGTAGACAGTCCCAATCCTTTCCATCTCTATCCACCACTTTCTTCAACATTTGTTTTAGGGTTTTGTTGAATCTTTCAACCAGCCCATCGGTTTGGGGGTGATACACAGATGTACGTAATTGCGTCACTTTGAACAATTTACACAGCTCCTTCATAACCCGGGACATAAAGGGTGTACCTTGGTCCGTAAGCAGTTCTTTACAAATACCCACCCGGCTAAACACAAGAGATAGCTCTTTGGCTATGGCTTTGGCCGAGGTATTTCGGAGAGGGATCGCTTCTGGATAACGGGTGGCATAGTCCATTATAACTAATATGTACTGGTGCCCCCTAGCGGACTTGATTATAGGACCTACCAAATCCATGGCGATCCTCTCAAACGGGACCTCAATGATGGGTAGAGGGACCAGCGGGCTACGGAAATGTGGCATCGGGGCCGACCTCTGACACACAGGGCAGGAGGAACAATAATTTTCTATGTCCTTCATCACCCCCGGCCAATAGAATCTCTGTAATACCCTCTCTCGGGTTTTCTCTGTCCCCAGATGACCTCCAAGAATGTGCCCATGGGCCAACTCCAACACCAACTTCCTGTAAGGTTTGGGCACCACAAGCTGCTCAACGGTTTCTTCTGCCCTTTTTGCCACCCGATACAGTAGGTCCTTCTCTACGCTGAAGTATGGGTAAGTGCAGGTATTATCTGGGTTCACTAACTCGCCATCTATTTTCACTACGTTTTCGCGTGCCTTTATTAGGGCGGGGTCTTTCAACTGTTCTGTGGCAAAGTTTTCCCTGTGAACCTCAAGATCAGAAAACTCCACAGACGGTAGGTTTTCGTCTGAGGAGGTGGGCCCCTCTCCAGTTTCTTGAGTCTCCCCTGCCAATACTGATAAGGGAAATTCCGGAGAGTCCTCACCACTCTCAGGGGAGTTCTGGCTATCACATTCCTGGTACATAGGGGCACCAGTGGGGGGCTCAGGATCATCCCACAGTTCCCAGAACTTCGGAAAATCCCTTCCCACAATGGCGTCATACGGTAACTGAGATACTAAGCCCACTGGATGAGAGAGGGTACCTTTGGGGGTCTCGAAACACACTGTAGTCACTGGATACTCTCGGGTGTCCCCATGCACACAAATAACAGCTACCTTGCTATTCCCAGAGACCTCTGTTTTAACTAACTCAGCCTTTATCAGGGTCACAAGGCTACCTGAATCCAGCAATACCACAACATTTCTACCATTAACACACATTTTGCATAAATGTTTCTCAATTCCTCGAATGGCAGTGCATGCGACTGTCGCACACAGCGACTGACGTCTGCCCGTCAGAAAGTCACACTGCATGGGTTCCTCCACAACCGGGCAATTGGCTGCAATATGTCCCGCTTGCCGGCAGCGGTAGCAAACGATCCTTCTTGCCGCCTCTTGAGCCGCTGATTTCCCAGGCTGTTCTCGCCAAACTTGGGGTAGAGCTCCCACCCTCTCACTCTCTCCACCCTTACCCCTTGGAATCCTCTTATCCGCCCCTGGGGATGGTCTGGTCTTAGGGTGGAAAGTCCGAGTGTCTCTGGAAGAGGCCGTCAGGTTCTCTGTAGCCAAGTATTTCTCCACACGATCCACAAGACCATCGGCCGTCTCTGGGTCTCCATGGCTTACCCACTTTTGGATGGCAGTAGGAAGAGCTCTCAAAAACCGATCCATTACAACACGTTCCACAATCTTTGGTGCGGACAAAGTCTCTGGCTGTAGCCACTTTCTGCTCAGGTGAATGAGATCATACATTTGAGACCTGGGGGGTTTTCCAAGCTGGAAAGTCCAGTTATGCACACGCTGAGCCCGGACAGCCTGGGTGACACCCAGCCTTGCCAATATCTCAGCTTTTAGCATCACATAGTCTTTTGCTTGGTCAGGCTCTAGGTCATAGTAAGCCTTCTGCGATTCACCAGTTAACAGAGGAGCCACCAGTCCAGCCCACTGCTCCTCAGGCCACTTTTCTCTTTCAGCAGTCCTTTCAAATGTGGTCAAAAATACCTCTGGATCATCCTCTCCAGTCATTTTTGTCAATAAACGACTCACCCCAAAGGACGCGGTATTAGTGGGACGGCTTTCCTCACTGGTCTGCGGACGTTGCTGCATTACTGCTTCCATTTGTTGTAGTCTCTGCTCTTGCTTCTGTAACAGGTCTATGAAGCGGGCCTCAGATTGCTGCTGGGCTTGTTGCTGAGCTTCCAGACTCTGTTGGTGAGCTTGCTGCTGGGCTGCAAGGCTCTGTTGATGAGCTTGCTGCTGGGCTGCAAGGCTCCTTTGCAAACCTGCATTTGTCTGCTGTTGATTGGCATTTGCTAGAGCCAGCTGTTTCAGTATCTCCTCCATGCTGGCTTAAAAAAAACTGCCACTGGTTCTCCACCAACTGTGAGGGGGTTAGCTCGGCAGCGGGTGTGTGTGACCCCCGGGATGGGCTCCCCACACAAAAACAGGCCCAGCAAACGGAGGTTGTGGTTTTCAAAATCAAAAAGGTGCGGTTTATTTTCTATTTACAGTGACAAAACACAGCAAAGCAAAAGAAACATAAATAAAATAAATCCTGGTCAACTTGACCTCTGAGTAAACATACAGGTTTCCTAACTAACAACTGGGATCAGCCTAGTGCTGTCCTAGTCCCTAAGTCCCTGGTTTTAAATGTCCAAGCAAATAGCCACACAGGCTTTGTCTCACCGCACAGGGGTTCACTCTCCCTAGACAGTCCACACAGGTCTGGTTCCAGGCATGAGCTAACACCTAATGAATCTGGGAGTTCTTATAGAGGCCTAAATGAGCTGACAAGCTTCAGCTGGTCTCATCAACTCCCTGTCTGCACGACGCCCCACACTCTCCCTAGAGGTATGAGTCATCCATGAGCCCACTAGCCTCAGCTGGGCTTATACAACTCTCCACCTAGTTGTATAAGTCGGCGTAAAGCCTGAATCTGGGCGAAATATATCTACCCCCCTGGATGCAACCAGGTGACCCCACCTTCCTGCTGTCACACTATGTATTAATTTTTTTAATTTTTTTATATATATATAGATATATGTTTGGTGGTTGAGCTAATTTCTCCATTATGGAGTACATCCCCCTCTTTTTTAAGGATGTTTTTGTTTAGCGCAGACAATCCTTTTTATCATACAACTAGATTGTCTGTCCTGTAGGGTGCAGGAGAGGACATTCCTTTTTTAATCTTTTATATTTTCTTATTTTCTTATTTCTATATTCTATATTCATATTCTAGCTTCACGAATGATTTGAGTATCTGCTTGATACATGTCATCCAGATTGTTTAATTATAAGATGTATATTTATGTCATTAGACAAGTTGCATGTAGACGTATGTAGTATTAGCATAACGGAGGAGATAGAACAAGTGCGCACTATGCCCTCCTTTTCGTTAGGGAGGTGCCAGTAGTAGAGATGGAGATTTTTAGGTCTTGAGTGTGTTCCCTCCCTCTACAACAACGAATTGTAATCGAGGGCTGGATTCGACCTCACAGTCATGGCCGCCGTAACGAAAACGAGGCGTGGATGCGCCTCACATGTATAAATAGAGTGACGATTCAGTGCGTCGCCCGTGCCCTTTGATAACGTTTTTTGAAACGAAACTAGTCAGGGCGGTGCTACGCGCTGACGTCACTATTACCACGTGACCCCGGAAGCACGGGCGAACGCTAGGATTTTTATGCCGGCAATTTTAAACTACTTTTAGGAACTTTGCATTCCTGTTTTTACCTTGACGATTGGAATAAAGCTGCTTTGAGGTAATACACTATCCGAGTCCCTCCCTCTTCTTTTTTGGTATCTACATTGGAGGTCTGTTGGTTCTTTTTAAACAATTGGAGCACACCAGCCACCAGTGGAGGAGACAGAGCAATGAGAGGTAGAGGGAACGTAAGGACTCTGGAGCCGTGACACCCCCAGGGCCAGTACTAATACCCCGCAGAGGGTGATATCTGCAGGCTCTTCTGACCTTGCCACAGTGGAGGTCCAACTTTTGCGGTAAGGTACCCATCTTGATTCCCTACACACCGTGGTGGATGTAATTCTCCTGTGACTTCTGTGGATTTACCCTGGGTTCTACCTTTTTCCAGCATTTCCTCACAACCCCTTGCCCTTTCATTTGAAGCAACTTTTTGCCGTATGGGAACTGTGTGTTACATTGGACCTCTTTTGAACTAATAAGGAATAGACTCTTTCTATCTCCACCTTTTAATATATAGAGCATTACTGCAGTTACTATTAATAATAGCATCGAGCTGTATATGTTTTATTTAATATTACCTTATCAGCTTCATATGCTGTCAATAACTGCCGTGTTTTAATATCACAGATTGGTTTAGTACACTGTTTAGATATACTTATGAATATTTCAATTCTCATTTTTTGAACACTGTCTCAGTATTTTGAGGAGGGGTTGATTTCCCGTTATTTACACGTTTTGGTGTTTATGTATACATATATATACATCACTGTATTTATATTTTTTCACTAATTTGAGTAATTTTCACCAGTATTCTACTTTTTTCACTTACCTGTGCGCGACATTTTTTAATTTACTACATATATATATATATATATATTAAAAAAAATGGACGCTACTTTTCCATTACAGCTTCGGTCTTCTCCTTTACCAGGAGAAATGAGAACGAAAATTATTTATTTATTTGTTTACAGGTAGTAAAAATTTAATTTTGTTTTGTATAGGTACCTGCTGTGTAAATATTTGTTAACCAAATAGACATATATTAATGCAATATACCTCTATCCTGTAGACCTAATATCCACGGTTTGGCTCTCCAATCTTTCTTGGATTGGGAGTATAGATATAGATACTGTATTTATTTAAAATCAGGGGAAAATCGTGGGTGCGTGTTATATGCCGATCCCCGCCGATCCCCCACTGATTGTGAGGAAACGAGCGAGCGGAGCCGGAATACACAAAGCCGAAGTACACTGGGCTTTACTCGGCTCCTCTCGCAGTCATGCCCACCTCCACTGATTGCGAGAGGAGCGAGCGCTACTGACATACAGAAAGCCGAGTGTACTTCGGCTAGTCTCGGCTCCTCTCGCAGTCCCACCCCTGACTGTGAGCAGAGCCGAGTCTAGCCGAAGTACACTCGGCTTTCTGTATGTCAGCGGCGCTCGCTCCTCTCCTCTCGCAATCAGTGGAGATGGGCGGGACTGTGAGCAGAGCCGAGTCTAGCCGAAGTACACTCGGCTTTCTGTATGTCAGCGGCGCTCGCTCCTCTCGTCTCGCAATCAGTGGAGATGGGTGGGACTGTGAGCAGAGCCGAGTCTAGCCAAAGTACACTCGGCTTTCTGTATCTTGGCTCCACTTGCTCCTCTCCGCTCACAGTCAGCGGAAATCGGCACCAATTTTAAGTCAGGGCATTTCTGCAAAGAGACTGGCAAGGCTGCAAAGGCACTGGGCAATGCTAAAAAGGCACTGCGCAAGGCTGCAGATGGACACTGGGCAAGGCTGCAATGATGGACAAGGCTGCAGATGGACACTGATAAGGCTGCATTGATGGGCATTTAAATGTAAGTTTTTTTCCTTAAACTTCCCTCCAAAAAGTTTTTTTCCTTAAAATTCCCTCCTAAACTTGGGGTGCGTGTTATACGCCGGCGCGTGTTATACGCTGATAAATATGATATATCCTCTTGCCACCACCACAGTGAGAAGTGTGCATTCACTGTCACTCCAGTGACCTCTAAATGAATAAAGGTTAATAAACGCTTTGGATAATTGGTAAACCATCCAAATCAATTGTCACATCTTCATTAGATCTTCCAATTTTGTCCTATCTCTCCCATCATCTCTCCAAAGAATGCCACCACAATGAACCAGAAAAAAAGTACTATGGTGTAGTATTTTATTGCACCAAGTATTAAAAGATAAAAAGGTATTGCACTCACTTGTAAAGGTGTCCTGATTCGGCACAATTGTACACAGCCTTTCCGATCTCAGCAATGCTGCATCTCCCTTTGAGGGATCGGCATGCATTCCACCAACCGGTAATTAGGGCCAGACGTGATGTCAGAACTGTGCCACTGTGGTGGTTACATTTGGTGGTTTATTGCAAGATTATTTACCAGAATACAGAAGATCACACTTTATGGTGTGGGCTTTATCACTGTTGTTTATGGACTTTTAATTGATTATTATTACACTTTTTAATGTATGATATTAAGGTGGATTAGTGTTGTATTCTTTTTTTGTGCATATAGTATTTCACCATAAGGTAAGCAGCTTTATTGTTTGTAAGTCACAGGCGAGCAGGTGCCCTTTTTCATATACTGTATGTATATCCTCTGTTGCTTTCTTCTATGTGTGTGGGAATTGAGATGACCATTTAGGGTAACCAATTTAGACATACAATATAAGTTACTATTACTATACTTGTCTATGTGATATAGGGCAGCGTGTTTTGTTTGTGTTTTATATAAATTTGAATGTCAATTGTTGAATATTTTAGAACTATGGTCCACTTATTCCTGATGAAGCGGGCTGGATAGCCTGAGCAACGTATTGATGAATTGTACCCCCACCCAATAAGATGGACCAATGGTTATTAGTAACGTTAAATTTTTTATTTAGCGAAAAACAAGGGTTTACAAATTGTTTACACAGTCATAATCCTAGTAGTAAGTCAGCTCAGACACAGCTGAGGAGTCATAACATAGACAAAATTACAGCAACTCGAGGAAGGTTCATAATACCTAGCACCTGAAGTAATAACATCATATCAAAAGTCCGTAAATACTTCCCAGAGAACGCAAAGGATATCTCAGCAGTAGCAAGACTACCAAAATAGCTGTCCACAAGAGACCTAACCCCCTGCCTTTCAACAAGGATTTTTATATAATGCACTAAACATGAGAGAATAAACAAAAAGTGAGAGGGGGGAAGGTAGCCCGTAAAAGAATAATTGGGTCGATAGTTGTTGGCTATGCCAAAGCACTCTAAGTGGGATCCTGTTGGTCCTGTAGCTCCTGATAAGCGGTAGACTATAATTTTTTTTACCATGGATACCACGTACGAAGCTGTAAGGCATTCCATGTGTTCAATATTGTTAATTTTAGACAGCCATAGCAAAATGAGAGGAGTGACAGATTGTTTTCACAAGGCAGGGATGCAAGCCACAGCTATTAGTAACTTTAGTGAAGCTTTGTATGGGCGCTACCTAGGTTGGAATTACTTTTGATAAATTGAACAACTCATATTCAGTATCTCACAAAAGTGAGAACACCCCTCATATTTTTGTAAATATTTTATTATATCTTTTCATGAAGAAATTACACTTTGCTACAATGTAATGTAGTGAGTGTACAGCTTGTATAACAGTGTAAATTTGCTGTCCCCTCAAAATAATTCTCATATTGGTCACTTTACATTTGTTTTTCATGTTAACAAAAAATAAAAAATAATTTTTTACAAACGCTTCTAGACACAGACACGGCTAAATGCGACATGTAAACGCGGCTAAACGGACGTTCTTAGATGCCGGTTTCTAGCTGTCAAGTTAAATCTTTCAGGAGAGGTTAAACAACGTCCCATGTACATGAAGCCTTAACCTCAGTGCTGTGATGAAGGGTACCCTACTCACCTCCATCCAGTTGCCCACTCTCATTTTTATAATGGACTTGCAGCTCTCCAGTTACACTTCCACCTAGAAGATTCTTGGAAGTATAATGTCATATCGTGACCCTTGCTGTAAATTCTTCTCACTGAAAGGACTCTTTTTCTTGGAGGAGCCATCTGTTTTGTGTTTGGCAGATCCTATGTTGTAATTCCATAATTAGAAGAGCACATGAGGGCAATAGAATCACAAAAATATCAGTGTGGATAATGAAAAAAACCAAAGGACAGCTTCAGTCACGTAAGTGACAACAATATTTGGTCTAGTTTGGGCTGGAGACCGCGCTGGACTCATTGGATCAGTCGCTAAGTGAGTTGGTGATTGTGTGGGCAAAAAGGAAGAAGTTCCTTTCAGTAGGCCCTGCCCATTGGAGAATGGTGGTAATTAGGGATGAGCTTCGTGTTCGAGTCGAACATACGTTCGACTCGAACATTGGCTGTTCGATCGTTCGACGAAGATCGAACGATTTGGGCCGTTCGCGCCAAATTCGAGTGACGCGAACGGCCCACAATGCACTACGCCATCGCAGTGTCATCCAGGCGCTGTGATTGGCCAAGCATGCACTGTGACCCCGCATGCTTGGCCAATCACAGCGCCGGCAGCGAGGAGAGCAATGATTGGCCACAGGCAGGATGCCTGTGGCCAATTATTGCTGAGGGTGTTTAGTACACGCCCCACACTATAAAAGGCCGCCAGCACGGCGGCCTAGTGTAGTGTGTTCCGGAGCAGGGATAGAGTAGCATAGGCAGGGACAGTGACTGTTATTTCTTTCTTGCTTAACCTGGATTCCTTTAGTTTAGGGAAAGAGAAGGATAGGTAGGGAGAGTGTCAGTGTGTTTTGTGCTTCTGCTATAGTGTGCTTAAAAAAAACATTTATTCTAGGGACAGAAAACTCTAGGTAGGGACAGTGTCAGTTTCTTTCACTCTGCAAGTCCTTGTTTCCAGGGACCTGTAAGGACAGTGAGTTAATTGTCCTTGTGCTATATTGTGCTTAAAAAAAACATTTATTCTAGGGACAGAAAACTCTAGGTAGGGACAGTGTCAGTTTCTTTCACTCTGCAAGTCCTTGTTTCCAGGGACCTGTAAGGACAGTGAGTTAATTGTCCTTGTGCTATATTGTGATTAAAAAAAACATTTATTCTAGGGACAGAAAACTCTAGGTAGGGACAGTGTCAGTTTCTTTCACTCTGCAAGTCCTTGTTTCCAGGGACCTGTAAGGACAGTGAGTTAATTTTCCTTGTGCTATATTGTGATTAAAAAAAACATTTTTTCTAGGGACAGAAAACTGTAGGTAGGGAGAGTGTTTTTTTTCTTTCACTCTGCAAGTCCTTGTTTCCAGGGACCTGTAAGGACAGTGAGTTAATTGTCCTTGTGCTATATTGTGCTTAAAAAAAACATTTATTCTAGGGACAGAAAACTCTAGGTAGGGACAGTGTCAGTTTCTTTCACTCTGCAAGTCCTTGTTTCCAGGGACCTGTAAGGACAGTGAGTTAATTGTCCTTGTGCTATATTGTGATTAAAAAAAACATTTATTCTAGGGACAGAAAACTCTAGGTAGGGACAGTGTCAGTTTCTTTCACTCTGCAAGTCCTTGTTTCCAGGGACCTGTAAGGACAGTGAGTTAATTTTCCTTGTGCTATATTGTGATTAAAAAAAACATTTTTTCTAGGGACAGAAAACTGTAGGTAGGGAGAGTGTTTTTTTTCTTTCACTCTGCAAGTCCTTGTTTCCAGGGACCTGTAAGGACAGTGAGTTAATTGTCCTTGTGCTATATTGTGCTTAAAAAAAACATTTATTCTAGGGACAGAAAACTCTAGGTAGGGACAGTGTCAGTTTCTTTCACTCTGCAAGTCCTTGTTTCCAGGGACCTGTAAGGACAGTGAGTTAATTTTCCTTGTGCTATATTGTGATTAAAAAAAACATTTTTTCTAGGGACAGAAAACTGTAGGTAGGGAGAGTGTTTTTTTTCTTTCACTCTGCAAGTCCTTGTTTCCAGGGACCTGTAAGGACAGTGAGTTAATTGTCCTTGTGCTATATTGTGCTTAAAAAAAACATTTATTCTAGGGACAGAAAACTCTAGGTAGGGACAGTGTCAGTTTCTTTCACTCTGCAAGTCCTTGTTTCCAGGGACCTGTAAGGACAGTGAGTTAATTGTCCTTGTGCTATATTGTGCTTAAAAAAAACATTTATTCTAGGGACAGAAAACTCTAGGTAGGGACAGTGTCAGTTTCTTTCACTCTGCAAGTCCTTGTTTCCAGGGACCTGTAAGGACAGTGAGTTAATTTTCCTTGTGCTATATTGTGATTAAAAAAAACATTTATTCTAGGGACAGAAAACTCTAGGTAGGGACAGTGTCAGTTTCTTTCACTCTGCAAGTCCTTGTTTCCAGGGACCTGTAAGGACAGTGAGTTAATTTTCCTTGTGCTATATTGTGATTAAAAAAAACATTTTTTCTAGGGACAGAAAACTGTAGGTAGGGAGAGTGTTTTTTTTCTTTCACTCTGCAAGTCCTTGTTTCCAGGGACCTGTAAGGACAGTGAGTTAATTGTCCTTGTGCTATATTGTGCTTAAAAAAAACATTTATTCTAGGGACAGAAAACTCTAGGTAGGGACAGTGTCAGTTTCTTTCACTCTGCAAGTCCTTGTTTCCAGGGACCTGTAAGGACAGTGAGTTAATTGTCCTTGTGCTATATTGTGATTAAAAAAAACATTTATTCTAGGGACAGAAAACTCTAGGTAGGGACAGTGTCAGTTTCTTTCACTCTGCAAGTCCTTGTTTCCAGGGACCTGTAAGGACAGTGAGTTAATTTTCCTTGTGCTATATTGTGATTAAAAAAAACATTTTTTCTAGGGACAGAAAACTGTAGGTAGGGAGAGTGTTTTTTTTCTTTCACTCTGCAAGTCCTTGTTTCCAGGGACCTGTAAGGACAGTGAGTTAATTGTCCTTGTGCTATATTGTGCTTAAAAAAAACATTTATTCTAGGGACAGAAAACTCTAGGTAGGGACAGTGTCAGTTTCTTTCACTCTGCAAGTCCTTGTTTCCAGGGACCTGTAAGGACAGTGAGTTAATTTTCCTTGTGCTATATTGTGATTAAAAAAAACATTTTTTCTAGGGACAGAAAACTGTAGGTAGGGAGAGTGTTTTTTTTCTTTCACTCTGCAAGTCCTTGTTTCCAGGGACCTGTAAGGACAGTGAGTTAATTGTCCTTGTGCTATATTGTGCTTAAAAAAAACATTTATTCTAGGGACAGAAAACTCTAGGTAGGGACAGTGTCAGTTTCTTTCACTCTGCAAGTCCTTGTTTCCAGGGACCTGTAAGGACAGTGAGTTAATTGTCCTTGTGCTATATTGTGATTAAAAAAAACATTTATTCTAGGGACAGAAAACTCTAGGTAGGGACAGTGTCAGTTTCTTTCACTCTGCAAGTCCTTGTTTCCAGGGACCTGTAAGGACAGTGAGTTAATTTTCCTTGTGCTATATTGTGATTAAAAAAAACATTTTTTCTAGGGACAGAAAACTGTAGGTAGGGAGAGTGTTTTTTTTCTTTCACTCTGCAAGTCCTTGTTTCCAGGGACCTGTAAGGACAGTGAGTTAATTGTCCTTGTGCTATATTGTGCTTAAAAAAAACATTTATTCTAGGGACAGAAAACTCTAGGTAGGGACAGTGTCAGTTTCTTTCACTCTGCAAGTCCTTGTTTCCAGGGACCTGTAAGGACAGTGAGTTAATTTTCCTTGTGCTATATTGTGATTAAAAAAAACATTTATTCTAGGGACAGAAAACTCTAGGTAGGGACAGTGTCAGTTTCTTTCACTCTGCAAGTCCTTGTTTCCAGGGACCTGTAAGGACAGTGAGTTAATTTTCCTTGTGCTATATTGTGATTAAAAAAAACATTTTTTCTAGGGACAGAAAACTGTAGGTAGGGAGAGTGTTTTTTTTCTTTCACTCTGCAAGTCCTTGTTTCCAGGGACCTGTAAGGACAGTGAGTTAATTTTCCTTGTGCTATATTGTGATTAAAAAAAACATTTTTTCTAGGGACAGAAAACTGTAGGTAGGGAGAGTGTTTTTTTTCTTTCACTCTGCAAGTCCTTGTTTCCAGGGACCTGTAAGGACAGTGAGTTAATTGTCCTTGTGCTATATTGTGCTTAAAAAAAACATTTTTTCTAGGGACAGAAAACTGTAGGTAGGGAGAGTGTTTTTTTTTTTTCACTCTGCAAGTCCTTGTTTCCAGGGACCTGTAAGGACAGTGAGTTAATTGTCCTTGTGCTATATTGTGCTTAAAAAAAACATTTATTCTAGGGACAGAAAACTCTAGGTAGGGACAGTGTCAGTTTCTTTCACTCTGCAAGTCCTTGTTTCCAGGGACCTGGAGAGACATTGAGTGAATTGTCCTTGTGCTATATTGTGATTAAAAAAAACATTTATTCTAGGGACAGAAAACTCTAGGTAGGGACAGTGTCAGTTTCTTTCACTGTGAAAGTCCTTGTTTCAAGGGACAGAGAAGGACACCTGAAGGTAGCCCTTATTGCTTTTTTCCCATCTCCCTGCAGGCCATCTATTAGAATGTCTGGAAGGCAAACAAGGAGAGGCAGACAGTCAGGAGGCAATAAAAGAGGGCAAGCAGGCTCTGTGTCTGGGGGCAACAGTGCTGGTCGTGGACGCGGTGCATTGTCATCAGCACATGGCCATGGGACACGCTTGTCCTTGTTTTCGGCAGCTGGACATGTTGAGCCACATCATGCCGAAGACTTGGTAGAGTGGATGACCAAGCCCTCCTCCTCCTCCTCATCCTCTCTCACCCAGGCTCAGGGTACTGGAAAAGCAGCTGCCAAAGCGTCGTCTTCCCTGGTATCAATGTCAGACAAATCATCAGTCACTCCTTCCCTAGACCCACCATGTCCTCCTCCTGAGGAGTCCCCCGAACTGTTTCAGCACAGTGTTGGGTACATGCTCCAGGAGGATGCCCAGCGTTTCGAAGGGTCTGATGATGAAACCCAGCTAGAGGAAGGCAGTAGCGTGAGAGCAGACAGAGGGGATGCTCAAGAAGGACACCAATCTGGCAGTCATGTTCCAGCAGCTGCAGCATACTGCCAGATTGGCTCCAGTGATGAGGAGGGAGGGGATGATGAGGTCAATGACTCCACGTGGGTGCCTAATAGGAGAGAGGAGGAGGAGGAGGATGAGGAGGAGGCACATCTCCAACGAGGCAGGATGCCCTTTGGTGGCCAGCGTAAGGGCAGTACACCGACGGAATCACACCGCAGAGCTCCGCCTGTGCAGGGCGCTGCCTCTGCCCGTCATTCAAAAAGTTCTTTGGTGTGGGCCTTTTTTGAGGCTAGTGCATCAGATCGCACAGCTGCTGTTTGCAACATATGTCTCAAGCGTATATCGCGTGGCCAAAACATCAGCCGCTTGGGTACCACATGCCTGACCAGACATATGTTGACCTGCCATGCAGCTCGTTGGCAAGCCTACCTCAAAGACCCACACCAAAGAACAAAGCGGACCTCTCCTTGCACCGCATCAGCTGGGATCTCCAACCCCACTATAACTTCAGTCCTCTCTGAAACATGCACTGAGAGGAATGAAGGTGTAGAATTAGGTGTGTCACAGCCAAGTACTTGCGCCCACTCTGCTAGCAGTACACCGACGTCCGATTCTAGCAGGCAAATTTCCCTGCCCCAGCTGCTGGACCGTCGAAAGAAGTTCACTCCCAGCCATCCACATGCCCAGCGGTTGAATGCTAGCTTGGCTAAATTGCTAGCGCTTCAACTGCTGCCTTTTCAGTTGGTAGACTCGGCCCCCTTCCGTGAGTTTGTGCAATGTGCGGTTCCTCAGTGGCAGGTTCCCAAACGCCACTTTTTCTCACGGAAGGCTATTCCGGCTCTCTACCGGCATGTGGAAGGCAATGTCTTGGCCTCGCTGGACAGGGCGGTCAGCGGTAAGGTGCATATTACCGCTGACTCATGGTCCAGCAGGCATGGACAGGGACGTTACCTTTCTTTCACGGCCCATTGGGTCACTCTTTTGGCAGCTGGGAAGGATTCAGGACAAGGTGCAGTAGTGTTGGAGGTTGTCCCACCGCCACGCCTCCAAAATGCTACTACTGGTTGTGACACACCTCTCTCCTCCACCCCCTCCTCTTCTTCTTCCTCCATGGCCTCTTCCTGTGGTTTGTCCTATGAACCAGCGGTGCTCCGTAGCCGTTCACGGGGCTACGCAAGTACGCAGGCAAAAAGATGCCATGCCGTGCTTGCGCTGGTGTGTTTGGGGGACAGAAGCCACACTGGGGCAGAGGTCCTGTCTGCTCTGCAGGGCCAGGCCGAGAGGTGGTTGACGCCACGCCAGCTTAAGCCAGGAATGGTGGTTTGCGACAATGGCACCAACCTCCTCTCCGCCCTCCGACAGGGACAACTGACCCATGTGCCCTGTGTGGCTCACGTCCTTAACCTGGTGGTGCAGCGCTTCTTGGGCAGGTACCCGGGCTTACAGGATGTCCTGAGGCAGGCCAGGAAAGTCTGTGTGCATTTCCGCAGATCTTATAATGCCAGTGCTCGCCTGGCTGAGCTGCAAAAGGAGTTGAACCTGCCCAAGAACCGCCTTATATGTGACATGCCCACCAGGTGGAACTCAACGTTGGCCATGCTGCAGCGGCTGCACACGCAGCAGAGGGCCATCAATGAGTACCTGTGCGACTACGGCACCAGGACAGGGTCAGGGGAGCTTGGTTTTTTTTCTCCACGCCAGTGGGGCATGATCAGGGATGCATGCACTGTCCTGGCACCATTTGAGGAGGCCACGAGGATGGTGAGCAGTGACAGTGCATGCATCAGTGACACTGTACCTCTTGTCCACCTGTTGGAGCACACGCTGCGTGGAATAATGGACAGGGCACTTGAGGCAGAACAGAGGCAGGAAGAGGAGGACTTCCTTGCCTCTCAAGGCCCCCTTTACCCAGACAGTGTTCCTTCTGTCCCACCCATCGCACAGGAAGAGGAGGAGGAGGAGGAGGAGGAGGAGGAGGATTGTGTCAGCATGGAGGTGGAGGCTGGCACTCAGCATCATCAGCAGCAGTCTTTTAGGGATGATTTACAGTCCCAAGAAACCAGTGGACTTGTACGTGGCTGGGAGGAGGTGGCTGCGGATCATGTCGTCCTTAGTGACCCAGAGGACTCCGGAGCGAATGCCTCAGCAAACCTACGCTGCATGGCCTCCCTGATCCTGCAAAGTCTGCGGAAGGATCCTCGTATTCTTCGGATCAAGGAGAGGGACCATTACTGGCTGGCCACTCTCCTTGATCCACGGTACAAGGGTAAGGTTGCGGACCTTATGTTACCGTCGCAGAGGGAGCAGAGGATGAGACAACTCCGGGAGGCCTTGCAGAAAGGTCTGTGCAACGCGTTCCCAGAGACTGGGAGGTTGCAAACTCCTGGTCCTGGACAACGAGTTGCTGAGGCTTCGGCCAGTCAAAGAAGGAGCGGTGGGGAAGGTGGCCGTCTGACCGATGCGTTCAGACAATTCTTTAGTCCGCAGCCCCAAAGTATGATCGGTTCCAGCAACCATCGCCAGCGTCTGATAAACATGGTGCAGGAATATCTAGGGGCAAGGTCAGACTTGGACACCTTCCCCACCGAAAATCCTCTGGCTTACTGGGTCTTGAGGATGGATCACTGGCCAGAGCTTGCACAGTATGCAATTGAGCTACTGGCCTGTCCTGCATCCAGCGTTCTTTCGGAACGCACATTCAGTGCTGCTGGAGGATTTGTCACGGATCACAGGGTGCGCCTGTCCACCGACTCGGTTGATCGACTGACTTTCATCAAGATGAACCAGTCTTGGATCACCACCAGCTACCACACACCTGATGCTGATATAACAGACTAATTGATTTTAAAATGTCACATCCCTTCAAGACTGATGCTGATGCTGAGTGCCTGTGCTGTTATGTTGACTGGCTATCCTCCTCCTCCGAGTCCTCAATGATACGATTGATGATGATAGCTTGGAAGATCATTTTTGTTTATGGGTGCCGCCACCAGTGCCTAACGCCCAATTTTTCAGCCCCTGTTTAACAGGGGCGTGTAATTACAATTTTTGAAGCAATACTTTGCAACAGGGCTCATTGCTGTGCTCCAAGTACAGTATCTGTGAGGAGTTGCAGTGTTGTGCCACCAGTGCCTAAGGCCCAATTTTTCAGCCCCTGTTTAACAGGGGCGTGTCATTACAATTTTTGAAGCAATACTTTGCAACAGGGCTCATTGCTGTGCTCCAAGTACAGTATCTGTGAAGGGTTGCAGTGTTGTGCCACCAGTGCCTAAGGCCCAATTTTTCAGCCCCTGTTCAACAGGGGCATGTAATTACAATTCTTGATCTAATAATTCACAGCAGGGCCCATTGCTGCACCCACCAAGAGTAACTGTCAGGGCTTACAGTGTTGTGGCACCAGCACCACCATCAAAGGCCCAATTTTTACTACCACTGTTCAACAATTATATGTAATTAAAATTCCTGATATAATAGTTGACAGCAGGGCGTTCCAGCACCAACCAAGAGTAACTGTGAGTGCTTACAGTGTTGTGCCAACACCAACAACTAAGGGGCCTATTTCTGCAGAGTATATACGGCAGGTCCCTACTTTCAAACATCCAACTTACAAACGACTCCTACTTGCAAACGCAAGAAGACAACAGGAAGTGAGAGGAAATCTACCACTAGGAAGGAAAATTCTCTCCTGTAAGAATAAATATGGGAGAAAGGTGTCTCCTCTGTACTGATGCTTTATCAGCAATCCTTGTTTCAAGAAAAACACCACATTTCAAAAACAGTTGTCATTAGGACGGAAAGTGAGGTGAAATGTTCTGAACAGGGGCACAGACAGCAAAACAAATGTTACAGGGGTGATAACCCTTACCTATGTTTTCCAAAAAGTTTAAAAATAGATTTTTGGTCTGGAGCTACACTTCAACAATGTACCTGTTCAAAATTACAAACAGATTCTACATAAGAACAAACCTACAGTCCCTGTCTTGTATGCACCGCCTGTATACGGCTGTTCAGAGTATATAGGGCCTTTTTTATTTTATGTGCGGGGTTCCCCTTAATATCCATACAAGACCCAAAGGGGCTGGTAATGGGCTGGGGTAGGGGGGGGGGTCATGGGGTAGCTATGCCATTTTTCTTAAAGATTTTCATCCATATTACCGGGACCAGACATTACATTAAAGCCGCAAGCAGTTTTAAATGGCTTTTTTTTCCTTTAGAAGTGTCATTTTGTGCAGGGACAGTTCTAAACACGGGAAACACGTGGCACTTCACAGGCATACTTTAGACACCCCCCAGGTACGATATTTAAAGGAATATTTGACTTTTTTTTTTCACTTTATGCATCATTAAAATGACTGCTCCCGGAAAACGACCGTTTTTAAAACTTATTTTTGCATTGATACATGTCCCCTGGTGCAGAACCCGGGTTCCCAAACCCTTTTTAGGACAATAACATGCATAATAGTTTTTATAATTAGCACTTTAGAATTCGAACGTTCGCATCCATTGTATTTAATAGGGTTCTAATGTTCGTTCGAACTTTCGGTCCGTTCGCGGGTTCTGGTGCGAACCGAACCCGGGGGTGTTCGGCTCATCACTAGTGGTAATGGACCCTCTTGGGGGCTTGGGCTACTATCTTTCTAATAAGGCAGTTTCAACACTTCAGTGAGAAGCCTTGGGTGAGATAGAAGGAACGCCTGGTGTCCAGAAAACTGCAACTTTGATGTAAGGTTCATGAGATGTTTATTAAAAGTAAAAACATGTACATCAAGCCAATGCATTTTGGGAGAATGGACTAGTCCCCCTTTTTCAGGGATGCAGTTCTGCTACTGCTGTTGACATCCTGGATCATGGAGAGAGCGATCCACACATACTGCAGCTATTACATTACAGGTGTTCCTTCTTGTAGACATGTGCAATTCGTTTAGTTTCAAATTCGTTTTTCAACAAATTTTTATGAATTAGTTAATTCCGAAATTTTCATAATTTCCACATTTTTCAATTTCCGAATTTTTGGATTTTCGGATTTCCGAAATTCCGAATTTCCGAATTTCGTAAATTCGGATTTTTGAATTTCCGAATTTCGTAATTTTTGGATTTTTGGAATTTCCAAAATTCGAAATTTCGAAAATTCGAGGTTCGAAAATTCGAAATTGCAAAATTCTAAAATCTAAAATTCTAAAATCTAAAACTCGAAAATGGGAAATTTGGAAAGTTGAATTTCCGAATTTCCGAATTCCGAATTTTTTGAATTTCCGAAAAAAATAAAAAAAATTTGTTTCATTCGTGTCTCCTCTCCACTGATGCTTTATCACCAATTCTTGTTTCAATAAAAAACCCAAATTTTCAAAAAACATTTGTCATTAGGACAGAAAGTGAGGTGAACTGTTCTGAACAGGTGCACACTGCACAGACAGCAAAACAAATGTTACAGGGGTGATAACCCTTCCCTATGTTTTCTAAAAAGCTTAAAAATAGATTTTTTGGCTGGAGCTACACTTAAACAATGTACCTGTTCAAAATTACAAACAGATTCTACATAAGAACAAACCTACAGTCCCTGTCTTGTATGCACCGCCTGTATACGGCTGTTCAGAGTATATAGGGCCTTTTTTATTTTGTGTGCGGGGTTCCCCTTAATATCCATACAAGACCCAAAGGGGCTGGTAATGGGCTGGGGTGGGGGGGGGGTGTGATGGGGTAGCTATGCCATTTTTCTTAAAGATTTTCATCCATATTACCGGGACCAGACATTACATTAAAGCCGCAAGCAGTTTTAAATGGCTTTTTTTCCTTTAGAAATGTAATTTTGGGCAGGGACAGTTCTATCAGACATGATCAATAGAACAACCCAATAGAACACCTTTGGGATGAATTAGAGCGGAGACTGCGAGCCAGGCCTTCTGGTCCAACATCAGTGCCTGACCTCACAAATGTGCTTCTGGAAGAATGGTCAAACATTCCCATAGACACACTCCTAAACCTTGTGGACAGCCTTCCCAGAAGAGTTGAAGCTGTTATAGCTGCAAAGGGTTTGCAAACTCAATATTGAACCCTACAGACTAAGACTGGGATGCCATTAAAGTTCATGTGCGTGTAAAGTCAGGCGTCCCAATATAGTGTATATATTAGTAGATTTGTATAGAAAAATTGGAGTATAGTGGGGCAGAGGGATTTTAATGATGCCGTCTGATAGTGATAAAGACTAGAGTTGAGCGGACACCTGGATGTTCGGGTTCAACGGGTTCGGCCGAACTTCGGAAAAAAGTTTGGGTTCGGGACCGAACTTTAACCCGAACCCGAACCACTAAAAAGGCTCTAAAAAAGTAATGAAAAGGGCTAGAGGGCTGCAAATGGCAGCAAAATGTTGTTAAGAGCATGGCAAGTGCTCTGCAAACAAATGTGGATAGGGAAATAACTTAACCACTTAACGACCGCTCACTGTATATATACGTCGGCACAATGGCACCGACAGGCACAATCACGTAGAGCATACGTGATTGCCTTTGTACAGTTGGGGGGTCCGATCGGACCCCCCTTCTGTACAGTGAGCGGTCGGAATTCATCTGGGAGCGTTCCGAGATGGGGGGGGCGGCCGTTCGATTCCGACCACCCCCCCACGATCGCTCCCGGCGAATAGAAATGCCCCCTCTGTCTGTGTACTGTTTACACAGATAGAGAAAGCAGGAGGAAGTGATGTCATCTCCTGTGCGGCGCTCACATATACCGAGCGTCGTACAAGAGAAGACACACAGGTCAGTGCACTAACACAACACTAACACCAGCACACATGGGCACATAAATCGCCCCCCCAGGCCCCCCCAGATCACCCCCCAGCCCCCCCACATCACCCCCAGCCCCCAGTCACAGTGTCACTGATTGCAGTGACCATTTATTTACTGATCACTGCAATCAGTGACATTTGTGACTGTAAAAGTGTCACTACATTTAGTTTTAGGTCCAGTGTAGCCCCCTAACCCCCCTAATAAAGGTTTAACCCCTTGATCACCCCCCAGATAACCCTTTCACCCCCTAGCACCGCCGTCGCTTGGCGATCATTTTTCTGATCGCTGTCTTGGCGTCGGTGATGCAGATCGGTACCCAGTAATTTTTTTTAGGTTCGCCGCAGGTTTTTATAGCGTCGGGTACCCCCATAAATTATCTAATAAAGGTTTAACCCCCTTGATCGCCCCCCAGGTAACCCTTTCACCCCCTATCACCACTGTCACTAAGCGATCGTTTTTCTGATCGATGTCTTAGCGTCGGTGATGCTGATCGGTAGCCAGTATTTTTTTTTTAGGTTCGCCGCAGGTTTTTATAGCGTCGGGTACCCCCATAAATTATCTAATAAAAGTTTAACCCCCTTGATCGCCCCCCAGGTAACCCTTTCACCCCCTATCACCACTGTCACTAAGCGATCATTTTTCTGAACGCTGTCTTGGCGTCGGTGATGCAGATCGGTACCCAGTAATTTTTTTAGGTTCTCCGCAGGTTTTTATAGCGTCGGGTACCCCCCATAAATTATCTAATAAAGGTTTAACCCCCTTGATGGCCCCCCAGGTAACCCTTTCACCCCCTATCACCACTGTCGCTAAGCGATCATTTTTCTGATCGATGTCTTAGCGTAGGTGATGCAGATCGGTAGCCAGTAATTTTTTTTAGGTTCGCCGCAGGTTTTTATAGCGTCAGGTACCCCCTGTGAGGGGGTTAGCTCGGCAGCGGGTGTGTGTGACCCCCGGGATGGGCTCCCCACACAAAAACAGGCCCAGCAGACGGAGGTTGTGGTTTTCAAGATCAAAAGGGTGCGGTTTATTTCTCTATTTACAGTGACAAAAACACAGCAAAGCAAAAAGAAACATAAACAAAATAAACCCTGGTCAGCTTGACCTCTGACTAAACATGCAGGTTTCCTAAACTAACAACTGGGATCAGCCTGGTGCTGTCCTAGTCCCTAAGTCCCTGGTTTAGTAAATGTCCAAACAAATAGCCACACAGGCTTGGTCTCACCGCACAGGGGTTCACTCTCCCTAGACAGTCCACACAGGTCTGGTTCCAGGCATGAGCAAACACCTAATGAAGCTGGGAGTTTTTATAGAGGCCTTAAACGAGCTGACAAGCTTCAGCTGGTCTCATCAACTCCCTGCCTGCACGACGCCCAGCACTCTCCCTAGAGGTATGAATCATCCATGAGCCCACTAGCCTCAGCTGGGCTTCATCAACTCTCTCCCTAGTTGTATAAGTCTGCATAAAGCCTGAATCTGGGAGAAATATACCTACCCCCCTGGATGCAACCAGGTGACTTTACCTTCCTGCTGTCACATACCCCCCCCCTCTTGTTTTAACCTTGGGGTTGGAACACCAGCAATCAGGCATTCATGTACTCGAGACAAAGCATCCACATACCCCATTTGAACGCCAGGGCGATGCTTTACTGTGAAGTTGAATTCCTGTAGGGCCAGGAACCACCTATTTACTCTTCTATTTGTCTCCTTGTTTTGAGCCATCCACTTTAACGGAGCGTGATCCGTAACCATGTCAAAGTGCCTACCTAGCAGATAGTACCGAAGGGAATCTAGAGCCCACTTCACCGCTAAACACTCCTTTTCAACCGTGGCGTAATTTACCTCATGGGACTTCAACTTCCTGCTGAGGTAAATGACTGGGTGCTCTTCCCCGTTCCAGACCTGGGACAATACTGCTCCTAACCCCACATCTGACGCATCACTTTGTACGACAAAGTCTTTAGAGAAGTCGGGTGAGTACAATACTGGCTGGCTACATAAGGCTTGTTTCAAGAATTGGAATGCTGCCTCAGCCTCGGGGGTCCATTTAATCATGACCGACCCTTTCCCTTTCGTCAGGTTGGTTAGGGGCACAGCCTTAGAAGCAAAGTGGGGAATGAAGCGCCGATAATAACCCGCGATTCCCAGAAAGGCTCGTACCTGCTTCTTGCTGTTGGGACGTGGCCAACTCTGGATGGCCTCGACTTTGTTGAGTTGGGGTTTTATTACTCCCCTGCCAATGGTGTACCCAAGATATTTGGCCTCCTCCTGCCCAATGGTACACTTCTTGGGGTTAGCCGTAAACCCTGCTTCCCGGATAGAGTCTAGGACTGCTTGCACTTTTGGCAGATGTGAGGCCCAATCTGTGCTATGGACAATTACGTCATCCAGGTAAGCCGCAGCATACTTCCGATGGGGCCTCAGTATCTGGTCCATTTTCCGCTGGAATGTGGCCGGCGCATTCTGTAACCCGAACGGCATTCTCTTATATTGGAACGCCCCGTCTGGGGTTACAAATGCGTTTTTCTCTTTGGCCGACTTGGCCAGGGGAATTTGCCAATACCCTTTTGTGAGGTCAAGAGTCGTCATGTATCGGGCTGTTCCCAGCCGGTCGATCAACTCATCTATACGTGGCATGGGGTAGGTGTCAAATTTTGTAACTTTGTTCAACTGACGAAAATCGTTACAAAATCGCCAGCTCCCATCCGGTTTAGGCACCAACACAATGGGACTAGACCAATCACTTTGGGACTCCTCTATCACCCCTAAGTTCAGCATTTTCTGTACTTCCTCCCGTATTGCCTCCCGTCGGGCCTCTGGGATCCGATAGGGTTTTAACTTCACCGTTTCACCGGGCGGGGTAATAATATCATGCTCTACCCCAGATGTTTGTCCCGGCAGCTCAGAGAACACCTCCTTGTTGCGAAGCACAAACTCCTTAACCTCCTGTTGTTGGGGTTGTGACAAGGTGGCTGCTATTCCAACCTCCGGAATCACGCAACCAGTTTGAGCTGGTGACCAAGTTTCTGCGACTAGGGACTCTCTATCCCTCCAGGCTTTCAACAGATTAACGTGATAGATCTGTTCGGGCTTTCGCCTTCCTGGTTGTCTGACCTTGTAATTCACTTCGCTCACTTTTTCCATTATCTCGTAGGGGCCTTGCCATTTGGCAAGGAATTTACTTTCAACCGTAGGGACAAGTACCAATATCCTATCCCCCGGGGAAAAGGTACGGGTCTTGGCTCCACGGTTGTACACTCTCTGCTGTGCCAACTGCGCTTGGGCCAAATGTTCCTTCACGATGGGCATTACCTGTGCAATTCGATCTTGCATCAGGGCGACATGCTCAATCACACTCCTGTGGGGAGAACTCTCACTTTCCCAAGTTTCCTTGGCAATATCCCACAGCCCTCTTGGGTGTCTCCCATACAGTAACTCAAAGGGGGAGAATCCCGTAGAGGATTGGGGCACCTCCCTAATAGCAAACATCAAATAAGGAAGTAGACAGTCCCAATCCTTTCCATCTCTATCCACCACTTTCTTCAACATTTGTTTTAGGGTTTTGTTGAATCTTTCAACCAGCCCATCGGTTTGGGGGTGATACACAGACGTACGCAATTGCGTCACTTTGAACAATTTACACAGCTCTTTCATAACCCGGGACATAAAGGGTGTACCTTGGTCCGTAAGCAGTTCTTTACAAATACCCACCCGGCTAAAAACAAGAGATAGCTCTTTGGCTATGGTTTTGGCCGAGGTATTTCGGAGAGGGATCGCTTCTGGATAACGGGTGGCATAGTCCATTATAACTAATATGTACTGGTGCCCCCTAGCGGACTTGATTATAGGACCTACCAAATCCATTGCGATCCTCTCAAACGGGACCTCAATGATGGGTAGAGGGACCAGCGGGCTACGGAAATGTGGCATCAGGGCCGACCTCTGACACACAGGGCAGGAGGAACAATAATTTTCTATGTCCTTCATCACCCCAGGCCAATAGAATCTCTGTAATACCCTCTCTTGGGTTTTCTCTGTCCCCAGATGACCTCCAAGAATGTGCCCATGGGCCAACTCCAACACCAACTTCCTGTAAGGTTTGGGCACCACAAGCTGCTCAACGGTTTCTTCTGCCCTTTTTGCCACCCGATACAGTAGGTCCTTCTCTACGCTGAAGTATGGGTAAGTGCAGGTATTATCTGGGTTCACTAACTCGCCATCTATTTCCACTACGTTTTCCCGTGCCTTTCTTAGGGCGGGGTCTTTTAACTGTTCTGTGGCAAAATTTTCCCTGTGAACCTCAAGATCAGAAAACTCCACAGACGGTAGGTTTTCGTCTGAGGAGGTGGGCTCCTCTCCAGTTTCTTGAGTCTCGCCTGCCAATACTGACAAGGGAAATTCTGGAGAGTCCTCACCACTCTCAGAGGAGTTCTGGCTATCACCTTCCTGGTACATAGGGGCACCAGTGGGGGGCTCAGGATCATCCCACAGTTCCCAGAACTTCGGAAAATCCCTTCCCACAATGGCATCATGCGGTAATTGAGATACTAACCCCACTGGATGAGAGAGGGTACCTTTGGGGGTCTTGAAACACACTGTAGTCACTGGATACTCTCGGGTGTCCCCATGCACACAAATAACAGCTACCTTGCTATTCCCAGAGACCTCTGTTTTAACTAATTCAGCCTTTATCAGGGTCACAAGGCTACCTGAATCCAGTAATACCACAACATTTCTACCATTAATACACATTTTGCATAAATGTTTCTCAGTTCCCCGAATGGCAGTGCATGCGACTGTCGCACACAGCGACTGACGTCTGTCCGTCAGAAAGTCACATTGCATGGGTTCCTCCACAACCGGGCAATTTGCTGCAATATGTCCCGCTTGCCGGCAGCGGTAGCAAACAATCCTTTTGGCTGCCTCTTGAGCCCCCGACTTCCCAGGCTGTTCTCGCCAAACCCTGGGCAGAGCTCCCACCCTCTCACTCTCTCCACCCTCACCCCTTGGAATCATCTTATCCGCCCCTGGGGATGGTCTGGTCTTAGGGTGGAAAGTCCGAGAGTCTCTGGAAGAGGCCGTCAGGTTCTCTGCAGCCAAGTATCTCTCTACACGATCCACAAGTTTACCGGCCGTTTCTGGGTCTCCATGGCTTACCCACTTTTGAATGGCGGTAGGAAGAGCTCTCAAGAAACGATCCATCACAACACGTTCCACAATCTCCGGTGCGGACAAAGTCTCTGGCTGTAGCCACTTCCTGCTCAGGTGAATGAGATCATACATTTGAGACCTGGGGGGTTTTCCAAGCTGGAAAGTCCAGTTATGCACACGCTGAGCCCGGACAGCCAGGGTGACACCCAGCCTTGCCAATATTTCAGCTTTTAGCATCACATAGTCTTTTGCTTGGTCAGGCTCTAGGTCATAGTAAGCTTTCTGCGATTCACCAGTTAACAGAGGAGCCAGCAGTCCAGCCCACTGATCCTTAGGCCACTTTTCCCTTTCAGCAGTCCTTTCAAATGTGGTCAAAAACACCTCTGGATCATCTTCTCCAGTCATTTTTGTCAATAAACGACTCACCCCAAATGACGCGGTATTAGTGGGACGGCTTTCCTCACTGGTCTGCGGACGTTGCTGCATTACTGCTTCCATCTGTTGTTGTAGTCTCTGCTCTTGCCTCTGCAACAGGTCTATGAAGCGGGCCTCAGATTGCTGCTGGGCTTGTTGCTGGGCTGCAAGGCTCTTTTGCAAACCTGCATTTGTCTGCTGTTGATTGGCATTTGCTAGAGCCAGCTGTTTCAGTATCTCCTCCATGCTGGCTTAAAAAAAAAACTGCCACTGGTTCTCCACCAACTGTGAGGGGGTTAGCTCGGCAGCGGGTGTGTGTGACCCCCGGGATGGGCTCCCCACACAAAAACAGGCCGAGCAGACGGAGGTTGTGGTTTTCAAGATCAAAAGGGTGCGGTTTATTTCTCTATTTACAGTGACAAAAACACAGCAAAGCAAAAAGAAACATAAACAAAATAAACCCTGGTCAGCTTGACCTCTGACTAAACATGCAGGTTTCCTAAACTAACAACTGGGATCAGCCTGGTGCTGTCCTAGTCCCTAAGTCCCTGGTTTAGTAAATGTCCAAACAAATAGCCACACAGGCTTGGTCTCACCGCACAGGGGTTCACTCTCCCTAGACAGTCCACACAGGTCTGGTTCCAGGCATGAGGAAACACCTAATGAAGCTGGGAGTTTTTATAGAGGCCTTAAACGAGCTGACAAGCTTCAGCTGGTCTCATCAACTCCCTGCCTGCACGACGCCCAGCACTCTCCCTAGAGGTATGAATCATCCATGAGCCCACTAGCCTCAGCTGGGCTTCATCAACTCTCTCCCTAGTTGTATAAGTCTGCATAAAGCCTGAATCTGGGAGAAATATACCTACCCCCCTGGATGCAACCAGGTGACTTTACCTTCCTGCTGTCACACCCCATATATTATCTAATAAAGGGTTTAACCCCCTAATTGCCCCTAGTTAACCCTTTCACCAGTAATCATCATATAAGTGTTACGGGTGACGCTGGTTAGTTAGTTTGCTTTTTATAGTGTCAGGGCACCCGCCGTATATAACCCAATAAAGGTTTAACCCCCTGATCGCCCGGCGGGTGATATCAATTAGGTTTTAGCGTCAGAGAGGGTCTGCGTCACACCCCAGGCAGCGTCAGGTTAGTGCCAGTAACGCTAACACCCACGCGTGAAGCATACACCTCCCTTAGTGGTATAGTATCTGAACAGATCAATATCTGATCTGATCAGATCTATACTAGCGTCCCCAGCAGTTTAGGGTTCCCAAAAACGCAGTGTTAGCGGGATCAGCCCAGATACCTGCTAGCACCTGCGTTTTGCCCCTCCGTCCAGCCCAGGCCACCCAAGTGCAGTATCGATCGATCACTGTCACTTACAAAACACAACACACATAACTGCAGCGTTCGCAGAGACAGGCCTGATCCCTGCGACTCCAGTGCTGTAGGAGGTGATTTCACCACCACAGTTAAAAAAAAAAAAGAAGCAAATATGCCGAAGCATTGGGGCAGCAGGGGCGGAGGAGCGATTTTGCTCCTAATGCCGCGTACATACGGTCGAAATTCCGACGGAGGCTTGCCCGTGGAAAAGTCCGACCATGTGTGTGCGGCATAACTTTTTTGCGGGAGGATGCCCCCATGCTTCGGCATATATAAATGGTGCATGTATGCCCATCATTAGAAGTGGGTGGATGAAGGGCGGTATTCTAATGGTGGGCATACCCACCGATCAATCTCTTTTTTCGTTCAGCCACCTGGCTGCATGAAAAAAAAAGATTACAATACATGTCCAACAAGGACCAGCAACATACTGGTATGTTGCTGGACTTTGAATGGTTATACCAGATTGATGCCTGCGGGTTTAGGTATCATCTTGGTATCATTCTTTTCAGCCAGCGGCCGGCTTTAATGTAAAAGCAACCCTAGTGGCTAATTAGCCTCTGGACTGCTTTTACAAGCAGTGGGAGGGAATGTCCCCCCCCGGATATAAAAAGCGCCATTGGGAAATTGGGAAATTGGGAAAGCATTTTATCACACCGATCTTGGTGTGGTCAGATGCTTTGAGGGCAGAGGTCTAGACCCCAGTTTTTTCAAAAAAAGAGTACCTGTCACTACCTATTACTATCATAGGGGATATTTACATTCCCTGAGATAACAATAAAAATGATAAAAAAAAAAAACATGGAAGGAACAATTTAAAAATAAAATAAAAAAGCAAAATTAATTAAAAAAAAAAAAAAAAAAAGCACGCCTGTCCTGCCCTGCTCTTGCCCAATGGCGAACGCAAGCGTCGGTCTGGCGTCATATGTAAACAGCAATTGCACCATGCATGTGAGGTATCACCGTGAAGGTCAGATCGAGGGCAGTAATTTTAGCAGTAGACCTCCTCTGTAAATCTAAGGGGGTAACCTGTAAAGGCTTTTAAAGGCTTTTAAAAATGTATGTAGTTTGTCGCCAATGCGCGTTTGTGCGAAATTTTAAAGCATGTCGTGTTTGGTATCTATGTACTCGGCCTAAGATCATCTTTTTTATTTCATCAAACATTTGGGCAATATAGTGTGTTTTAGTGCATTAAAATAAAAAAAAGTGTATTTTTTCCCCAAAAAATGCGTTTGAAAAATCGCTGCGCAAATACTGTGTAGAAAAAAAAATGCAACACCCACCATTTTATTCTGTAGGGCCTTTGCTTTAAAAATATATATAATGTTTGGGGGTTCAACATAATTTTCCTGCAAAAAAAAATATGTTTTCATGTAAACAAAAAGTGTCAGAAAGGGCTTTGTCTTCAAGTGGTTAGAAGAGTGGATGTAAGCTTCCTAATGTTGTGTATAAAATGCCAGAACAGTTCAAAACCCCCCCAAATGACCCCATTTTGGAAAGTAGACACCCCAAGCTATATACTGAGAGGCATGTCGAGTCCATGGAATATTTTATATGTTGACACAAGTTGCGGAAAAAAGACAATTTTTTTTTTTTGCACAAAGTTGTCACTAAATGATATATTGCTCAAACATGCCATGGGCATATGTGGAATTACACCCCAAAATACATTCTGTTGCTTCTCCTGAGTACGGGGATACCACATGTGTGAGACTTTTTGGGAGCCTAGCCGCGTACGGGACCCCAAAAACCAATCACCGCCTTCAGGCTTTCTAAGGGTGTAAATTTTTGATTTGACTTCTCACTGCCTATCACAGTTTCGGAGGCCATGGAATGCCCAGATGGCACAAAACCCCCCCAAATGACCCCATTTTGGAAAGTAGACACCCCAAGCTATTTGCTGAGAGTTATTGTGAGTATTTTGCAGATCTCGCTTTTTGTCACAAAGTTTTGAAAATTTAAAAAAAAAAAAATTCTTTCTTCATTTTCAAAAACAAATGAGAGCTGTAAAATACTCACCATGCCTCTCAGCAAACAGCTTGGGGTGTCTACTTTCCAAAATGGGGTCATTTGGGGGGGTTTTGTGCTATTTTGGCATTTTATGGCCTTCGAAACTGTGATAGGTAGTGAGGAGTGAAATCAAAAATTTGTGCCTAGAAATCCTGAAGGCGGTGATTGATTTTCGGGGTCCCGTACGCGGCTAGGCTCCTAAAAAGTCCCACACATGTGGTATCCCCGTACTCAGGAGAAGCAGCAAAATGTATTTTGGGGTGCAATTCCACATATAACCATGGCATGTGTGAGCAATATATCATTTAGTGACAACTTTTTGTAATTTTTATTTTTTTGTCATTATTCAATCACTTGGGACAAAAAAAAAATATTCAATGGGCTCAACAGGCCTCTCAGCAATTTCCTTGGGGTGTCTACTTTCTAAAATGGGGTCATTTGGGGGGGTTTTGTGCTATTTTGGCATTTTATAGCCTTCAAAACTGTGATAGGTAGTGAGGAGTGAAATCAAAAATTTGTGCCCTTAGAAATCCTGAAGGCGGTGCTTGGTTTCCGGGGGCCCGTACCCGGCTAGGCTCCTAAAAAGTCCCACACATGTGGTATTCCCGTACTCAGGAGAAGCAGCAGAATGTATTTTGGGGTGCAATTCCACATATAACCATGGCATGTGTGAGCAATATATCATTTAGTGACAACTTTTTGTAATTTTTTTTTTTTTTGTCATTATTCAATCACTTGGGACAAAAAAAAATATTCAATGGGCTCAACATGCCTCTCAGCAATTTCCTTGGGGTGTCTACTTTCCAAAATGGGGTCATTTGGGGGGGTTTTGTACTGCCCTGCCATTTTAGCACCTCAAGAAATGAGATAGGCAGTCATAAATTTAAAGCTGTGTAAATTCCAGAAAATGTACCCTAGTTTGTAAACGCTATAACTTTTGCGCAAACCGATAAATATACACTTATTGACGTTTTTTTTTACTAAAGACATGTGGCTGAATACATTTTGGCCTAAATGTATGACTAAAATTGAGTTTATTCGATTTTTCTTATAACAAAAAGTAGAAAATATCATTTTTTTTCAAAATTTTCGGTCTTTTTCCGTTTATATCGCAAAAAATAAAAATCGCAGAGGCAATCAAATACCATTAAAAGAAAGCTCTATTTGTGGGAAGAAAAGGACACAAATTTTGTTTGGGTACAACATTGCATGTCCGCACAATTTACAGTTAAAGCAGCGCAGTGCAAAATTCTGAATTCACCTCTGGTCCTCTAGCTACCAAATGGTCCGGGGCTTAAGTGGTTAAAATAACATAAAAAAAATAAAAAAATAAAAAAATATGCTGGAGGCCCCCTTTTCAGCAGAAGAGGTACGGGAAGTCATTAAGAACCTCAGAAACTCAACGGCACAATGCCACACATATGGTGGGAATGCCCCAGAATACGCCCTTTCTGGAATAAATTATTCAATTTAATGGATAAGCTAGTGGGAAAATAAAATACTTTGAAATAAAAATGTAGCGGGGTGCTAAATTTAAGGGAAGTGTTTGAGTGGTAAATAGGCTCAAACACCCTAATTCTGTAGGATTCATGGACCATTTTGTCCTCGGGGGACAGTATTGGTGTGCAGTTCCCTGTGGCCTACAGGTGGCGCTGCCATGGTAGGCTAGGGTTGAACCGCCGATACAGTGCTGTGCCTTTTGTGTCCCCTCTTGGCAGTAGTACAGCGGGGCGGGGAACCTGCTGTGCATGCCGGGAGAGCATATAAAAGGGGCAGACCTTTGGCCTGGGGGCTGATGTCCAGTGGGGTCCACACCCAGGTGCCTTCGGCCTGGGTGCATGTGTTCCTGTTCCATCTCGGGTACCTTTAGCCCGGGGTGAGGTACTATCCTGGAGTTCCTGCTGCCCTGGGTATGGAGGCCTAGGTGCGGGAGTAAAGCCTGGAGTCCAGAGCCTTCGTCTGGAGTCCGCTAAGGGTCGAGGAGTCTTAAGGTGCCGCCTCGTGTAGGGGACCATGTTCCAGGGAAGGGAGGATCATTCTGATGGACCGATGCGGGAGTCACGGTGAAGGAAGGGTCTGTTGACTCCCTGGAGAGATGTCTTCCCCTTGATATGGGCTAAGCTCGTAGAAGGAGAAGCTCAAGGTCATCTTGACTGTATCAGAGGCCTTATTCACCCGGCCCGTGGCAGGGGCCTTATACACCCTGGTCTGTGGCAGAGACCAAAGTTCTCCAGGTCCGTGGCAGGGGCCTTGTACACCCGGTCTGTGGCAGAGACCAACCTCAAGGTCTGTGGCAGAGACCGTGCACCTAAAACTGTTTGAGAAACCTAAGCAGTGAAGTGAATGTGCTACGTTTGTGCCTGGACCTCCTCCACACCATAAGCTGTCCTGTTTCTTTGCTCTAACCTTTTCTATCCGAGTAGAGTTTATTTTGCCATGAGAGAATAAGAGTTGTAATTTCAGCTGGTGTGGACATTGACTTTACTGGGAATTAAAGGACTTGCCTCTACCTACAGTAGAGGTGAGAATCATCCTCTGGAGGAGTTTTGACTCCGGCTGTGGACACGGCCCGTCAAGTACACCGCTCAACCTCTTTATATAGGAGGGTACGGGCTGGTAGTGCGGTGTGCCTTTCTCCCTCCTGCGAGGAGCCAACAACATAAAGGCAGGTAAGGGGGAAAGGATCTGTGCGCTACAAAAAAATAAAATAAAAATTATAATCTTGACCTAGGAGGACGAGGTCCATATGGAGTAGGAGGTTGAGGTGGCGGTGGATGTGGCTGTGTAGGTGGAAGCGGCGGTGGAGGAGGACGAGGTAGTGTCATGGATATGCAGTAGTGTTTGTCTGTCAGCTTACCTTCCTTCCCATGTGTTCATCTTAGAGGCCTGAGCCCTTTCACCTGGCTTCCTTTATAATCTCCTCCCAGCCAGACTCCACCCCAGGCCCTATCACAGAACACTATATTAACCTGTGCACTGCAAGCCTGCTTTGCTGATCAACGTGTTTGTTAGGCATTGTGTGTTTGGGTTCCTGCCTGCCGTGTGCTACGTCTGTCTCTCTGTTACGTTATTGGCTTGTCCCCGACTATCCCTGTCTGCTCGTGACCCTTGACCTTCGGCTCGTTCTTCGTTATCCTTGTCTGCTTGTGGCCCCTGACCTTCAGCTTGTTATTTGGTTCTCTCTTATCGTGTGCTGCTGCTTCCCCTCTTTTCTCCTTATCCTACGGGGCGTGAGCTAGGAAACTCCAGGGGCCGCGACCTGGTCCCAGCCTGCAGCTAACATCCTCACCACTAGAGGCCCTGGAGAAGACCAGCTGGGTCTTAGACTCCGCGCCCTGGGGAATCTTGGCTCTAGCTTCCGTTTGGATCCCGGTTGTGCTCCTCTGGTCCTGCTTTCCACAACCACCCACTTTCCTATCCGCCGAAGCCAGCCATAGGGTTCACTACCTCGCGGTGCACTCCTGTCCCCCTACGGTGTGCATCTGTCACCTGGCCACAGGTGACCCTGACAGTTTGATCAGCCATGAACCCGGCTGACATCCCGCTACCCGCAGATGATCCATTGCAGGGCATAGTTTGCAGACTTGAAACCCAGGAATCGAATCAGACTCAGGTGATGCGATTCCTCCAGGATCTGGCTTCTCGCTTCGAGCAGCTTCAGGCCTCCTTGGGAACCCTGAATCCGCAACCTCAAATACAATCAGCGGCTGCACCTATTGCACCAGTCGCAGCCACACACTCACTACAACTGCCAGCTCCGTCCCGTTTCTCTGGGGACTCCAAGGCTTGCAGGGGGTTCCTTAGCCAATGCACGATTCATTTTGAGCTCCAGCCCCAAAACTTCCTGTCTGATCGGGCTAAGGTAGCCTATATCATTTCCCTCCTCTCTGGTGAAGCTTTAGCCTGGGCAGCCCCTCTGTGGGAACTGAATGATCCAGTGGTTTCTAGCCTGTCTGGCTTCTTGAAACTTTTTCGGAATATCTTCGAAGAACCGACTCGTGTCTCTTCAGCGGCCAGCGCCCTTTTACGTCTCCGCCAAGAGTCTGCTTCTGTGGGACAGTATGCCCTTCATTTCCGCATACTGTCGGCTGAGTTGAGCTGGAACAATGAGGCCTTAGTCGCAACCTTTTTGCATGGCCTGTCTGATAGAGTGAAGGATGAATTAGCAGGAAGAACCATCCCCACTGATCTGGCCGGCGTTATCTCCTTGTGTAACCAGATCGATATTCGCTTTCAGGAGAGGACCTTAGAAAAGCAACGCCAGCACTCCTTGGTTCTTAGTCAGCCTGAGCTCCCCTCTCTTCGACCCATAGAGCATCTCCTACCAGCTGAGGAACCCATGCAGCTGGGTCGGACCAGGCTATCCCCCGAGGAACGTGCTAGGCGCAGAACTCTTGGTCTGTGTCTTTACTGTGGGGGCAAAGGTAATTTTCGTGACACTTGCTCTCTTTGTCCAGAAAAACGTTCGGGTCCACTTCATCTGGAAAGTGGAGTATTGGACCCAGAAATATCACCTTCCCCTTCTCGTCTTCTGCTTTCTGTGTTCCTTCATGTTGGTGCTTCTTCTCATTCGGTCTCAGCATATCTGGATTCCGGAGCCGCTGGTAATTTCATGGACTGGGAAATCGCATCGTCCATGAGACTTACTCTTTTGCCCCTCACCACGCCATTGGTGGTCTTGGCGATTGATGGTACTGTTCTCCCAGGGGGACCTATCTGCTTCCAGACCCTCCCTGTTAAGATGTCGGTAGGGACACTCCACCAGGAGTGGATATCCTTCCTTATCTTACCCAAGGCATCAACGACTATAATTTTGGGTCTCCCATGGTTACAGCTCCATTCTCCTCATGTGGACTGGACTACTGGACAGATTCTGGCTTGGGGTCCCTCCTGTTCCTCGTCCTGCCTACCCAAGGTTGCCCCCTGTGAATCTGAGCCGGTCATTCATTCCAGGTTGCATAACCATTTACATTTCTCTGTCCCTAACCACCCTTGGACGCACAGCCAGGCTAGCTTGTCTACAAGTCCTGCAGTCGCTACGTCTTGCGATGCGATTCAGGTAGTCGCTACACCTGACTCAGCTATTCACTCTGCCTCTGTACTAGTTATGCCAGTCCAGCCCATGCCCAGTGAGCCGCCTACTTTTTCTTGTTCGGGACATTCTGCTTGTCCTTCAGCTATTCAGCTTGACTCCGGCGACATGTCACCTTCTAACCAACCTGACTTCAGGGTTCCACTGACATCTGCCCAGTCTGATGGTCCTGTGCAAGATGACCAGTTCCCCTTTAAGGGTCTAGGGGACCCTCCTCAGATTCCTGTTGATCCTCTCATGCCCTTGCTTATTCCTAGAGAGCCTTTGGTCCTCAATAGATCTTCTTGTCATCTCCCTACCTCGTTTTCGGTCTCTGAGGATAATCTTAAGTACGAGGTTAGACAAGTTCTGGATTCTCGGCTCTGCAGAGGCATTCTTCAGTACCTTGTGCATTGGAGAGGTTTTGGTCCTGAGGAGGCGTCTTGGATCGCTGCATCTGATGTCGCTGCACCTCATCTGTTGAGAAGGTTTCATCAGAGATTTCCCTTTAAGCCTGGGTCCAGGCGGGGGAGGGCCCATAAGAGGGAGGGTACTGTCATGGATATGCAGTAGTGTTTGTCTGTCAGCTTACCTTCCTTCCCATGTGTTCATCTTAGAGGCCTGAGCCCTTTCACCTGGCTTCCTTTATAATCTCCTCCCAGCCAGACTCCACCCCAGGCCCTATCACAGAACACTATATTAACCTGTGCACTGCAAGCCTGCTTTGCTGATCAACGTGTTTGTTAGGCATTGTGTGTTTGGGTTCCTGCCTGCCGTGTGCTACGTCTGTCTCTCTGTTACGTTATTGGCTTGTCCCCGACTATCCCTGTCTGCTCGTGACCCTTGACCTTCGGCTCGTTCTTCGTTATCCTTGTCTGCTTGTGGCCCCTGACCTTCAGCTTGTTATTCGGTTCTCTCTTATCGTGTGCTGCTGCTTCCCCTCTTTTCCCCTTATCCTACGGGGCGTGAGCTAGGAAACTCCAGGGGCCGCGACCTGGTCCCAGCCTGCAGCTAACATCCTCACCACTAGAGGTCCTGGAGAAGACCAGCTGGGTCTTAGACTCCGCGCCCTGGGGAATCTTGGCTCTAGCTTCCATTTGGATCCCGGTTGTGCTCCTCTGGTCCTGCTTTCCACAACCACCCACTTTCCTATCCGCCGAAGCCAGCCATAGGGTTCACTACCTCGCGGTGCACTCCTGTCCCCCTACGGTGTGCATCTGTCACCTGGCCACAGGTGACCCTGACAGGTAGCCAACACTGGTTCAAAAATACAACAATGGCTGGGTAAGGCCGGTGATGTGTCGAATTCTGTCCCCCGTCAAATAGTGTCCACCCTGTACTGCGCTTGCTCAGTATGTAGGACAAGGGGATTTCGAAAATTTCCCAAGACGAACGGCGCCTGCGTGGTGAGTTCAGGTGAAGGCCACACCATCCGTGGTTCAAGCCGAGCCAAATGAGGCCGTGCCCGAAGCGTGGCGATCGAACCGAGCCCGTGAGGGGCCCTGTTACTATGTGCTACCGTATGTCCACTTGGATGGTGGGGCTTGAACCTGCACTCAAGGCGCAGGCGCCGTTCATCTTCGGAGATTTTGTGAATCTCCTTGTCCTCTGTACTGCGCAAGCGCTGCGCCTTCGCAGTATGGGCCGGACACAATCCGATGGCCGGACAGTTTTTGTCACAACACCGGTATACATGTCTATTCTGCACAAGGTACGGACAAGTCCTGTGGGATCCATGCCTGGTTCATTTTAATGAACGTGAGCTTGTCCACATTGGCTCTGGACAGGCGGCTGCGCTTGTCTGTGATAACGCCCCCTGCCGTGCTAAATACACGTTCAGATAATACACTGGCTGCAGGGCAGGCCAGCACCTCCAAGGCATAAAGGGCAAGCTCAGGCCATGTGCCCAATTTGGAGACCCAGAAGTTAAAGGGGGCAGACCCGTCATCCAGTACGTGTAGGCCTGTGGACACATACTGCTCAACCATGTTGGTGAAATGCTGCCTCCTGCTAAGACGTTCCATCTCAGCTGGTGGTGCTGGTTGTTGTGGCGTGCTGACAAAGCTTTTCCACATTTCAGCCATGCTAACTCTGCCTTCTGAGGTGCTGCCGATGCCCCGGCTGCGTTGGCGACCTCTTCCTCCTCCTCTGCCTTCGCCTTGTGCTTCCACCGTACGCCCGCTGTCAGGTGGGAATGCCACCAGCAGCGCGTCTACCAGCATGCGCTTGTACTCGCGCATCTTACGATCCCGTTCCAGTAAGGGAATTGAGGACGGTACGTTGTCCTTGTAACGAGGATCCAGCAGGGTGGCCACCCAGTAATCAGCACCAGTTAAAATGTGGGCAACTCGGCGGTCATTGCGGAAACACTGCAGCATGTAATCGCTCATGTGTGCCAGGCTGCCCAGAGGCAAAGAAAAGCTGTCCTCTGTGGGAGGTGTATCGTCTGTGTCCTCTGTATCCCCCCAGCCACGCACCAGTGATGGCCACGAGCTGGTCTGGGTGCCACCCTGCTGTGAAAATGGCTCCTCCTCCTCCTCCTCCATCTCCTCCTCCACCTCGTCATCCTCCAGAACTGTGTCCTTTCTGCCGGACAATTGTGTACCTGGCGTTTGTTGGTGCAGGAACCTACCCTCGTAGCCACTTGTGAAAGACTGCCCTGAAAGCCTTTGAAATGATCCCGCTTCCTCCTCCTCCTCCTCATCCTCCTGTGCCACATCCTCTTCCATCATCGCCCAAAGCGTTTTTTCAAGGAGGCATAGAACTGGGATAGTAACGCTGAGAACGGCGTCATTGGCACTGGACATGTTGGTGGAGTACTCGAAACAGCGCAACAAGGCACACAGGTCTCGCATGGAGGCCCAGTTATTGGTGGTGAAGTGGTGCTGTTCTGCAGAGCGACTCACGTGTGATTGCTGCAGCTGAAACTCCACTATCGCCTGCTGCTGCTCGCACAGTCTGGCCAGCATGTGCAAGGTGGAGTTCCACCTTGTGGGCCGTCACATGTGAGCGGGAAGGCCGAAGTTACGCTGCAGCGCTGACAGGCGAGCAGCAGCAGGGTGAGAACGCCGAAAGTGCACACACACAGCCCGCACTTTCTGCAGCAGCTCTGGCTGGCATATTGGGGTAATTTTTAAGGAACCTCTGGACCACCAAGTTCAGCACATGCGCCAGGCAAGGGATGTGCGTCAAACCGGCTATGCCCAGAGCTGCTACGAGATTTCGCCCATTATCGCACACCACCAGGCTGGGCTTGAGGCTCACTGACAGCAACCACTCATTGGTCTGTTGTTCCATTTCCCTCCACAACTCCTGCGCGGTGTGGGGTTTTTCCCCCAAACAGGAAAGTTTTAAAACTGCCTGCTGTCGTTTACCCCTGGCTGTGCTGAAGTTGGTGGTGAAGGTGTTACGCTGACCGGATGAGGAGGTGGTAGAGGATGAGGAAGCGGAGTAGGAGGAGTTAGCAACAGGAGGCAAACTGAAGCGCCCTGCAATCCTCGGTGGTGGAAGGACATGCGCCAAACTGCTATCTGCCTCAGGCCCAGCCGCCACTGCATTTACCCAGTGTGCTGTTAGGGAGATATAACGTCCCTGACCGTGCTTACTGGTCCACGCATCCATAGTTAGGTGGACCTTGCCACAGATGGCGTTGCGCAGTGCACACCTGATTTTGTCCCCCACTTGCTTGTGCAGGGAAGGGATGGCTCGCCTGGAAAAGTAGTGGCGGCCGGGCACGACATACTGTGGGACAGCCAATGCCATCAGGCTTTTAAAACTCTGCGTCTCCACCAGACGGAATGACAGCATTTCAAAGGCCAGGAGTTTTGAAATGCTGGCATTCAGGGCCAGAGATCGCGGGTGGCTAGGGGGGTACTTCCTCTTCCGCTCCAATGTTTGGGAGATAGAGAGCTGAACGCTTCCATGGGACATTGTGGAGATGGTTGGTGACCCAGGTGGTAGTGTTGCTGGCAGATCCTCTGTTTGCGGGGTGGCAGGTGCCACTGTCAGTACAGAGGTGGATGAAGAGGCCTAGACTGCAGCAGAAGAGGAAGCAGGAGGAGCCTGAGACCTTTCTTGGTTTTTGAGGTGTCTACTCCACTGCAGCTCGTGCTTTGCACTTAGATGCCTGGTCATGCAGGTTGTGCTCAGGTTGAGAACGTTTATGCCTCGCTTCAGGCTCTGATTGCACAGCGTGCAAACCACTCGTGTCTTGTCATCAGCACATTGTGTGAAGAACTGCCACGCTAGGGAACTCCTTGGACCTGGCTTTGGTGTGCTCGGTCCCTTGCTGCGTTGGGCAGTAGCAGACATACTGTCTAGGGGACGGATGCTCCGCTTTTGCACCCTGCTCCCTCTTCTGCTGTGCTGGTGGCTCTGTGCGACCACCGTCTCTTCCTCCAAACTACACTGGTCACCTGCATAACGTTGATTCCATGTGGGGTCGAGGACCTCATCGTCCTCCACATCATCTTCCACCCAGTCTTCACCCCTGCCCTCCTTGTCTGTCTGCACAATTGTGAAAGCAGCAGCAGTTGGCACCTGTGTTTCGTCATCATCCGAGACGTACTGCGATGGTCCTCCCATGTACTCATCATGAAACATAAGTGGTTGGGCATCGGTGCACTCAATCTCTTCCACTTCTGGGGCAGGGCTAGGTGGATGGCCCTGGGAAACCCTGCTAACAGAGTCATCAAAAAGCAGAAGAGACTGCTGCATGATTTGGGGCTCAGACTGCTTGGCTGATTTGCAAGGGGGTGAGGTGAAAGACTGATGGACATGGGTTTCAGGTGCCAACTCTGATCTTTCATCAGAAGAGTGGGTGGGAGACAATGTGAAGGAACCCGAGGCACTGTCAGCAACCCAATCTACTATCGCCTGTACTTGTCCTGGCCTAAACATTCGCACAGCCTCATTAGGCGCGACAAAATACCGCCGCAGGCTCGGTCGCCTACTCGCACCTGAGGAAGGTGTTTCACTTGTGCGATTATCTGGCACAGATCCACCACGTCCTCTCCCTGCAACAGGAGCTCCACCAGCAGCACCACGACCGGGGCCACCACGTCCCTTTGACCTTCTCCTCATATTTTCCAAATTTAGGATCTTGCCCTAAATGGGTGTTTTTGGAAGAGCAGAACACACACACAGTACGTAACCACAGTACGTAACCTCTGAATCGCACAGCTACAGAACTGCAGAAAATGCTATTCAAAAAAATGTTGTTTTTTTAGTATAGCACAGTAGGTGAAAACTATATAGAAATTGTTTATTTCACACACCTCCACATATGTATAACACACTGCAAAATATTTTTTGTGGCCCTAAATGGCGTTTTTTGGAAGACCACAACACACCCACAGTACGTAACCGCTGAATCGCACAGCTACAGAACTGCAGAAAATGCTATTCAAAAAAATTTTGTTTTTTTAGTATAGCACAGTAGTGAGTGAGTGAGTGAGTGAGTAACTTGTATAGCGCTGCAATTGCGAACTAAATCGCCTCAAGGCGCTTTGCATCCAGTGTCGTTGAGATCGTTAGAAGAGATGGGTCTTTAGTATTTTCCGGAAGGCCCGATGGTTTTCTTCCATGCGGATATTCGTGGGTAGCGCATTCCATAGCCTTGGTCCTTGGACAGCAAACCTTCGTTCTCCCTTGGCTTTGTAGCGGGTCTTGGGGATGTGGAGGAGGTTTTGGTTAGTTGATCGAAGGTCACGAGTAGTGGTGTAGTGTTTTATTTTCTCGCATAAGTATTCAGGAGCGTTTCCTTGTGCGCATTTGTGGGTGAGGCAGAGGGTCTTGAATGTGATCCGATCCTTTACGGCTAGCCAATGGAGGCTTTTCAGGGATGGTGCGATTGATTCCCAGGGTTTTTTCCCTGTTACCAGTCTGGCCGCTGTGTTTTGGACGACTTGTAGACGTGCAACTTGGTATTTGGGTAGTCCTAGGTAAAGTGAGTTAGCGTAGTCAAGCCGTGAATTGATAATGGTTCCGACTACTACTGCTCTGTCTTTTTCCGGGATGAACGGGATGAGTCTTCGTAGCAGGCGGAGAAGGTGGTGGGATCCACTGACTACTGATCCTATTTGTGCGTCCATAGTCATGTCTGAGTCAAAGATAACTCCCAGGCTTTTAACTTTGGTGCTTGGGGTTATGTTTTGTCCCAGGATGGTGGGTGGCGTCCATGTGGTCCTGGCGTTTTTCTTTCGGTTAGCGTGGAAAATAAGCAGTTCTGTTTTGGATCCATTAAGCTTGAGGGAGCTCTCTGTCATCCAATTGTTGATCAATGTAAGGCATTTTTCCAGTCCGTAATATTGATCTTTTTTGTTGTTGATGCGAAAGTATAGTTGAGTGTCATCTGCATAGGAGTGATAACGCATGTCCTGTTCACTGATGATTTTGAGGAGTGGCCGAAGGTAGATGTTGAAGAGTACCGGTGACAGGGGTGATCCTTGAGGTACTCCGCATGTATTTGTGCGTGGTGCCGAGGTAAAGGCTCCCAGTTTCACTGTCTGGGATCGGTTTTCTAAGAAGGATGCGAACCATGGTAGGTCCGTGTCTGCGACTCCTGCTACTTCGGTGAGACGCGTAAGTAGGATTTTGTGATCTACTGTGTCAAAGGCTGCACTGAGGTCCAGCAGCACCAGGAGACATGATTCTCCGTCATCTGCTGCTTCTAGTACGTCGTCCCATATTTTGAGAAGTGCCGTTTCCGTCCCATGGCTCGGGCCAGTAGGAGAAAACTATATAGAAATTGTTTATTTCACACACCTCCACATATGTATAACACACTGCAAAATATTTTTTGTGGCCCTAAATGGCGTTTTTTGGAAGACCACAACACACCCACAGTACGTAACCGCTGAATCGCACAGCTATAGAACTGCAGAAAATGCTATTCAAAAAAATTTTTGTTTTTTTAGTATAGCACAGTAGGAGAAAACTATATAGAAATTGTTTATTTCACACACCTCCACATATGTATAACACACTGCAAAATATTTTTTGTGGCCCTAAATGGCGTTTTTTGGAAGACCACAACACACCCACAGTACGTAACCGCTGAATCGCACAGCTACAGAACTGCAGAAAATGCTATTAAAAAAAAATGTTTTTTTTTTAGTATAGCACAGTAGGAGAAAACTATATAGAAATTGTTTATTTCACACACCTCCACATATGTATAACACACTGCAAAATATTTTTTGTGGCCCTAAATGCCGTTTTTTGGAAGACCACAACACACCCACAGTACGTAACCGCTGAATCGCACAGCTACAGAACTGCAGAAAATGCTATTCAAATTTTTTTTAGTTTTTTTAGTATAGCACAGTAGAAGACAAATATATAGAAATGGTTTATTTCACACGCCTCCACATATGTATAACACACTGCAAAATATTTTTTGTGGCCCTAAATGGCTCTTTTTGCAAGCGTACATTAAAGTGCAATTTTTTATATTTTTTTTTTTGCCCTAAACGGGTCTTTTTTTGCACGAGCAAAATAAAATGCAAATTTATTTATTTTTTTTGCCCTATGGGTCTTTTGGAAAAGAGCACAATAAAGTACCTCCCCCCCCCCCTAAATGGATCTTTTTCAAAGAGCAGAATACACCCACAGTATGGAAACGGTGTATCTCTCAATGTAATATATGCAGTGCTGGTGCACTGAGCTTGCAGATAAAAGGTAGATTTTCTCTGACACTGGGCTCATGGCAGTGTAAAAAGACTGCACTGCAACACAAACAGCTAAACCTATGCAGATCGCTGAGTTATATCTCTGAATCTGGACTCCTATTCCTATATAATATATCTCTCTCCCTGAAAGCACCAACAGGAACCTGGCCCTACACTACACTGTCTCTCTATCTTTTCCCTCAGATTCCAGAAACAGGACTAACTCATGTATTTTTCTATCTCTCCCTAAAAGCAGCAGCAGCAGACAAGATCCTCTCCCTATCTATTCTGAAGCAGAGTGACGTGTGTGCTGTGTGCCTCTAGCTTATATAGAAGCTGGGTCACATGTTGCACTGACCAATCACAGCCATGCCATTAGTAGGCATGGCTATGATGGCTTCTAAGGGCACACCAGCTAATCAAAAGGTGATTGGCTGGCCCCTGAAGCATTTCTAAATGCGTAATTAGATTGCCGAACCCGAACCCGGACTTTTGCGCAAAGTCCGGGTTCGGGTTCGGGAAAAAGCTAAAGTTCGGTACGGACCCGAACTTTACAGTTCGGGTTCGCTCAACACTAATAAAGACACATTTTTATTACAAACATACAATGCTGTGAAAAAGTTTTTGCCCCCTTTCTGATTTTTTATTTTTTTGCATATTTGTCACACTTAAATGACTCAGAACATCAAACAAATTTTATTATTATGCCGCGTACACACGACCGTTTTTCCCGTCGAGAAAAATTACATTTTTTCCTTTGGACGAGAAAAACGATCATCTGTGGGCTTTTTGTCGTTTTTCTCGACGGGAAAATCGGCATTAATCACGACGAGAAAAATTAGAACATGCTCTAATTTTTCTCGTTGTGATTCCCGTCGTTTTTTTCCGCGGCAGTTTTCCCATAGGGAAACACTGCCGCGGAGCCCACACGGTCGTTTTTTTCGACCAAAAAAAAAATGTCATTTAAAACGGCCGTGTGTGGGGGGAACAAGCTGTTCCTCGTTTTTCACGTAGATTTTCTCGACGGTGTTTTCACCGTTGAAAAAATCGATCGTGTGTACGCGGCATTACACAAAGATAACCCAAGTAAATACAAAATGCATTTTTTAAATGGTTTAATTTATTAAGGCAAAAAAGCTGTCCAAACCTGCCTGGCTTTATGTGAAAAAGTAATTGCCCCCTAAACCTAATTACAGGTTGTGCCACCCTTGGCGGCAACAACTGCAATCAAGCGTTTGCGATAACTGGCAATGAGTCTTTCACATTGCTGTGTAGCAATTTTGGCCCACTCTTCCTTGCAGAATTGTTTTAATTCAGCCACATTGGAGGGTTTTCCATCATGAACGGCCTGTGTAAGGTCATGATACAGCATCTCAATTGGATTTAAGTCGGGGCTTTGACCAGGCCACTCCAAAACCTACATTTTGCCAGTGTTGTTCATCTTGCTCTAAAAAAGTAATTAGTTACAGTTACAAATTACTTCTCCCAAAAAGTAAGTGAGTTAGTAACTCAGTTACTACATAGGAAAAGTAACTAGTTACTCAGCAAAGTAACTATATTGGTTATATTATATATACACACGGGGGCGGGGGTGGGGCGGTAGAAGGATGATATATATGTAATTTTTTCAGTGTATAAAAATAATAGGAGGGATTACAAATAATATTGGTACTGTGCCCATGCCTCACTGTGCCTCACTGTGCCTCACTGTGCCCATGCCTCACTGTGCCCAATGCCTCACTGTGCCCAATGCCTCACTGTCCCCGAGCCTCACTGTGCCCCATGCTTCACTGTGCCCGTGCCGCAGCCTCACTGTGCCCAATGCCTCACTGTGCCCATGCCGCAGCCTCACTGTGCCCAATGCCTCACTGTGCCCATGCCTCACTATGCCCGTGCCTCACTGTGCCCGTGCCCCATGCCTCACTGTGCCCATGCCTCACTGTGCCCCATGCCTCACTGTGCCTGTGTGTTACGGTTACGGTACCTCAGATCGGCGGCGTCCCGAGACTCCCGGCGACCATTCTGTTATTCAAAAGCCGCGCCTCCTCCAGTCCTCCTCGTTTGTGATAGGTGGAACACTCAATTTCCCAGCAGGCAGTGTTCCGCCTATCATGGACATCCTCTAATCCTCATAACACAGACGGGATGAGAGGATGTCTGTGATAGGCGGAACACTGCCTGCTGGGAAATTAAGTGTTCCGCCTATCACAGGCGACGAGGACTCGGGAGGCGTGGCTTTTGAAGACTGCAATGGCCGCCGTCTGTCTGCATGACACGCTGTTCAGGTAGGCAGACGGTGGCTACAGTTAGTTAGACTTACATTACATCTACTCGCGGCGGCTGCGGCGAGTAGATGTAATTGGGGTAACACCGCCCAAGTAATGGGAACGGCGGTGCCACGAGGGCAAGAGTAATCAGTTAGATTACTCGTTACCCCAAAAAATGTTTACGTTACCCAACGCTGTTTATTTAAACGCCGTTAGTTACAACACTGCATTTTGCTTTGTTTGAACCATTTGGAGGTGGACTTGCTGTTGTGTTTCGGATCATTGTCCTGCTGCATAACCCAAGTGCACTTGAGCTTGAGGTCACGAACTGATGGCCGCACATTCTCCTTTTGGATTTTCTGGTAGAGCTCAGAATTCATGGTTCCATCAATTATGGTAAATAGTCCAGGTCCTGAAGCTGCAAAGCAGCCCCAGACCATCAGGCTACCACCACCATGTCTGACTGTTGGTATGATGTTCTTGCTATGAAATGCTGTATTAGTTTTATTATATTACTTCCAAAAAGTTACATTTTTGTCTCATCAGTTCACAGAATATTTGTCTAAAAGTCTTGGGGATAATCAAGATGTTTTTTGGTAAATGTGAGATGAGCCTTTGTGTTCTTTTTGGTCAGCAGTGGCTTTGGCCTTGGAACTCTCCCATGGAATGTTATTTTTGCCCAATCTCTTTATTATTGTTGAATCATGAACACTGATCTAACCTGAGGCAAGCGAGGCCTCCAGCTCTTTAGATGTTGTTCTGGGTTCTTTTATGACCTCCTGGATGAGTCGTCGTCATGCTCTTGAAGTAATTTTTGTAGGCCGGCCACTCCTGGGAAGGTTCACCACTGTTCCAAGTTATCACCATTTGTGGATAATGGCTCTCCCTGTGGTTCACTGGAGTTCCAAAGCCTTAGAAATGGCTTTGAAACCCTTTCTAGACCGATAGATGTACATTACTTTGTTTCTAATCTGTTCTTGAATTTTTTTAGATTGTGGCTTGATGTGTGGCTTTTGGTGATATGTTAGCCTGCTTCACTTTGTCAGACAGCTTCTATTTATGTGATTTCTTGATTCAACAGGTCTGGCAGTAATCAGGTCTGGGTGTGGCAAGTGAAATTTAATTCAGCTTTCCAAAAAATTATGGTTAATCACAGTTCATTCATGATTCAGCATGGGAGGGGGCAATTACTTTTTATAAAATTTAATAATAATTTAAAAACTGCATCTTGGATTTACTTGGGTTATCTTTGTGTAATATTAAAATGTGTTTGATGATCTGAATCATTTAAGTGTAAGAAATATGCAAAAACAAAAACAAAAACAGGAAGGGGCAAATACTTTTTCACAGCACTGTATACCGATTAAAAACAGTAGATCAGGACAACAAAGTACAAAATACAATACATAGAAAAGGAATGTTGGATCCCTCTTGATGGCTCCTACACCCCCACCAGGGGAGCCACCTCTACCTGAGACTCTAGAGCCCCGTACACACGATCGGTTTGACTGATGAAAACCGTCTGATGAATGGTTTTCATCAGACCAACCGATCGTGTATGGTACCCATCTGTCTTTTTTCCATCGGTTGTAAAAAATAGAACTTGTTTTAAAAAACCCACGCATGCTTAGAATCAAGTCGACGCATGCTCAGAAGCATTAAACTTCATTTTTCTCGGCTCATCTGAGTGTTTTACGTCACCGCGTTTGGAACGGTCGGTTTTTTGACTGATGGTGTGTGGCCAAGACTGATGAAAAACAGTTTCATCGGATTTCCGATGGACAAATCCATCGGACGAAAATCCATAGGTTATCCGATCGTGTGTACGGGGCTTAGGAGTAGTATAGGTGTGGGCCGTAAGGCTCTCAACATGTTTTGCGGTTGTTCGCTAGACATGTGAAATTTGTTTAGTTCCAAATTCGTTTTTTAACGAATTTAGAACAATTTGTTCATTTGGAAATATCGGAATTAACGAAAACCCGTTTAACAAACTTTTCAGGATATTTGGAAATCTGAAATAATAACTAACTAAAAATAACTTAACTATTACTAACTATTAAATTATAGGTATTGGAATTTCCTGTCGTATTTGGCTGTTAGTGAACGTAACGATTACGAATTTATCCAAAGTTACGAATTATCCGAAATAACGAATGCCGCATCTAAGCAAATGGAACGGAACAAATTAATAATAAATAATAATATTGATAAAACGTTTTTATTATTATTATTGTTATTTATTATTTTGTTCCATTCCAATTGTTTAGATGCGGCATTCGTTATTTCGGATAATTTGTAACTTTGGATAAATTTGGATAAATTCGTAATCATTACGTTCACTAACAGCCAAATTTAACAGGAAATTCCAATACCTATAATTTAATAAGTAGTAATAGTTAAGTTGTTAGTTATTGTTTCGGGTTTTCGAATTTCAAATTGATGATTGTTTTCTAATTTACGAATTTACGATTTTTGCTGTGAGCCACATCCGATTTAAGTGTGAACCCAGCCTCAGGGGTAAAAGGTTTTACATAAATAAATAAAAGCTGATCACTGTAAGCACCCCTGCCTGTGTTAAATGGTTTGTCTCTTCCCTGTAACTGCTACATCTGCAGTAGAGCTTGTTTTTTTTTAAAAACAATAGACTTGCCAGCAGGTTCCCCAGGTCAAAATAAAAGAAAGGAAGTCTAAAAGAGAAAACGAATGCAGCCATCACATCTAAGAATTGGTAATCTGTAATATAAAAAAGATTTGCTTTTGGGTTTAATAAAACTTTAAGAGAAGATTGTTGTTAAACAAAATTTCCTATTTTTTTTTTTTTTTTTTACTCCTCTTGTATGTAATTGCATTTTCAAAGGGGACACAGGTTAACTTTACTAAGTGAAAAATGTGCTCCTTTAGGTCTTGTTTATACAGGCTTCAGCATTTTTTAAAGTGATAGTCAGTACTGCCTTCGTGATATTTGTTTAGCATACCCAAATTTGTGCTGAAGGTCACTTTAAAGGCTTCAAGAAAGCTGATCGAAGGTTGCTAAAAGCTTTTCAAGTGTTTAGTAAAAGCTTACTGTGCTCACGGTTCTTATATAAGTTGACCGTCCTTACATAATAACCCCCATGGTACGATTCAGAAGTACATATCCATGATATGTCAGGAAGGAGGGGAGGCAAAAAAACATTAAAGCTTCTCCATGTACTTCATACCAGATGGAGGTATAGGGGCACCATTACAATTACATTTCTTTTAAAGGTTACATTTTTCTTTTTATTTGAAATGTTTTCTATGTAGCCATATTAGAATAAATAAAATTGCTCCTACCGGAGCTTTATAACCAACAAACTAAGCATTTATAGCCTTAAAGTTATGCAATCATTTTGGATTTATTAGCATTACACGCTAACAGGGCCGCCATCAGGGGGGTACAGCTGTCACAATTGTAAGGGGCCCTGGGGCCAGAAGAAGTCAGGACGGGTGGAGGGGAGCCGTGCTGTGCATTACACAAACGATCTCCCAGAGGTCCCTGGTGGCTGTGCGAGGTCCCTGGTGGCTGTGCGGGGTCCCTGGTGGTTGTGTGGGGTCCCTGTGCAGGATCCTGGGTCCCTGGTTGCTGTGCGGAGTCCCTGTTGGTTGTGCGGGATCCCTGGTGGCTGTGCGGGGTCCCTGGAGTCCCTGGTGGTTGTGCGGGATCCCTGGTGGCTGTGCGAGGTCCCTGGTGGTTGTGCGGGGTCCCTGGTGGCTGTGCGGGGTCCCTGTGGGTGGGGTCCTGGGCCCCTGGTGGCTGTGCGGAGTCCCTGGTGGTTGTGCGGGGTCCCTGGTGGTTGTGCGGGGTCCCTGGTGGTTGTGTGGCGTCCCTGGTGGTTGTGCTGGGTCCCTGGTGGTTGTGCTGGGTCCCTGGTGGTTGTGCGGGGTCCCTGGTGGCTGTGCGGGGTCCCTGGTGGTTGTGCGGGGTCCCTGGTGGCTGTACGGGGTCCCGGGTCCCTGGTGGTTGTGCGAGGTCCCTTATTCGGCCTAGGCCAAAACACAGCACTGTGTGTGTGTGGGGCTGACAAATATACAGGTGTGTGGGGGGGGGGGCTGGCATACACAGGTGTGTGGGGGACTGACATATATACAGGTGTGTGTGTGTGGGGGTGACATATATATACACAGGTGTGTGGGGGGGCTGACATATATACAGGTGTGTGTGTGTGTGGGGGGCCCAGGCCTAAAGCTGTGTAAGGGGCCCAAAAATTTCTGATGGCTGCCCTGCACGCTAACATTATTTATTAATTACTAGACACAGATGAAACATGAAAATCGGATTTGTTGTTATTGATTACAGTGGTTTGCATATCATCACTTGTTTGTTTTTTTTAGGGCTAGTTTACACTTGCTTCAGAACACGGCTTCGGACACGCTTTTGTTAAAGCTCCCTGAATGCCAGTCAAAGCAATTCACCCACTTCTAATTATGGGCATACATGCACCATTTATATATCCTGAAGCATGGGGGCATCCTCCCGCAAAAGTTATGCCGCGTACACACGGTGGGACTTTTCCACGGGCAAGCCTCCGTCGGAATTTCGACCATATGTATGAGGCATTAGGAGCAAAATCGCTCCTCCGCCCCTGCTGCCCCCATGTTTCGGCATATATGTTTTTTTAACTGTGGTGGTGAAATCACCTCCTACAGCACTGGAGTCACAGGGATCAGGCCTGTCTCTTCGAACGCTGCAGTTATGTGTGTTGTGTTTTGTAAGTGACAGTGATCGATCGATACTGCACTTGGGTGGCCTGGGCTGGACGGAGGGGCAAAACGCAGGTGCTAGCAGGTATCTGGGCTGATCCCGCTAACACTGCGTTTTTGGGAACCCTAAACTGCTGGGGACGCTAGTATAGATCTGATCAGATCAGATAATGATCTGTTCAGATACTATACCACTAAGGGGGTGTATGCTTCACGCGTGGGTGTTAGCGCTACTGGCACTAACCTGACGCTGCCTGGGGTGTGACGCAGACCCTTTCTGACGCTAAAACCTAATTGATATCACCCGTCGGGCGATCAGGGGGTTAAACCCTTATTGGGTTATATACGGCGGGTGCCCTGACACTATAAAAAGCAAACTAACTAACCAGCGTCACCCGTAACACTTATATGGTGATTACTGGTGAAAGGGTTAACTAGGGGCAATCAGGGGGTTAAAACCTTTATTAGGTAATATATGGGGGTACCTGACGCTATATAAAAACCTGACGGGGAACCTAAATAACAAAATAACTAACTGGCTAACCAGTGTCACAAGTGACACTTATATGGTGATCACTGGTGAAAGGGTTAACTCTAGGGGCAATCAGGGGGTTAAAACCTTTATTAGATAATATATGGGGGTACCTGACGCTATAAAAACCTGGCGGCGAACCTAAAAAAATAAGACTACCTAGCGGCACCAGCATACCTAATACAGCGATCAGAAAAACGATCGCTTAGTGACACGGGCAAAAGGGGGTGAAAGGGTTACCTGGGGGGCGATCAAGGGGTTAAACCTTTATTAGGTAATATATGGGGGTACCTGACGCTATAAAAACCTGGCGGCGAACCTAAAAAAATAACTGACTACCTAGCGGCACCAGCATAACCAATACAGCGATCAGAAAAACGATCGCTTAGTGACACTGGCAAAAGGGGTGAAAGGGTTACCTGGGGGGCGATCAAGGGGTTAAACCTTTATTGGGTAATATATGGGGGTATCCAACGCTATAAAAACCTGGTGGCGAACCTAAAAAAATAACTGACTACCTAGCGGCATCACTGACGCTAATACAGCGATCAGAAAAATGATCGCTTAGTGACAGTGGTGCTAGGGGGTGAAAGGGTTACCTGGGGGGCGATCAAGGAGTTAAACCTTTATTAGGGGGGTTAGGGGGCTACCCTGGACCTAAAGGGACCTACACTAACTGCCCTGACACTTTTACAGTTACAAATGTCACTGTTTGCAGTGATCAGTAAATAAATAATCACTGCAATCAGTGACACTGTGACTGGGGGCTGGGGGGTGATTTGGGGGGTGATCTGGGGGTGACTGGGGGGGCGATCATGTTCCTATGTGTGCTGGTGTCAGTGTAGTGTTTGTGCACTAACCTGACATCTTCTCTCCACGGCGCTCTGGAATGTGTGAGCGCCGCAGGGAGAGATGACATCACTTCCTCTGCCTGTGTTTACAATACACAGGCAGAGGAAGATTGTCATTCGCCGGGAGCGATCATGAGGGGGTGGCCGGAGACCAATGGCCGTCCCCTCATCACGGATCGCTTCCAAACGATAAACCACCGCTCACTGTACCGGAGGGGGGTCTGATCGGATCCCCCACCCATACGAAGGCAGTCACGTACAGGTACGTGATTGTGCCTGTCCGTGCCATTTTGCCGACGTATATATACAGTGGGCGGTCGTTAAGTGATTAATAAAACCATTGGAAAAGAGACTATGTGTTGGTGCTGACATCTGTGAAAACTCTTCAATGGAACCCCTATGACGGATATGGTGGAACAGACAGGTAACGGCATGACCCAAAAATATAACCAGCAGCTCCTACGGGGGTAGTGCTACATATAAAAGAATATGTACTTTAAAATAATTAATAGTGGATGGATGGTTAATCCAAGACTACACGACTGCCAAGGAACTGGCCCTCACATTGAGAGTCTTAATATTAATATTACATATACATACAAAGATCACGTGAACCCTATCATATATAACAAGATGAAAGAGTATGCAAAAATAAAAATATTGTGATAAACTTAAATTTAATAAAACAAGGAGAATTCCCACCTGAGCCTAAAATGCAAGTCCCTAATTATAATGAGCCCTGTGGTATTATTGGTCATATATATAATGGGGCTTTATTTAAAAATGAATTGATTCCCCACGGATGGTAAGACCGGAGCTCATAGATCCAATAAGTTTCAAGTTGAGAAACACCTCTTGTCAGTGCCCCGCCCCTCCACGGAGGGATATAGCTGTCAATCACCATATAACTCATACCTTCAAGGTTAGGATTATGGTGTTCCCTATAGTGTCTTGGTACCATGTTTTTAGTATCACCACTTTTTATTTTAGCAATGTGTTCTCCTACTCGAATTGAAAAAGTGCGGGTGGTACGTCCGACATATTGTTTGCCACATGGGCATGTTATCAGATACACAATGAATCTAGTGGCACACGTATGGAACCCTTTAATCAGGTATACACGGTTGGTAACCGTGGAGGTAAACTCCAGGGATTTGGACCTTCCACACACATTATGGGAGCATACAACGCATTTTTTACAAGGATAATATCCCTTCATCTCATGAAAGAAAGAAGGGCGAACAGGTGGGCTAATTATATTTTGAGTGATTTTCCCTTGTAAAGAAGGAGCACCCCTAAATATAACCTTAGCCTGTTCAGGTATAAAGGGACGTAACACCTTGTCTATTCTAAGGACGTTCCAATGTTTGTTCAATATAGTTTTAATATCCTTGTGTTGCACTGAATAAGAGGTCAAAATTGACCACTTGTAGGAGTTGTCTTGTATTCGGGGAGGCCGGTCTGACAACAGAGAGCCTCTGTCTATTTTCAAGATATCTTGGTATTGTGAATGTACAGATATTGGGTCATACCCCTTATCTGTAAAATTTCTTGATTAAGGTAGAGGCTTGTTCTTTAAAGATCTCTGTGTCTGTGCAATTCCTACGAAGTCTTAAAAATTGGCTACGTGGGACCCCCCTAAGCCACAATTGGTGGTGGCAACTATCTACGGGAAGGAAACCGTTTCTGTTGGTTGCCTTAAAGAAAGTCTGGAACTTGAATTGTCGTGCATTAAGTTCGACTTCCAAATCTAAAAAGTGTACCCTAGTGGAACTAAATTCATAAGTCAGGGAAATCCCTCGATTATTAGAATTTAGGGTACAGAAAAAAGACTTCAAAAACTCGGAACTGCCATCCCAGAGGATGAGGATGTCGTCTATATACCTGGCCCATAGGACCAGGGAGGTGCCACCCTCAGAGTAGACAACATCCTCCTCCCACTTGGCCATAAATAAGTTGGCGAGGCTGGGGGCAAACTTAGCCCCCATTGCCACACCTTTTTGTTGGATGAAAAACCTACGATCGAACCAAAAATAGTTGTGTTCGGTCGCAAATTCAAGCAATTTTATTATGTAATTGCTTTGTGTATCTGTAATGGAAACATCTTTTCTTAAAAAATGGTTGACAGCTTTGATTCCTAAAGTATGGGGAATGCAGGTATATAATGAGGCCACATCGGCCGTGGCTAGTAAATAGTCACCCTGTATAACAATCCCCTCTAATACTTTAATAGTATCACTAGTATCTTTAAGATATGAAGGGATACATTTCACTAACGACTGTAAAAGATAGTCAATATAGCGGCCGATTCTTGAGGTGACAGAATCGATGCCGCTTATGATGGGTGGCCCGGAGGGTGGATGGGATCTTTATGTATCTTAGGTAAAAAATACATGGTGGGAATTCTCTGTGCTAGGGGTACTAGATAAGAACGTTCTTTACTGTGACAGTGCACCTTGATTGTAACGAGTGGTTATTTGAGTTACTGTTGCCTTTCTATCATCTCAAACCAGTCTGTCCATTCTCCTCTGACCTCAACAAAGCATTTTCCTCGTCACAACTGCCACTCACTGGATATTTTCTCTATTTCGGGCCATTCTCTTTAAACCCGAGAGATGGTTGTTCGTGAAAATCCCAGTAGATCAGCAGTTTTTGAAATACTCAGGCCAGTCCGTCTGGCACCAACAGCCATGCCACGTTACTTAAATCCCCTTTCTTCCCCATTCTGATGCTCAGTTTGGGCTCCATCAAGTCATCTTTCACTATGTCTAGATGCCTAAATGCATTAAGTTGCTGCCATGTGATTGGCTGATTAGCAATTTGTGTTACCAAGCAATTGAACAGGTGTACCTACTAAAGTGGTTGGAGAGTCTATATATATATATACAGGTCCTTCTCAAAAAATTAGCATATTGTGATAAAGTTCATTATTTTCTGTAATGTACTGATAAACATTAGACTTTCATATATTTTAGATTCATTACACACAACTGAAGTAGTTCAAGCCTTTTCTTGTTTTAATATTGATGATTTTGGCATACAGCTCATGAAAACCCAAAAATCCTATCTCAAAAAATTAGCATATCATGAAAAGGTTCTCTAAACAAGCTATTAACCTAATCATCTGAATCAACTAATTAACTCTAAACACCTGCAAAAGATTCCTGAGGCTTTTAAAAACTCCCAGCCTGGTTCATTACTCAAAACCGCAATCATGGGTAAGACTGCCGACCTGACTGCTGTCCAGAAGGCCATCATTGACACCCTCAAGCAAGAGGGTAAGACACAGAAAGAAATTTCTGAACGAATAGGCTGTTCCCAGAGTGCTGTATCAAGGCACCTCAGTGGGAAGTCTGTGGGAAGGGAAAAGTGTGGCAGAAAACGCTGCACAACGAGAAGAGGTGACCGGACCCTGAAGAAGATTGTGGAGAAGGACCGATTCCAGACCTTGGAGGACCTGCGGAAGCAGTGGACTGAGTCTGGAGTAGAAACATCCAGAGCCACCGTGAACAGGCGTGTGCAGGAAATGGGCTACAGGTGCCGCATTCCCCAGGTCAAACCACTTTTGAACCAGAAACAGCGGCAGAAGCGCCTGACCTGGGCTACAGAGAAGCAGCACTGGACTGTTGCTCAGTGGTCCAAAGTACATTCGGAAATCAAGGTGCCAGAGTCTGGAGGAAGACTGGGGAGAGGGAAATGCCAAAATGCCTGAAGTCCAGTGTCAAGTACCCACAGTCAGTGATGGTCTGGGGTGCCATGTCAGCTGCTGGTGTTGGTCCACTGTGTTTTATCAAGGGCAGGGTCAATGCAGCTAGCTATCAGGAGATTTTGGAGCACTTCATGCTTCCATCTGCTGAAAAGCTTTATGGAGATGAAGATTTCATTTTTCAGCACGACCTGGCACCTGCTCACAGTGCCAAAACCACTGGTAAATGGTTTACTGACCATGGTATTACTGTGCTCAATTGGCCTGCCAACTCTCCTGACCTGAACCCCATAGAGAATCTGTGGGATATTGGGAAGAGAAAGTTGAGAGACGCAAGACCCAACACTCTGGATGAGCTTAAGGCCGCTATCGAAGCATCCTGGGCCTCCATAACACCTCAGCAGTGCCACAGGCTGGTTGCCTCCATGCCACGCCGCATTGAAGCAGTCATTTCTGCAAAAGGATTCCCGACCAAGTATTGAGTGCATAACTGAACATAATTATTTGAAGGTTGACTTTTTTTGTATTAAAAACACTTTTCTTTTATTGGTCGGATGAAATATGCTAATTTTTTGAGATGGGATTTTTGGGTTTTCATGAGCTATATGCCAAAATTATCAATATTAAAACAAGAAAAGGCTTGAACTACTTCAGTTGTGTGTAATGAATCTAAAATATATGAAAGTCTAATGTTTATCAGTACATTACAGAAAATAATGAACTTTATCACAATATGCTAATTTTTTGAGAAGGACCTGTATATATATATATATATATATATATATGTAGCGATACCTTCAACTAAGAGGGCCGAAGATTTAGTTTGGGCCCTGAAGACAGCTCCGCCAACCCCCGGCAATTTACTCGACCCCCTACTGGCACAGTTAGTTATGGCAGCAATATAATTCTTATACTGTATGATTAACTCCGACACCAAGGCAATAATGAAAGGGGTATCTAATTTACTTTAGATTTGTGGTAAAAAAAGGTTAACAGTGGTAACAGTTCACATAAAATAGGTTGCAGAGCCCTGCAGCAATAAACATACTTATACACTAATAGAATAGTAAAGGTGCGCCGCGTGGGCGACCGTTAACTAGGCGCCCTGTGGCGCAGCAACTAAATGAACTAACTAGCTGGCCAGGCCTGGCTCAGATATCTAAAACTCAGTCTATAGGGGATGATGGTTTCTTCACCGGCAAATCTTTAAAGATGGTGCACATAACGGAATAACATTTGTAATCTAGTGGGAAGATTGTAATAGAATAACACTTTACTGAAGAACCTCTGAGTTCAGCTCTGATATGGATCTCCAGTGAGAGTATCAGATGTAAACTTGTGGGCCACTGCAGTCTATAGGCACATCAGCAACAAACAGTATATGGTCTGAGCATACGCTCGCTCACCCCTCCGGACGCGATCCCAGTCCGGGAACTTCCACCGACTGTGTCCTCACACACAGTGTCTCCAGTGATCGGGTCCCCGATCCAACCAAGGCTGTAGATAAGCGAAGTCAGATGCCACCCAGGCTCGCAGTGGGGTGGAAGGCTCTTTGGTGCTGCGCAAGGCCTCAGGCTTCAGGCCTTGCACTCCGGCACATCCGCACAGGAGGATCAGTCACTGAAGTCTCGTGTCCCAAAGAGACCGAGCCCAGCCTCGCCTCCCCCTTTTATAACCCCTCCCATGAGTCTCTGGGGTGGAAACATGCCGAAAGGGATTCTGGGCAAGGTAGTCCCGGGAGTCTTAAAGGGGACCCCGCTACACACTCCCCCCTCTTAAATTCTTTTGTCCCCAAAGAAACTTTAGCATACACTGCGTACAACCCCAGACAACATTGCATAGGAGGTTGGCATAGGGAATTCCCACCAAAACCGAGGGGTTAGATTCCCTTGCCCACAGGTCACACTATCCTGAGTGGCCTGCCTAACTGTGCCAGAGAGTGAATGGGGGTTGCCCTCTACCAAATGTACAGTGGAGGGGTCCGGATTCTCTACACTCCTCCTAGCAGTGACCACAGAATCTTCTGAGCTCTTGCCCATTTGTGGGTAGGTCAACTTTCTGGGAGGCCTTATGACTCTGCGAGCCCTTTGTTCCCTTGGGGTTTCTGGCTCTGGCGCCACAGGCTCTTCTTCTGTAACAGACTCAGGCAACACGGCAGGCTCGGTAACATCTGCTTCAGGAGCCGACTGATACATAGAGTCTCTAGGGTCCTGTTCAGGGTAAACATCACAGGCATCTTCCCAGTAATCCGATGAAGGACTAGATGGGATGAATTCAGCGGCTTCTGCATTCAGTTGTCCATCTATAGTGTCTTCAGTATTTGGAAGATCTATAGCAGAAGTTCCTTGAGTTGGGGAAGGCCACAGCCAGTCAAGCTCTCTCTCTTCATCTCCACTGAGTTCAGAAGCTTCTGTATCTTCAGTCCGAGAGGCCTGGGACCGAGTGTTTGGCCTGGGGGTATCCAGAATAGAGACTGGTTCAGGGGAGTCCCTCACTGGAGGTATCCTGACCGCTTCAGCAAGTGGGAGCAGGTGGTTTCGATGCCACGTCTTCAGTGGGCCTACCTTTCCTTCTGGCTTCAACTTGTAGACAGGTAGTGTCAGGGAATACGCACCTGATCAGCGAGTCTGTTGGAGCAGAGAGAGGTCACCCGTACGGATCCGACTCACGGGCCCCTGGTAGTGCAGACAGGAGGCACGGGAGTGCGGAAGGGTAAGAGAGCCTGAGAGTGGTTCAAGAGAGCGGCTCCGGATCCTGGGTTCAGAAGGGTAGCGAGCCAGGCGGGCTGCAGGCAGGTAGGTAGGCAGGCTGGTATACCGAGCAGCGTAGCGGGGCAGAAGCAGAAGGGGCGGTCAGACAGGCAGGGTTCGGCAACGTTCGGGCAATGTGGCACAGCGGGGTAGGCAGGTTCAGGGTCAAAGACAGGCCGAGGTCGGGTGCAGGCAGATAGCAAGGAAAGTCCAGTAACAAGCCGGGTGGTCAGAAGGTCGGATTCCAGGCGAACAACAGGAGCAGGATACACAGGGGACTGCAGATCAGACAGCACTGGTCTGAAGTGTTCCAGTAGTTTAAATAAGCAAACCGGCGTGCGCGGGCGCGCGCACGGCGCGCGCCCGCAATGCGCGCACATGCACCCGCACGCACCGGCGTGCACAGGCACGCGCACCCGCGATCCAGGAAGTGTACCAGCGCAGATGGAAACATGCAAAACCACAGCGCGCATCGGCGCACGCGAACGCACACCGAAGCGACCACCGACGCGCCCGGCAAGGTACGTACACTGACAGTGCCCCCCCCTTTAGGGCAGCCTCCGGATGCCCAATTGAGCGATCTTCGTGGCGTTAGACCTCCTGAAAGCTTGCATGAGTTCCTCCGCATGTATGCCGTTTTCGGGTTCCCAAGAATTATCCTCTGGGCCGTAACCCCTCCACTTAATCAGATATTGTACCTGGTTGTGTCTCTTCCTACAGTCCAGGATTGCCTCTACCTCAAACTCCTCCTCGCCGTCAATCAGAACCGGTTCCGGTGGGCCAATGTTACGGCCAGCGAAGGGGTTAGGGACAACCGGCTTTAACAGAGTCACATGAAAGACTGGATGGACCTTCAGGGAGTTGGGTAGGTCGAGCTCATATGCTACATTGTTGATCCTCCGTTTTACCGAGAAAGGTCCCATGAACTTAGGGCCCAATTTCCTGGACGGGCAGGCCATCTTTAGGTTAATCGTGGATAACCACACCTGGTTGCCGGGCTCCAGAATGAGTTCCCCTCTCCTTTTCCTATCAAACATCCTCTTGTTGTACTCCTGGGTCTTGGACATGGTCTCCTGTAGAAGTTTGTTATTGAAGAAGAAGAAATCCATTGTTTCGGATACCGCAGGGACAGTGCATTCGGGTATGGTACTTGGCAAGAAGGAGGGATGGAATCCATAGTTGGCAAAGAATGGGGTTTGCTTAGTGGCAGAGTGCAGGGAATTGTTGTAAGCGAATTCAGCAATGGGGAGTAGGGAGGCCCAATCATCCTGGGAGAAGGAGGAAAAACAACGGAGGTACTGCTCCAATGTTTGGTTGGTCCTCTCAGTTTGGCCATTCGTCTGGGGATGATATGCCGAAGAAAAAGCCAACTTGATTTCCAGGGAATCACAAAGAGCCTTCCAAAATCTGGAGGTGAACTGGGCGCCTCGGTCTGAGACAATACTTGCCGGAACTCCATGAAGCCTCACTATTTCCCTGATAAAAACCCTTGCCGTTTCCAAGGCGGAAGGTGTACCTTTCATGGGCAAAAAATGAGCCATCTTGGACAGCCTGTCAACGACAACGAAGATTGTGGAGAACCCTTCGGACAGAGGGAGCTCCACTATAAAGTCCATCGACACCATCTTCCAGGGTCTTTCAGGGACAGGTAGAGGTTTTAGTAGACCCCAGGCCCTCATCCGGCTATTCTTGTTCCGGGAGCAGGTGTTGCAAGAGTCCACGTATCTCTTGCAGTCACTACCCAGCTGCGGCCACCAGAACGTGCGCTTGATGAGCTCGGCCGTTTTCAAGGTACCAAAATGTCCGGCCAACTTGTGGTCATGGCAAAGCTCCAAAACAGCTATCCGAAGGCCCTCAGGGACCAGAATCTTGCCCTCGTGCCTGATCAGACCATCTTGTGCCCTGACACAGTCCTCCGGAAGCAAGGTCAAGCCAGCAGACGCCCGCTTAATACGGGGCATAAGGTCTTCTTGGAGTAGCAGGAAGTTCCCGGCAGGGAGGATGGTGTCAACAGGTAAGTTCTCCTCAGGAGTGCTGAACATTCGGGACAGTGCGTCCGGTTTAATGTTTTTTGAGCCCGGCCTGTAGGTGATGTGGAACAAAAACCTTGAGAAAAAAAGTGCCCACCTTGCCTGCCTTGGCTTCAACCTCTTGGCTGTTCTCAGGTACTCGAGGTTCTTGTGGTCCGTGTAAACCAAAATGGGGTGTGCCGCCCCCTCGAGCAGGTAACGCCATTCTTCTAATGCGGCCTTGATAGCCAGGAGTTCCCGGTCACCCACGTCATAGTTACGTTCCGCCGTGGAAAGCTTGCGCGAGAAGAAGGCCACTGGAAAAAGTAAGGCTTTAGCCCCCTGACGCTGGGATAGCACAGCCCCCACTGCATTTTCGGACGCGTCCACTTCCAGGACGAAAGGTACTGCGGGATCAGGGTGCTTCAAGATGGAGGCAGAGACAAATAACTCCTTCAGTTTATCAAAGGCAGCTTGGGCTCTAGGGGACCAGTAGAAGCGGTCTCCTTGTTTGGTCAGTTCGGTAAGGGGGGCGACAATTGCAGAGAAACTTCTGATGAACTTCCGGTAAAAATTGGAGAATCCGATGAAGCGCTGGACCCCTTTTTTATCTGTGGGGGCAGGCCAGTCCAGGATAGCCGACACCTTCTGAGGGTCCATTTTAATGCCCTCAATTGAGATGATCAGACCGAGAAACTGGATGCTTTGCCGCTCGAACTCACACTTCTCTGGCTTGGCGTAAAGCCCATGTCGTCTAAGCCGAACAAGGACATTCCGGACATGCCTGCGATGGTCGTCTACAGAGGATGAGAATATTAAGATATCGTCCAGGTATACTATGACGAACAAGTCCAGGTAATCACGGAAGATGTCATTGACAAAATGTTGAAAGGTAGCCGGCGCGTTACACAGTCCGAACGGCATAACTAGGTACTCGTAGTGCCCGAACCGTGTGCGGAAGGCCGTCTTCCACTCATCCCCTTCTCGAATGCGGATCAGGTTGTACGCTCCTCGGAGGTCAAGCTTGGTGAATATGACCGCCGTTCCCAGCCTTTGGAACAGTTCCGGCACGAGAGGTAAGGGGTAACGGTTTTTAATGGTGATCCTGTTCAACTGCCGATAATCAATACAGGGGCGTAGGGAATGGTCCTTTTTTTCAACGAAAAAGATACCCGCACCTGCAGGTGAGGTGGACGGGCGGATGAACCCTTTCTTTAGGTTGTCGTCAATGTAGACTTTCAAGGTACCCAATTCCTGCTCAGTCAGCGGGAAGATCCTCCCAAAAGGTACTTCGGTCCCAGGCAAAAGTTCTATAGGGCAATCATATGGTCTGTGAGGAGGAAGGGTTTCTGCTCCCTTCTTACTGAACACGTCCAGAAAATCATGATAGGGCTCAGGGATGGTTTTCTGAAGGTCAGGGTCTGTGCCCAGACAGAGCAGGTGAGGGTGGTCGGAAGAGACTTGTTGCAGGCAGTGTTGCAGGCAATAATCAGAGAGGAATTTAACTCTCCCTGTAGCCCAGTCAATGTCGGGGTTATGGGCTTGCAGCCAGGGCATCCCCAGAATGACGGGGAATAGCGGAGAGGAGATGGCATCCAGACTTAGGAACTCCTGATGGTGGGTTGCCACCGAGGCCATCAAAGGGACGGTTTCCTGAGTGACGGGGCCGGATTTGATAATAGAGCCATCAGCGAGATGTACTGCAAGTCCCCGGGGTTTCGGCTGCAGGGGAATGTGATGACTGGCAGCAAATGTCAAATCAATAAAGCAGCTGCATGCCCCCGAATCAATTATGGCGGGTACTAGGATTGCGGAAGTCCTTCCGGGGAGCTGTAAAGAAATGGAAAGAGCCAAGTGAGAAGTTGGATTAGGCAACAAAGAGGCACAAGTAGAAGAGACAGGCAGGCACTTACGCATCTTAGCCGGACAGGATCTCACGTAGTGTCCCGGTTCGCAACAATACATGCACAGATTGTTACTACGCCTATGCTGGCGTTCTTCGGGAGAGAGCGATGGGCGCAGTAAGCCCAGTTGCATGGGTTCTGGGTCATCTAACGCCGGAAACGGGGGCGCCGGAGGTGCAAGACGGGCCGGGTTTGAGACCTTGGGGAGCAACCAGGTGGGTTGGGGCTGACTGGAGGTCCTCTCGGAGCGACGCTCTCTCAGGCGTCGGTCTATCTGAATTGCCAGATCTATTAACTTGTCCAGGGTTTGAGGAACTCCGACACGTGCTAGCTCGTCCTTGAGCTGATCCGACAGGCCCATCCGGAATTGGTAGCGCAAAGCAGCGTCATTCCACTCTGTGTCAGAGCTCCAACGTTTGAATTCTGCCGCGTAATCCTCGGCCGCTCTGCGACCTTGTAGGAGGGAGTGGAGAACAGATTCTGCAGTAGCCGCTTGTTGCGGATCCTCATAGAGTTGAGACATCGCGGCAAAGAACGTGGCAAGGGTCTCCAAGGAGGCATCTTTCTGCTCTAGAAGGCGGTGAGCCCAGGCCTGCGGCTCGTCGGTCAGTAGGGAGATGACGAAGCCCACTTTGGTTGCTTCCAGGGAAAAGGTGCGGGGTTGTAGGGCGAAGAAAAGCTCGCAAGCGTTGCGGAACGCTCGGTATTTGCTGCGATTGCCCGCAAACTTCTCGGGTGTAGGGACCCTGGGTTCCGGAGGAAGCATGACGACGGAGGGTGTAGCCGGATATCCCGTGGATGTGGTGCCTTGCGGGCTGGCAGGCGAGGATAGGACTTGAACTCTTTCCTCCAACCTGGTATAGCCGGCTTGGAGGTCTTTCACGGCTTGCGTCAGCCCGTTCAGGTGTCGGCATAATTCCTCCATGGGATCCCTCCCCTGCTCGGACTCGGACATGGCTGTCTGATACTGTCAGGGAATACGCACCTGATCAGCGAGTCTGTTGGAGCAGAGAGAGGTCACCCGTACGGATCCGACTCACGGGCCCCTGGTAGTGCAGACAGGAGGCACGGGAGTGCGGAAGGGTAAGAGAGCCTGAGAGTGGTTCAAGAGAGCGGCTCCGGATCCTGGGTTCAGAAGGGTAGCGAGCCAGGCGGGCTGCAGGCAGGTAGGTAGGCAGGCTGGTATACCGAGCAGCGTAGCGGGGCAGAAGCAGAAGGGGCGGTCAGACAGGCAGGGTTCGGCAACGTTCGGGCAATGTGGCACAGCGGGGTAGGCAGGTTCAGGGTCAAAGACAGGCCGAGGTCGGGTGCAGGCAGATAGCAAGGAAAGTCCAGTAACAAGCCGGGTGGTCAGAAGGTCGGATTCCAGGCGAACAACAGGAGCAGGATACACAGGGGACTGCAGATCAGACAGCACTGGTCTGAAGTGTTCCAGTAGTTTAAATAAGCAAACCGGCGTGCGCGGGCGCGCGCACGGCGCGCGCGTGCACGCGCCCGCAATGCGCGCACATGCACCCGCACGCACCGGCGTGCACAGGCACGCGCACCCGCGATCCAGGAAGTGTACCAGCGCAGATGGAAACATGCAAAACCACAGCGCGCATCGGCGCACGCGAACGCACACCGAAGCGACCACCGACGCGCCCGGCAAGGTACGTACACTGACAGGTAGGCCCGGCAGCTTCCTACAGATGACATAGGGTTCAGATCCCCATCTGTCTGCAAGTTTGTGTTTTCCAGGGATCCCCAGATTGCATAGCAGTACTCGGTCCCCAGGCTGCAGGTCTTGTACCCGGACCTTCAAGTCGAAGTTTCTTTTGTTTCGAGCTCCCCTTTGATCTGAGGCCGCTTGAGCTTGTTCATAGGCTACTTTCAGGCTGTGTCTGAGCCTGTCCACATATCCTTTGTGGGATGTGGCTGAGGAATGGTCTAAAGAGGTGCCAAAGGCCAAGTCCACAGGTAACCTCGCTTCTCTCCCAAACATGAGTCGATATAGGGAGTAGCCTGTAGCATCACTTGTGGTGCAGTTGTAAGCGTGTACTATAGCTGCTATGTGTTTGCTCCAATGTTGTGTCTTCTCACTTTCCAACATGTTGAGTAGTGATGAGCCGAACACCCCCGGGTTCGGTTCGCACCAGAACCCGCGAACGGACCGAAAGTTCGTACGAACATTAGAACCCTATTAAATACAATGGATGCGAACGTTTGAATTCTAAAGTGCTAATTATAACAACTATTATGCATGTTATTGTCCTAAAAAGGGTTTGGGAACCCGGGTTGTGCACCAGGGGACATGTATCAATGCAAAAAGAAGTTTTAAAAACGGTCGTTTTTCGGGAGCAGTCATTTTAATGATGCATAAAGTGAAAAAAAAAAAGTCAAATATTCCTTTAAATATCGTACCTGGGGGGTGTCTAAAGTATGCCTGTGAAGTGCCACGTGTTTCCCGTGTTTAGAACTGTCCCTGCACAAAATGACACTTCTAGAGGAAAAAAAAGCCATTTAAAACTGCTTGCGGCTTTAATGTAATGTCTGGTCCCGGTAATATGGATGAAAATCTTTAAGAAAAATGGCATAGCTACCCCATGACCCCCCCCCTACCCCAGCCCATTACCAGCCCCTTTGGGTCTTGTATGGATATTAAGGGGAACCCCGCACATAAAATAAAAAAGGCCCTATATACTCTGAACAGCCATATACAGGCGGTGCATACAAGACAGGGACTGTAGGTTTGTTCTTATGTAGAATCTGTTTGTCATTTTGAACAGGTACATTGTTGAAGTGTAGCTCCAGCCCAAAAATCTATTTTTAAACTTTTTGGAAAACATAGGTAAGGGTTATCACCCCTGTAACATTTGTTTTGCTGTCTGTGCCCCTGTTCAGAACATTTCACCTCACTTTCCGTCCCAATGACAACTGTTTTTGAAATGTGGTGTTTTTCTTGAAACAAGGATTGCTGATAAAGCATCAGTACAGAGGAGACACCTTTCTCCCATATTTATTCTTACAGGAGAGAATTTTCCTTCCTAGTGGTAGATTTCCTCTCACTTCCTGTTGTCTTCTTGCGTTTGCAAGTAGGAGTCGTTTGTAAGTTGGATGTTTGAAAGTAGGGACCTGCCGTATATACTCTGCAGAAATAGGCCCCTTAGTTGTTGGTGTTGGCACAACACTGTAAGCACTCACAGTTACTCTTGGTTGGTGCTGGAACGCCCTGCTGTCAACTATTATATCAGGAATTTTAATTACATATAATTGTTGAACAGTGGTAGTAAAAATTGGGCCTTTGATGGTGGTGCTGGTGCCACAACACTGTAAGCCCTGACAGTTACTCTTGGTGGGTGCAGAAATGGGCCCTGCTGTGAATTATTAGATCAAGAATTGTAATTGCATGCCCCTGTTGAACAGGGGCTGAAAAATTGGGCCTTTCGTGGTGGTGGTGGTGGTGGTGGTGGTGTTGCCACAACACTGTAAGCCCTCAGAGTTACTCTTGGTGGGTGCAGGAATGGGCCCTGCTGTGAATTATTAGATCAAGAATTGTAATTGCATGCCCCTGTTGAACAGGGGCTGAAAAATTGGGCCTTTCGTGGTGGTGGTGGTGGTGGTGGTGTTGCCACAACACTGTAAGCCCTCAGAGTTACTCTTGGTGGGTGCAGGAATGGGCCCTGCTGTGAATTATTAGATCAAGAATTGTAATTACATGCCCCTTTTGAACAGGGGCTGAAAAATTGGGCCTTTCGTGGTGGTGGTGGTGGTGGCGTTGCCACAACACTGTAAGCCCTCAGAGTTACTCTTGGTGGGTGCAGCAATGGGACCTGCTGTGAATTATTAGATCAAGAATTGTAATTACATGCCCCTTTTGAACAGGGGCTGAAAAATTGGGCCTTTCGTGGTGGTGGTGGTGGCGTTGCCACAACACTGTAAGCCCTCAGAGTTACTCTTGGTGGGTGCAACAATGGGCCCTGCTGTAAATTATTAGATCAAGAATTGTAATTGCATGCCCCTGTTGAACAGGGGCTGAAAAATTGGGCCTTTCGTGGTGGTGGTGGTGGTGGTGGTGTTGCCACAACACTGTAAGCCCTCAGAGTTACTCTTGGTGGGTGCAGCAATGGGCCCTGCTGTGAATTATTAGATCAAGAATTGTAATTACATGCCCCTTTTGAACAGGGGCTGAAAAATTGGGCCTTTCGTGGTGGTGGTGGTGGTGGCGTTGCCACAACACTGTAAGCCCTCAGAGTTACTCTTGGTGGGTGCAGCAATGGGCCCTGCTGTGAATTATTAGATCAAGAATTGTAATTGCATGCCCCTGTTGAACAGGGGCTGAAAAATTGGGCCTTAGGCACTGGTGGCACAACACTACAACCCCTCACAGATACTGTACTTGGAGCACAGCAATGAGCCCTGTTGCAAAGTATTGCTTCAAAAATTGTAATGACACGCCCCTGTTAAACAGGGGCTGAAAAATTGGGCCTTAGGCACTGGTGCCACAACACTCCAACCCCTCACAGATACTGTACTTGGAGCACAGCAATGAGCCCTATGGCAAATTATTGCTAAAAAAATTGTAATTACACGCCCCTGTAAAACAGGGGCTGAAAAATTGGGCCTTAGCCACTGGTGGCGGCACCCATAAACAAAAATGATCTTCCAAGCTATCATCATCAATCGTATCATTGAGGACTCGGAGGAGGAGGATAGCCAGTCAACATAACAGCACAGGCACTCAGCATCAGCATCAGTCTTGAAGGGATGTGACATGTTAAAATCAATTAGTCTGTTATATCAGCATCAGGTGTGTGGTAGCTGGTGGTGATCCAAGACTGGTTCATCTTGATTAAAGTCAGTCGATCAACCGAGTCGGTGGACAGGCGCACCCTGTGATCCGTGACAAATCCTCCAGCAGCACTGAATGTGCGTTCCGAAAGAACGCTGGATGCAGGACAGGCCAGTAGCTCAATTGCATACTGTGCAAGCTCTGGCCAGTGATCCATCCTCAAGACCCAGTAAGCCAGAGGATTTTCGGTGGGGAAGGTGTCCAAGTCTGACCTTGCCCCTAGATATTCCTGCACCATGTTTATCAGACGCTGGCGATGGTTGCTGGAACCGATCATACTTTGGGGCTGTGGACTAAAGAATTGTCTGAACGCATCGGTCAGACGGCCACCTTCCCCACCGCTCCTTCTTTGACTGGCCGAAGCCTCAGCAACTCGTTGTCCAGGACCAGGAGTTTGTAACCTCCCAGTCTCTGGGAACGCGTTGCACAGACCTTTCTGCAAGGCCTCCCGGAGTTGTCTCATCCTCTGCTCCCTCTGCGACGGTAACATAAGGTCCGCAACCTTACCCTTGTACCGTGGATCAAGGAGAGTGGCCAGCCAGTAATGGTCCCTCTCCTTGATCCGAAGAATACGAGGATCCTTCCGCAGACTTTGCAGGATCAGGGAGGCCATGCAGCGTAGGTTTGCTGAGGCATTCGCTCCGGAGTCCTCTGGGTCACTAAGGACGACATGATCCGCAGCCACCTCCTCCCAGCCACGTACAAGTCCACTGGTTTCTTGGGACTGTAAATCATCCCTAAAAGACTGCTGCTGATGATGCTGAGTGCCAGCCTCCACCTCCATGCTGACACAATCCTCCTCCTCCTCCTCCTCCTCCTCTTCCTGTGCGATGGGTGGGACAGAAGGAACACTGTCTGGGTAAAGGGGGCCTTGAGAGGCAAGGAAGTCCTCCTCTTCCTGCCTCTGTTCTGCCTCAAGTGCCCTGTCCATTATTCCACGCAGCGTGTGCTCCAACAGGTGGACAAGAGGTACAGTGTCACTGATGCATGCACTGTCACTGCTCACCATCCTCGTGGCCTCCTCAAATGGTGCCAGGACAGTGCATGCATCCCTGATCATGCCCCACTGGCGTGGAGAAAAAAAACCAAGCTCCCCTGACCCTGTCCTGGTGCCGTAGTCGCACAGGTACTCATTGATGGCCCTCTGCTGCGTGTGCAGCCGCTGCAGCATGGCCAACGTTGAGTTCCACCTGGTGGGCATGTCACATATAAGGCGGTTCTTGGGCAGGTTCAACTCCTTTTGCAGCTCAGCCAGGCGAGCACTGGCATTATAAGATCTGCGGAAATGCACACAGACTTTCCTGGCCTGCCTCAGGACATCCTGTAAGCCCGGGTACCTGCCCAAGAACCGCTGCACCACCAGGTTAAGGACGTGAGCCACACAGGGCACATGGGTCAGTTGTCCCTGTCGGAGGGCGGAGAGGAGGTTGGTGCCATTGTCGCAAACCACCATTCCTGGCTTAAGCTGGCGTGGCGTCAACCACCTCTCGGCCTGGCCCTGCAGAGCAGACAGGACCTCTGCCCCAGTGTGGCTTCTGTCCCCCAAACACACCAGCGCAAGCACGGCATGGCATCTTTTTGCCTGCGTACTTGCGTAGCCCCTTGAACGCCTACGGAGCACCGCTGGTTCCGAGGACAAACCACAGGAAGAGGCCATGGAGGAAGAAGAAGAGGAGGGGGTGGAGGAGAGAGGTGTGTCACAACCAGTAGTAGCATTTTGGAGGCGTGGCGGTGGAACAACCTCCAACACTACTGCACCTTGTCCTGCATCCTTCCCAGCTGCCAAAAGAGTGACCCAATGGGCCGTGAAAGAAAGGTAACGTCCCTGTCCATGCCTGCTGGACCATGAGTCAGCGGTAATATGCACCTTACCGCTGACCGCCCTGTCCAGCGAGGCCAAGACATTGCCTTCCACATGCCGGTAGAGAGCCGGAATAGCCTTCCGTGAGAAAAAGTGGCGTTTGGGAACCTGCCACTGAGGAACCGCACATTGCACAAACTCACGGAAGGGGGCCGAGTCTACCAACTGAAAAGGCAGCAGTTGAAGCGCTAGCAATTTAGCCAAGCTAGCATTCAACCGCTGGACATGTGGATGGCTGGGAGTGAACTTCTTTCGATGGTCCAGCAGCTGGGGCAGGGAAATTTGCCTGCTAGAATCGGACGTCGGTGTACTGCTAGCAGAGTGGCCGCAAGTACTTGGCTGTGACACACCTAATTCTACACCTTCATTCCTCTCAGTGCATGTTTCAGAGAGGACTGAAGTTATAGTGGGGTTGGAGATCCCAGCTGATGCGGTGCAAGGAGAGGTCCGCTTTGTTCTTTGGTGTGGGTCTTTGAGGTAGGCTTGCCAACGAGCTGCATGGCAGGTCAACATATGTCTGGTCAGGCATGTGGTACCCAAGCGGCTGATGTTTTGGCCACGCGATATACGCTTGAGACATATGTTGCAAACAGCAGCTGTGCGATCTGATGCACTAGCCTCAAAAAAGGCCCACACCAAAGAACTTTTTGAATGACGGGCAGAGGCAGCGCCCTGCACAGGCGGAGCTCTGCGGTGTGATTCCGTCGGTGTACTGCCCTTACGCTGGCCACCAAAGGGCATCCTGCCTCGTTGGAGATGTGCCTCCTCCTCATCCTCCTCCTCCTCCTCTCTCCTATTAGGCACCCACGTGGAGTCAGTGACCTCATCATCCCCTCCCTCCTCATCACTGGAGCCAATCTGGCAGTATGCTGCAGCTGCTGGAACATGACTGCCAGATTGGTGTCCTTCTTGAGCATCCCCTCTGTCTGCTCTCACGCTACTGCCTTCCTGTAGCTGGGTTTCATCATCAGACCCTTCGAAACGCTGGGCATCCTCCTGGAGCATGTACCCAACACTGTGCTCAAACAGTTCGGGGGACTCCTCAGGAGGAGGACATGGTGGGTCTAGGGAAGGAGTGACTGATGATGAGTCTGACATTGATACCAGGGAAGAGGACGCTTTGGCAGCTGCTTTTCCAGTACCCTGAGCCTGGGTGAGAGAGGATGAGGAGGAGGAGGAGGGCTTGGTCATCCACTCTACCAAGTCTTCGGCATGATGTGGCTCAACATGTCCAGCTGCCGAAAAGAAGGACAAGCGTGTCCCATGGCCATGTGCTGATGACAATGCACCGCGTCCACGACCAGCACTGTTGCCCCCAGACACAGAGCCTGCTTGCCCTCTTTTATTGCCTCCTGACTGTCTGCCTCTCCTTGTTTGCCTTCCAGACATTCTAATAGATGGCCTGCAGGGAGATGAGAAAAAAGCAATAAGGGCTACCTTCAGGTGTCCTTCTCTGTCCCTTTACTTAAGGATTTCTAAAAATGGTTGAGGATGATTGCTTTTGCACAGAATAGCACAACGACAATTTCCCTGACTGTCCAAAAAAACAAGGATTTCAAAGATGGTTGATGAGGAATGCTTTAGCACACTATAGCACAAGGAGAATTTCCCTCACTGTCCTTCCCTGTCCCTAGAAACAAGGATTATCACAGTGAAAGAAACTGACACTCTTCCTACCTATAGTTTTCTGTCCCTAGAAAAAATTTTTTTTAAAGCACACTATAGCACAAGGAGAATTTTCCTCACTGTCCTTCCCTGTCCCTAGAAACAAGGATTATCACAGTGAAAGAAACTGACACTCTCCCTACCTATAGTTTTCTGTCCCTAGAAAAAATGTTTTTTTAAAGCACACTATAGCACAAGGAGAATTCCCTCACTGTCCTTCCCTGTCCCTAGAAACAAGGATTCACACAGTAAAACACACTGACACTCTCCCTACCTATAGTTTTCTGTCCCTAGAAAAAATGTTTTCTTAAAGCACACTATAGCACAAGGAGAATTTCCCTCACTTTCCTTCTTTGTCCCTAGAAACAAGGATTATCACAGTGAAAGAAACTGACACTCTTCCTACCTATAGTTTTCTGTCCCTAGAAAAAATGTTTTTTTAAAGCACACTATAGCACAAGGAGAATTCCCTCACTGTCCTTCCCTGTCCCTAGAAATAAGGATTCGCACAGTAAAACACACTGACACTCTCCCTACCTATAGTTTTCTGTCCCTAGAAAAAATGTTTTTTTAAAGCACACTATAGCACAAGGAGAATTCCCTCACTGTCCTTCCCTGTCCCTAGAAACAAGGATTCGCACAGTAAAACACACTGACACTCTCCCTACCTATAGTTTTCTGTCCCTAGAAAAAATGTTTTTTTAAAGCACACTATAGCACAAGGAGAATTTCCCTCACTTTCCTTCTTTGTCCCTAGAAACAAGGATTATCACAGTGAAAGAAACTGACACTCTTCCTTCCTATAATTTTCTGTCCCTAGAAAAAATGTTTTTTTAAAGCACACTATAGCACAAGGAGAATTCCCTCACTGTCCTTCCCTGTCCCTAGAAACAAGGATTCGCACAGTAAAACACACTGACACTCTCCCTACCTATAGTTTTCTGTCCCTAGAAAAAATGTTTTTTTAAAGCACACTATAGCACAAGGAGAATTTCCCTCACTTTCCTTCTTTGTCCCTAGAAACAAGGATTATCACAGTGAAAGAAACTGACACTCTTCCTACCTATAGTTTTCTGTCCCTAGAAAAAATGTTTTTTTAAAGCACACTATAGCACAAGGAGAATTCCCTCACTGTCCTTCCCTGTCCCTAGAAACAAGGATTCGCACAGTAAAACACACTGACACTCTCCCTACCTATAGTTTTCTGTCCCTAGAAAAAATGTTTTTTTAAAGCACACTATAGCACAAGGAGAATTCCCTCACTGTCCTTCCCTGTCCCTAGAAACAAGGATTCGCACAGTAAAACACACTGACACTCTCCCTACCTATAGTTTTCTGTCCCTAGAAAAAATGTTTTTTTAAAGCACACTATAGCACAAGGAGAATTCCCTCACTGTCCTTCCCTGTCCCTAGAAACAAGGATTCGCACAGTAAAACACACTGACACTCTCCCTACCTATAGTTTTCTGTCCCTAGAAAAAATGTTTTTTTAAAGCACACTATAGCACAAGGAGAATTTCCCTCACTTTCCTTCCCTGTCCCTAGAAACAAGGATTATCACAGTGAAAGAAACTGACACTCTTCCTACCTATAGTTTTCTGTCCCTAGAAAAAATGTTTTTTTAAAGCACACTATAGCACAAGGAGAATTTCCCTCACTTTCCTTCTTTGTCCCTAGAAACAAGGATTATCACAGTGAAAGAAACTGACACTCTTCCTTCCTATAGTTTTCTGTCCCTAGAAAAAATGTTTTTTTAAAGCACACTATAGCACAAGGAGAATTCCCTCACTGTCCTTCCCTGTCCCTAGAAACAAGGATTCGCACAGTAAAACACACTGACACTCTCCCTACCTATAGTTTTCTGTCCCTAGAAAAAATGTTTTTTTAAAGCACACTATAGCACAAGGAGAATTCCCTCACTGTCCTTCCCTGTCCCTAGAAACAAGGATTCGCACAGTAAAACACACTGACACTCTCCCTACCTATAGTTTTCTGTCCCTAGAAAAAATGTTTTTTTAAAGCACACTATAGCACAAGGAGAATTTCCCTCACTTTCCTTCTTTGTCCCTAGAAACAAGGATTATCACAGTGAAAGAAACTGACACTCTTCCTACCTATAGTTTTCTGTCCCTAGAAAAAATGTTTTTTTAAAGCACACTATAGCACAAGGAGAATTCCCTCACTGTCCTTCCCTGTCCCTAGAAACAAGGATTCGCACAGTAAAACACACTGACACTCTCCCTACCTATAGTTTTCTGTCCCTAGAAAAAATGTTTTTTTAAAGCACACTATAGCACAAGGAGAATTCCCTCACTGTCCTTCCCTGTCCCTAGAAACAAGGATTCGCACAGTAAAACACACTGACACTCTCCCTACCTATAGTTTTCTGTCCCTAGAAAAAATGTTTTTTTAAAGCACACTATAGCACAAGGAGAATTTCCCTCACTTTCCTTCTTTGTCCCTAGAAACAAGGATTATCACAGTGAAAGAAACTGACACTCTTCCTACCTATAGTTTTCTGTCCCTAGAAAAAATGTTTTTTTAAAGCACACTATAGCACAAGGAGAATTCCCTCACTGTCCTTCCCTGTCCCTAGAAACAAGGATTCGCACAGTAAAACACACTGACACTCTCCCTACCTATAGTTTTCTGTCCCTAGAAAAAATGTTTTTTTAAAGCACACTATAGCACAAGGAGAATTCCCTCACTGTCCTTCCCTGTCCCTAGAAACAAGGATTCGCACAGTAAAACACACTGACACTCTCCCTACCTATAGTTTTCTGTCCCTAGAAAAAATGTTTTTTTAAAGCACACTATAGCACAAGGAGAATTCCCTCACTGTCCTTCCCTGTCCCTAGAAACAAGGATTCGCACAGTAAAACACACTGACACTCTTCCCTACCTATCCTTCTCTTTCCCTAAACTAAAGGAAATCCAGGTTAAGCAAGAAAAAAATAAATGTCACTGTCCCTGCCTATGCTTCTCTTTCCCTGCTCCGGAACACACTACACTAGGCCGCCGTGCTGGCGGCCTTTTATAGTGTGGGGCGTGTACTAAACACCCTCAGCAATAATTGGCCACAGGCATCCTGCCTGTGGCCAATCATTGCTCTCCTCGCTGCCGGCGCTGTGATTGGCCAAGCATGCGGGGTCACAGTGCATGCTTGGCCAATCACAGCGCCTGGATGACACTGCGATGGCGTAGTGCATTGTGGGCCGTTCGCGTCACTCGAATTTGGCGCGAACGGCCCAAATCGTTCGATCTTCGTCGAACGATCGAACAGCCGATGTTCGAGTCGAACGTATGTTCGACTCGAACACGAAGCTCATCCCTAATGTTGAGCAGGGTTCGGTTAAACCTCTCCGGCTGAGCATCTCCCTGTGGGTGGTAAGGTGTAGTTCGAGTTTTCTTGATTCCTAACGAATCCAGGAGTTTCCGGATCAGTTGACTCTCAAAGTCCCTTCCTTGATCTGAATGAAGTCGCTGGGGCAGCCCATAATGGACAAAATACTTCTCCATAAGTACCTTGGCTACTGTGGAAGCCTTCTGGTCTTTGGTTGGGAAAGCTTGAGCATCCCGGGTAAATGATCGGTTATCACCAGAACATTTCCTAGTCCACTCAGATCGGGTTCCAGGCAGAGTAAATCAATGCATACCAGATCCATTGGGCTTTGACTTTGTAGATGGTCCTTTGGGACAGCTTGATGGGGTAAAGTCTTCCTCTGGATGCAGCGTGCACACGAATGGCAGTACTCTTCCACTCATGCAGGGCCAATAGAACCGACTTCTGACAAGTTGAAAGGTTCTTTCCGCCCCTAGGTGGCCATGATTGTCATGTAGGGCAATCAGAACAGTCTCTCTGTGTTTTTCCGGAAGAAACAATTGCCATTTATCTTCTAGGTCATCAGAGGGGCCCCTTCGGTAGACCACTCCCTGATGCACCTGTAACCTGTCCCACTCTTTCCTCAACAGGCGAGCTTCCATTGAGGAGTGACTCAGAAGTCTGTTTGGATCCTGATTCTCCAGGGCTTCCAGAACTAATTTCCCCATGGGGTCTTCTAATTGGTCACATCTTAACTCCTTCTTGGACAGCTTTGGCAGATAGTCTTCCTCCAGTTGAGTTACTCCACAGTATTGTTTGGGGACTCCTACCATGGTAACTCCTATCTCTTCCACCCTTAAGCCCCCTCTGGCTTGTAATTCAGCCCCCTGACAAAGGGCCCGCACCCTGTCTGGTGCCACTTGAGTCCAGTCTTCCATGTCACGAGTGGAACCATGAGATCTTCTGGACAGAGCGTCGGCATCTCGATTTCCAACCCCTGGCCTGTACTTTAGGCTGAAATTGAATCCAGACAATGCGGCCAGCCACCTGTGTCCAGTGGCGTCCAGCTTTGCTGTAGTGAATAGGTAGGTAAGGGGGTTGTTATCGGTCTTAACAGTGAACTCCGCCCCATACAGGTAGTCTTTGAGCTTGTCTATTACCGCCCCCTTAAGGGCCAGGAACTCCAGCTTGTGAGTGGGGTAGTTTTTCTCAGAGGAGGTCAGGCTCCTGCTCACGTAGGCAACAGGCCATAGTTGCCCTTCGTGTTCTTGATAAAGTATTCCTCCCAGACCGTCATGACTAGCATCTACGTGTAGTTCATAGGGTTTGGTTGGGTCTGCGTAGGCCAAGACTGGAGCAGTGGTTAGGCTCTTCTTCAACGCCTGGAAGGCCTCTTCACACTTCTGGTTCCACTGATCTCTGACTGACTCTCCCGGCTTCCTGGGCCCTGAGTTGTCCTCTTCTCCCTCAGTCTTGAGTATTTTATTCAATGGTCTAGCAATTCGAGCGAATCCTTCCACAAACCTCCTGTAATAGGAGCAGAACCCTAAAAAGGATCTGAGTTCTGTTACTGTGGTGGGTCGTGGCCAGGAGGTAACTGCCTCCAATTTCTCAGGGTCTGTGGCCAACCCTTCTTCCGACACTATGTGCCCCAGATAGTTCACAGAAGACTGGTAGAACCGACACTTCTCAGGCGAAAGCTTGAGTCCCTCCTCACTGAGTCTCCTCAACACTTTTTCCAGCCTCTCCTCGTGTTCTTCCAAGGTTCTCCCAAAGACAATGACATCGTCCAGGTATACAAGGACTTCAATAAGGTTCATGTCTCCTACAGTCTTCTCCATGAGACGTTGGAAGGTAGCAGGAGCTCCAGACAGTCCCTGGGGCATTCGATCAAACTCAAAGAACCCCACTGGGGTTATGAAGGCTGTCTTCTCCTTGTCTTCTGGATGCATAGGGATCTGATAGTATCCACTCTTGAGATCCATAACGCTGAACCACTTGGCTCCAGACAAACTCTGTAAAGCGTCCTCTATCCTCGGAGTGGTGTACTGGTCAGGTATGGTTCTCCTGTTGAGAGTCCTGTAGTCTATACAGAGCCTCAATGACCCATTCTTCTTCCTGACCACCACTATCGGGGAGGCATAGGGGCTTCTAGACTCCCGGATCACACCAGTCCTCTTGAGTTCTGCAAGTTGTTCCCTTAGATCCTCCAGATCTGCTAGTGGGACCCGCCTGACCCTTTCTCTGAAGGGCTTATCTTCTTGGAGGCGGATCCGATGGGTGGCACTCCTTGCACACCCCACATCAAACTCATTTTTGGAGAAGATCTTCTCCCATCTGGTCAACTGGGCCTTGGCTCTCTCTTTCCAAGCCCGGGGCAGATTCGGGTTTTCCATGGATAGCTTCTCCCAAGCATCTCCTCCTTCACCCATCCCCTTGACTTCTGACAGGGTAACAGGGGCAGCAGGGCTCACCTGGCCCAGCAACATCCTAGCTGGGATTTCCATGGGGTCATCTGTATTGTTCCTAACACTCACCGGAACTCTACAATGGGCCTTCTTCAGGGCCTTCAGTGGAATCACTTCTGGTATCACTTCCAGACCAGGGGACTCTTACCTTGGGTCGGACTCCAACATGACAAAGGGTCCAGGCTGCTCCCAAGTAGGCTTCACAGTGGCTCTGAGACAGGTTACTTCACCGGGCTGCAACACTACCCCTTCTCTTCCAAGTCTCCACACCTTCCCTATCCCTTCTCCAGGGGTCTTCTGCTCTAGGACCAGCCGTTGGTAAGCCGTCTTCAGCATGGGGTGGATCTTGGTGGCCGCTTGCCCCTTTTCTTCCACTAGAGGTGTCAAGAGTCTTCGGACCAGGTCCGTGTTCGTCCCTATTATAAGGGAACTCTTGTTGGTTCCTGGCGGTCGAGGGCACACAACTGCCAGGGTGTCAAACACTTCGGCCTTCCCAGCCACGGATGGGTCAAAAGCCATTTTGACGGGCAGATAGCCATCGTAGGGGAAACTCTGGGTTCCAATCCCACATATTTCCAGTTCCTCTATCTTCTGGATGGGCAGGTGACTCAAGTGTTTATCGTAGAAATCCCGGTATAATAGGGTCACTTGTGCCCCAGTATCCAGGATTGCTCTGGTGTAGACTCCCTCCACTTGAATGGGCACTATAGGAGATGGTCCTACCAGCTTCTCCGGATATGGCCTGGCAGGGGTCGCCCTCTTCTGGCCCTTTCCTTTCGGACTCTCTCTCGTCCAATTCCCTTTGGACTTTAATCTTTCTTGAGCCTGGTATGCATTGATTTCCCTCCTTTCAATGGGTGTACGGACCCACTGAGGGATATTATTGTTTTTCTTAGGTGTGCATCCCCTCTGGGGAATGCTGTGCCTCTTCTGAGGGGTCTTGCCCCCTTTCTCTGGGGTGTATCTCTGTTGAGGAATGTTGTGTTTCCTCTGAGGTGTTCTATTTCCTTTTTTCTTCTGCTTCGCATTCAGCTTGGAGCTCACTGAAGGTGATGGGCACCCGGTTGACTCCTTCACCGGGGCCCTCTGAAGTTTCCCGCCGGCTTGCGGTTGTCCATTTTCTTCTTCTTGGGACTGGAACATGTAACTGCAATATGGCCAATTCCTCCACAGTTAAAGCAGACTATATCTCCCCATTCTTGTAAAGATGCGGGTGCTGAGGCAATTGGGAATAATTCCTTTCTTGGTACTTCTCTTTTGGGATCCTCTGGGTCTTTTGCCATCAGAGAGGTCAACATCTCTAACACCTTGGACATTTGAGATTTTAGAGTGTCTACCTCTGAGTCTCTTTCAGGGGTCTTCACTGGATTGACTAGCACCTGTGCAGGGACAACATTTGTCTTAATCATTTGCTGGTCCTGTTGTAGCGCCTCCTCATCTCTGATGATTTTTATCAAGTCAGCATAAGTCAGTAACGTTCCTCCTCCCGAGGTTTTCAGGTGCAGCCAGACTGGATCCGAACGTAACGCTCCCTTTAAGACTTGCTTCATTCTCGCTGCATCTGTATCTTGGGGCTTCATTCCCTTCTTCAACACAATCTTGCACAGCAACCTGTTCAGTCTCCTAACATACTCTGAAAGTTTCTCCCTTGGCTGTTGGAAAGTGTGTTCAAATTGGTAGACCATCTCTGTCACCTTTTCCAATTGACCAAACTCTTCCTGTAGCATGGCTAGACAGTCTTGAGCCGTGCAATCTGCATTCCCAAACCGAAAGATTTTCACTGCTTCTGCTGCTGCGCCTTTGAGGCTCTCTATCACTCGTTGCCTCTTCTGCGCTTCAGGCACCTCCCATGCCTCTACTGCTTGTAATGCCTGCTCCACCTAGGTATCAAAATCTTCTTCCCCTGCAGGGACAGGGAGCTTCCCTGAGAATTTTTTCAGTCTCTGGTAGCTAGTCTCTACATGCACCGTGTTTGACTTCTGTCATTTGATTAGTAGATCCCCTATTGCCTTTATCAATTCTGGTGATTTAGCAGTGGCAGGTGCGGGTGCCACCGGGGGTGTCACTCCACCTCCTCTTTCTGGTGAGGTACGGGCCGCAGCCTGCGGTGATCCCATCTGTGATAGTTCCTTCTTTATAGTTACTGCGGGCGCCAACCTATAGGTTCTATTGTCTGGTGTCTTTACACACTTGTACTTGCAAGCCTCTGGTATCCCGTCTCCTTATTCCACCAGTGCATACTGATATGAAGTGTCTGGGTCTGATTTTATATCTATCACCCATGGTGTGTGACCTGGGGACACTAACTTCATTAACTCCTCTACCATGTCAGTCTTCCATTCCTCCCCTGGGAGACTGATGACTATCGAGTTGTTCGGCTCTGCCCTAGAGGTTTTGCACCACTCTTCTATCGCTTGCGGGTCCATGCCGACACCTCTGGCGTTTAATTGCTGTATCAGGATCCCGGACGAGCCCCCACGTGTAGCGATACCTTCAACTAAGAGGGCCGCAGATTTAGTTTGGGCCCTGAAGACAGCTCCGCCATACTCGACCCCCTACTGGCACAGTTAGTTATGGCAGCAATATAATTCTTATACTGTATGATTAACTCAGACACCAAGGCAATAATGAAAGGGGTATCTAATTTACTTTAGATTTGTGGTAAAAAAGGTTAACAGTGGTAACAGTTCACATAAAATAGGTTGCAGAGCCCTGCAGCAATAAACATACTTATACACTAATAGAATAGTAAAGGTGCGCCGCATGGGCGACCGTTAACTAGGCGCCCTGTGGCGCAGCAACTAAATGAACTAACTAGCTGGCCAGGCCTGGCTCAGATATCTAAAACTCAGTCTATAGGGGATGATGGTTTCTTCACCGGCAAATCTTTAAAGGTGGTGCACATAACGGAATAACATTTGTAATCCAGTGGGAAGATTGTAATAGAATAACACTTTACTGAAGAACCTCTGAGTTCAGCTCTGATATGGATCTCCAGTGAGAGTATCAGATGTAAACTTGTGGGCCACTGCAGTCTATAGGCACATCAGCAACAAACAGTATATGGTCTGAGCATACGCTCGCTCACCCCTCCGGACGCGATCCCAGTCCGGGAACTTCCACTGACTGTGTCCTCACACACAGTGTCTCCAGCGATCGGGTCCCCGATCCAACCAAGGCTGTAGATAAGCGAAGTCAGATGCCACCCAGGCTCGCAGTGGGGTGGAAGGCTCTTTGGTGCTGCGCAAGGCCTCAGGCTTCAGGCCTTGCACTCCGGCACATCCGCACAGGAGGATCAGTCACTGAAGTCTCGTGTCCCAAAGAGACCGAGCCCAGCCTCGCCTCCCCCTTTTATAACCCCTCCCATGAGTCTCTGGGGTGGAAACATGCCGAAAGGGATTCTGGGCAAGGTAGTCCAGGGAGTCTTAAAGGGGACCCCGCTACATATATATATAAATATATATATATATATATATATATTCTGTATATGGATTTTAATGAGCATGAGGAAACTGGCTGATAGCCCAATGTTATAGATGCCATAATGCAGCGGACAGCAACAATACTGGGAACTTTAAGGACAAGTGGGGTATCTGAGACATATCAGAAGCCAACGGCAGGCTCCACTTATGGATTAATCTATTCGTTTAGGTTGACTTACCCCTCACAAACTCATCTTAAGCTCAAGTAATCAAAAATATTCAGTAAAACTGCTTTTATTAAATCCGAATTCCAGGTAAGCTATTTTTGCATAGTTACATTGGACCAATGTAAGTATAGTATGTATGTGTGCCATACCTGTGGGATCCCTGTAGAAGATGGAAATCACTGTAGTAGACATTGTGATCTCCACTAACTTCCAGGTTTCCTGGTGTGCATCTACCCTGCTGCTTAGTGAACACAGTAGATTGCTAGCTTGGCATGGGTGCCATTTAGAAAACACTTTGCACTTTCTTAATAATTGCAAAACAGTCTCTGATTGGACATGGTTGAGATTATGATGCCACCGCTCCACCTCGTCAAATTCAGAGGACACTTTGCCTTAATTGAGAGAATCGCATGGTGTTTTCTGAATGGCACCCATCCCAAGTGAGCGACCATTTGTGTGAGAATACACGGCTCCAGGATAATTACCCCTCCTGAGGTCAGCTGTCTCCGTCTTTAATGAAGCAGGGTGCTGGCTCTGTTTGCAACAGAGATAATGAAAAGAAAATAGCTGGATAGCCGCACTCCAAATATTCACCTTTAGTCAAAAGTAAAAAATCAAAGCATCAAGGGTAGGTACAGACTAACTGCACTGCTGCTGACATGTTTCACAGCAGACACGGTGCTTAGTCATAGCTAAAGCGACCATCTGTGTTCGCTAGGCAGTAGGGCAACAGCTCAGCATGGGATTCGGAAGCTAGTGGTGATCACTGTCATATTGGTGCCTACTACAGTAATTTCCAACTTCCAAGGGATTGGCCTGCTATGGCACATCCATAGTTACACATTGGTCCACTGGCAAAAATAGTGTAGCGCCGGTATTTTTGCCTGCTAATGTAAAGCAATGTTAACCTATAGCAGTGTTATAATTTAGTATTTGGCGCCATCTAGTGGCCAATACAGGAAATGGACTCCAATTATTTCTTTTCTAGAGTATTAGAAATGTTATAGGAAGTGACTGCTTGTTTACATTATACAAGTGACCTACCCATGAACACTCAGTACCGAATTGCATGCTGGGTAGGAAATAAAAGGCCCCGCACGGCCATTTTATTTTTCTTGTTCCTGGGACGCATGGCCTGGGATCTGTGAGTGTGTGTGTGTCCCACAGAGCTGTGGCCTACATTGTGCGGAGTGGAACAGCAGCCTTTGATTCTGCCTTACACCACAGAGTGCTGGAGCAGCAGTGTGGTCAAACCAGAGACCCTTGAAGGAGGTAACCGAGGAATCCCGGTCGTCTGGGAAACGAAACAGCGTGACGGTGTCGTCGCAACAACCAGATTGAGATCCTGTGGAGCGGGGCTGGTGTCCAGAACTTTGTACTGCATTTCACACACCTAGACTGATTGCATAGTGTTGCTGGGACCGGTAGTCCCACGGAACAGTTCAGTTCAATAGAGTTACATGTGCATAGACCTCAAGCCGGATTTCATCACTAAGTGACTGCTGCTGGAGGTACATTCCCAGGGAAGGAGCTCACGGATACTTTGCACAATTTAAGTTTCTGCTCTATGTTATTCTACACTACTTTATTGATCGGAAATTCTCTGGATTATAAGTGCTGACACACAATAGCTAGCAGAAGACAGAAGAAGGAAGACCAGAGACTATATTCCTTACTGTAAGGCCTTGCAGTGTTGCTATTACCTATTAGAGACTGTAGGGGGAATATTGAGTTAATTATATTGTGGTATATCATTCTTACCAAATACTGCGTGTCGCATTGCTGATCTCATGGTTTCTACGCAGTGTGCTGGAAGTGGGAAGGTGCCCAGTGCTGGTGTTGTTGCCTGAGCATTAGTCCCACTTGGAGACACACCTGCAGGAGCAATACAGGTAGCTCTCAGGTGATAGCCACTCACAACTACTTGTCTCCTTATTGTATACCAAGTGTGGTCCTTGTGTTAATGATTAAACCTGTTCTAGTAAACTTTACCTTTTAGTTTGATACAACTGGTGTGGAGTGTTGTTCCTTTGCAGCAGGTGGAACATCGGATACCCAGGTAATAACAAAGGTATACTGTTGTTTTATTGCATATTGTGGGGTTATCCTTTACTATTAGCTTCACACCAACACTGCACCACAGCTGTGTCAAGGGGATTGAGCCAAGTTATTGGGGGTGTAAAAGTAGAGTACAGGCCCAATCAAATTCAGCAGCTCCTTTGGGGGTCAGTGCTACAATAGCAATACCTAAACTTAAAACGTAACTAAAGGCAAAACTTTTTTTGTTTTGTTTCGGATAGAGTAGAAAGAGATTAGAATACCTGTCAGTTTTTATTGCTGTATGTGCCCCCATTAGGGGCATTCACCTTCTCTATTTGTCCTGTTTATCATTATCATTGAAAGTGAAAGGAAAAGAAAATCCAAAATTTAGGATTGTCCCCAGAAAAATAATTTAGGGGGAATCTTGCAATGGAGACTCTAGTTCTGGTGACCTGGGGGGTCCCCAAGAGATTCCCTTAATTTACAGGGACTCCCTCTTTCTGTTTTGGCTATAGAAAGGAAGTAATGGGACACAGATGGCAAAAATCTAACAGGGAACCCAGCGTCCTTAAAGCGGAGGTCCACCCTAAAAAAAAATTGTTACATTAACAGTCTCCTTAAAATCTGTTAAAAAACAAAATGTTTTACTTACCAGAAACGCCTGTTGCTAGGCAGTCTTCCTAATCTGCCACTTCCTATACTGTGGAGCTCCTCATTCTCTTCCTCCCTAGCGTGTTCTCCTGGGAAATGGGGCCCGTTGTCTTTTGGGACCTGTGTGTGTCCCAGAAGACAGCCAGCCAATCACAAAGCGCTGCGCGACTCGCGCATGCGCAGTAGGAAACGGGCAGTGAAGCCGCAAGGCTTCACTGCCTGTTTCCCTTAGTTAGAATGGCGGCGCCGGCACCCGATCCAATGGACGGATCGGCCTCGGGGGCCGACATCGCGGGTAGGGTAAGTGTCCTTATTAAAAGTCAGCAGCTACAGTGTTTGCAGCTGCTGACTTTTAAAGAAAAAAATATGAGGGTGGAACACCGCTTTAAACACACACCTCTTAGGTGGTCACGCATGACTTTTGATACCTACAATACGCAAAATTAATGAGTAAACCTTCATGCTCCTTTCTTTTACTTATTACTAATTACTTTACGTTTCTTGAATTTCTTCATGTTTCTTTAAGTACTTTTAATACTGGTTACCGTATATGTTATACTAATGTAGATTGTTCAAATACGCCTTTATTATATATCCATTACTGGGTAAAATTAATTACTGGAATTACAAATGTAGCGACCTCACCCCATCTCTTTTGTCTAGGGGTATCACACACGACAGGGTGAGATGCGCTACGGCCCATGTCCTCCCCATAACTGTGGGTGAGGTGAAGGCCAGTACCAGATATTTCCTCGGGCCTATGTGCTTCTGTAAAGGAGTAAGTCCTGTTGTGCCAACACTTCCCTTTGCTCCCATTAACCAGAGTTCCACACACTGATCACAGTCCAACTCTTGTTTTATATTGCATATCTCACAATAAACAGTGCTTCAGTAGCTTCAGTAGCCAACTGGTTGCGACTTGTTAACATTTGGATACAGGGGATGAGCAGGCCGAGGCACTATCCTAATTCTCAGCTAAACCACTGCGATCTCGCCAGCGGTTACTATAGCCATATCTTGAATGGACTTAGAGCTTGAGAGTCTCTACCAGCGACTCAAGAGAACATAGATAGGAGTACCTTCGCTGCGTTGCGGCCCCTATCAGGGGAAGATGTCCCTCCAAGGGAGTTACCAGAGGCCCATCCATCACTGGGTTGATGCTGCTCCAGACTCTCCGAATGGGTAACCTCCCCGGCCTCCTCACCTCAGACATGGGCCCCATCCACTTCAGGGACCCTCGGACTTCTCCACCCTCGCGGGACCCAGTCGAAGTCACTGGGCCCCAGGCCTCCTGGTTTAGTACCTCACCCCAGGCTGAAGGTGCCTGGGATGGACTCCCCCGGGGCGTTCTGTCTCCTATGGACATAGGCGAATCCTGGGGTGTACGTAGCATAGGCAATGGGCGTTTATCCCAGCCCTTCTGGTGAAACAGTTCATCGATCTCACCGTCATCTCCACAATCCGACAGTGACTCTAGGTCAGAGGTGTCATACATCTCCGCGGGAAGGTAGTCTCTGGTAGACGTGGTACTACCCTCCCTAGCGGGCTCCACCGACTGTGGATCCCCAACACCACCACCACAGTCCCAGCTCCTGGCTCACCTTGACCTTTTGTAGAACTGGGATGTCCAGGACTCTTCCAACCGGATCCATCCAGGCCAGGCAAGCGACGGGGTGAAGCTCTTCCACGACCATAGGAGGCCTGTACCAGGCCGACTTTCCTCTTTGGAGGTGGGAGCAGAGAATCTGTGGTGACCGAAGCAGCATCCTCGGATTTTTCCTTCTCAGTCTCTGATTGGGCAGTCACATCGCCCTGGTCAGTGCATACGGGAACCTCCGCAAAGGCCTGGATCTCCCCTTCCGGAGTAGCGGTACCTGTGAGGCTGTTGAGGCGAAGGGCCCGGGGCCTTACTGTGGATGGCTCCACCTCGAACAAGAACTCTTTGCATGCTTCGCAACGCCCGAATGGCTTCAGGTGAACCACCAGTCCCGAGCATCCGGGACAGATCACACCGAGGGCCTCTGTGTCTCTGCAGGTGTACAGAGCCAACTGTCCTCGGGGCCTGAGTCTTATCCCTGTGTCTGTAAGGGGAGCAGCGAACGTAGTCATCTTCGTGGGGTAGGGAACCGGAATCCACAGGGAGCTTGAGGCCATCCCGACTGTCTGCTGCTCCATCACGCACTGATCACGCGCCGAAGTCTCCACGTGAGTTCCTCCACATGGCCAGACTCCTCCCACGACTTGCACGTTTTCGCGGGCTTCCATCAAGCTCCGCCCACGAACTGTGTAGTCACGGGTTGCCTCATGGCACAGTGCAGTAAAAGCCCCCACATGTAGTACGTCACACGGCTGGACTTCTCCCTCTTCTCGCTCCTCCGCATGGGCCTTTCCCGTCTTAGGGTCATTTCCACGACTTTGAGCAGGGATGCACTTTGGCCGATCACATGGCCGACCTGCTCGGAACTCCTCCGGGCAGCAAAGTCTAGACACAGCCATTCTTACTTCCAAAGTCAAAACACATATCATCCCGGACGAGCCCCCACGTGTAGCGATACCTTCAACTAAGAGGGCCGCAGATTTAATTTGGGCCCTGAAGACAGCTCCGCCAACCCCCGGCAATTTACTTGACCCCCTACTGGCACAGTTAGTTATGGCAGCAATATAATTCTTATACTATATGATAAAACTCAGACACCAAGGCAATAATGAAAGGGGTATCTATCTAATTTACTTTAGATTTGTGGTAAAAAGGTTAACAGTGGTAACAGTTCACATAAAATAGGTTGCAGAGCCCTGCAGCAATAAACATACTTATACACTAATGGAATAGTAAAGGTGCGCCGCGTGGGCGACCGTTAACTAGGCGCCCTGTGGAGCAGCAGCTAAATGAACTAACTAGCTGGCCAGGCCTGGCTCAGATATCTAAAACTCAGTCTATAGGGGATGATGGTTTCTTCACCGGCAAGTCTTTAAAGGTGGTGCACATAACAGAATAACATTTGTAATCCAGTGGGAAGATTGTAATAGAATAAACACTTTACTGAAGAACCTCTGAGTTCAGCTCTGATATGGATCTCCAGTGAGAGTATCAGATATAAACTTGTGGGCCACGGCAGTCTATAGGCACATCAGCAACAAACAGTATATGGTCTGAGCATACGCTCGCTCACCCCTCCGGACGTGATCCCAGTCCGGGAACTTCCACCGACTGTGTCCACACACACAGTGTCTCCAGCGATCGGGTCCCCGATCCAACCAAGGCTGTAGATAAGCGATGTCAGATGCCACCCAGGCTCGCAGTGGGGTGGAAGGCTCTTTGGTGCTGCACAATTCCTCAGGCTTCAGGCCTTGCACTCCGGCACATCCGCACAGGAGGATCAGTCACTGAAGTCTTGTGTCCCAAAGAGGCCGAGCCCAGCCTCGCCTCCTCCTTTTATAACCCCTCCCATGAGTCTCTGGGGTGGAAACATTGCCGAAAGGGATTCTGGGCAAGGTAGTCCCGGGAGTCTTAAAGGGGACCCCGCTACACACTCCCCCCACTTAAATTCTTTGGTCCCCAAAGAAAACTTTAGCATACACTGCGTACAACCCCAGACAACATTGCATAAGAGGTTGGCATAGGGAATTCCCACCAAAACCGAGGGGTTGGATTCCCTTGCCCACAGGTCACACTATCCTGAGTGGCCTGCCTAACTGTGCCAGAGAGTGAGTGGGGGTTGCCCTCTACCAAATGTACAGTGGAGGGATCCGGATTCTCTACACTCCTCCTAGCAGTGACCACAGAATCTTCTGAGCTCTTCCCCATTTGTGGGCAGGTCAACTTTCTGGGAGGCCTTATGACTCTGCGAGCCCTTTGTTCCCTTGGGGTTCCTGGCTCTGGCGCCACAGGCTCTTCTTCTGTAACAGGCTCAGGCAACACGGCAGGCTCTGTAACATCTGCTTCAGGAGCCGAGGGATACATAGAGTCTCTAGGGTCCTGTTCAGGGTAAACATCACAGGCATCTTCCCAGTAATCCGATGAAGGACTAGATGGGATGAATTCAGCGGCTTCTGCATTCAGTTGTCCATCTATAGTGTCTTCAGTAGTTGGAAGATCTATAGCAGAAGTTCCTTGAGTTGGGGAAGGCCACAGCCAGTCAAGCTCTCTCTCTTCATCTCCACTGAGTTCAGAAGCTTCTGTATCTTCAGTCCGAGAGGTCTGGGACCGAGTGCTTGGCCTGGGGGTATCCAAAATAGAGACTGGTTCAGGGGAGTCCCTCACTGGAGGTATCCTGACCACTTCAGCAAGTGGGAGCAGGTGGTTTCGATGCCACGTCTTCAGTGGGCCTACCTTTCCTTCTGGCTTCAACTTGTAGACAGGTAGGCCCGGCAGCTTCCTACAGATGACATAGGGTTCAGATCTCCATCTGTCTGCAAGTTTGTGTTTTCCAGGGACCCCCAGATTGCGTAGCAGTACTCGGTCCCCGGGCTGCAGGTCTTGTACCCGGACCTTCAAGTCGAAGTTTCTTTTGTTTCGGGCTCCCCTTTGATCTGAGGCCGCTTGAGCTTGTTCATAAGCTACTTTCAGGCTGTGTCTGAGCCTGTCCACATATCCTTTGTGGGATGTGGCTGAGGAATGGTCTAAAGAAGTGCCAAAGGCCAGGTCCACAGGCAACCTCGCTTCTCTCCCAAACATGAGTCGATATAGGGGGTAGCCTGTAGCATCACTGGTGGTGCAGTTGTAAGCGTGTACTATAGCTGCTATGTGTTTGCTCCAATGTTGTTTCTTCTCACTTTCCAGAGTCCCCAACATGTTGAGCAGGGTTCGGTTAAACCTCTCCGGCTGAGCATCTCCCTGTGGGTGGTAAAGTGTGGTTCGAGTTTTCTTGATTCCTAACGAATCCAGGAGTTTCCGGATCAGTCGACTCTCAAAGTCCCTTCCTTGATCTGAATGAAGTCGCTGGGGCAGCCCATAATGGACAAAGTACTTCTCCATAAGTACCTTGGCTACTGTGGAAGCCTTCTGGTCTTTGGTTGGGAAAGCTTGGGCATACCGGGTGAAATAATCGGTTATCACCAGAACATTTCCTAGTCCACTCAGATCGGGTTTGAGGCAGAGGAAATCAATGCATACCAGATCCATTGGGCCTTGACTTTGTAGATGGCCCATTGGGGCAGCTTGATGGGGTAAAGTCTTCCTCTGGATGCAGCGTGCACACGAATGGCAGTACTCTTCCACTTCTGCCCTCATGCAGGGCCAATAGAACCGACTTCTGACAAGTTGAAAGGTCCTTTCCGCCCCTAGGTGGCCATGATTGTCATGTAGGGCAATCAGAACAGTCTCTCTGTGTTTTTCCGGAAGAAACAATTGCCATTTATCTTCCAGGTCATCAGAGGGGCCCCTTCGGTAGACCACTCCCTGATGCACCTGTAACCTGTCCCACTCTTTCCTCAACAGGCGAGCTTCCTTTGAGGAGTGACTCAGAAGTCTGTTTGGATCCTGATTCTCCAGGGCTTCCAGAACAAATTTCCCCATGGGGTCTTCTAATTGGTCACATCTTAACTCCTTCTTGGACAGCTTTGGCAGATGGTCTTCCTCCAGTTGAGTTACTCCGCAGTATTGTTTGGGGACTCCTACCATGGTAACTCCTATCTCTTCCGCCCTTGAGCGCCCTCTGGCTTGTAATTCAGCCCCCTGACAAAGGGCCCGCACCCCGTCTGGTGCCACTTGAGTCCAGTCTTCCATGTCACTGGTGGGACCATGAGATCTTCTGGACAGAGCGTCTGCATCTCGATTCCCAATCCCTGGCCTGTACTTTAGGCTGAAATTGAATCCAGACAATGCGGCCAGCCACCTGTGTCCAGTGGCGTCTAGCTTTGCTGTAGTGAATAGGTAGGTAAGGGGGTTGTTGTCGGTCTTCACAGTGAACTCCGCCCCATACAGGTAGTCTTTGAGCTTGTCTACTACCGCCCACTTAAGGGCCAGGAACTCCAGCTTGTGAGTGGGGTAGTTTTTCTCAGAGGGTGTCAGGCTCCTGCTCACGTAGGCAACAGGCCGTAGTTGCCCTTCGTGTTCTTGATAAAGTACTCCTCCCAGACCGTCATGACTAGCATCTACGTGTAGTTCATAGGGTTTGGTTGGGTCTGCGTAGGCCAAGACTGGAGCAGTGGTTAGGCTCTTCTTCAACGCCTGGAAGGCCTCTTCACATTTCTGGTTCCACTGATCTCTGACTGACTCTCCCGGCTTCCTGGGCCCTGAGTCGTCCTCTTCTCCCTCAGTCTTGAGTAGTTCATTCAATGGTCTAGCAATTCGGGCGAATCTTTCCACAAACCTCCTGTAATAGGAGCAGAACCCTAAGAAGGATCTGAGTTCTGTTACTGTGGTGGGTCGTGGCCAGGAGGTAACTGCCTCAAATTTTTCAGGGTCTATGGCCACCCCTTCTTCAGACACTATGTGCCCCAGATAGTTCACAGAAGACTGGTAGAACCGACACTTCTCAGGCGAAAGCTTGAGTCCCTCCTCACTGAGTCTCCTCAACACTTTTTCCAGCCTCTCCTCGTGTTCCTCCAGGGTTCTCCCAAAGACAATGACATCGTCCAGGTATACAAGGACTTCAATAAGGTTCATGTCTCCTACAGTCTTCTCCATGAGGCGTTGGAGGGTAGCAGGAGCTCCAGACAGTCCCTGGGGCATTCGATCAAACTCAAAGAACCCCACTGGGGTTATGAAGGCTGTCTTCTCCTTGTCTTCTGGATGCATAGGGATCTGGTAGTATCCACTCTTGAGATCCATAACGCTGAACCACTTGGCTCCAGACAAACTCTGTAAAGCGTCCTCTATCCTCGGAGTGGTGTACTGGTCAGGTATGGTTCTCCTGTTGAGAGTCCTGTAGTCTATACAGAGCCTCAATGACCCATTCTTCTTTCTGACCACCACTATCGGGGAGGAATAGGGGCTTCTAGACTCCTGGATCACACTAGTCCTCTTGAGTTCTGCAAGTTGTTCCCTTAGATCCTCCAGATCTGCTAGTGGGACCCGCCTGACCCTCTCTCTGAAGGGCTTATCTTCTTGGAGGCGGATCCGATGGGTGGCACTCCTTGCACACCCCACATCGAACTCATCTTTGGAGAAGATCTTCTCCCATCTGGTCAACTGGGCCTTGGCTCTCTCTTTCCAAACCCGGGGCAGATTCGGGTTTTCCATGGATAGCTTCTCCCAAGCATCTCCTCCTTCACCCGTCCCCTTGACTTCTGACAGGGTAACAGGGGCAGCAGGGCTCACCTGGCCCAGCAGCATCCTGGCTGGGATTTCCATGGGGCCATCTGTATTGTTCCTAACACTCACCGGAACTCTACAATGGGCCTTCTTCAGGGCCTTCAGTGGAATCACTTCTGGTATCAAAATCTTCTTCCCCTGCAGGGACAGGGAGCTTCCCTGAGAATGTCTTTAGTCTCCGGTAGCTAGTCTCCACATGCACCGTGTTTGTCTTCTGACATTTGATTAGTAGATCCCCTATTGCCTTTATCAATTCTGGTGATATAGCAGTGGCAGGTGCGGGTGCTACCGGGGGTGTCACCCCACCTCTTCTTTCTGGTGAGGTACGGCCGGAGCCTGCGGTGATCCCATCTGTGATGGTTCCTTCTTTACAGTTACTGCGGGCGCCAACCTATAGGTTCTATTGTCTGGCGTCTTTACACACTTGTACTTGCAAGCCTCTGGTATCCCATCTCCGTATTCCACCAGTGCATACTGATATGAAGTGTCTGGGTCTGATTTTATATCTATCACCCATGGTGTGTGATCTGGGGACACTAACTTCATTAACTCCTCTACCATGTCAGTCTTCCATTCCTCCCCTGGGAGACTGATGACTATCGAGTTGTTCAGGTCTGCCCTAGAGGTTTTGCACCACTCTTCTATTGCTTGCGGGTCCATGCCGGCACCTCTGGCGTTTAATTGCTGTATCAGACTCTCCGAATGGGTAACCTCCCCGGCCTCCTCACCTCAGACATGGGCCCCATCCACTTCAGGGTCCCTCGGACTTCTCCACCCTCGCGGGACCCAGTCAAAGTCACTGGGCCCCAGGCCTCCTGGTTTAGTACCTCACCCCAGGCTGAAGGTGCCTGGGATGGACTCCAACTCCATTCCGGTCAGGCCTAGGGCACCTGAGCCGGAATCCGGAACGGCCCGCACCCAGGCCTAAGGTGCCTGGGCGCGTGATGGAGAACCTCCACCAGAGCAAGACCTCGTGACCAGGGCGTCTCCCCCTTTTATCCCCTCCAATGACGACACGGCAGGTTCCCCGCCCTCGCCGTACCATCTCCGAGAAGGGACAAAAAGGCCAGCACTATCGCAGTGAATCTACCTTGAACCTGTGGGCACTCACCACCCACTGGCCAAGGAGATTATTACACCGCCCAATCCTCCACGAATACAAATAGTCATTACTCCCATAACTACACACCTGAACTTCCACCCAGGTGTACCTCACCTAAATTTAAAGACCCTGCTACACAAATATGAGCTATGCATTACTATCGTTGTGAACCAATATTTTATACAAATTCGCCAATTGGTGTATTGATTGTACTGTCAGTATCTGTGTTCTTTGTTACAAATTTTATAATCTTCAATAAAAATGTATTGAAATAAAAAATAATTTATTGAAATATAAAATAATCTGACAGGGGTTTTAGCCCTTTACTCTATTCAAAATGAAGAAAGAAAAAAAAGATTTGCCTAAAATTTTACTTTCAACTTTTATGTTTGTTTTTTTTGTTTTTTTATATGCACTATCACTGCACACATTTTAGCTTCTTTGAATATTTTTGTTCTGCGTGGATGAAATTTATTTAAAAAATCTAAAACTGTAAAATAAAAAATGAAAAAACATCACTGCTATTACGCTACATTTGAAGATCACAAAGGGATGAGCTGAGCTGCTGTAAAGTCTGAAGCCTCGTACACACGACCGGTTTTCTCGGCAAGAACCAGCAAGAAACTTGCTGGCAGAGCTTTCTTGCCGAGAAAACCGTGCGTGTGTACTGGCCAGAATCTCGACGAGAAAAATAGAGAACCTGCTCTCTATTTTCTCGTCGGTATTCTCGTCGGCCTGTTTCCCGACGAGAAACCCGAGTGTGTGTACACTTACCTGTCACAGTGGAAACCCGCGAATGCGCGAAATGACTTTGATGCATGCGCGGTAGCTTCCTAGGCATAGATAGGGTGTAGCAAGATGGCCTCGACGGCATCGAATGTGACGAGCGCACGCTCGTCGTAGTTGATGACGTCACCGCGCTCGTTCCATTTAAAAGAACGGCGGTTCTTTTGAATCGAACGTGTGTACACTCGGCCGGGACAAGATTCTTGTAAAGGATCTCATCACGGAAAAACTACAGGTTTTTTCCTGACGAGATTCTCGGTCGTGTGTACTAGGCTTAAGGCAGCAAGATCCTGAAATCAGTTCCATGTGTAAAGGTTGAGCTGTTCAGAAAAAAAAAAAAACATTCCGCACAACGTGCAGCACCAGGCATAAGAACAGAGCTTTTGAAATCAGACCCCTGCCGCTAACAAAAAAAAGGTAGTAAGGTCTGCTGAATGAGGCGCGCCAATTACCATGTGACTGCAGATTGATAAAACCAGAATCCTTTGCTGCTCAGTCGATTGACTAGAGGTGTGAGATTTGGGGAGCATTTCGCTCAGGGAAAACCTACGTGCAGTCCAAGAAAGATAAAAAGAAAAACACTGGAAAATCAAACTCCCACCGAATTCAACAAAAGACAATCAAACCTGTTGACGCATGCCTGGCCACGGAGCAGTATTCTGGACTATAGAGACTATATGCAGAAGAGATCCATTTTTAGTGGTGATTAGTATGTGATTCAGGTTAGTCATGAGATATAATATACCGTACTCCTCACCTAGAATATCTATTCACATGACCCAAGCTGAAAGGCAGAAAAAAAATTACCAAATGCAATGCTGGATTAGCTGGACATGTGAATAAAATGACAGAATCCTGCATCTTTTTATAGCTTTTTTTTAAAAGCACTTGATTTTCAGTGCTTCTTAACCATTTCAACCTCAGAAGGATTTACCCCCTTAAAGTGTTACTAAACCCAGGACTCTGCATTCACTATATCTGGTCTCCCACATTACACAGAACATGGACATACAATAGTTTTAGTAAATATAAACTGCTAAATACCTTTTCTCATCAGCAGTACAGTGGAACCTTGGATAACGAGCATAATCCGTTCCAGGAGAATTCTCGTAATCCAAAGCACTCGCATATCAAAGCGAGTTTCCCCATAGAAGTCAATGGAAACAAAAATAATTTAGGTGGGGGGCGCCAGAGAGCCTTGGAAACACCTGGAAGGGCCCAGGGACAGCTTGGCTGACCTCGGAAACCCTCGGAAAGGCTCAAACACCCGGGAAGGAGTATTTCAGAACGGCTCCGCTCGGCTCTGCTCGGCTCTGCTCGGCCCGGCGCCCCAGCACCTCAGGCTAAATGGGGTATTGCACACCCCATTAGCTTGAATTCTGCTCGTTTTGCGAGACAACACTCGCAAACCGAGTCAGAATTTTTTTTTTAAAGTTGCTCATCTTTCAAAATGTTTGTTAACATGTTTGTTAACTGCGTTACCGAGGTTCCACTGTATATAGAAATCTTGTGGCTTCTATCAGTGTCCAGCCAAGCACTAGTTAAAGCTTGTAGGAGGAGTTTTCTGACTGTCCTATAAGACTGCAGGACCCCCACCCTCTGTCTGGACAGTGCTGATTGGCCCTGTGCTGATTACATGCACTCTCTCCAAAAAAAAACAAAAAACTCTCTAGCTCTAATGCCGCGTACACACGACCGCTTTTCTCGATGAGAAAAAAGGCATTTTTTTTTTCGCCGAGAAAAACGATCGTCTGTGGGCTTTATGTCGTTTTTCTCGTCTAGAAAAACGGCATAAAAAAACGACGAGAAAATTTAGAACATGTTCTAAATTTTCTCATCGTTTTTTCCAGCATTTTTTTCCGCGGCAGTTTTCCCATAGGGAAACACTGCCGCAGATCCCACAGATGGTCGTTTTTCTCGTCAAGAGAAAAAATTACGGGAAAAACGACCGTGTGTAGGGAACCAAGCGGTTCCCTCGTTTTTCCTGTCATTATTCACGGCGGTTTTTTAACCGCCGTGAATAATGATCGTGTGTACGCGGCATTATACACACCAAACTGAGCATGAGCAGCCTGACTCCATAGACTCTGTGTTATCAGGAAATCATCAGGGGACAGTGGAAAAAGGGGAGGATCAGAGAAGCCAGGATCAAATAGCCTTTTTAACCACTTAAGCCCCGGACCAATACGCAGCATAAAGACCAGAGGTGATTTTACAATTTGGCACTGCACTGCTTTAACTGGAAATTGTGCGGACATGCAATGTTGTACCCAAACAAAATTTGCGTCCTTTTCTTCCCACAAATAGAGCTTTCTTTTAATGGTATTTGATTGCCTCTGCGATTTTTTTTTGCGATATAAATGGGAAAAGACCGAAAATTTGGAAAAAAAAATGATATTTTCTACTTTTTGTTATAAGCGTATATTTATTGGTTTGCGCAAAAGTTATAGCATCTACAAACTAGGGTACATTTTCTGGAATTTACACAGCTTTTAATTTATGACTGCCTATCTCATTTCTTGAGGTGCTAAAATGGCAGGGCAGTAAAAAAAAAAACCAAATGACCCCATTTTGGAAAGTGGACATCCCAAGGAAATTGCTGAGAGGCAAGTTGAGCCCATTGAATATTTTTTTTTTGTCCCAAGTGATTGAATAATGACAAAAAAAAAAAAAATTACAAAAAGTTGTCACTAAATGATATATTGCTCACACATGCCATGGTTATATGTGGAATTGCACCCCAAAATACATTTTGCTGCTTCTCCTGAGTACGGGGATACCACATGTGTGGGACATTTTAGGAGCCTAGCCGCGTACGGGACCCCGAAAACCAAGCACCGCCTTCAGGATTTCTAAGGGCGCAAATTTTTGATTTTTTGGGGTCCCGTACGTGGCTAGGCTCCCAAAAAGTCTCACACATGTGGTATCCCCGTACTCAGGAGAAGCAACAGAATGTATTTTGGGGTGTAATTCCTCATATGCCCATGGCATGTTTGAGCAATATATCATTTAGTGACAACTTTGTGCAAAAAATAAAAAATAAATTTCCGCAACTTGTGTCAACATATAAAATATTCCATGGACTCGACATGCCTCTCAGCAAATAGCTTTGGGTGTTTTCTTTCCAAAATGGGATCATTTGGGGGGGTTTGGAACTGTCCTGGCATTTTATACACAACATTAGGAAGCTTATGTCACACATCATCCACTCTTCTAACCACTTGAAGACAAAGCCCTTTCTGACACTTTTTGTTTACATGAAATTTTTTAATTTTTTTGCAAGAAAATTACGTTGAACCCCAAACATTATATATTTTTTTAAAGCAAAGGCCCTACAGATTAAAATGGTGGGTGTTGCATTTTTTTTTCCACACAGTATTTGCGCAGCGATTTTCCAAACGCATTTTTTTGGGGGAAAAAATACACTTTTTTTAATTTTAATGCACTAAAACACACTATATTGCCCAAATGTTTGATGAAATAAAAAAGATGATCTTAGGCCGAGTACATGGATACCAAACACGACATGCTTTAAAATTTTGCACAAATGCGCAGTGGCGACAAACTACATACAATTTTAAAAGCCTTTAAAAGCCTTTACGGGTTACCACATTAGATTTACAGAGGAGGTTTACTGCTAAAATGACTGCCCTCGATCTGACCTTCGCGGTGATACATCACATGCATGATGCAATTGCTGTTTACATATGACGCCAGACCGACGCTTGCGCTCACCTTTGCGCAAGAGCAGGGTGGGACAGGGGTGCTTTTTTTTAATTTTTATTATTAATTTTTATTTTATTTTTAAACTGTTCCTTCCATATTTATTTTTTTTATCATTTTTATTGTTATCTCAGGGAATGTAAATATTCCCTATGATAGCAATAGGTAGTGACAGGTACACTTTTTTTGAAAAAACTGGGGTCTATTAGACCCTAGATCTTTCCTCTGCCCTCAAAGCATCTGACCACACCAAGATCGGTGTGATAAAATGCTTTCCCAATTTCCCAATGGCGCTTTTTATATCCGGGGGGGGGGGGGGACATTCCCTGCCACTGCTTGTAAAAGCAGTCCAGAGGCTAATTAGCCGCTAGGATTGCTTTTACATGAAAGCCGGCCGCTGGCTGAAAAGAAGGACACCAAGATGATACCTAAACCAGCAGGCATCATTCTGGTATAACCATTCAAAGTCCAGCAACATACCAGTACGTTGCTGGTCCTTGTTGGACATGCATTGTAATCTTTTTTTTCATGCAGCCTGTTGGCTGAACGAAAAAAAAAGATTTATCGGTGGGTATGCCCACCATTAGAATACCGCCCTTCATCCACCCACTTCTAATGATGGGCATACATGCACCATTTATATATGCCGAAGCATGGGGGCATCCTCCCGCAAAAGTTATGCCGCGTACACACGGTCAGACTTTTCCACGGGCAAGCCTCCATCGGAATTCCGATCATATGTACGCAGCATTAGGAGCAAAATCGCTCCTCCGCCCCTGCTGCCCCCATGCTTTGGCATATATGCTCTTTTTTTTTAACTGTGGTGGTGAAATCACCTCCTACAGCACTGGAGTCGCAGGGATCAGGCCTGTCTCTGCGAACGCTGCAGTTATGTGTGTTGTGTTTTGTAAGTGACAGTGATTGATCGATACTGCACTTGGGTGGCCTGGGCTGGACGGAGGGGCAAAACGCAGGTGCTAGCAGGTATCTGGGCTGATCCCGCTAACACTGCGTTTTTGGGAACCCTAAACTGCTGGGGACGCTAGTATAGATCTGATCAGATATTGATCTGTTCAGATACTATACCACTAAGGGAGGTGTATGCTTCACACTTGGGTGTTAGCGCTACTGGCACTAACCTGACGCTGCCTGGGGTGTGACGCAGACCCTTTCTGACGCTGAAACCTAATTGATATCCCCCGCCGGGCGATCAGGGGGTTAAACCTTTATTGGGTTATATACGGCGGGTGCCCTGACACTATAAAAAGCAAACTAAGTAACCAGCGTCACCCGTAACACTTATACGGTGATCACTGGTGAAAGGGTTAACTAGGGGCAATCAGGGGGTTAAAACCTTTATTAGGTAATATATGGGGGTACCTGACGCTATATAAAAACCTGATGGGGAACCTAAATAACGAAATAACTAACTGGCTAACCAGTGTCACCAGTGACACTTATACGGTGATCACTGGTGAAAGGGTTAACGCTAGGGGCAATCAGGGGGTTAAAACCTTTATTAGATAATATATGGGGGTAACTGACGCTATAAAAACCTGGCGGCGAACCTAAAAAAATAACTGACTACCTAGCGGCACCACCAACACTAATACAGCGATCAGAAAAACGATCGCTTAGTGACAGCGGTGCTAGAGGGTGAGAGGGTTACTTGGGGGGGCGATCAAGGGGTTAAACCTTTATTAGGGGGGTTAGGGGGCTACCCTGGACCTAAAGGGACCTACAATAACTGCCCTGACACTTTTACAGTTACAAATGTCACTGTTTGCAGTGATCAGTAAATAAATTATCACTGCAAAACGTGTCACAATGTGACTGGGGCTGGGGGGTGATCTGGGGGGTGACTGGGGGGCGATCGTGTGCCTATGTGTACCCACGTGTCAGTGTACTGTTTGTGCACTTACTTGATGTATTTTCTCCACGGCGCTCCCGTCTATGTGAGCGCCGCAGGAGAGATGACATCACTTCCTCCTGCCTGTGTATACATTACACAGGCAGAGGAAGTATTTGATTCGCCGGGAGCGATCCCGAGGGGGGGGACAGAAACCAATGGCCGCCCCTCATCACGGATCGCTCCCAGAGCGATACCGACCGCTCACTGTACCGGAGGGGGGTCCGATCGGACCCCCCACCCATACGAAGGCAGTCACGTACAGGTACGTGATTGTGCCTGTCTGTGCCATTTTGCCAACGTATATATACAGTGAGCGGTCGTTAAGTGGTTAAACAATGCGGAGGATTAACCCCTTAGGTGCCACAGTGAGTATAACAAGCATGCTTTACTGCATATACAGACTGATTTTACTGTTGTGGGTTTAGTAACACTTTAATGACCAAGCCATTTTTTGTGATACGGCACTAAGTTAATTTAAAGACAATTGCGCGGTCGTGTGACGCTGTACCCAAATAAAATGTATGCTTTCTTTTGGTGGTATTTGATCACCTCTGCGTTTTTTATTTTTTACGCTATAAACAAAAAAAAGACAGACAAATTAGAAAAATAGACAATATTTTTTTACTTTTTGCTATAATACATATGTAGCGGGTATGTACTTTCCCGGGTGTAAATTTGAATTTGACAGAGACATTGGTGATGTGTAATTCCCTGCAGCCCAGCAGGTGGCGCTGTTGCCCTGGGCTGGGGTTGAATCATTGCTGTGTGTCGTGCCTCCTTTTTGTCCTCCCTCGGCAGCGGTATGGTGGGGCGGGGAACCCACCGTGCTTGCTGGGAGAGGGTATAAAGGGGCCGGCCATCTTTGTCACGGGGGAGTCCAGGGCACCTTCAGCCTGTGGACGGTGGTTCGTGTCGGTTCTCTAGGCGGGCCTAGGCCTAGAGGACAGCCGGAGGTCGTGTTCCATCCCAGGCACCTTTAGCCTGGGGTGAGGTACTCAGATGGAGGTCTGGAGCTCAGTGCCCAACACTGAGTTCCGCGAGGGAAGGAGATCCTAGGGAACCCAGGGGATTGGGTACCCGAATCCGGAAGGCGTAATGGACCGGGGGGAGCTCCTCACTCGAAGACCTGGTGCAGCAGATTGCCAGTGACGGGTGAGCCTCTCATCGGAGACCGCCTGGAAGGAAATTCCCCCCTCGCTCGGAGATCGCAGCCCACTTTCAGGAAGGAAAGTGGAGAACACATTGTGTCTGGGCCTATTCGCATCCACACCTCCTTTTCTGTTCTGTTTCTACCAAGGGAGTTCAACTGATTGTGTTCATTCGAGAAGAATAAAGGAGTGTTGGACTTTAATGGTGTGGGGCTCATTTCCTGACAGACATTGTTCAAGGTAACACTCGGTGGAGGCTCCAGGTGCACAACACTGACCCGAAGGTAAAAGAACGTTGCTTATATCACACTGACACCTGTGGTGGAGGCCAGGTGTGGTGTCCCCGCTCCCTTCCTCTCTGAAAGGTACCCCTAGACAAGAGAGAGACGAGCTGAAGAGAAAGAGGGGAGTGAGGAGGGCGCTACACATATCCAATATTTTTTTTTATAAATTTAGGTCAATATATATTCTGCTACATATTTTTGGTAAAAAATAAAATAAAATCGCAATAAGCGATATTGATTGGTTTGCGCAAAAGTTATAGCGTCTACAAAATAGGGGATAGATTTATGGACTTTAAATTTTTTAAATCTTTTTTACTAATAATGGCGGCGATCTACGTTTTTTAGCGGGACTGCAACATTGCGGAGGACAAGTCTCACCCTTAAGGCTCATCTACACTTGCTTCGGCTTTAATGCACATTAAAGCTCCTACTGCTTCAACAAGCTTTTATAATGTGTTTTTGATGCTTCAGTGGTGCTTCGATGAAGCTTTGATGGTGCTTCAGTGATGCTCTTTTGAAGCTTTGTTGAAGCGTGGCAGATGCCCTGTGTGTGTTGATATCTCACAACTGCAATTTCTCCAAAACAAAGGGAAGCTAAAGCTGAATTAAAGCCTCTCAAAAGCTAAAGCTGCTTCAAGCGAGCTTTGTCATAGTCTTCTATGGAGGCTTTGAAGACGCTTTGAAGCACCACTAAGGGCTCATTTACACTTGCTTCGGCTTCAACACACATTAGCGGCTAGTTTACAATTGCTTCAAAACAAGGCTTCGGACATGCTTTGTTAAAGCTCTCTGAATGCCAGTCAAAGCTCCTGTCACTAAATAAAATGGTTAGCTTACACCTGCTTTTGCTTTGCTTTGCTTCGACTTTGCTTCAAAAATTATACCCCATGTAGCTTTGTAACATGTGGTGCTTCAAAGCATCTTCAAAGCCTCCATAGAAGTCTATGACAAAGATCGCTTGAAGCCTCACTGAAGCCTCACTGAAGCCTCACCGAAGCCCCACCGAAACCCCATTAAAGCCCCATCAAAGCTCCACCAAAGCCTTGTCAAAGCACCAAGCAAAAGCAAGGTGTAAACAGGAACGTAAGTTAACCATTTATCTGTCTATAGACGGCGCATATAGGACTCGGCCCCACCCCCCAGCGCCCGCGTCATTGGATTTGATTGACAGCAGCGGGAGCCAATGGCTGTGCTGCTATCAATCTATTCAATCAACATCCGAAAACCATCGGCAGAACCCCCGGCAGAGGAAATTGGGAAATTGGGAAATTCCAGGGCTCAGGTGAGTAAAATGAAGGGGGGGGGGGGGCTGGGGGGTCGGTCACTAGAAGAAGTTTTTTCACCTTTAATGCATAGATTTACAACCCCTTTAATGCCGCGTACACACGATCGTGATTCACGGCGGTGAAAACACCGCCGTGAATCACGACATGAAATAAAATGAAAAACGAGGGGAACGGCATTTTCCCCCACACACGACCGTTTTTCCCGTCATTTTTTTCTTTGTCAAGAAAAACGACCGTCTGTGGGCTCCGCGGCAGTGTCTCCCTATGGGAAAACTGCCGCGGAAAAAAATGATGGAAAAAACGATGAGAAAATTTAGAACATGTTCTAATTTTTCTCGTCGTTTTTTCTGCCGTTTTTCTCAACGAGAAAAACGACATAAAGCCCACAGACGATCGTTTTTCTCAGCGAAAAAAAAAATGCCGTTTTTCTCGTCGAGAAAAGCGGTCGTGTGTACGCGGCATAAGTTATTATTAGTTAGTTATTTCAGATTTTTGAATTTTCTGGTTTTCTGATTCTTGAATTTCCGAATTTCCAAATCTTCGAATTTCTGAATATTCTGAAAAATTGTTTAAATGTGTTTTGTCGAAATTCATTCTAGTTCCTTTTAGTCCTTAATTGTCTACAGCCAGCATTTCACGTCAGAGACTTTGTTTTTATATTGACCTTTTCAACCCATAGCCCATGCTCTTTCCATCCAGCAACTGAGTGCGCCAAAGATTGTTTGTCTTTTTTGTAGTGCTTGTATTTACCCCTGCAGTACAAGAATATTACAGTGGCAGAGGTATGGAGGGGGGTCTATGGGGGCAAATCTTTGTTAACCACTTGGCGACTGCCTAACTGGGATTTTATGACGTTAAAGAGGAACTGCAGTCTGCTCACATAATTTGTAATAAAAACATCTTTGCCATTCTGAAGCTTCCCTCCAACCACTTTGCATATTATTTTATATATACTGTGATTCTGTACTTGCCAAATATGCTGCAGAAATCTCCCTCCACTGAGTCTGGCTGCAATAATTATAACTGTGGGCAGCTGAAGCTGCTGCCTGTTCACTTCCTGGATTTACACAGACACACCTCCAGCTCTGCAGCTCTCATTGGCCCTCGTATGACTCACCCCCCCCTTCCTTGCAAACTCATACGAGAGTGAGAGAGAGAGCTGGGCATGATGTCATAAGCCTAGGCATTTTATCAGACAAGAACCCTGAAGTGGGCCGTATAAGGTATTTACTGCCAGAAAAAAATGTTTTACTATCCAAAGTTAAAGTGGGTGTAAACCCACTTTGACAACAAACACCTACAGGTTAGCCTAGATTAAGGCTTACCTGTAGGTGTTTGCAATATCTCCTAAACCTACATGGTTTAGGAGATATTTGTCATTAAGAATGCACTGTTGTCTACGGCGCATGCGCGCCGTAGATAACGGCACAGGCTCACTGAGAGCTTCCATTCATAAACCTGGCAATGACGGAATTGACGGATTTGGGGAACTCCACGCCATTTTTTTTTACATTTGGGGTGGAGTTCCCCTTAAAATCCATACCAGACCTGAAGGATCTAGTATGGATATTTGGGGGGAACCCCACGTAATTTTTTTTTAAATTTGATGCAGGGTGCCCCTTAATATCCATACCAGACCTGAAGGGCCTGGTAATTGAATTTGGGGGGACCCCCACACATTTTTTTAATTTTTTTTATTAATGACTTTTCTTTGTATTGCCGGGAGCCGACAATTCATTATAGCCAAGAGTGGTTTTAAATGGCTTTTTTTCCTTCAGAAATGACATTTTGTGCAGGGACAGTTCTAAGCACGGGAAACAAGCGCTGTTTACAGGCATACTATACACCCCCCCAGGTACGAAATTTAACCACTTCCCACCCAGTCAATAGCAAATTGACGTCCGGGAAGTGGTTCTGTTATCCACACTGGACGTCATATGACATCCTGCAGGATAACAGCCGCCGCGCGCCCGGGGGGGCGCGCATCGCAGCGATCGGTGGAGCGGTGGGTCAGTCTGACCCACCGCTACACTGATCTCGGTAAAAAGCCTCCGTCTGAGGCTTTTTACCATGTGATCAGCCGTGTCGAATCACGGCTGATCAGGAAGTAAACAGGAAGAGCCGTTGATCGGCTCTTCCTCACTCGCGTCTGACAGACGCGAGTAGAGGAGAGCCGATCGGCGGCTCTCCTGACGGGGGGGTTCGTGCTGATTGTTTATCAGCGCAGCCCCCCCTCGGATACCCACACTGGACCACAAGGGAAGCCTCCAAGGACCACCAGGGAAGCCCTAAGCATGTGGATGGCCCCCATGGCCATCCACATGTAGTAAAAAAAAAAATATATAAAAAAAAACATAAAAAAATATGCCAATCAGTGCCCACAAATGGGCACTGACTGGCACTATCATACCAAGAAAATAATGTGTGGTGGCTGGCATTGCTAGGCAGTAGTGTCACCAGTGCCACCTACTAGTGTCCATCAGTGCCACCTATCAGTGCCCATCCGTGCCCATCTGTGCCCATAAGTGCCCACCTATCAGTGCCCATCCGTGCCACCTATCAGTGCCACCCATAAGTGCCCATCAGTGCCGCCTAAAAGTGCCCATTAGTGCCACCTATGAGTGCCCATCAGTGCCGCCTATGAGTGCCAATCAGTGCCGCCTATGAGTGCCAATCAGTGCCACCTATGAGTGCCCATAAGTGCCGCATACCAGTGCCACATATCAGTGCCCATCAGTGCCGCCTATCAGTGCCCATCATCAGTGCCCATCAGTGCCACCTCATCAGTGCCACCTCATTGGTGCCACCTCATCGGTGCCCATCAGTGTCGCCTTATCAGTGCCCTTCAGTGCCGCCTTATCAGTGCCCGTCATTGAAGTAGAAAAGGTACTTATTTACAAAAAAATTAACAGAAACAAAGAAAAACATAGTTTTTTTTAAATTTTCGCTCTTTTTTTATTTGTTGCGCAAAAAATAAAAATCGCAGAGGCGATCAAATACCACCGAAAGAAAGCTCTATTTGTGGGAACAAAATGATAAAAAATTTGTTTGGGTACAGTGTAGCATGACCGCGCAATTGTCATTCAAATTGCGACAGCGCTGAAAGCTCAAAATTGGCTTGGGCAGGAAGCTGTATAAGTGCATGGTATTGAAGTGGTTAAAGGAATATTTCACTTTTTATTGTTTCACTTTATGCATTATTAAAATCACTGCTCCCGAAAAAACTGCGTTTTAAAAAAAAAATAATTGCATTGATACATGTCCCCTGGGGCAGGAACCGGTCCCCAAACCCTTTTTAGGACAATAACTTGCATATAAGCCTTTATAATTAGCATTTTAGATTTCGAACGTTCGAGTCCATTGTATTTAATAGGGTTCTAAAGTTCACGCAAACTTTAGTTTTTTTTTGCAGGTTCTGGTGTGAACCGAACAGGGGGGTGTTCGGCTCAACCCTAGTCATGACCCTCGAAACATGTAGAGCAGAGCAAGATTACGTTTCTGTATACTGGACCCTGGACTAAGGCTATCCACTTCCTTTATATATATCGTTTCACCAAATGCAAAAACTTTTTTTGATTGTTAGATATATATCTTTTACAAATATCTTTGCATTTATCTGTACCACTGTAGATTTTGGAAGTGAGATTTCAGCACTACCCCGGGTCATGTATTAATGTTTATTACAATGACAATTTTTTGTATAAATGTAATTTTATAGTTTTTCTACAAATAAAATACCCCTAGATTTTTTACAATACTATCTATGTGCCGTTGAAAGTCCATCTTTTAGTATAATCAGTGTTTCTCCAATAATATTGGGACGTTGGCACATTTATACTGGTGCATCCACAGTGTCACCCTGTGAGGATGCACATTTAAGCATTCTTTTTTCCAAGTCCCTAGAAAAAAGACGCCAGCACTCCCTGGGCCCTAGCCAGTCTGAGCTCCCCTCCCTTCGTCCTGTGGAGCAATTTCTTCCTGATGACGAATCTATGCAGCTGGGCCGGACCAGACTAACCCCCGAAGAACGTGCTAGGCGCAGAACTCTAGGCTTGTGTCTCTATTGTGGGGGCAAGGGTCATTTTCGTGACTCCTGCTCGCTTCGCCCGGGAAACGCTTGGGTCTAATACATTTGGAAGGTGGAGTATTGGACCCAGAATCATCACCTTCTTGTCTTCTTCTTCCGGTGTTCCTTCATGTAGGCACTTCTCCTCAATCGACCCTTGCATATCTGGATTCCGGGGCTCCCGCAATTTTATGGACTGGAGAACTGCTTTCTTCTATGAAGCTTACCCTTTCACCTCTCACTACGCCACCGGTAGTCTCAGTAGTCTCAGAAAATTGATGACACTGTTCTCCCAGGGGGTCCTATTTGCTTCCAGATGCTATCTATTAGGATGTCGGTAGGGATACTCCACCAGGAGTGGATATCCTTCCTCATTCTACCCAAGGCCTCTACCCACATTGTATAGGGCCTTCCTTGGCTACAGCTCCACTCTCCAAATGTGGACTGGGTCTCTGGGCAGATCCTGGCTTGGGGTCCCTCATGTTTCTCGTCCTGTCTTCTCAAGGTGGCCCCCAAGGAGAGACTTCTGGTTGCTACCACATCTGTATCTTCTGATCTTCCCGCTGCATACAGCGATTACCGGGATGTGTTCTGTAAGAAATCAGCTGAGGTGCTTCCTTCCCACAAATCTTTTGACTGTGCTATTGACCTTGTCTCCGGAGCAACTCTGCCCAGGGGTCGTACCTACCCTCTGTCCATCCCAGAGACCCAGGCCATGTCTGAGTATGTCGCAGAGAATCTAGGGAGAGGCTTCATCTGGAAATCCTCATCGCCTGCAGGAGCAGGGTTCTTTTTCGTTGCCAAAAAAGATGGAACCATGAGACCCTGCGTCGACTATTGAGGTTTAAATGCGGTTACAGTAGGTGCCGCCGATATTGTGTCAATCTCGCCGCTTCTAGCGGCGAGATTGACACCCTATGAGCTCCGTCGCGAGAGCCAGCGCCGAGCTGTCTCGTCATCGGGAAAGGAAAAATGTTCCTTTCACGATGAGCGACACGCATTGCCGGTAGACGGAGATCCGACGTGGATTCCCGCCAGTACCAGGCACTGTGTTTGGTATGAATCCTGAGCGGGAACTCCACGCCAATTTTTAAAGAAAAAACCGACATGGGTTCCCCCTCCAGGAGCATACCAGGCCCTTGGGTCTGGTCTGGATTTGAAGGGGAACCCTACGCCAAAAAAAACGGCGTGGGGGTCCCCCTCAAAATCCAAACCAGACCCTTATCCTAGCACGCAACCTGGCAGGCCGCAGGGGAAGAGGGGGGGAAGAGAGAGCGGCCCCCTCTCCCTCCTGAACTGTACCAGGCTGCGTGCCCTCAACATGGGGGGTTTGGTGCCCTGGGGCAGGGGGCGACCTGCGGCCCCCCAACCCCAAAGCACCCTGCCCCCATGTTGATGAGGGCAGGGCCTCTTCCCGACAACCCTGGCCGTTGGTTGTCGGGGTCTGCGGGCGGGGGGCTTATCGGAATCCGGGAGCCCCCTTTAATAAGGGGGCCCCCAGATCCCGGCCCCCCCACCCTATGTGAATGAGTATGGGGTACATCGTACCCCTACCCATTCACCTGGTGGAAAAAAATGGCAATGAAAAAACACACACAGCTTTTTAAAGTAATTTATTGCACAGCTCCGGGGGTCTTCTTCCGACTTCGGGGGTCTCCAGTGTCGTCGCCGCCCTCTCCGGTTCTTTCTTCTGCCGGGCCACCGCTATCTTCTTCCAGCTCTTTTGCTAGCGGGGCCCGGTCTTCTCCGTCGCCTTCTTCCCTCTTCTTCTCTCCGGTTCTTTCTTTCTTCTGCCGGGCCTCCGCTATCTTCTTCCAGCTCTTTTGATAGCGGAGGCCCAGTCTTCCCCGTCGTCTCGTCCGGCTCTCCGTTGTCCTTCTGCCGGCCCCTCCACTATCTTCTTTCAGCTCTTTTGCTAGTGGAGGGGCCGGTCTTCCCATCGGCGCCGTCGGCGTCTTCTTCCCTCTTCTCCTCCTCGATGTTGACTCGTCGCTTCCTCTCGCTGCAATGCTAAATCTTCGGTCCGCAGAGATTTATATAGGCTTCTCATGACGTCACAGTCACATGTTCCCATGACGTCACAGTCACATGCTCCGGGGCCACCCGGAGCATGTGACTGTGACGCCATGAGAAGCCTATATAAATCGCTGCGGACCAACGATTTAGCATTACTGCGAGAGGAAGCGACGAGTCAACATCGAGGAGGAGAAGAAGGAAGAAGACACCGACGGCGACAATGGGAAGACCGGCCCCTCCACTAGCAAAAGAGCTGCAAGAAGATAGTGGAGGGGCCGGCAGAAGGACAACGGAGAGCCGGACGAGATGACGGGGAAGACCGGGCCTCCGCTAGCAAAAGAGCTGGAAGAAGATAGCGGAGGCCCGGCAGAAGAAAGAAAGAACCGTAGAGAAGAAGAGGGAAGAAGGCGACGGAGAAGACCGGGCCCCGCTATCAAAAGAGCTGGAAGAAGATAGCGGTGGCCCGGCAGAAGAAAGAACCGGAGAGCGCGGTGACGACACCGGAGACCCCTGAAGTCGGAAGAAGACCCCCGGAGCTGTGCAATAAATTACTTTAAAAAGCTGTGTGTGTTTTTTTTTTGCCATTTTTTTCCACCAGGTGAATGGGTAGGGGTACGATGTACCCCATACTCATTCACATAGGGTGGGGGGTCCGGGATCTGGGGTCCCCCTTATTAAAGGGGGCTCCCGGATTCCGATAAGCCCCCCGCCTGCAGACCCCGACAACCAACGGCCAGGGTTGTCGGGAAGAGGCCCTGTCCTCATCAACATGGGGGCAGGGTGCTTTGGGGTTGGGGGGCCGCAGGTCGCCCCCCTGCCCCAGAGCACCAAACCCCCCATGTTGAGGGCATGCGGCCTGGTACGGTTCAGGAGGGAGGGGGGCGCTCTCTCGTCCCCCCCTCTTCCCCTGCGGCCTGCCAGGTTGCGTGCTCGGATAAGGGTCTGGTTTGTATTTTGAGGGGGACCCCCACACCGTTTGTTCGGCGTAGGGTTTCCCCTTCAAATCCAGACCAGACCCAAGGGCCTGGTATGCTCCTGGAGGGGGAACCCTTGCCGGTTTTTTCTTTAAAAATTGGCGTGGAGTTCCCGCTCAGGATTCATACCAAACACAGTGCCTGGTATTGGCGGGAATCCATGTCGGATCCCCGTTCAATAAAGTGCCGCGTCTCCTCGCTATTGCAGCGAGCGCGAGATGTGTCGCCACCCTGTCGCCGAGATGTCGGCACCCCTGCCGAGAATCACCGCGATAGGATCGCAATGAATATACAATGTCGGCGGCACCTATTGTACTATCAAAAATCGATACCCCTTACCCCTAATATCTGAGCTATTCGACAGGTTGAAGGGTGCCTCCATTTTCACCAAGTTGGATCTCAGAGGTGCATACAATCTCATTCGCATACGGTAAGGTGACGAATGGAAGACTGCAATTAACACTAGAGACGGGGATTATGAATACCTAGTTATGCCTTTTGGTTTGTGTAATGCCCCAGCTCTGTTTCAAAACTTTGTCAATGAAATCTTCAGGGATCTGCTGTACCAGTTTGTTGTCATCTATCTGGATGACATTCTTATCTTTTCAGAAAATCTGCTCGTCCACAGAAATCATGTCCGCACTGTACTTCAGCGCCTTAGAGAGAATAATCTCTATGCCAAGCTGGAGAAATGTTCCTTTGAATGTTCTGAGGTCCTGTTTCTGGGATGCTTTGTCTCAAGTTTGGGTCTTCGTATGGATCCTGGAAAGGTCTTGGCCATTACCAACTGGCCTCTTCCTGCTAGCCTCAAGGCCACACAGCGCTTTCTTGGCTTCACAAATTATTATAGGCAGTTCATAAGGAATTACTCTTCCATTGCAGCGCCTATTATCGCTTTGACCAATAAGGGTGCGAATGCCAAAGACTGGCCTCCCGAAGCTGTCTCTGCGTTTCACGACCTGAAGCAGGCATTTGTTTCTGGACCTCTCTTGAGGAGACCAAATCCTGGGGACCCATTTTTTATTGAAGTGGACGCTTCTTCAATGGGGGTGGGAGCTGTGCTTCTTCAATTCTTAGAGAAGAGACGTCAACCATGTGCGTTCTTCTCCAAAAAAATTCTCAGGCAGAGAGAAATTATGCCATCGTGATCGGGAACTTCTCGCAATTAAATTGGCGTTAGAGGAGTTGCTTCATCTCTTGGAGGGTTCCCCTAACTCCATAACGATCTTTACTGATCACAAGAATCTACAATACCTACAGAATGCTAAACGTCTGAATCCCAGACATGCCAGGTGAAGTCTCTTCTTTTCCCATTTTAATTTCAGGATTACGTACAAACCTGGTTCCTGCAACGGTCGGGCTGATGCGCTCTCTAGGTCATTTGACACTTTGGATGAGGCGTCCACCCCTGAACCTGAGCCGATCGTTCCAACCTCAAGCATTGTTGCCCATTCTACCACCCTGGAGTCAAAAATTCCTCCTGGCAAGACCTTTGTCCCCACTGAGCTAAGAGCTAAGATCCTTAGTAGGGGACATGATTCCAAGGTAGCAGGTCATGCTGGGTTCCTCCGATCCTTCTTGCTCATCAGTCGTCACTACTGGTGGCCTAATCTCCGCTCAGATGTCAAAGACTACGTTAAGGCTTGTCATGTCTGTGCTCAGTCTAAATCCTCCACACAAGCTTCTGCTGGTCTTCTCATGCCCTTGCCCATTCCTAAGGAGCCCTGGTCTCACATTGCCATGGATTTTATCATCAATCTCCCACTGTCAGAGAATAATCTGGTCATTTGGGTGGTAATCGATCGGTTCTCCAAGGTGGCTCATTTTGTTCCTCTTCCTGGCCTTTCTTCTGCTCCTGCCTTGGTTCCCATTTTTAGAGGTCTTTCTTCACACCTTAGTCTCTGCTCATCATGACGATTGGTCCTCTCTACTCCCGTGGGCAGAATTCTCTCATACCAATCATGTAAATACCAGTTTGCAGAAGACACCCTTTTTCACAGTTTATGGAAAACACCCTCAACTTTCTCTTCCCATGACCTGTTCTCCAGATATTCCAGCTTTGGCTTCGGCTCCGGAGTCTTTCAATTCTATTTGAGTTAACGTTCATGATTCCCTCCGGGCAGCTGCTGACAAATTCAAAGGCTTTGCCGCCTTCTCTTCAGCCAGGGGACAAAGTCTGGCTCTCCACCAGGAACATCAAGCTCCGAGTTCCTTCTCTGAAGTTTGCTCCAAGATTCATTGGTCCGTACACTAAAACTTCTAAACTGAATCCGGTTTGTTTCAAACTCCAGATTCCCAAAAGCCTCAAAATCGCTAACTCCTTCCATGTTGCCCTTCTAAAGCCTTTAGTCCTCAATAAGTTCTCTCATCCTTTGCCTACCGTGGTGCCGGTCTCTGAGGATAATCAGGAGTACGAGGTCAGTCAAATTCTGGATTCCTGACTCTGTAGAGGCATTCTTCAGTACCTCGTTCATTGGAAAGGGTTTGGTCCTGAGGAGAGGTCTTGGATCACTGCATCTGAGGTCTTTGCACCTCGTCTGTTAAAGAAGTTTCATCTGAAGTTCCCTTCTAAACCCGGGCCCAGGCGGGAAAGGGGGAGGCCTCATAAGAGGGAGGGTACTGTCATGGATATGCAGTAATGTTTGTCTGTCAGCTCACCTCTCTTCCATGTGTTCACCTTCGAGGCCAGCCACTCTCACCTGGCTGCTTAATCTCTCCTCCAAGCATGGCTTCACCCCAGGCCCTATCAGAGAACTCTGTATTAACCTGTGCACTGCAAGCCAGCCCTGCTGATCAACATTGTATGTTAGCTTTCATGTGCGACTGCTGTGTCTTCTATGTCTGATTCCAGTTACCGATCTTGGCTTGTTCTCGACTATCCTTGAAAAAAGGAAAAAGAAACTGCGCTAAGATTGAAAAAGGCAATCAGGAGCAGACACGAGAAATGCCTAGAGCTCAATTGGAAGCAGCAACTTGTCTGCAAACATCAAAACCAGTGAACAAGTGAAATAGAAAATTAAAGTTGCGCTAAACCTAAATCATAAACCCTGTGTATGGGTGCTATGTGATAAATAAAAAACAAACAAACACATGAATTGCCATAAATGACCCTAAATTCAAAGTAATAAAATAAATATAAAGGTCAAGTTCAATATAAAGTGAATCAATGAATGAAAGTGGAATGTGAATAAACTCAATAAATTGAAAACATATAAAGTTCATGAATGGATGATCTGTGTGTAATGCCAATATATGAAAAATCCACCCGTGCACAAATCCAGTAAAGTCCAAACTCTTCAGATGTGGACCGAAGCCAAAGTGATTCCACCACCATATGACAAATAAATCCGCTTACCAGAGCCCCGTGGTCCCCTATAACGGAGGACCCGGAGAGGCTTGTAATGAATCTCAGCTAGATGACAGTAGCACCTTCAGTTCGCAGCCTCGCTAATCAGCATACTCCATGACAGTAAACCAATAGCAATGGTATGTCATGTAAGGAAAACAGATGCTCGTAAAAACTTTGGCATTTATTGTTGAAACATAAAAGATAATAAATATTACACTCACAAAAGTTGTTGACAAAACAGCCTGAAGCCCGCTGCGCCGGCCAGACGCAAGCAGGCAGACCCGTCTGTCTGGAGATTGAGCAGTGGTGGGTGGTGACGTCAGCACGCCGCTTGTTCCGCCCTACGCGTTTTGTGATAGGTCACGTCGTCCAGGGGTACCCTGGACGACGTGACTTATCACGAAACGCATAGGGTGGAACGAGCGGCTTGCTGACATCACCACCCACCACTGCTCAATCTCCAGACGGACGGGTCTAGTCGCCCCGTCCCTTGGCTTATCCCCTTACTATCCTCCTGTAGCCTACTGTGAGCTGGGAGACTCTGGGGCTGCGACCTGGAGCTAGCTGCAGCCCAGTCCATACTCACCACTAGAGGCTCTGGTGAACACCTGCTGGCTCTTAGACTCCGCGCCCTGGTAAATCTTGGGCTCTAGCTCCCTGTGGGATCTGTGTTGGTTCTCCAGTAGACCTGCCTTCCTTAACCACCCAGTGTTCCATCCGCAGCAGTCAGCCATAGGGTCCACTACTGTAGCGGTGCACTCCTGACATCAACAGTGTGCATCTGTCATCTGGACTCAGGTGACCTGACAATAATAGTGTCCCTTAAAGTAAATCCATCCCAAAAAATCAAAAAAATCAAACACCCCTGCTGACGTGAATGTTGGCTGCCTTCTGCAGGCTCTGCCATTTGACAGTTCTTATATAGGTAGGGGGCGGGGTCACCTGGCTACTTCACCCGTTGGCACCGCCCCCTGGTGATGTTGCTGGCCCAGCATGCACCAGTCTGGGACGTCAGAAGGGGCGGGGCCAGATTACAATAAGCCCCCTGCCCACAGACCCCCACAATCACCGGCCACGGTTGTGGGGATGAGGCCCTTGCTCGGGGGGACAAAACAATTATGGTGTGGGGTTCTCCTTAAAATCCATACCAGACCTGAAGGGCCTGGTATAGACTGGGGTGGGACCCCATGCCAGTTTTTTCTTTCTTTTTTTTTCAATAGCCATGTGCCAGCAATTCCAACTGCGAGTCATTTCAAATGGGATTTGACTTGTGTTTTTTTTCTTTAGAAATTTAATTTTTGCTGCAGAATGTTCTATATCTATACATGCTACAGATGCACCACTAGGCAGACTATAGGGACCCCCCCCCCCCAGGCACTATATTTAAATTTTTCATTTTTATTGTTGTACTTTAAGCATCATTAAAATCACTGCTCCTGAAAAAAACGATTGTTTTAAAAATATTTTTTTTGCATTGATACATGTCCCCCCAGGGCAGTACCCAGAACCCCATACCCCATTTAATGGCCAATTACTTGCATATAAGCCTTCAAAATCGTCACTTTTGATTTTTCCTGTTCGGCTCCCATAGACTTCAATAGAGTTCGTCGTTTGGGTTAGAACAGTGGTTTTCAACTCCTGTTCTCAGGACCCACTAACAGGCCAGATTTTAAGTATTACCTTGGTGAGATGCAGACTAGAACACTGCAATCCCTGAGCAGCAAATTATATCACCTGTGATGCATTTCAGTTATCTTGCAAACCTGGCCTGTTGGTGGGCCCTGAGGACTGGAGTTGAGAACCACTGGGTTAGAACTTTTCTCCTGTTCGGAAATTCTGTTGCGAACCAAACTTTTCCTGAGCCTCTGTAAACCTGTGGAATTCCCTACCCCAATCTGTCTTACTGTCTCCTACTCTTTCTACTTTTAGACGATCCCTAAAAACTCTTCTCTTCAGAGAAGCCTACCCTGCCCCTGCCTTATAACTGTACTTGTATTTTCTCCATTGGCTCATCCCCCATAGCTATTAGCTGTTGTATTACTTGACCCTCCCTCTTAGATTGTAAGCTCTAATGAGCAGGGCTCTTTGATTCCTCCTGTATTGAATTGTATTGTAACTGTACTGTCTGCCCTCATGTTGTAAAGCAATATACAAATAAATAATTTCAATGTGTATCGAGCAGGCATACATAAGTGTATTAGATCGATACCTGGAGTTTTTATCCAACACAAGAACAAGTCAAGCTCATCAGAGTTACAATCTGTATAAACAACATATGAATTGTTGTTGGATAAATTCCTTGCATATTTGGTATAAATCAGCAAAGTGAAAGGAGTTATGAATAGATGAGGCCCGAAAGAGAGATGAGAAATAAGTGTTGTAAGCACTAGAAGACAAAGAAAAAAGAGATAAGGAAAGGAGGGGAGGGGTGGGAGGCCAGGAGGGTTCACAGTCTGTGTTAATTTCCCAGTAGGGTTAACAGCAATCATCAAAGTTCAACGGTCAAAGTTTCCCTAGAAGAAAGTGAGTGACCCATGGTTCCCAAACACAGGGAAATTTAAGGTAGCAGTTATCCAAGTGTAGTGGCACCCCCTTTACCCGCCTCTCCCTCTTTCTCTCTTTGCGGCTGGCTGACTTGTCTAGGGGTACCAGGGAGAAGAATGGGGGGGGGGGACGCACCACCAGCTCGTGCCTTATGATGTGTGTTATTCAGAGGTGTAAGCTAAACCTTTTACCTTCGGGTCTGTGTTCACGTCCGGAGCTTCAGCTTCTCTTGTGGAGAATGATTGCCACTGTTGCAGGCAGGGCACTTAGCTCCCAGTAACTTGAGTTCCACACCAAATAAAGTCCAACACTTATTTATTCTGTTAGAGCAACAAATAGTCCTAGAAGAGTAGACTGGTTGAACTTGAAGAACAGACAGGTGTGGGAAGGAGAAGGTCCAGGCACAATCAAATAATTAAAGTTCTCTCCTGTTCCATATAGCGCAAACAGGCTTGGCGCACAGTCGCTGCCACCGACTGTGAATTTGGTTTCTGCCACAAACCTTGGTGAAAGTAGAGGCCTCTGCCACAGACCTTGATGATAGGTCTCTGCCACCGACCTGATTCAGTTGGATCCCCGCCACTGACCATAAGAACATAGAATACCTCCGTTAGGATAAATGGCCCCTGTCAGGGAAAGACATCCATCCGGACGGTCTCCAGAGGCCCACACCGTCACCGGCATTATGCTGTACCAGCTCTTCGGGAGGGTCACATCTTTGGTCCCTTACGCCCTGGATTCGGGCACCCAATTTCGGGGGCACCCTAGGAATACTTCATCCTTCGCGGGACCCAGTGGAAGGTACTGGGCCCCAGGCCTTCTTGCAAAGTACCTCACCCCAGGCTTAAGGTGCCTGGGATGGAACTCGACTCCACGTGCCCAGGCCAAGGGCACCTGGACACGGACGAACGGACAGCAGCCCCCAGGCTGAAGGTGCCTGGTGCTCGGACCTTGTGCGCAAGATGTCCGCCCCCTTTATACCCTCTCCCAGCAAGAACAGCGGGTTCCCCGCCCTGCTGTACTACTGCCGCGAGAGGACAAAAAGGCGACAGCCCTACAATGGTGGTTTAACCCCAGCCCAAGGCGACAGCGCCACCCAGGGGCCGCAGGGAACTGGACACCATTGATATCTCCCACGAACCAAAACGACCATAAAACCCTTGTAATTAGTGCATCTGGGCCATGCTACCGCCCAGACACTTCCCCTAAATATTGATACCCGCTACACAAGGTTTTACTATTGTCTGTTTCGTGGCGGTCAGCACATGGGTCACAAGGACAAATTGTCCCTTAGTGATCCCATCGGGTTTCCTATTAAGAAGTGCTTTTTGTGGTATCATGGGTAAAGTTTTCTGTAAAAGAATTCCCAGGATGGTATACACCTGCCACCATAGGTTTTGTGCCACTGGGCAGTACCACCAAATTTGGGGAAATATGCTCAGGTCTAACCAGGCATGAAAACAGGTTGATTGGGCAGAAGGGTTAATATGAACTAACCTAACAGACACCATATAACACCTAAAACATATGTTGGTGTCAACTGCTGCTGCATCCTGTGAGCAAGACTTAAGCTGTTAAAGATGGGTCAGTTATTTCATTTAGCCCGCTGGCTGTACAAAAACACAGATTACCCCATTCACACATTTTAGGTGGCAGGGTCATTGTATTATGATGGCGGGGAGACTTCTCTGTCATCATAAAAAAACAGATCAGCGCTGCAGGCTGGGCAGGGTGGTTGCACAGAAGTAGTTAGATTGTACAGAAGTCAATCACTGTGCCCATACATGGATTGAAAATTGATCCATTTATGGGCAGTTTTAGTGGTCTGCCAGATTTGATCCTGTTCACCGCAGAACGGGGAGATGCCTACAGTATGTAAACAAGGCATTTCCCTGTTCTGCCTAGTGACAGGACAGAGATCTACTGCTCCCTATCATTGGGAGCAGTGATCAATGTCGTGTCACTGGTAGCCCAGCCCCCACACAGTTAGAATCACTCCCTAGGACACACTTAATCCCTTCCTCGCCCCCTAGTGGTTAACCCCTTCCGTGCCAGTGTCATTTACATAGAAATCAGTGCATTTTTATAGCACTGATCGCTGTATAAATTACAATGGACCCAAAATAGCGTCAAAAGTGTCCGAGGTGTTCGCCATAATGTCACAGTCATGATAAAAATCGCTGATCGCCGCCATTACTAATAAAAATAAATTAGTAATAAAAATGCCATAAAACTATCCCCTATTTTGTAGACGCTATAACTTTTGTGCAAGCCAATCAATATATGCTTATTGCGATTTTTTTAACAAAAATATGTAGAAGAATACATATCGGTCTAAACTGAGAAAGAAATTAGTTTTTTTATATATTTTTTGGGGATATTTATTATCAGGGCTTTTTTTCAGCGGGAACGCGGGGGGAACGCAGTTCCAGCACCTCCTGGACTGACTGTATGTAATGGCAAGGGGTGCTGGGGTGTGCTGCAGGGTATTGATGCTCACTGCTGGGGATCTATTTTTGTAGGGGGGGTCTATTGTTGCAGAGGAGGTCTATTGTTGCTGGTGGGGGACCTATTGTTGCTGGGGGTGGGTCTTATGTTGCTGGGGGGTCAGTTGTTACTGAAAGAGATCTACTGTTGGGGGAGGGGTCTATTGTTGATGGCTGCCATAAAGTCTATTAATGCTGGCTGTGTGGAGATCTGTTGATGCTGCTGGGAGTCTATTGTTGCTGGGGGGGACATTTTGTTATGGGTGGACCATTGTTAGGGGGATCTTTTGTTGCTGGCTGTGGGGGTTCTATTTTACTGCTTTTCTTGATATCATGACCAAATTCCATACAAATTACTTAGCACCACAAAATGATAAAATGGGGCGGTACTGGGAGGTGGGTAGGGGCGGAGAAAGGGGGTGACTTGGAAAGAGGGAGTTCCTGCACCTATTGTCTGAGAAAAAAAGCCCTGTTTATTGTAGCTAAAAATAAAAAATATTGCTTTTTTTTCAAAATTGATGCTCTTTTTTGTTTATAGCGCAAAAAATTAAAACCGCAGAGGTGATCAAATACCACCAAAAGAAAGCTCTATTTGTGGGAAAAAAAGGACGTCAATTTTGTTTGGTTACCACGTTGCACGATCGCGCAATTGTCAGTTAAAGCGACGCAGTGCCGAATCGCAAAAAGTGCTCTGGTCAGGAAGGGGGTAAGTTCTTCCGGGGCTGAAGTGGTTAAAACTGATAGTAGTGGTAGGTGTGGAGAGAGTTAAGCCCCGTACACACGATCGGTTTGACTGATGAAAACCGTCCGATGGATGGTTTTCATTAGACCAACCGATCGTGTATGGTACCCATCGGTCTTTTTTCCATCAGTTTTAAAAAATAGAACTTGTTTTAAAATTTTCCGATGGATAAAAAACCGATCGAAAACTCTGATCGTCTATGGGCAAGTCCATCGGATAAAAAACCCACGCATGCTCAGAATCAAGTCGGCGCATGCTCAGAAGCATTGAACTTCATTTTTCTCGGCTCATCGGAGTGTTTTACGTCACCGTGTTTGGAACGGTCGGTTTTTTGACTGATGGTGTGTGGGCAAGACTGATGGAAAACAGTTTCATCGGATATCCGATGGACAAATCCATCGGATTAAAATCCATAGGTTAACCGATCGTGTGTACAGGGCTTTAGTCTCCAAAGTACTTATGGTTACCTGCAGAGAATGTCACAAGATAGGGTTAGATAGGGAGGACCTATCTGAGAGTGTAGCCACTGAAAATTGTGTATGGACAGTGCGGCAAAATTGACTGCCTCCAATGTGAGTCATAGTGGAGTTCTATGACTAGACTGATATTTTGTTACTTGGGCCAGCTGTGTAGCTTGATAATATCTCAAAAAATTCAGGTTGCCTGAGTTTGGAACATTATGTGCTTCAAAAGTTTGGATTTACAAATGCACCATATGAAGCCCATTTTGAATTGGGCACATGATATATGTTGGTACTGGAACAGGCAGGACTCTAAACAAACACAACAATTTGGGTAGGTAAGTAATTTTTATGACCGCAATGCATTCCAGCCATAAGAGAGTATAATCAGTAATCAGCCCATGTCTACAAAAGGAGTTTGAGTTTGTGAAGAAGGGGTGGGTAGTTGACCTTGAAAAGTGTGGAATAGGAACTTGTCAGGTACACAGCCAGATAAGGAGTTTAGTGCTTTCCCATTGATACTGAAAGGTTTGTTGAAGGGAGCAAAGTTGGAGATATCAAGACCTTTGGATTTATTGTGAATATCTTGCAGGCCTGATAGAGATGCAAATTGTGTAAGGCTCTTTTTTAGGATAAGAAAGGGCTTAGAGTAATGCCCCATACACACGATCGTTTTTCATGCCGTTAAAACTGCCATTTTAAAAAATGGCCCTGAAAAATGATCGTGTGTATGCTCCAGAGCATTTTTAACGACGTGAAAAATGGGCATTAAAAATTCCGGACATGCTCTCTTTTTTCACGTTGTTTTTCATGTCGTTTTTTTTAACGACGTGAAAAACTATAGTGTGTATGCTTTAACGACGTGAAAAAAAACGCGCATGCTCAGAATCAAGTATGAGACGGGAACGCTCGTTCTGGTAAAACTAGCGTTCGTAATGGAGATAGCACATTCATTACACAGTAACGGACTGAAAAGCGCGAATCGTCGCCCAAAAAACTTTACTAACATGAAGGGTGGCGCCATTCGAACGGAACTTCCCCTTTATAGTGCCGTCGTACGTGTTGAACGTCACTGCGCTTTGCTTGATCGTTTTTTTAAATGATGGTGTGTACGCAAGGTAGGCTTGAGAGGAAACATGAAAAAAAACGAGGAGAAAAACGTTGGTTTAAAAAATGACATTAAAAACGATCGTGTGTACAGGGCATAAGTGTCAAGATAATGTCATCTACCAGAAGGCTCAACTTATATTGATGGTCTTCTAAGGAAATTCTTGGAATATCAGTGGACTCTATTACGAACTGGGCCAGAGGTTCGATTGGTTGGGAACAAATTCCACTATTTTTAAGGGAGGGATTGCAGCAAAAAGAACCCCAAAACAGTTTAACCGTAGAGTGGAGTTCCACCCAAAAATGGAACTTCCACTTTTTGGAATCCCCCCCCCGGTGTCACATTTGGCACCTTTCAGGGGGAGGAGGGAGCAGATATCTGTGTAATACAGGTATTTGCTCCCACTTCCTGGCATAGATCACTGCAGTGATCGTGGGGACCTATGCCACGTCCAGCGCCTACTCTGTCCCCCCCGCTGTCTTCTGGGAGACACACAGGTCCCAGAAGACAGCAGGGACCAGTGAGGACGCGCAGCGCGACTCGCGCATGCACAGTAGGGAACCAGCCACAAGGCTTCACTTCCTGATTCCCTTACCGGAGATGGCGGCTCCTCCACCCGAGAGCCGAGGGACAAATCGGCTTCGGGACCCGACATTGCGGGCGCCCTGGACAGGTGAGTATCCATATATAAAAAGTCAGCAGCTGCAGTATTTGTAGCTACTGACTTTTATTAATTTTTTTCCGGCGGAACTCTGCTTTAAATAAAGGCCCCCCGTCGATATAAAAATCCCTGACCCCTAAAAAGCCCACTTTAAAAAAAAAATGCTCCTTTGGCTGGGACAGCAGGTAAAAGTTATGGCTGGCCTCAAATTAGCAACAAAATAAAATAAAAGACAAAAAACCCTAATAAAATAACAAAAAGGTAGCAAAGGGGTTGATTGCCCAAAGTGCTGACAATCCAAATTAAAGTACAGTTTCCTAATTGATCTTAATCTCTCCCGATTATGCTTATCAGCTTTTCCTACAACAGCTTCCAATTCAATGGCTGCCTCCCCCCCCCCCTTTTTTTATGTGAAGGTGCTGGCTTATCGAAAATCCCCCTTATTGGCCTTTCCAAGCTTGATGGCCATATGCAGTGCATTATGCCGTAAAAAAAATCCCCAAAAGTAAATCTGCTCATAAATGTGCCAAGCAGCAAAACTCAAACCTGGAAGACTCTCTCTGAACTCAATATAGCAGTGAACCTAACCCCATTTTTCCACTAGAAGCATAAATATAATCATAATGCACTTAGTATGTACAATAGCACTTGCTGGTTTTAAACTAGCACTGGTCAAACTAATAGAAGGGATTTTTCAATTTTCTAATTTATTTTTGCTTCTGAAATATACAGAAAATTTAAAAATATATATATTTTGAGACATTATCACCAAAGAGACCAAAGAGACCTTTGTTCACCCCCACCCTTTCCCCCTAAAAAAAAATCTGAAATTAGATCACCCGTATAGTATATGAAGGGTAAACAGCTATGAGAGATGAAAGTACATGTTTGCACATTACCACAGCAACAAGTAAGCCTCCAACAAGCTAACATTAACACATGATAACATGCATACACATTAGGATATGGATTAAAGCATAGGTGAAACTTAAATATGGGTGGCCGCACTTCAATATTTCATAGTCAGAATATAAGTAAAGGGCACATAAAGTATACAATCCAGTCAAGCACTAAAATAATACATTTAACCACTTCCCGCCCGTTGGCCGTCATATCACGTCCTTGACTTTGTGCGGGTATATCTGAATGATGGGTGCAGCTACAGGCAGCATTCAGATATCGTCTTTTTCAGCTGGCGATTCCCTACACCAGTATTGCCGAACCTTGGCACCCCAGATGTTTTGGAACTACATTTCCCATGATGCTCAGCTACACTGCAGGGTGCTTGAGCATCATGGGAAATATAGTTCCAAAACATCTGGGGTGCCAAGGTTCGCCCTCACTGCCCTACACCATAAGAATGATCATAGTGGCTGTTCCGCTGCTAGATCGTTCTTTTACGGACAGCAAGAGGCTTCTACAGACTCACCGCTGCCATCGGTGAGTTGGAGACAGGATCCACCGGCCCCAGACGTTTACTATAGAGATTTCCGACGACCATCTTTATGATCGTTTGGAGGCTGGGCGTGATGTTATGACGTCACGCCTGGCCTCTACATTCAAACAAATGGCGCTGCCTCAGCTGGGAAATCTAGATCGTTTTTATTTTTTATTTTGGGCTTCCCAGCCTAGAGGGGAGATGTGAGGTCTTATTGACCTCAAATCTCACTGTAAAGAGATCATGCCATATTCCTATTACAAGGGATGTTTACATTCCTTGTAATAGGAATAAAAGTATTGCCCTATAGCAAATTGACAGCGGCAAAGTGGTTTCAATATCCTGACTGGACGTCATATGACGTCTTCAGGATATTGAGCCGTTGCGCGCCCCCGAGGGCGTGCATCGCGGCGATCGTTGTTGCGGGATGTCAGTCTGACACCCCGCAACACCGATCTAGGTAAAGAGTCTCCGACGGAGACTCATTACCACGTGATCAGCCATGTCCAATCACGGCTGATCACGATGTAAACGGTCATCGGCTTTTCCTCACTCGCGTCTGTCAGACATGAGTAGAGGAGAGCCGATCGGCTGTTCCTCTGACAGGGGGGGTTTGTGCTGATCCATTATCAGCGCAGCCCCCGCGAGGATGCCCACACTGGACCACCAGGGATGCCACCAGACTACCAGGGATGTCCACCTTAAGGTATGCCACCCTAGACCACCAGGGATGCCAATTAGATATGCCTAATGGATGCCAATCAGTGCCCATAATGGATGCCAATCAGTGCCCACAATGGGCACCACTGATTGGCAGGCATTATTGTTTGGCACTGATTGGCATCCATTAGTACAAAACATTACAGTACAGTGCCACCTATCAGTGCCCATCCATGCCACCTATCAGTGCCCATCCATGCCCATCCGTGCCACCTATCAGTGCCCATTTATGCTGCCTATCCGTACCCATCCGTGTCGCCTATCCATGCTGCCTATCTGTGCCCATTCATGCCGCCTATCTGTGCCCATCCGTGCCGCCTATCTGTGCCCATCTGTGCCGCCTATGTGTGCCCATCCATGCCGCCTATCTGTGCCCATCCGTGCCGCCTATCTGTGCCAATCCATGCCGCCTACCAGTGCCCATCCGTGCCGCCTATCAGTGCCCATCCGTGCCGCCTATCGGTGCCCATCAGTGCCACCTCATCAGTGCCCATCAGTGCCACCTCATCGGTGCCCATCAGTGCCACCTTATCAGTGCCCGTCAGTGCAGCCCCATCAGTGCCCATCGGTGACGGAGAAAACGTACGTATTTACAAGGTTTTGTAACTGAAACAAAAAAAAGTAATTTTTTTCTAAATTTTCGGTCTTTTTAATATTTTTTTAGCAGAAAATAAAAATCGCAGAGGTGATCAAATGCCACCAAAAGAAAACTCTATTTGTGGGAACAAAATTATAAAAATTTCGTTTGGGTACAGTGTAGCATGACCGCGCAATTGTCATTCAAAGTGCAACAGCGCAGAAAGCTAAAAATTGGTCTGGGCAGGAAGGTGTATAAGTGCCCAGTATGGAAGTGGTTAAAGTGTCAAACTAAAAAAAGAAAAGTAAAAAAAAAAAAATTTTTTTAATGCGCCCCTATCCCCGTGTGTTTTCATGCAGAAACGAACGCATACGTAAGTCCCGGCCACATATGAAATCGGTGTTTAAACCAGAGAGCGATAACTCTGGCCCTGGATCTCCTCTGTAACTAAAAAAATTTAACCAGTAAAAAAATTTGGGGATTTTTAAGTAACAAAGTTTGGCGCCATTCCACAAGCGTGTGTAATTTGGAAGTGTGACATGTTAGGTTTCTATTTACTCAGCATAACTTCATCTTTCACATTATGCAAAAGAATTGGGCTAACTTTACTGGGTTTTTATTAAAGCATGAAACGTTAAAAAGTTTTTTCCCCAATAAAAAACACGTTCGAAAAATTGCTGCCCAAATATCATGTGAGATAAAAAGTTGCAAAGACTGCCATTGTATTCTCTAGGGTCTCTGCTAAAAAAACATACAATGTTTGGGGGTTCTATGTAATTTTCTATCAAAAAAATTATGATTTTTACATGTAGAAGAGAAATGTCAGAAATGGCCTGGGTGGCAAGTGGTTAAACCCAGTCAGGATATACAGCCTACCTGAGTCTAAAACCTTCATCCCAGCATTGATCTTATACATACTTTCCAACAGTTCAATATCAACAGTTCTAGATCTGCAGTTTCCCGGTCTTTTCTGGGACATTCCCCTTTTCATGTGCTGTATTAAAAAGGGGGAGGGCTCTGTTCAGAGAGTGCTGCCTGCATGGGAAGAAGACAGAGACACTGAGGGGGCTCGCTCTCCCTCTTATCCCTGTTCCTCGAGATGCTGTAGTTGTCATGGAGCGCTGAGTGTAACTGCTGTGCCCAACAGTCTGCCGGAAGACACAGGTAGATCTTGGAGAAGGCCACAAATGAACTACTACCTCGTTGAGGTATGTCTGGGCAGCCTAGTTGACTTAAATTTGAATTTTTGCACTGTGATATACTTGGACTTTGTCGCAAAATGTTCAGTAAAGTTGCATCCACTGTTTTAAGCCTGGTCTGAAGTCATTTAGAGGGCTGTGTGAAAGTCCCTGGCATATGAAAGAACAAGGGTACAAAAAAAACAACACATGTGGGGTATGAAGCAAAGACACGGAAGGTCTACTCAGCAAGGCAAGGAGGAGGAATGGAAACCAGAAATCTTGCAAGGAGCATTGCAGTCACTTGTGAAGTGTGGTACCTGATGTAGGTGACAGGTCATCAGGTAGGGAGGGGGTTGGTGTTCTAGCCCCCACCCTAGCAGTCAGTTTGCCAAGGAAACCAGGACCTCATGCGTGGTACAGAGTCCTCACGCACCTGGCTGCATGGTAAGGAAGAGGAGTCTAGTGCACGCATAAGGTCTGCGCTAGGTGCACAGCGGGGACCCATTCTGTCACTGCGAGTGAGGTGACAGAGGTATGCTGGACTGGTGGAGAGGGTACATGCTCTGAGATGTCCCTCCTAAAAGCAACATACATCAAGCTAAGGCGTGTAATGACACGGGACAGCACTTTTACAGAACTCTGGTTAATTAATTACTGCACACTGGGTGAAGCTCATCTCTAACCATCATAATGTTTGATTCTCACATCACCATGGTCCCTGCCTGGTCCCGGGTATTGATGAATGCACTCTGAGCTAAAGGTACCTCCACAACAAAGAGTAAATGCTACGGCTCTCTCCCACCTCCACAGCGTCTCTGTGTCCCTCTTGTTCTGACTGTGTGTGCAGCGCTCTGAATGGCTGCATGTAGGGTTGTGGTACAGAGTAGGAGTGCCCATATTGCAAAAACTCATGTAGCGGGTATTTGAATTTAGGGGAAGCATCTGGGTGGTAGTGTAACCCAGATGCACTGATTGCTAGGGGATCTGAGGCCCTTTTATGGTTCTTGGAGAACTCTGGTGGTGTGAGGTTCCCTGGGCCTATAGGTGGCATTGTTGCCGGGGGCCGGAGGTGAACTCAAACCGCAAGACTGTGCCTTTTTGTCCTCCCCTGGAGCTGGTACAGCGGGGCGGGGAACCTGCTGTGACGCAGAGGGAGAGGAGATAAAAGGGGCGGACGCCCTTACCACGGGGTTCAGAGTGCAGAGTCGGAGGATGCGGCCGCACCCAGGCACCTTCAGCTTGGGTGCTGCCGTTCCGATGTTCCGGGCCCAGGTGCCTTTGACCTTGCCGGAGCGGAGATGGAGTCCAACTCAGGCACCTTTAGCCTGGGGTGAGGTACTATGGCGGATGCATGGGGCTCAGTACCTTTGACTGAGTTCCGCGAGGGTTGAGGAATCCGAGGGGGCCCTAATTCCTTGGGTGCCCGTGTCTGAGTTTATGAGGTCTGGTTTGCAGAACTTCTCTGGAGAGTCCGGCGCAGCATCGCTGGTGACAGAGAGGCCTCCGGTATCTCCCTTGGACAGATATCCTTCCCCTGACAGGGGCCGTGCTAGGGCCTCAGATCCCCTTGCAATCAGTGCATCTGAGTTACACTACCACCCAGATGCTTCCCCTAAATTCAAATACCCGCTACACTCACATAGGGCTCTATATGTCCCGGTGGCACAGGGGGCACAGAGAAAATGGGAAATAAACTGGAACAGCCAGGGAACAACTGAAAAAGGAAGCTCCAAAGAGGAAATACAATTTTTAAATTGAAAGGAGTAGTAAAGTTACATGTTTTTTCACCTTAATGCATCCTATGCATTAAGGTGAAAAAACATTCGACAATACCGCCCCCCCCCCCGAGCCCCCGTTTTTCTTACCTGGCCCCTCGAAAGTCCCATGCTCGTCCCCGTCATCCTCTTCGTTTTTCTGCCTGGCCGCCGATTGGCTACACTGGATAGATTGAAAGCAGCGCAGCCATTGGCTGGCGCTGCTGTCAATCACATCCAATGACGCGGCACGCCGGGGGGCGGGGCCGAGTGATACAGTCGGCGGCTATGGCCGCCGCTGTATCACGGGAGCGCGCCCGCAATCACTCCACACCATGCGAGCTCACTCGCATTAAGGTGTGGAGTCCTTGCGGGGAGGAGCCAAGACAGCCGCCGAGGGACCCCAGAAGACCAGGATCGGGGCCACTGTGTGCAAAACGAGCTGCACAGTGGAGGTAAGTATAACATGTTTGTTATTTTTAAGCAAAAAAAAAAAAGCTTTAGTGCTCCTTTAATACCACTTTAGGTTTGAGATTGGTTTTAAGTTAAAATTGTTCCTATTCAACCCCCTAAGGGCCCTTAGTAAACCTTAACCACTTCAGCTCCAGAAGATTTACCCCCTTCATGACCAGGCCATTTTTTGCGATACGGCACTGCGTTACTTTAACTGACAAATGCAAAGTTGTGTGATGCTGTACCCAAATAAAATGTTTTCTTTTTTCCCTCAAATAGAGCTTCATTTTGTTCACTTCTGCAGCTTTTATTTTTTACACTATAAACAAAAAACTACCCAAAATTTTGAAAACAAATCAATATTTTTTTACTTTCTGCTATAAAACATATGTAGCGGACCCCCCAATAAATGCAGCCAGTTTCCCCCAAATACAGCCAGTTTGTCCCCAAATACAGCCAGTTTGTCTCCAAATACAGCCAGTTTCCCCCCAGCCCTGCACTTACCTTCCTCGGGTCAGCGCCGTCCTTCTTCCGTCCTCGATGTCTTCTCCCGCCCTCGATGTCGCTTCAGCCAATCAGGTTACCGGTAACCAGACCAGGTGAACCTGATTGGCTGAGACGCCTGTCAGTGTTAACCAAGGAACGCACCCCCCGTGCGTCCCCTGGTTAACTATTTGGAAGCTGATTACAGCCCTCAGGTTGTAATTGGGAAGCCTATCAGAGCCGCCGGCTCTGATAGGCACTTCCAAAAACCAACCAGCCGCTGTTATTCAGATGGCCGGCGCTCAACAGGTGGCCGGCCATTTGAATAGTTGGCGGCAGCGGCGGCGATAATACATAGGTTCATGCAATGCATGAACCTATGTATTGTTGTGGTGAGTGACGGGCGCAGGAGAGAGAGGGGGCGGCGCTCCTGCACCCACTATGGATGCACCGCCACTGACTTTAACTAGTACATCAGTTATGTTATTGGTTAAAGAAGTAGTTTGGGCTTTTTTTAAATAGTATGGGGGAGAAACCCTAATTTTGAAATACCTGTTCAGAAAAAAATATTGTGGCTGTAATTTCTGACATCTCTTTCTGAAAATGCTTGCTGGCTGGCTGTTGTGCTAATACAGTTATTTTGATTTACTAAATGAGTTGAGAATCTTTACATAGGGAATTGTGTGAATAATCACTTCATTTATCTTTTCATGCAAAAAGTAAATTCATGTTAAATGATTTCATCTGCACATGATTGGATAATTGACTTTAAGGCCGGGTTCACACTAGTGCGACAAATGCTCCGATATTGGGAGCTCATGTCGCATGACGTGTGAAATTCAATGTTTCCCTATGGGAGCCGTCTTAACTGGTCCGACACATGTCAGTCCGACTTTGAAAATGCTCCCTGTACTACTTTGGTCTGACTTTGATCCTACTTCTGCCCATTGACTATCATTGAAGTCAGATCAAAGTCGGAACGCCGTCTTGCATGATCCGACTTTGGCATGCGACTTGTGCTCTGCTGATCTTGAGGGGGAACTCCACGCCAAATTTTAAATAAAAAACGGCATGGGTTCCCCCTCCAATAGGCTGGTCATAAGGACGAGAGATAAGGATCAAAAGTACACTAATTATTCTGTTTGGGTCAAAAATAAACATAAAATTCCTCAAAAGAGAAAAATAGACCAAACACAACAGCCCAGTAATGAAGCTGTATAAATCAGAAAACTTTGGAGTAAACACAGATTCAAATTTCCAAATGGGCAGCGCTGAATAAGTGATGATTCTTCAAATGGAATACACCTGCAATCGTTCCCACTTTCAAACAGTGTGTAAGATGATAAAGATCCTAAGTGTACAGCCGTCCGACGCCATGTCTGACATGCCGTCGGACGGCTGTACTCTTAGGATCCTTATCATCTTACACACTGTTTGAAAGTGGGAACGATTGCAGGTGTATTCCATTTGAAGAATCATCATTTTTTCAGCGCTGCCCATTTGGAAATTTGAATCTGTGTTTACTCCGAAGTTTTCTGATTTATACAGCTTCATTACTGGGCTGTTGTGTTTGGTCTATTTTTCTCTTTTGAGGATTTTTTTGAGTATTTTTATGTTATTTTTGACCCAAACAGAATAATTAGTGTACTTTTGATCCTTATCTCTCGTCCGCCACCGGGAGGGGACCCTCGTTGGGGGCTATCTTTGGCCTTTTTCCCTGAGCTGGGAGACACCCTTTCTCTCTTTTTTATATCTTGAGCCATGCGCTTTATCTCTGACACATGGAGTATTGACTGAACCCTTGAACAAAAATTTTCCAATCATTTTGTCTATAAACCCCCTGAAGAAGGGACGTATTCCGAAACAGCTGTTGGGTTTGACTATTTGATTGTTGCTTTGTTCATCTCCAGCAAGACATCTTTGGATCTACCCATTAAAAATTTATATATATTTTTTCATATATCTACTCTTGTGTGCAGTCACTTTCAAAGTCCCACCCTTAGGGGGTTTTCTTGTCTTTTCATATATATTAGGGATGTGGTGACTGTGACACAGTTACAGATTGGTGAATGTTGGAGTCTTTTCTTCTACAATTCCCATCATGCCTAGTCATGTCTGTGAATGTCAGAGTTTTACAATGCCTCATGTGATGTGTAGTTCTGCAACAGCTGGAGGGCCGTAGTTTGGAGATCCCTGCCCTGCAAAGTGAATAGCCTAGTTGCATTTAGTAATTCAACCCCTTAGACAGGCTATAGATGATGCGATTATCTTACTCATTGTTGATGGCGAAAATGGGGGAATCCCTCAGGTGGAGCTAATATGTTCTCCTGGCGGTGGGGCGCAGGGAGCCGTCTTTGCTGGGAGAACAGCGTGATTATTGCTAGCGACTATAGCCACTGGCAATGCTTGCATGCTAGAAATCCGACATGCTGGTTGTACGCAAGTCATTTGATGGATCAAATTAGGTACAATTAGCCTGCCCATTGATATATCGAATTTCAGCTAGTCCCTACTGAACCAGCTGAGATTCAAACCATCTATGGATTTAGTCTATTAGTAATTTTAAAGTCAACATGATGTCATCATATTTCTCTGGAGGTTTACTTTGAGTAAAGTTGCTAGAGCCTGTGGAGTATGGGGACCACACTTGGAATAGACCAAATTTTAGGGTTGTCATCTTGTATCTTTAAATTTAGCACATTACACAGGCTAATTAAATGCAATTAAGGCCGGGTTCACACTTGTGCGTCAAACGCTTCGAAATTGGGAGCTCATGTCGCATGACGTGTGAAAATCAATGTTTCCCTATGGGAGCCGTCTTAACTGGTCCAAGACAAGTCGGTCCGACTTTAAAAATGCTCCCTGTACTACTTTGGTCTGACTTTGATCCTACTTCAGCCCATTGAATATCATTGAAGTTGGATCAAAGTCAGAGCGCCGTATTGCATGATCCGACATTGGCATGCGACTTGTGCTCTGCTGATCTTGAGGGGGAACTCCACGCTAAATTTTAAATAAAAAAACCGGCATGGGTTCCCCCTCCAAGAGCATACCAGGCCCTTCGGTTTGGTATGGATATTGAGGGGAACCCTCTATGCCGAAAAAACGGCGTGGGGGTCCCCCCAAAATCCATACCAGACCCTTATCCGAGCACGCAGCCTGGCCGGTCAGGAAAGGGGGTGGTGACAATCAAGCCCCTCCCCCCTCCTGAACCATACCAGGCCACATGCCCTCAACATGGGGGGTGGGTGCTTTGGGGCAGGGGGGCGCCCTGCGGCCCCCCCACCCCAAAGCATGCTGTCCCCATGTTGATGAGGACAAGGGCCTCTTCCCGACAACCCTGGCTGTTGGTTGTCGGGGTCTGCGGGCGGGGAGCTTATCGGAATCCGGGAGCCCCCTTTAACAAGGAGGCCCCCAGATCCCGGCCCCCCCACCCTATGTGAATGAGTATGGGGTACATCGTACCCCTACCCATTCACCTGGGGGGAAAAGTGTCAATAAAAAAAAACCACACTAGACAGGTTTTTAAAGTAATTTATTAGGCAGCTCTGGGGGTCTTCTTCCGACTCCGGGGGTCTTCTTCCGACTCCGGGGGTCTCTTCCGACTTCGGGGGTCTCTTCCAACTTCTACGCTCTCTCCGGCCCTTCGGTTCTTCTCCCGGTCTCCGGTTCTTCTGCCGGGCTCCTCCGCTATCTTCTGCTCTTTTGCCGCTCTTTTGCTAGCGTTGGCCCGGTCTTCTCAGACGTCTTCTTCCCTCTCCTCTTCTTGCGATGTTGACACGACGATCTCTCCGGAGACCAGGAGAAAAACCGAAGGGCCCAGAGAGAGCGGAGAATTTGGAAGAGACCCCGAAGTCGGAAGAGACCCCCGAAGTCGGAAGAAGACCCCCGGAGTCGGAAGAAGACCCCCGGAGCTGCCTAATAAATTACTTTAAAAACCTGTCTAGTGTGGGTTTTTTTTATTGACACTTTCCCCCCCATACTCATTCACATAGGGTGGGAGGGGCCGGGATCTGGGGGCCTCCTTATTAAAGGGGGCTCCCGGATTCCGATAAGCCCCTCGCCTGCAGACCCCGACAACCAATGGCCAGGGTTGTCTGGAAGAGGCCCTTGTCCTCATCAACATGGGGACAGGGTGCTTTGGGGTGGGGGGGCTGCAGGGCGCCCTCCTGCCCCAAAGCACCCACCCCCCATGTTGAGGGCATGCGGCCTGGTACGGTTCAGGAGGGGGGCACTCGCTCGTCCCCACCCCCTTTCCTGACCGGCCGGGCTGCGTGCTCAGATAAGGGGTCTGGTATGGATTTTGGGGTGACCTCCACGCCGTTTTTTCGGCGTAGGGGGTTCTCCTCAATATCCATACCAGACCAAAGGGCCTGGTATGCTCATGGAGGGGGAACCCATGCTGTTTTTTTATTTCAAATTGGCGTGGAGTTCCCCCTCAAGATTCATAACATACACAGTGCCTGGTATTGGCGGGGATCCAAGTCGGATCCCCGTTCATTGAAAGTCGGACGTATGTCGGCATCAAGTCGCAGGGCAAAGTCGGATCCAAAGTAGAACAAGCGTCGTGTCGCACCAGTGTGAACCCGGCCTCAGGCTGGGTTCACAATGGTGCGACAAACGCTCCGACATTGGGAGCTCATGTCGCATGACGTGTGAAAATCAATGTTTCTCTATGAGAGCCGTCTTAACTGGTCCGACACAAGTCGGTCCGACTTTGAAAATGCTCCCTGTACTACTTTGGTCCGACTTTGATCCTACTTCAGCCTATTGAATATCATTGAAGTCGGATCAAATTAGGATCCTTGTCCTTACCATCCGACTTTTGACATCCAACATGGTGATTACAGCAGCAGTAAAAGGAATTTATCTCACACTGGGATTGTTTTAATTGGTCAAAGGACCAGTCAGACTATCACAAAGTTGGATCAAAGTAGTGTCCTGTTCATTCAAGTCGGATGGATGTAGGACCAATGTAGGACCGATGTAGGACTGATGTCGCAGTGCAAAGTAGGATGAAAATCGTATGACTGTCGTGTAGTATCAGTGTGAACCCAGGCTCAAGCAATGCATGAATCTAATTACCAGCTTGATCAGCCATAGAATCTGCGTAATGCACCCTGTTTGCTGCGAGTTCCATCATTAGTGTACAGAGCACAGATCAGATCTGGATGACCAATAGGGATGAGCCGAACACCCCCCGGTTCGGTTCGCACCAGAACCTGCGAACGGACCGAAAGTTTGCGCGAACGTTAGAACCCTATTAAATACAATGGACGCGAACGTTCGAAATCTAAAGTGCTAATTATAATGGCTAATATGCAAGTTATTGTCCTAAAAAGTGTTTGGGGACCCGGGTTCTGCCCCAGGGGACATGTATCAATGAAAAATACGTTTTAAAAACGGCCGTTTTTTATGGAGCAGTCATTTTAATGATGCATAAAGTGAAAAAAAAAAAGTGAAATATTCCTTTAACCACTTGACCACTGGGCACTTAAACCCCCTTAATAACCAGACCAATTTTCAGCTTTCGGTGCTCTCACATTTTGAATGACAATTACTCAGTCATACAACATTGTACCCATATGAATTTTTTGTCCTTTTTTTCACACAAATTTTGGTGGTATTTAATCACCGTTGGGTTTTTTATTTTTTGCGCTATAAGAGAAAAAAGACTGAAAATTCTGTAAAAAAAATTTTTTTTTTCGTTTCTGTTATAAAATTTAGCAAATTAGTATTTTTTCTTCATAAATTTTGGCCAAAATTTATACTGCTACATATCTTTGGTAAAAATAAGTACAAATTGGTGCATATTATTTGGTCTTTGTGAAAGTTATAGAGTCCACAAACTATGGTGCCAATATCTGAAAATTGATCACACCTGAAGTACTGACGGCCTATCTCATTTCTTGAGACCCTAGCATGCCAGAAAAGTATAAATACCCCCCAAATGACCCCTTTTTGGAAAGACGACATTCCAAGGTATTTAGAAAGAGGCATTGTGAGTTTTTTGAAATTGTCATTTTTTCCCCACAATTCTTTGCAAAATCAAGATTTTTTTTTATTTTATTTTTTTTTCACAAAATTGTCATATTAGCAGGTTATTTCTCACACACAGCATATGCATACCACAAATTACACCCCAAAACACATTCTGCTATTACTCCTGGGTATGGCGATACCACATGTGTGAGACTTTTACACAGCGTGGCCACATACAGAGGCCCAACATGCAGGGAGCACCATCAGGCGTTCTGGAGCACCGAGGCCAATTCTGACATTTCTCTCCTACATGTAAAAATCACCATTTGTTTGCTAGAAAATTACATAGAACCCCAAAACATTATATATGTTTTTTAGCAAAGACCTTAGAGAATATAATGGTGGTCGTTGCAACTTTTTATCTTGCACGGTATTCACGCAGCAATTTTTTAACGCGTTTTTTACGGACAAAAAAAGTTTTGTGCTTAAAAAAAAAAAAACAGTAAAGTTAGCCCAATGTTTTTGCATAATGTGAAAGATGAAGTTACACCGAGTAAATAGATATCCAACATGTCACCCTTAAAAATTGCACACACTCGTGGAATGGGGCCAAACTTCGCTACTTAAAAATCCCCATAGGCGACGCTTTAAATATTTTTACTGGTTACATGTTTTGAGTTACAGAGGAGGTCTAGGGCCAAAATTATTGCTCTCGCTCTAACGTTCGCAGAGATACCTCACATGTGTGGTTTGAAAAACGTTTTCATTTGTGGGCGGGACTGATGCATGCATTCGCTTCTGCTCACGGGGACAGGGGCGCTTTAAAAAAAAAAATATTTTTATATTGTTCATTTTACTTTATTTATTTTAGTTTGACATGTTTTTCCGCCCCAATTTTTTTTTTATCACTTTTATACCTATTACAAGGAACGTAAACATCCCTTGTAATAGGAATATGGCATGACAGGTCCTCTTTACAGTGAGATATGGGGTCAATAAGACCCCACATCTGACCTCTAGGCTGGGAAGCCTGAAACCCCCCCCCCCCCCAAAAAAAAACAATCCTGGCTTCGATCGTAGCGGTGAGTCGGTAGAAGCACCGGAGGGCGGCGGGGGGGTCATCCCCTCTCGCCTCCCGTAAGAATGATCAAGCGGTGGTACAGCCGCTATGATTGTTCTTATGGTGTAGGGAATCGCCGGCTGAAAAGGCTAATATCTGAATGATGCCTGTAGCTGCACCCATCATTCAGATATCCCAGCACAAAGTCAAGGACGTCATATGACGGCCGGCGGGCGGGAAGTGGTTATTGCAGAGTATTGTCGGGAATTGCGGAGTATTTCCGGGAATTGCGGAGTATTGCCGGGCATTGCGGAGTATTGCCGGGCATTGTGGAGTATTGCAGGGCATTGTCGAGTATTGCCGGGCATTGCGGAGTATTGCGGAGTATTGCGGGGTATGGCAAGGTATTGCGGAGTATGGCAGGGTATTGCAGAGTATGGCAGGGTATTGCGGAGTATGGCAGGGTATTGCGGAGTATGGCGGGGTATTGCACGGGGTATTGCATGGGTATTGCACAGGGGGTATTGCACAGGGGGTATTGCGCAGGGTATTTCAGAGTATTGCGCAGGGTATTGCAGAGTATTGCGCAGGGTATTGCAGAGTATTGTGCAGGGTATTGCGCAGGGTATTGCAGAGTATTGCGCAGGGTATTGCAGAGTATTGTGCAGAGAATTGGCAGGGTATTGCAGAGAATTGGCAGGGTATTGCAGAGTATTGTGCAGCGTATTGCAGAGTATTGCGCAGGGTATTGCAGAGTATTGCGCAGGGTATTGCAGAGTATTGGCAGGGTATTGCGCAGGGTATTGCGCAGGGTATTGTAGAGTATTGCGCAGGGTATTGCAGAGTATTGCGCAGGGTATTGCAGAGTATTGCACAGGGTATTGCACAGGGATGGCTGAGCAGGGATGGATGGATGACTGGATCTGTGACTGCAATTGTCACAGATCCAGCCCACAGTGCTGCTGCCATGATCCGCTCCCTCCCCTCTCCTCTCACACTGTACCGATCGGTACAGAGAGGGGAGAGAGGAACCGGCGTCATCACATGACGCCGGTCTGTTTACAAGTGATTGCTCCGTCATTTGACGGAGCGATCACGTGGTAAACGGCCGCTATCTCCGGTCACGGAGATTCCCGTGTGCGCGCCCCATGGGAGCGATTCTGGGAGGACGTTATATAACATCCTCCCAGAGTTAAGCAACCACCCTGTCGACGTTATTTGTCGGCAGGCGGTGGTTAAGTGGTTAAATATCGTACCTAGGGGGTGTCTAAAGTATGCCTGTGAAGTGGCACGTGTTTCCAGTGTTTAGAACTGTCCCTGCACAAAATGACATTTCTAAAGGAAAAAAAGCCATTTAAAACTGCTTGCGGCATGTAATGTGGTCCCGGTAATATGGATGAAAATCTTTGAGAAAAATGGCAAGCCCCTTTGGGTCTTGTATGGATATTAAGGGGAACCCTGCACCCAAAATAAAACCCTATACCTAAAACTCTATATACTCTGAACAGCAGTATACAGGCGGTGCAAACAAGACAGGGACTGTAGGTTTGTTCTTAAGTAGAATCTGTTTGTAATTTGGAACAGGTAAATTTTTAAGTGGGTAGCTCCAGCCAAAAAATCTATTTTTAAGCTTTTTGGAAAACATAGGGAAGGGTTATCACCCCTGTAACATTTGTTTTGCTGTCTGTGCCCCTGTTCAGAACATTTCACCTCACTTTCCGTCCCAATGACAAATGTTTTTGGAAAAGTGGGTTTTTTATTGAAACAAGGATTGGTGATAAAGCATCAGTAGAGAGGACACACCTTTTTCCCATATTAACTCTTATGCCGCGTACACACGATAGTTTTTCACGTCGTTAAAAATGCCATTTTTTTAATTGGGCATTAAAAACGATCGTGTGTAGGCTCCAGAGCATTTTTAACAAAGTGAAAAATGGGCTAAAAAAAATTAGAACCTGCTCTATTTTTTCACGTCGTATTTCACATCGATTTTTTTAAAGACGTGAAAAAGGGTAGTGTGTATGCTTTTACGAGGGGAAAAAAAAAAACGCGCATGCTCAGAATCAAGTATGAGACGGGAGCGCTCGTTCTGTAAAACTAGCGTTCGTAATGGAGATAGCACATTTGTCACGCTGTAACGGACTGAAAAGCACGAGGCTGAAAAGCGCGAATCGTCACTCAACAAACTTTACTAACATGAAGGGTGGCGCCATTCGAACGGAACTTCCCCTTTATAGTGCCGTTGCACGTGTTGTACGTCACTGCGCTTTGCTCGAGCGTTTTTTTTAATGAACGTATGTATGCAAGACAGGCTTGAGAGGAAACAAGAAAAATCACGTCGAGAAAAACGTCGTTTTTGAAAATGACATTAAAAACGATCGTGTATACGCGGCATTACAGGAGAAAATTTCCCTTCCTAGGGGTAGATTTCCTCTCACTTCCTGTTGTCTCCTTCCGTTTGCAAGTAGGAGTCGTTTGTAAGTTGGATGTTTGAAAGTAGGGGCCTGCCGTATATACTCTGCAGAAATTTGCCCCTTAGATGTTGGTGTTGCCACAACACTGTGAGCCCTCACAGTTACTCTTGGTGGGCGCATGAATGGGCCCTGCTGTGAATTATTAGATCAAGAATTGTAATTGCATGCCCCTGTTGAACAGGGGCAGAAAAATTGGGCCTTTGATGGTGGTGGTGGTGGTGGTGGTGGACGGTGTTGCCACAACACTGTAAGCCCTCACAGTTACTCTCGGTGGGCGCAGGAATGGGCCCTGCTGTGAATTATTAGATCAAGAATTGTAATTACACGCCCCTGTTAAACAGGGGCTGAAAAATTGGGCCTTAGGCACTGGTGCTGGTGCCACAACTCTGCAACCCCTCACAGATACTGTACTTGGAGCACAGTAATGAGCCCTGTTGCAAAGTATTGCATCAAAAATTGTAATTACACGCCCCTGTTAAACCGGGGCTGAAAAATTGGGCCTTTGGCACTGGTGCTGGTGCCACAACACTGCAACCCCTCACAGATACTGTACTTGGAGCACAGCAATGAGCCCTGTTGCAAAGTATTGCATCAAAAATTGTAATTACACGCCCCTGTTAAACAGGGGCTGAAAAATTGGGCCTTAGCCACTGGTGGCGGCACCCAGAAACAAAAATGTTCTTCCAAGCTATCATCAGAATCATTGAGAAGGAAGAGGATAGTCAGTCAACATAACAGGACAGTCACTCAGCATCAGCATAGGCAGTCTTGAAGGGATGTGACATTTCAAAATAAATTATTCTGTTACATCAGCTTCAGGTGCCTGGTAGCTGGTGGTGATCCAAGACTGATTCATCTTTATGAAGGTCAGTCGATCAACCGAATCGGTGGAGAGGCGCACCCTGTGATCGGTGACAGCCTCCAGCAGCACTGAATGTGCGTTCCGAAAGAACGCTGGATGCAGGACAGGCCAGTAGCTCAATTGCATACTGTGCAAACTCTGGCCAGTGATCCATCCTCAAGACCCAGTAAGCCAGAGGATTTTCGGTGGGAAAGGTGTCCAAGTCTGACCTTGCCCCTAGGTATTCCTGCACCATGTATATCAGACGCTGGCGATGGTTGCTGGAACAGATCATACCTTGGGGCTGCAGACTAAAAAATTGTCTGAACGCATCGGTCAGACGGCCACCTTCTCCACTGCTCCTTCTGCTACTGACCGAAGCCTCAGCAACTCGTTGTCCAGGACCAGGAGTTTGTAACATCCCAGTCTCTGGGAACGCGTTGCACAGACCTTTCTGCAAGGCCTCCCGGAGATGTCTCATCCTCTGCTCCCTCTGCGATGGCAAGATAAGGTCCGCAACCTTACCCTTGTACCGTGGATCAAGGAGAGTGGCCAGCCAGTAATGGTCCCTCTCCCTAATCCAAAGAATATGAGGATCCTTCCGCAGACTTTGCAGGATCAGGGAGGCCATGCAGCGTAGGTTAGCTGAGGCATTCGGTCCGGAGTCCTCTGGGTCACTAAGGACGACATGATCCGCAGCCACCTCCTCCCAGCCACGTACAAGTCCACGGGTTTCTTGGGACTGTAAATCATCCCTAAAAGACTGCTGCTGTTGATGCTGAGTGCCAGGCTCCACCTCCATGCTGACACAATCCTCCTCTTCCTGCCTCTGTTCTGCCTCAAGTGCCCTGTCCATTATTCCACGCAGCATATGCTCCAACAGGTGGACAAGAGGTACAGTGTATCTGATGCATGCACTGTCACTGCTCACCATCCTCGTGGCCTCCTTAAATGGTGCCAGGACAGTGCATGCATCCCTGATCATGCCCCACTGGCGTGGTGAAAAAAAAACGAGCTCCCCTGACCCTGTCCTGGTGCCGTAGTCGCACAGGTACTCATTGATCGCCCTCTGCTGCATGTGCAGCTGCTGCAGCATGGCCAACGTTGAATTCCACCTGGTGGGCATGTCACATATAAGGCGGTTCTTGGGCAGTTTCAACTCCTTTTGCAGCTCAGCCAGCTGAGCACTGGCATTATATGATCTGCGGAAATGCACACAGACTTTCCTGGCCTGCCTCAGGACATCCTGTTCTGTTTTCCAATATATTACAGTCTAGCAGCATTACCATGGAAATGTTCCAATATTTGGAAAAGAGGGAGGTTAAAATTGGGGATATTTTCTCTAGGAATCAAACTACTGGGGAAGGAAATGAACTCACCCATACCTTTAGAAAACTAGGGCACGTTTTTGAAAAAAAGGTTAAGACCTCGTGGGATATTATTTCCTTTGAACAATACCTAGTAGCGAAAATTATCCCGAGACGTCTGCGGTGGGATGTCCCACCTAATGATGGTCTTATGGATGACGAGGTCAATACAGAATGGGGGAATTTCTTCATTAAAAAAGGTTTGGAATTATTAGAATTTTTGTTATCAAGAAAACAAAGAAAAATGAAAATGCTAGAGGCCCAAATTAGGGACCTGAGGACCATCCTGGAACATTTCAAGGAGTCTGAGGAGTTCCTGAGATTATCTACGGACTTGAAAAATAGATTAGTCAAATGGGACACCGAGACTCAAAACAAAAAGAAGAAAAAGTTTATTAGAGACTTGGATGACTTTGGGAAAAATAGTGTGTTTAAGTGGCAAGTGCTATCCACAGATATAAATTCCACACAGGTCAATCCTGACCCTTCTAATGTGGATATGGCCAACACCCCACCCCCTACCCCCAAGGGGGGTGAGGTTTATGTCTATGACAATTTGGAATATCCGGGTGCAGGAACTCCCATTAATGATGGTCAGTACCAAGAAGTCTTCAATAATAAAAAGGGTAAAAACAAATAAGGACGGGGTAAGAGAGGCGGCTACCACCATTCCCCATATCGGCAACAGGCATACAATGCACCTCCGAGGGGGAGTGACACTTATGGTGGCTATCAACAACAGCAGCCTAATTACTCACAAATGAATGAGGGTAACGGCCCCTATGTGGATAGAGGTAACCGATCTTACCCTTATCAGAATGGTTATGCACATAACAATTATGATACCTTCTCCTATGGAGGCCCTGTTCCGTCACAACACATTAACCAAGTACCTATACATAATCGCTTCTCGCCCCTGGCATACAGGGGTTCCCGTGGGGGAGGGGATTTTCGCGGAGCCCCGAGAGGTACAGGGAGAGGTGCCCCCTTCATTCCTCCCAATCCGGGAGGCTGGCGGGGGACTCAATCCCAACAACCCACTCAGGAAGGGGTGCCCCTGCGAAAAAGAAAAGCAAGAGAGGAAGGAGAGGAGGCAGGCAAACTCAAAAGAGTAAAGCCCCATTAGGTGCAGGGATATTCAATTTAAGTGGAACACCCCTTAATGAAGATGAAATTAAAGTATTAGATAAGGGTCTTAAATATGCCCCTACCCGTAATCTAAACAAATTTCAAACGTATGTTAACTTGCAGAAGTTTATACGTAGTTTGAACATTAAGAAGTACTTCCTCAATACTCCTTCCATTAGGACGCTTAGTGCGCCAATTAGCCAGACTGGTCATCATTCTTCTTTGCGGAACAAATCCGTTTTCAATCCCTTTACCTCAGACACCAAGCATCTTGAGGTGTTTAAGAATATGGTGGCGAGGGATTTAGAGGCGTTAAAAATCCGTAAAGTGAATGATCCTGTCCATATCCAGAATGGTATACAATCATTGACGGAGAGAAAGGACCTAGTTATACGACCTGCTGACAGGGGGGGGGGGGGCTCGTGGTACTAAGCAAGGCTTACTACAAGAATGAAATGGACAATCTCCTTAGTGATACCAACACTTATAGCATTATGTCTAGAGATCCTATGCTGGAATTTAAAGGAGAACTCCACTTTCTAGTAGAGAGGGGGAAACATATAGGAGTGTTAACTACAAAAGAGGTACTCTACCTGGATCCTCTATTTTGCCGTACACCAATTATTTATTTCCTTCCAAAGGTCCACAAAGACAGTATAAATCCCCCCGGAAGACCCATAGTGAATGGGATCGATTCTGTCACCTCCAGACTTGGTCACTATATAGATACCTTTCTCCAACCGCTGGTGACAAAGACAAACTCATTTCTCAAAGATACTAAACATGTTATACAAATTCTGGAGTCTCTAACCATTACGTCCTCTTGCCTTCTGATTTCGGCCGACGTCAGTTCGTTATATACGATTATTAGCCATGAGGATGCCTTATCCACGGTTAATTGGGCATTAGAATCTTCTGGTTTGTCCAGACGACATCGGAATTTTCTGATTGATAGTCTTACCTTTTGTTTATCAAAGAACTACTTTTGGTACAACAGGCAATTTTTCCTTCAGACGAGAGGGGTAGCTATGGGGGCTCGGTTTGCTCCCAGTGTTGCCAATTTATTTATGGCACACTGGGAGGAAGAGGCCGTTTATAAGAATAAACCCCCCCAATTGATATGCTACCAGAGGTACATTGACGACCTCATTATGGTCTGGGATGGAGATAGAGCAAGCTTTGACAGGTTTGCTACTAAGCTGAATACCAACAGTAAGAACATTGTTCTGACATGGAACATCAGTTCAGATAGATTGGTGTTTCTGGATCTTGACCTAACCAAAAGTGGGGATAGGATCAATATGATCACCCACTTTAAGGTCACAGCCAGAAACGCCTTTATACCTATTGAAAGCTGCCACCATTCCAAATGGTTGTGCAGTATACCGAGAGGTCAATTTATCCGCCTAAGGCGCAATTGCACCAATGTAGATGATTTCGCTACACAATCTCAGGTGTTGGCCTCAAGGTTTATTGAAAAAGGATATGATATGAACAACCTAGGTATAGAAATTGAGAATGTTCGTAATCTGGACAGAAAAGCACTCGTGTCAAACGTCCCTAAGAATAATCAGAATGATCCCATAAAGACAAGAATGATCCTTGATTTCAATATTCAGTATAGAAAGTTTGAGAGGATCGTACATAAGCACTGGCCAATCCTCAAGCATGACAGGATTTTAGGCCCCCTACTTCCTGATCGTCCACAATTTATTTACAAAAAAGCACCTTCATTAACGGATAAGTTAGCCCCTGGGGTCATTGACCCCCCTACTCAATCTGAGAACAGAATCTTTGATTTTCTGACTGGCTTTCATAAATGTGGTCGTTGTCCACCATGTCGACAGGCCAGAAAGAATTTAAAGAAGCGGAAGGAATTTGTGGCATCAGCAACTGGAAAAAATTATAAGATCAAGGATCTAATTACCTGTGATACAACTGGGGTCGTGTATATGCTACAGTGTGACTGTGGCTTACAATATGTTGGCAGGACGTCCAGGCCCCTTCATGTCAGGATAGGGGAACATGTCAATAATATTAAAAGGGGGTTGGTTACACACAATGTTTCAAAACACTTCCGGCTCCACCATAACCGTAGCCCAGTTTGGCTACAGTTCTGGGGGATAGAGAAGGTGACAAACCACTGGAGGGGAGGGAACTTTATTCGGCATCTCAGCCGACGAGAGTCTTTTTGGGTGTATGAATTAAAAGTGGGGGTCCCATTGGGGTTAAATGTTGAGTTTGACCTCAATTGTTTTATTTCTGACCGCTAGTATTTTTGTTTTGTTTTAGTGTTTTCTATATGTTATATTTGTACACAGGTTAGATGGTTGTGCTGACGTCTATATTAATTCTACAGGTCTATTCATGACCGTTTTATTACTCTCAAAGCATAGGCTGTTCTTTTTGTCACTATTGTTGTTATTATTAAGAGGACCTACCGGTCCCTTAAAATAATTACTAGAGGGGGGATGTTGCAGAATCTCCATAGTTACTGACCATTGTGCCCTATATATGGTCGGATCATTTGGTCCATTTATATGTTGATCGCAATAATTTTATATTGGTACAGTACTCCATACGCTTTTAGACATTAATGGACATCGGTGCTTTCTATTTTATTTTTATTTTTATCTTTATTTATTTTTATTTTTATTTGATTTGTAGTGCTGACTTTGGACACTTGATGGCAACACTGGGTGTACAGAGCTGGTGATATGCCATTAATTATAATGTCCGGTTGCAGCAATACATGCCCCTTTCTATATATTATTTATGCTAGTGACTGGGGGATGTCCCTTAGAAGTTTGACCCTTCCTGATGTTATAGTCAGCGGTTATAACACTCTGCCTATAAGGGGATCGTTCCCTTGCATCCCTTTCTGACACTCTGTCATCACGTGATCAGTGCGCCCCGCCCCCTGCTCCACGGAGACGCGGTGGGCGGAAAAAATTTAGTATGTATGTGCCGCTGTCATGGCGACGGCGGATCACGTGGGGTGCGCCTACCCGGAAGTGTTTTGAATGGGAGGCGTTATCCCCTGTGTACTCGCCGATGATAGGCACAGTGGTTGATTAGATGGTGGCTTCCTCCTGGAAGCACTCTGTATCCCATATGCCCTTAAGCCAATTGCGGTCAGCCTATGTTTTTGGTTCACTCGATGACATCCAATGGGGGCGCTTGTCTCATAATCTATGTGGAGGGGGCGGGATATCATTCCCATGTTTTAGATATTGTACACACCTGGTATATGGCTTATATAAAGAAACTGACATGTTGGCTCCATTACATTTCGCTGAGGAAGTCCTTGCCTACGGACGATACGCGTGCGAGGGGCCATATGTCGTCAGGACAGCCATCTACCTGGTTTTATACCTTTGTTACATGAACATCAGCTTAGCACAGGGCCATCTGTGCATTGCTTGTGAGTAACCCAATTTTAATAAATCAAGTGTTTTATATGGAGAGCACTATGTATTTCTTTTGGAATTTTGCATGTAACTACGCTAACGTATGAGTTCGTTTTGGAATTACCGAGTGAGTGAGGACTGTGATTGAAGGATCGTATGAGGACAACCCTCTCATCTGTAATATTACCCTTGTTAAGGGACTGCACATTTGACCTTCTGGTAAAACAGAGGTCCATGCTCTAAGGTGAGCGGCCTGTACACCTGGTGGCGGTTATACACGGAAGTGACTTCACTTATGATCGTTTTCAATCACCCTGTTTCACGATTAGAGGATCCTTATATCTTCTTGATGCTATACACACCAATATTTTCCTACAAATTCTGAACTTTTGTACTGTTTGGACGTTTTTATTTTAATGCGATTTTAGCGCTGCACTGCTTTTTTCATATACGTTTCATTTAAGGATTTTTTATATTGACCTTCAGTGTTCAGCAGCATTGTGATAGGATTGGTTTTGCGCTGTCTGTTTTTTTACTACAGGACATCCTGTAAGCCCGGGTACCTGCCCAAGAACCGCTGCACCACCAGGTTAAGGACGTGAGCCACACAGGGCACATGGGTCAGTTGTCCCTGTCGGAGGGCGGAGAGGAGGTTGGTGCCATTGTCGCAAACCACCATTCCTGGCTTAAGCTGGCATGGCGTCAACCACCTCTCGGCCTGCCCCTGCAGAGCTGACAGAACCTCTGCCCCAGTGTGGCTCCTGTCCCCCAAACACACCAGCGCAAGCACGGCATGGCATCTTTTTGCCTGCGTACTTGCATAGCCCCTTGAACGCCTACGGAGCACCGCTGTTTCCGAGGACAAAGCACAGGAAGAGGCCATGGAGGAAGAAGAAGAGGAGGGGGTGGAGGAGAGAGGTGTGTCACAACAAGTAGTAGCATTTTGGAGGCGTGGCGGCGGAACAACCTCCAACACTACTGCACCTTGTCCTGCATCCTTCCCAGCTGCCAAAAGAGTGACCCAATGGGCAGTGAAAGAAAGGTAATGTCCCTGTCCATGCCTGCTGGACCATGAGTCAGCGGTAATATGCACCTTACCCTTGACCGCCCTGTCCAGCGAGGCATGGACATTGCCTTCCACATGCCGGTAGAGAGCCGGAATCACCTTCCGTGAGAAAAAGTGGCGTTTGGGAACCTGCCACTGAGGAACCGCACATTGCACAAACTCACGGAAGGGGGTAGAGTCTACCAACTGAAAAGGCAGAAGTTGAAGTGCTAGCAATTTAACCAAGCTAGCATTCAACCGCTGGGCATGTGAATGGCTGGGAGTGAACTTCGACGGTCCAGCAGCTGGGGCAGGGAAATTTGCCTGCTACAATCGGACGTCGGTGTACTGCTAACAGAGTGCCCGCAAGTACTTGGCTGTGACACACCTAATTCTACACCTTCATTCCTCTCTGTGCAGGTTTCAGAGAGGACTGAAAGTATAGTGGGGTTGGAGATCCCAGCTGATGAGGAGCAAGGAGAGGTCCGCTTTGTTCTTTGGTGAGGGTCTTTAAGGTACGCTTGCCAACGAGCTGCATGGCAGGTCAACATATGTCTGTTCAAGCATGTGGTGCCCAAGCGGCTGATGTTTTGGCCACGCGAGATACGCTTGAGACATATGTTGCAAATAGCAGCGGTGCGATCTGATGCATTTGACTCAAAAAAGGCCCACACCAAAGAACTTTTGGAATAACACGCAGAGGCAGCGCCCTGCAGAGGCGGAGCTCTGCGGTGTGATTCAGTCGGTGTGCTGCCCTTACGCTGGCCCCCGGGGCATCCTGCCTCGTTGGAGATGTGCCTCCTCCTCATCCTCCTCCTCCTCTCTCCTATCAGGCACCCACGTGGAGTCAGTGACCTCATCATTCTCTCCCTCTTGATCACTGGAGCAAACCTGGCAGTATGCTGCAGCTGCTGGAACATGACTGCCAGATTGCTGTCCTTCTTGAGCATCCCCTCTCTCTGCACTCACGCTACTGCCTTCCTCTAGCTGGGTATCATCATCAGACCCTTCAAAACGCTGGGCATCCTCCTGGAGCATGTACCCAACACTTTGCTCAAACAGTTCGGGGGACTCCTCAGGAGGACATGGTGGGTCTAGGGAAGGAGTGACTGATGATGACATTGATACGAGGGAAGAGGACGCATTGGCAGCTGCTTTGCCAGTACCCTGAGCCTGGGTGAGAGAGGATGAGGAGGATGAGGAGGGCTTGGTCATGCACTCTACCAAGTCTTCGGCATGATGCGGCTCAACACGTCCAGCTGCCGAAAATAAGGACAAGCGTGTCCCATGGCCACGTGCTGATGACAATGCACCGCGTCCACGACCAGCACTGTTGCCCCCAGACACAGAGCCTGCTTGCCCTCTTTTATTGGCTCGTGACTGTCTGCCTCTCCTTGTTGGCCTTCCAGACATTCTAAAGGCCTGCAGGGAGATGGGAAAACCAGCAATAAGGGGTAGCTTCAGGTGTATACTGTGCAGGAGGCACCTACACCCACTGTAACTGCTTGCAGATGCCTGTCTGTGTTACACAACAGAACAACACCACAAGCAATAAGGGTGTAGCGTATACTGTGCAGGAGGCACCTACACCCACTGTAACTACTTGAAGATGCCTGTCTGTGTTACACAACAGAACAACACCACAAGCAATAAGGGGTAGCGTATACTGTGCAGGAGGCACCTACACTCACTGTAACTGCTTGCAGATGCCTGTTAGTGTTACACAAAAGAAATACACCAGCAATATGGGGTAGCTTCAGGTGTATACTGTGCAGGAGGCACCTACACCCACTGTAACTGCTTGCAGATGCCTGTCTGTGTTACACAACAGAACAGCACCACAAGTAATAAGGGGTAGCGTATACTGTGCAGGAGGCACCTACACCCACTGTAACTGCTTGAAGATGCCTGTCTGTGTTACACAACAGAACAACACCACGAGCAATAAGGGGTAGCGTATACTGTGCAGGAGGCACCTACACACACTGTAACTGCTTGCAGATGCCTGTCTGTGTTACACAACAGAACAACACCACGAGCAATAAGGGGTAGCTTCAGGTGTATACTGTGCAGGAGGCACCTACACCCACTGTAACTTCTTGCAGATGCCTGTCTGTATTACACAACAGAACAACACCACGAGCAATAAGGGGTAGCGTATACTGTGCAGGAGGCACCTACACCCACTGTAACTGCTTGCAGATGCCTGTTAGTGTTACACAAAAGAAATACACCAGCAATACGGGGTAGCTTCAGGTGTATACTGTGCAGGAGGCACCTACACCCACTGTAACTGCTTGCAGATGCCTGTCTGTGTTACACAACAGAACAACACCACGAGCAATAAGGGGTAGCGTATACTGTGAAGGAGGCACCTACACCCACTGTAATTGCTTGCAGATGCCTGTTAGTGTTACACAAAAGAAATACACCAGCAATACGGGGTCGTTTCAGGTGTATACTGTGCAGGAGGCACCTACACCCACTGTAACTGCTTGCAGATGCCTGTCTGTGTTACACAACAGAACAACACCATGAGCAATAAGGGGTAGCGTATACTGTGCAGGAGGCACCTACACCCACTGTAACTGCTTGCAGATGCCTGTTAGTGTTACACAAAAGAAATACACCAGCAATATGGGGTAGCTTCAGGTGTATACTGTGCAGGAGGCACCTACACCCACTGTAACTGCTTGCAGATGCCTGTCTGTGTTACACAACAGAACAACACCACGAGCAATAAGGGGTAGTGTATACTGTGCAGGAGGCACCTACACCCACTGTAACTGCTTGCAGATGCCTGTCTGTGTTAGACAACAGAACAACACCACGAGCAATAAGGGGTAGCTTCAGGTGTATACTGTGCAGGAGGCACCTACACCCACTCTAACTACTTGCAGATGCCTGTCTGTGTTACACAACAGAACAACACTACGAGCAATAAGGGGTAGCTTCAGGTGTATACTGTGCAGGAGGTTTAGCAAAGAATAACACTGACACTGTCCCTGCCTATCCTTCTCTCTCCCTGCACGCCAACACACTGTAAATGCACAAGGTTTATCAAAGAATATCACTGACACTGTCCCTGCCTATCCTTCTCTCTCCCTGCATGCCAACACACTACACAAGGCCCGCCGCGCTGGCGGCCTTTTATAGTGTGGGGCGTGTACTAAACCCCCCTGAGCTATAATTGGCCACAGGCATCCTGCCTGTGGCCAATTATGGCTCTCCTCGCTGCCGGCGCTGTGATTGGCCAAGCATGCGGGGTCACAGTGCATGCTTGGCCAATCACAGCGCCGGCAATGCAATGTGATGGCGCAGTATATTGTGGGCCGTTCGCGTCACACGAATTTGGTGTGAACGGCCCACAAAGTTCTGGTTTCGCCGAACAGGCGAACAGCCGATATTCGAGTCGAACATGCGTTCGCCTTGAACACCGAGCTCATCCCTAGTGACCAACTCCCACCAGCTCCTCACAGTATAAGTGAGACCCAATGCTAGAAACTTTAAGAAAACCTTTCCAGAGAGGCACATGGGTTTTGAAGATGGTAGTTGTCTGGCTAGTACACTGACAAATTAAAATCCTTTTGAATTACTGACCTGAAAGAAATATGCATACCTGTAAGGTCAGAGTAAAGTCAGCCATCTTTATTTTCATGCTTGTCTCAGGTAAATGACACAAGGCATTGAAGCAAATAATATAACCTGAAAACTTCAGTGTCTGTCTCAGGTTCCTTCAGTTACTGTTTCACTTCCTATACATATATATTGTTCACCGCCTAGAAGCATATGTCTGTCAAAATTCTTATGCATATGCACTATTAACTGCTAAGCAGAACATCATCATGCCAATTGCCGCCTATCAATACTTCCTATACATACTGTTACTTATGTAACATCTATTGCTCAGCAACAGAATTCCCCACTCACTGATGTCTGTCAGAAAGGGTTGGTTGGGACCCTAAGGCCCATCAAAGAAACTTAGGTCTGGGGGCACACCTTAAAAACTCTTCACATTTCTTAAGATAACACAACTGCAGTCTTCATCCAACAACATCTAATACCACAATTTTAAAGAAAAGAACTATACTTTGCACTGCATTTATAACACATTCATACAAATACAATCAGATACATTATCCCATCTGTTTTTCTACATTGTTGTGCTCAGTGAACAACATTTAAGATTTATACAACAGCAAAGAAACAGATGAAAATTACATACACAGTAGTTGTATGATGAGGATGGGGACCAATGGTCCAGAGGTGAAATCATTGTATTATCGAGTCCTCAAAAGGTTGACTTTAGTTATGTAGTATTTAGAACACAATTGTTCAAACATAACCAGACAAATGATCCCGTCTGATTTCTACATTGTTGTACTCAGTGAACAACATCCAAGATTTACACAACAGCAAAGAAACAGATTAAAGAAAATTACATACCCAGTAATTAGCCAACAAACAAGTGTTTCTAACTAAGTATAATGAGGATGCTGATCGGTGGTCCAGATCTGAAATAATAGCCCATCCTTAATATGTAGTGTTAAAGTTTCTATGAATAAAAATCTATATTTTATAATTTCTAATTCTAAGACAGGATTTCATTTTCAGGGAGGCCAAGACCACATGAAATATTTCCTATTGATTGATAAAAATACCTTGGAAGGATTGTTTGTCGAAACAAGGAGAAACTGTTGGTTAGGGATGGGCCGAACACCCCCTGGTTCGGTTTGCACCAGAACATCTCGAAAGGCAAAAAGTTCTAGCGAACATGCAAACTCTATTAAAGTCTATGGGACACGAACAATTCAAAATCAAAAGTCCTAATTTTAAAGGCTTATATGCAAGTTATTGTCATAAAAAGTGTATAGGGGGACCCGGGTACTGCCCTGGGGGACATGTATCAATGCAAAAAAAAGTTTTTTAAACAATCGTTTTTAATGGTGCAGTGATTTTTAATGATGCTTAAAGTGAAACAATAAAAATGAAATATTTCTTTAAATATCATGCCTGGGGGGTCCCCTTAATCTGCCTGTAAAGTGGTGCATCTGTACGATGTATGAAATATGCCGCAACAATACTGACATTGCTCTCTCTTTGCTTTGACAGCTCTTATATAGGCAAGGGTGGGCTCACCCGGTGACCCCACCCCTTCTGACATCATGTGAAGAGAGAGAAGTCGGCTGGAGGCCTCCCTTGGAGGCGGAGCATTTTCCATTTTTGCTATTTTCCGGGTCCATCAGGCAGCGTGAATAGCGGTGGATTTACATCATGGGACACTTTTTTTTATTTTTTAATAAAGAATTTGTCAAAAACTGTCTCTTGTTGTTATTACTTTTTGACACTTTTTTGGTGAATGGGTAGGGGTACGATGTATCCGATAACCATTCACAAAGGGGGGCCGGTATCTGGGGGCCCCTTGTTAACGGGTGCTTCCAGATTCCAATAAGCCCCCCACCTGCAGACCCCAACAACCACAGCCCAGGGTTGTCGGGAAGAGGCCCTTGTCCCCATCAACATGGGGACAAGATGCTTAGGGGGGCACCCCAAAGCACTGTCCCCATGTTGAGGGCAAGCGGCCTGGTATGGTTGAGGGGGGCGCTCGCTCGTCCCCCCCCTTTCCTGGCCTGCCAGGCTGCATGCTCGGTTAAGGGTCTGGTATGGATTTTAGGGGGACCCACTCCTTTTTTGTTTTCATTTCGGGTGGAGTTCCCCGTAAAATCTATACCAGACCCAAAGGGCCTGGTATGGATTTTGGGGAGGAAGCCATGCCGTTTTTTTCTTAATTCTGTCATAGGGTTCCCTTTAACCACTTTAATACACTGTATTATATACTCTGCACTGCACTATATACTCTGAACTGCACTATATACTCTGCACTGCACTGTATTATATACTCTGCACTGCACTGTATTATATACTCTGCACTCTATACTCTGCACTAAACTGTATTATATACTCTATACTGCACTGTATTATATACTCTGCACTGTATTATATACTCTGCACTGTGTTATATACTCTGCAGTGCACTTTTTATTCTGCACTGCACTATATAGTCTGCACTGAGTTATATACACTACGCTCACTGCAAGCTCAATCCACTAACTACCCTAATCTCTCTCCATTAATGCACACTTAACTCTTTAATTCAACAATAGTGTCCGCTATTGTTTAACTTGCAGAAAACTAATCAACAATTGAGGACACACTCTAAAAACTTGTTAACCAATAAGTCATCCTGCGAAAACATTTTTTGGAAGGAGCTTGAAAGCAAAGCAAAAAAAAAAAAAATGATATATTTCAGGATTGTATAAAATAAAACTTAATACTTCTGGGACATTTAAGAAAAGACTAAAAGAAGGCACTTGTCAAGTCATATATCTATCCATGATAAAATATCATATTGCCGCAAAAGGATTTATTAAGCTTACTACAGTTATGAAACAAAGTAATGTGCCGCGCTTTGCTCTGCAAAAGAACCCCTTTTGTGCACCTGTGCAATATAGTATAATCAGTGCAAATAATATTCAAATAGTGAATAATACATTCTAACAATAAAATGCTAATGTGCAAATGATGTATATATATAAATACAATATTATAAAATCACTTGAATATAATAACCAACAGTGAATAATCAAAATCATCAATGTCCTTATAGAATTTTCAATATAGAGGAATCCTTGTGATAGTGCTCCAAACTTATCCGAAGTGCCAGCAAACTCGTGCTCCCCCCATGTGATTATCCTCACCTCAGGGCGTGTGACCATACAATTAAGTTTGGTCTAACAGCGCAGTTGAACCACCCCTGGGCTCTTTGATGTTTGGGCTGTGCAGGCTCCTAGGCTGTTCAAATGCTGTTATCCCTGAGGCATATATAAAAGATAAGGCTGGATAGTGCTTTATCGTTTTAAAACATATTTATTAAAAATAAATCATCCAGGGTACTCACACTTTTCTGGTGCTTGTAGCACACCACTCTGTATCTAACAGAAACAATATCAAATGAGGCCATTAGTCTGTTTTCTCCTCCGCTGCTGCCTGTACTAGCGATGGAGCTGCTTCCAACACCGTCTTGGCCCCTCCCCAACGCGTGTCGACACAGGGATGACATGCCTTCCTTAGGGGGATTGTAATCACTAGTGTTCAAAACATTCGTGTTTGTTATAATGTAGCCATACTCAAATAGTAGATTAAGTATGCAAACTATTTTTTTTCTCTATGTATATAATTAAAGTGATAATAAAGGCAATGATTTTTTTTTTAAAACAAAAATGTTATACTTACATGCTCTGTGCAGTGTTTTTGCACAGAGCAGCCCCAATCCTCCTCTTTTCGGGTCTCTTGATAACACTCTTGGCCCCTCCCCCCTGCCGAGTGCCCCCAGAGCAAGCAGCTTGCAATGGGGGTATCCAAGCAGGCTTGCTTCTGAGTCACTGCTCTGCATGTCCACTCACACCCTCAAACTCAACCCTGCCCCCTCTCTTCTCATTGGTCACTGGCTGTAATTGACAGCAACGGGAGCCAATTGTCCTGGAGAGCCGAGGTTCTCATGCACATCACTGGATCAGGCTCAGGTAAGTATTAGGAGGGGTTGAGGGGCTGCTGCACAGAGAAGGTTTTTACCTTCATGCATAGAATGCATGGAGGTAAAAAACCTTGTACTTTTAGAACCACTTTAATATTTTAAATGCTATATATGATTTTACACCACTGTGTAGCTAAACGTTTCCCATTAAAAAGTTGCTACCCCATAAAAAAAATGAAAATCTTAAATAAGGCTGCCAGACCCTCAAGACAGTTAACGCCTTTTAGATAAAATAACATTGTTAAATCTTTCTAAAATAAAAAAATTGTATCCTATAGAGATTGGTTACTGTACAGATTAGATATTATAGAAGTTTTTGAATTCTTCCTGAAAACCTGAAATAGACATTTGTAGACCCAAGGTGCCATTTGGTGGTCAAGTCAGTTATTGGTTGATTACACAAAACGTTAATCAGTGACCTGGGCTACCAATGAGAAGTACGATTACACCCTTTGGGTGACTTTTATGAGTTGTGTTGTCTGCAAATGAATATAGTCAGGTAGACAGAGGGGAGACACCTGATCATCATCAAAGACACACCTCATCATTAAGAGCATTATTAGATATCACATGCCCATCATCTATAGCAGAGGCTCATTATATAGAACCCCACTTCATTTAAACCAGGTCACACATCTCCAGCATAGCTAGACTCCACTTTGGGAAAGACAACCTCACCCATTGGTCAGCAGACATTTCCAAGAATACCTGTGATACTTGGAGGGTAACTATCGTGTGTTTTTTCCTGGATGATTTTTGTTTGCCTAAATTAATAGGGCAATTGCAATAGTCTTTGCTGTAACATAATGCACAACAACGTAACCTATATAGTAGGGTTGCACCGATACCGATGCTGGTATCGGTATCGGTGCCGATACTAAGCATTTGCAAGAGTATCAGTACTCTTGCAAATGGCCCGATACCCAAAACCGATACCTTCGGGCTCTGTACTTTCAGCGGTCAGCAGGAATTCCCCACTAACAGCTGAAAAGTAAAGAAAACAATGCTGGCAATTATTGGTTGTTAAGGAACGGGGCCGCAGCGTCCTTAACAACCAAGCACGTGTCCTTGTGATTTCCCCTTCCCGCCTCCTCCTCCCCTCTCGCCAGCTATCACCAGGCTTGGGACCGCATGTCTGTGGAAACTTCCTGCATTAGAGGTGAGCAAGCCCAGCTCCCCCCATTCCACTGTCCTCCCCCTCCTGCCGGGTGCAGCTCTCACATTCAGCTCTGTTCATCGCAGCTCCGCTAATTCTGTAACAGTCCAGTGAGCAGGAGTGAGTCCTGTGTGACCTCCGCACAGATCTGACTTTTCTCTGGCAGTTGCAAGGCTCTGCACACAGCGAGGCTTCTCCCAGTGCCCTGTGTATCCGTACTCAGCCTGGTGGAGCCCCCCTCTCCCCCTCTCCAGCAAGCAGAGGCGCAGACACAAGGCCAGCACCACTGCAGTAGGTCAGTGTGTGATTAGACCCCCCCCCCGATGTGTCAAATATTAATTATCTACATAGTGTTAAATAAATGAAACTGACATAGAAAAGTGAATTCTAATATCAATGCCTTAATATATCTTGGCGTGTTATAATCTGAAAATTTCAGATAGTTCAGGCTGGGTGTAACAAGATGTCCGCTGCTGCTTTTATGTGGCCAAGTGCAGGGTGTAGCAAGATGGGCGTCGCAGGCAGCATAGAAAAATAGTTTAGGTTCCTTTCATGTCATTTATTTCAGTGCCTGCCCATAAGTGCCAGCCATCTGTCAGTGCCCATCCATCAGTACCAGCTATCCGTCAGTGCCCATCCATCAGTGCGTGCCATCTATCAGTGCCATCTTTCAGTGCCAGCTATCAGTGCCATCTTTCAGTGTGTGATACCCATCAGTGCCATCTTTCAGTACGTGCCATCTTTCAGTGCCATCTTTCCGTGCATGCCACCTATCAGTACCATCTTTCAGTGCATGCCACCTATCAGTGCCATCTTTCAGTTTGTGCCACCTATCAGTGCCATCTTTCAGTGCGTGCCACCTATCAGTGCCATCTTTCAGTGCCAGTCATCAGTGCGAGCCACTCATCAGTGCTGCATAATAAGTGCCCATCCATCAGTGCCACTGCCAGCCATCAGCTAGCGCCACCTTTTAGTGCCCATCAGCCAGTGCTATCCATCAGTGCGTCACATGACATAAAAAAAAAAGTATCGGTAATCGGTATCGGCGAGTACTTGGAAAAAAGTATCGGTACTTGTACTCGGTCTTAAAAAAGTGGTATCGGGACAACCCTACTATATAGTTATATATAAAAAAAAATTCGGCCATATTGGCACACACTTTTATATATTTCAATGCTTATTCTTTCTACAGGAGAATAACAGTCAGAATTCGTAATAGGCAGATTATTGTCTGCCAGGTAGTTATGAATGGTTATGCTGTCTACGAGGGTAAAATAATTATTGAATTTAATTCAATGGTATATACCCATATGTTAGCGTGATATCTTAAGTAATTCATTGTGAAACAAATTTTCAGTGTCTATGTCATATCTCAACTTCATTGTATATGGTGTTTGTAAGTGACTTATTGTAAAATAAATTGTATTTATTTTTGATAGTCTGCAGTCTATACTTGCACTCGGTCGTTTTGTGTTGTTCAAAGAATTTCTGCATGGCAAAATAACTTGGGAATAATAAATTAAGTCAGCTTAATTCATTTTTATAAATTATTTTTGTATTGGAGCCACTGTTGTTCATCAATTGATTCAACAATCGATCTAGCTGACTAAATTAATTGTTCAGACATTCCCTGACAGTCGGCACTAGTTATCTAGTATTTAGAACACAATTGTCCAGCTATAATCAGACAAAGGATTATGTAAATGTTTTTTTTTTGCTGTGCTTGGTAAACAACATTCAGGACTTATACAACAGCAAAGAAGCAGATGAAAGGAAATAAATTGGTCAAACAAGTGATGATACATTATGAGGATGACCACCAGTAACTGATCAAGCAAGTGTCCATAAGTATTATGAGGATGATGACCTTATACAGAGCTGAAATCATTATATTCCCCAAGATGTTGACATAAGTTATGGAGAGTCTAGCAATGTTTAGAGCCCTATTGTGCTGTTTAACTGTACCCACAACATTTTCAGCTAAAATGACAACCTTTAAAGCAGTAGTAATCTTAACTTGTACCTAAAGTTAAGCTTACAATCAGGCTTGTCTGTAGATACAATTAATATCTCCTAAACGTGCACAGTATAGGATATATTCTCATCAGCAATAGCTGATGACGTCACCCCCGCATGCACAGGGATGTTCTGCATTTAGTGCACACAGTATGCCATGGAATGCAGAGTGTTGTGCCACAGCCATGGCTCCCAAGCACATGCGTGGGAGTGACTTCATCGCATCCCCAGCCATTCAAACCGCCGGAGCCTGAAAACCTGGAAGGAAGACCAGGTGAAGATAAGAGCCCCAGCAGCTGTTAATAACAGAAGAATGAGCAAATGGATTCACTATGTCATCATAAACTAAACTTTTTTGATATCCCTCTCTGTGCTGAGTGAAATAAGGCATTCCAGAAGATCTTGTCCAATCAAAGTCCTTAAACTGTTTTTTCCAATTTTTTACTTTTTCACAAGACAAGTGAATGCGTGAAAGGGGTAAGAGGTACTGCAAAAAGCTTTGTATATGCAGCTAACTGCAATTTATGGTCATACAAAATCCCATAGAAACAAATAAGACAGTTCTCACATTTATGATCAGTGAATTTATTCTGTTACATCATCAATGAGATCTTGAGGAGGACATGGTTTCTTTAGAACTGCATACTTATCTTTAAAAAGCAAATTCAACATTAAGTTGAACAATATAGAACAATATATATACTTTGTTTGCGCTGACCCCACTTTAGGTTGAAATAGGACATATCGTGGATAAAATTTCATATTTGTCAGGACCTGGATCTGAACCTGTGGCCTCTGCAGATATTCTGAAACTGGTCTAGCAATAACAAAGATTTGCATAACCATTAATGAGATAATGTAGGTTTCATATTGGCATGAAGCAGATATTTGGCCTCACTCACAGCCTTACTGTCAAATCTAGGGAATACAGCAAAGTGTTCCAAGCAGTACAGTGTACGATCCCTTTGATTTGCAAACAGTGAAACCAAAGATGGTATGCAGTGCTCTTGGCTTGTTCCACCATCTGATATCACAATTTCTTTTAATTTGAGAGAGCTATTCAGGCCTTGACCCTGAAAGAAGACCTGTTCACTCCAAAAAGAAGAGTGTTTGACTCTAAAGCCCCATACACACTATCAGTTTTTCTGCAGGTTTTTGTCTTCAGGTTTACCAAAACCATCTAATATGAGGTCAAACCTTAAAGCCTCGTACACACGACCGAGTTTCTCGTCGTAAAAAACACGTCATTTTTTTCGACGAGATTCTTGTTAACCATGTCGATTTTCTCGTCAAGCTTTCCATGCGTAAACACTGACATTTCCCAATTTCCTCGTTGTTCTCCGCGGTCACGTCCAGCACGTACGACGGCACTATAAAGGGGAAGATCTTTTTTCTTGGCGCCACCCCTTGGGCTGCTTTTGCTGATCTCGTGTTACCACGTGTGAAGTAAAAGTTTGGGAAGAGACGATTCGCGCTTTTCAGTCTTCGTACTTTTCAGTTCGTTTTCTGCGGTTCAGTTTGTGCTTGTGGGTTCGTATCTTGAATTTCAGGGCGTCTAGGCAGGTCGTATCTGTTTTACAGTGCATTCTTGCATGTTCGTTTCTGTTTTTCAGTTCGTTATTCATAGGCCTTGCTGTTCTAAAGTGCGTTCTGTTCTGTACGTTCTGATAAGACGACCGTTTCCTAGCCATGTCGCCTGGACGTTCTCGTCGTCGAGTTTGTGCTGTGCGTGCGCTTGGTGTTGGTCTGCTTGTTTTGGACCAAGACCAGTCCATGAATGGTGTGAGGAGGAGTTCATGGACCAAGAATTGGTTGCTCCAGCGAGACCAATTCTGCCATATGCCTCTGCTGCGGGAGATCGTCGAGAATAATCCTGAGGACTACAGGAATTTTCTGCGGATGTCTGACCCCGTTTTTCAGGAACTGTTGGCTTTGGTGTCCCCCTATATTACCAGGCAGAACACCGTTATGCGGGAAGCCATCAGTGCTGAGCAGAGGCTCATCGCCACCTTACGTTATCTGGTGACAGGGAGAAGTCTTCAGGACTTGAAGTTCACAACAGGCATCTCCCCCCAGGCTCTGGGCCTCATAATCCCAGACACCTGTTCTGCCATTATACAAGTCCTGCAGGAGGACTATATTAGGGTAAGTTTTCTCCATTAACATCACATTTTATGTATTACATGTATGCTAATGTATTGTATTTCTTTCATCCTTCCCTAATTACCATGATTGTAATATGCTGAGAATGTCCCCTTTGTCCTCATGCATGCTGGAAGCTTTAGATTGCCCCTTTTTTCTCCTCCATGCATATTTCCCTTCACTAACCTTTCCAGCAGGGGCGCCTGTTGCTCCAAATGTTTGGGGGTTCAAACCCCAATTTAGGAAATAAACTTCCTCCTTTTTTGCTCTGGTGCCTATTAAACACCCCCATTTGTTCCCTCCAATGCAGCCATTTTGTTCCCTCTAATGCAGCCATTTTGTCCCCTCCAATGCAGCCAGTTCCCCCCCAGCCCTGCACTTACCTTCTTGTGGTCAGCGTCATCCTTCTTCTGTCCTTGATGTCTTCTCCTTCCCTTGATGTTGCATCAGCCAATCATGTTACCATTAAACAGACTTGGTGAACATGATTGGCAGAGCAGCCTGTCAGTGTTTACCCAAGGAATGCCCCCCCCCCTGCGTCCCCTATTTAACTTTTCTGAAGCCAATTACATCCCTCAGACTGTAATGTGCAAGACAATTTTCCTTCCTGTTTCTGATATGCAATTTTAAGCCCATAAATGCTGCAGTTCTTCATATGTCGGTCGCTTAACAGGGGGCCATCCACCTGAATAGTGGGCGGCATAGACAATACTTAGGTTAATGCAAGGCATGAACCTATGTATTGTTCTGAGTGACGGGCACAGGAGAGAGGGGGCAGTGCTCCAGCGCCCACTCTGGACGCACCGCCACTGCAATGCTATCCTGTGGCCAAACACATCTACCCCCCTCCCCATTATAATTTATTAATGGACCATCATAGGGGGTGATGAATATGATACATGAGCCTTCCATTATACTTATTTAAAACACCTTAATAAACGTAGACTTTGCTTGATGTTGGCCTCTAATGTATTTTCTTAGAATCTCCTTGTAATGTTTGATTTTTGTATTCTAATATTTTTTCATCTTGTTTGACTCCACAGCTTCCTTCCACGCCACAGGAATGGCAGACTGTGGCATCGGAGTTTGCCACGCGGTGGGACTTCCCCAACTGCGGTGGTGCTATAGACGGGAAGCACGTCCGCATCGTGCCGCCACCCCATTCTGGGTCCTACTACTACAACTACAAGGGGTTTCATAGCATTGTGCTGATGGCGGTGGTGTCAGCACGGTATGAATTCCTCTATGTTGATGTAGGGAAGAATGGCCGGATGTCCGATGGGGGATCCTTCATCCAGATGGAGTTTGCCCTCCGTCTCCAGAGTGACGACCTTGCATTGCCACCGGATGCAGGGAATGTTGAAGGACTCCCCTTTGTTTTTTTGGCTGATGAAGCCTTCGGGCTCGGACCGCATCTTATGAGGCCATTTCCTCAGAGGACCCTGACCCCAGAGAAGAGGGCGTTCAATTACCGGCTGGCCAGGGGCCGAAGAGTCGTTGAAAATGCCTTTGGCATAATGGCCAGCCGGTTCCGCCTTTTTATGACTTCAATAAACTTGGCGGACTACAAAATAAACTATGTAGTATTATGCTGCTGTGTGCTACACAATTTTCTCTGCTGCAAATCAAATTCCTATATGGCCTCAGTTTTGCCTGAGGCTGGACTTTCCCCTGATAATCCCCTGCCGGGCCTGGAATCTGCCCGTGCTGGCTTGCCCCCCCAAAATGCCCGTGAGGTTCGGGACAAATACATGGACTATTTCACGGGTAGGGGGGCAATTCCTATGCCAGGCTATGGCTAAAGATTCCTGTCTAACGATCAAAATAAAAATCTGGTTTAAACTTCTAACCTTTGTTGGTTTCCTGTCTCCTAGTTTGTCTTAGTGCATTTGTAGTGCCAAGTGTATTTTCCTTTAGTAAATACCAACCATTTCACTATGTAACCTTTAAAAAATAACCAAATAAGGTTAGAGCGTATTAGAAAAAGAAGCTACACGTTGTTTGTGTTCAAATATTTTACTATGTGCAAATTCACACACCTTTTTTTTTTGTTTGCCTGGCCACAAACCGGCAATTGTTTTCTTAGGAAAATACAAAAACAACAGTTGCATTCCAAAAATTACTAAATTGGATACCTCGGAGCAATCTGAGACATTCACTTACACAAACTATATGTCTCTATGTGCCCGTCCTAATATGGGGTCCTGCCACCCCTTGCCCAGCCAAAAATTGAATATGCACACAATTGGGATTATTTTCCTATAGGGATTTTAGACTCCTGATCCCTATTGTCAACATGTGCTATCTGCCATCAGGGGTGATCAATGGACGTGTTTTGGGGGTGCAACCCCTTCCTCAGTTCACCTACTTTAGATACGAGGAAGGGGTTGCACCCCCAAAAGACGTACATGGATATCCCCTGATGGCAGATAGCACATGTTGACACACTGTGTGCAGATTCAATTTTTGGCTGGTTTGATTGTCAAAAAGTTTTTAAAAAGTGGAAGAACAAACATGAAAAAAAAGGGGGTTTGGATGCCTTATTGAATTCTCCCCAAAACATTGAGAATGTCTTTAAATGTTTGATCCATCACATGAATTCTTTCTTTAATTTTGTCCAGTTCCGTGCTACATTCCATCACTTGCTGGATAAGGCGGAGGGCACTGTCAGCAGAGAAACGTGTACTATCCTTCACCCCAACATTCACATCCCCTAAAAACAAAATACAAAAGGTATTATAACTCTGCAGGCCTACCTCTCTTACCTGAAGCTGGGGTGACAGATACTGACCTGTTGTGGTGACCAGTTCCACAACGTCATCCACCTCTCCTTCCTGCACTTCTCCTTCCTCCACCTCAACTTCCTCAACATCCTTAGGTTGTTGGTCTTTTGGAGTTTGGGGTTGTTGTGAAGCTGTGAGGTTCCTGTGCTCCCTGGAGTGTTCTCCTCCCAGTCTTCTCTCCCCTATGAGAATCAAACAAAAGGTAGAGTTATCACACTGAAATTCTCTATGTAAAAAAAAAACAGGCTAAATTGCTTGGAAGTGGGGTACAAGTGTGTGTTTGGCCGGAAGTTAAAGATGAATGCATTATTTCTGACCAAGAATATGTTTAGTATTCACCTTTGTCTGTCATTTTTTAGACATGTAGGCAACACAAAAATTCTCTGATGCACCTGTGTGGGACACCCAAAAAAGGCGGGTCTGGTGGACCACACTATAGTGCTCCAAAGTACAGATGTGGAAGCAGCTGCTGAGTGTCCTCTCCTTTACACAGTTTACAGTTTGCATTTCATTCTCTTTACAAACACATCATCTAGCCTAAAACTTTGTGTCCCAAATTTCCCAAAAAATGGCAGATGTCTAATTACTTTTGTGGCTGTAAAATAAGCCAAAACAGCGGATAGTGGCCGAACGAAGTGTCTGTAACGTAACGAACGATTACTGTGCCCAACCAAGTTCAAAATATTACATTTTGGAAGGGAGTCCAATAAAAAAACAAAACAAAACCAGCAACATGTCAGTTTAGAAAAGGATTAATAGCAGAAAAGTGTACATTTTACTTACTTTTTGCGAGCATTCTTTTAATGCTCCTTAACTGCTCTGGCTCCCTCAGTTTGAGGTCTGATCACCTCTTTCTGAGCTGCTCATTTGAGCATTTCACCCCGAAATTCGTCTTCAGACTCTTCACGACTTTAGTGAGGATTTTGGCCTTCCTTCTATTTGGTTTGCTATACGGCCCATGCTTTGCGTCATAATCAGACTTGAGCAAGATGTCCACCATCTCCGCCATCTCCGCAAAAGACATATTAGATGCCTTGAATCTCCTCCTTGATCGTGACGTTTCCTCGGTCTCCTCCTCGTTAGTTGCGGAATTATCAGACACCTGCTGTAACTCCGCCATATCTGTCTGCGCGCCGAAAGAGAAGGGGCGGGGAAAAGATGTTAGTTAGAACGTCATGGGCGGGCAACGTGTGTGGAGCGACGTGTTCGTATTTTGACGCATGCGTGGTGTGTATATAGCAAACACACATGTGACTATAGTACGTTCGGTGTGCGGAGAGAGGAGTTCAAGTGACGGACGTGCGAACGAAGGTATGTGATTTTGTGAGTTGGACAAATTGTTGGCCTATACTGTCTTGAGAATGTTGTAGGATATATATGGTGACTACGATGTTAAGGAGGTTAGACTGTTTGCCTCACATTAGTTATATATTATTTATTTAACTTGCAGATACAATATGAATGTCTTTATTAGCGACAAAGAGTTCCTGGCGGAATTTATTGACCGGGTAAGGGAGCTGCCGGCTCTGTGGGAGACGAAAAACCCCATCCACAAAAAAAGAGGGGTGAGAAAAGCAGCGCTGGAGAAGTTGCTCCCATTTGTGCAGACCAAGGTGCCCACAGCCACAGCAAAACAAGTGGACACTAAAATTGGGAGCTTGAGAGGTACCTACAGGACTGAACGCTCTAAGGTCCTGGCTTCTCAGAGGTCAGGAGCAGCAGCAGGTGATGTGTATGTCCCGATTTTGTGGTACTACAGCAGGATGTCCTTCCTGGATGACCACATTGAGGCAAGGCCATCACTCTCCACTCTTCCCCCCAGACTTGCCTGCAGCCAACCTGAGCCTTCTCTGGAGCCAGGGGCGTTGGAACAGGACAGGCAAACCAAGCAGCTGCTTGGGGCCCCGAGCTGTCCTGGGGCCCCAGCAGAGGGCAGCACAGCAGAAAGAGGAGCCAGAGAACTCGAGGAGGCAGCATGGGAGGAGGAGGTAAGACATTCCCCCCCTGCATATCCACTGTAATATCAATGTCCCCCCCCCCGCTCAACAACCTGGTGTCCAAGTCCCGCGGTAGCACACCCCCCGCGCGTTTCTTAACTTTAAAATTTGTTGTCCATCATGCTTGGGGCCCCCAAATTCCTTCAAACGGCCCTGTCTGGAGCAAGAGGAGGCAGCCATCCTGGATGATCCTGATTTGGCCATCTGGAGCCAGGTATAGTATTAAATGAAATTGCATTGTGATAAAATTAATGTTTGACAAATATGTCAAGATAAGAAACATACAATATTTTGGGTTCCACAAGTGAAATCAAGATCTCTAGACATTAGTCTGCACTTAATTGGGTGCTAAATAGTCAATCTGATGTAGGTGTAAATTAGAAAAAACGATTTCTGGATTTACATTCTAATTGCTTCAATCATGTTTATAAAGTTTGATGCAAAGATTAAACCAACATATTAAACTATGTCCCTTTTTCATACACAGGATGAAATCAGCCAGGAGGAGGGTCTGGAAACTGTCAGGCAGGAGGAGGAAGGGCCCAGTGGCAGCCAGGAGGAGGCAGGGCCCAGTGGCAGCCAGGAGGTGGCAGGGCCCAGTGGCAGCCAGGAGGTGGCAGGGCCCAGTGGTAGCCAGGAGGTGGCAGGGCAAAGGAGAAGCACCAGATCCCAGGTGCCTCCCATCCGGCTTCCCAAAAGAGGCAGGAGGGACAGGACCACCAGTGAGGCAGCAATGGCCCTTATTAAAGAGGCCCATGCCACCCTCAAAGAGCCCACATCCCCTGAAGAGGCCATTGCCGGCCTAGTGGAGGCAAAGTTCAAGGTGATGAGCATGGAGCAATGCCTCCTATGCGAGCCCCTGCTCATCACCTTGCTCAACAAGGGGGTGATGGAAAAAATTACCCCCAATACAGCTATTTGTGAGGTGGCACAACTGTCCCAACCTCAACCTCCTCCTCCACCTCCACATTCTTCTTCTGCCCCACCCCCTTCTCCTTCACCTCCACCTTGTTCTTCCGCCCCACCCCCTTCTCCTCCACCTCCTCCTCCTCCTGACAGGAGTACCCCTCCAGTGGCCCAGCCTCCAGCCAAACGAAGAAGGAAGGTTGCAGGGAAGGTTGCCAGGAAGACGAGGAAGTGATGGCCTTGCTTCATTGTGGTTGGACAGAAGGCAGCCTGTTGTAGTACCACACAGTTGGGACATATATATCACCTGCTGCTGTTCCTGACCTCTGGGAGGCCAGCATCAGATTGTGTTCAGAAATGTTGGCCTTCTCAAGCTCCCAATTTTAGTGTCCACACAGGGTTGCTGTGTGCTGTGGGGTCCCTGGGATGCACAAATGGCAGCAGCTTCTCCAGCGCTGCCTTCTCTTTATTTTATTTGAAACATGAATAAATGTTATTTTTCTTTAAGTTCATACTTGACTATGTGTATTTGTAAAAATGTAAAATCTAGCTTTGGAGTAAGCAGATACATTTGACTGACAAAAAAAGGGACAGATAACAACCCCCCAAAAAAATAACTAAATCGTATTTCCCAAAAAAGGGTGTAAAATTTAAATAATATATATTAAAAGATTCAATGGGAGATCACTATCAAAACATTGCGAAATTACAATTAACATCAGTTAGAAAAATATCGAATTTTTTAATATTCCTAAAAACTTGCACGATATAATACACATAAATCTTCTTAAGAGCAGCATGAAAAAGGTTAAAAAAAGATAGTCATAACTCTGTGTGAAGATCAGCAGCAAAAAAAGTTAATTCGTTTGGATTAATGTAACATTCTAACGAAGATTTCAATGCACAACATTTAAACGATGCAAAAATTTGGAGCGTGACGAATGTGCTATCTCCATTACGAAGGCTTGTTTTACCAGAAGATGTCTCATAGTTGCTTCTGAGCATGCGTGCTTTTGGAAGAGTCGTAAAAGCATACACACGAACCATTTTCTCGTCACAAAACAGGCCGACGAGAAACACGACGAGGAAATCTGGAATCCTGACGAGAAAATAGAGAGCAGGTTCTCTATTTTCTCGTCGAGATTCACGGCAATTTTCTCGTCGTAAAACCATACACACGAACGGTTTTCTCGACTAAAATGCTCACGCGGCACTTTTCTTGCCGGTTTTGGACGAGAAACTCGGTCGTGTGTACGAGGCTTAAGAGTTTCAATTCGTATGCAATCAGGCAGGCCCTTGAACTACATGGTTTTTGTAAACCTGAAGACAAAAACCTGCAGAAAAACTGATAGTGTGTATGGAGCTTTAGAAAAAGACTGTTGTTTTGTACGTTTACAAAGAATAATTTCACTTGTGTGGCATTCTGTGTGACATCACTAACCACCAAATATGATCATGAGTATAGCACTACTTATACAAAGCTGCACAGCAATTATTTTGATGTGGGCCTGTACTTCATTATAGGCGATGTGCATCAAATGAGCATCTAATAATGTTAAGAACACTCAAGAAGAACCTTTCCAGCTGTTCTTTCAGAATACCAAAAAGGCTTTTTCAAGTTGTGCTACCAACATTAAAGTAGAATTCCAGGCTAACCCTAACTAGTTTTAAAAATGCTTCATTCCCCTTCCTAACACCTATGCTGACTAATCTGTATAATTACCTGTTTTAAGCAGTACAAACATTTTTTTCACCATCACGTGGTCTGGATCCCCTGTGTCAGCTAGCAGTGGCTGCAGGGGAGAGAAGTGAGCGGCTACAGCGACTGGGTCATCGGTGACGTCACCGTACCCAGGGATTCCAGATGTTGTTGAGTGCTCTCTCCTCTCCCCTGCCACGCTGACTGACCTGAGATGGGTTTAGCCTGGAATTCTACTTGAAATAAAGAGAAAAGCATCTTCTGCACTGTTCCCTCTTTGACACATTGCAGAATTATGCTGCATTGTTGTTTCACTGAAATATCCTATTCACTGTCTACACTGAATTTAACAGCTTCTCTAACACCCTGGCTTATTTATTGGTTCACCATGCTGTCCACGATGGAGATAAAATGATTGACTAATGTTTTGCTCAACAATGTTAGAAGACCACCTCTTCATTTACTATCTGGGTGATTTGACTTTATATTACTACTCAGGGAGAAAATTACCATCATTTTGATCAAGGTTACATAAAGTAAGAAATTATTCAACCTTATATCAACCTGATATCAATTAGCCTCTTCACAATTTCACAGTTTTTATGTACTTTCTCATTTTCCTTATTTCTCAGGTTAACATAAATTAGAGTTTCAATATCTACGCTATTATCAGCAGATAGTTATCTGAAGTTGCCGCTGCCTGATGTTGTGCAGATCCCCCATATTATCTTATATGTACATATACTGTACATGTGCCTTTTTACCTTTTCAACCTTTTACACATAAATGCATTTTCTTTGAATTGCACAAGCACCAGGCACAGGGCAAAGTAGACTTTATGAACACTGAAATGTTACACATTAGTTGTGTCTGTTGGCTGGATAAAGTTTGCTTTCATAAAGTTTAATTTAGTAATTGCATTAGACCAGCCATTTTCAAATGGGGTTCCTCCAGAGGTTGCTAAGAGTTCCTTGAGCTCTGGCTGATTTATCTCCCATTTGATGGTGCCTACATAGTTCTGAGCCAATGCCACTTGGAGTAGCCAGTGGGATGACACAAATTATCTTTTAAGCTGTCTGTAAGGGAATCATTCTTACCACCACTGTAAAAAAGGGAATTATTCTCACTGACCACCAATGTAAGGGGCATTGTTCCAACTGACCCCCAATGAACAGGTTTAGCAGGGGTTCTTCGAGACCTGAAACTTATTTTAAAGAGGTTGTAAACCCTTACATATATCCAGTGAAGTGCCTGGCCTCATGTAATACACAAAGATTAAATAAAGCTTATCTCTGCTGTCAGAAAAAAGGGGGCGCAGAGCTGAAATTACACTCCGTAGAGCTCAGTGAGGAGAGCTCTGAGAGCTGATTGGAGGGAATGGACACACCCCCTTCCCACAGCTCACAAGAACAGAGCTGAGGCTGTCTATCAGCTGACAGTCCCTCCCCTGTCAGCTTTTTTTCTCTGGGTGTTAGGAAATCTTGTCAGAAGTGACTCATGCTGATGTCAGAGGAATGAGGCAGCAAACAGAAATGACACAGAGGGGTTGATTTATTAGAGGCAAATAGACTGTGCACTTTGCAAAGTGCAGTTGCTCTCTGCAGGTGCAGTTGCTCCAGAGCTTAGTAAATGAGCAGAAGCTCTGCTGACTTCCATCATCTAATCATGTGTAAGCAAAAATTTTGTTTTTTTATTTTCCTTGCACGTGATTGGGTATTCTTTTCAAAGTGAAGCTTCATCTCATTTACTAAGCTCTGGGGCAACTGCATTTTGCAAAGTGCACAATCTATTTGCCTTTAGTAAATCAACCCCTATAGAGGGATGTGCTTTGTTCATATTTCCTGTCAGAGGCCTCGTACACACGGCCGAGATTCTCGTCGAAAAAAACATGTTGTTTTTTTCGACGAGATTCTTGGACAAGAAACTTGTCCCGGCCGAGTGTACACACGCTCGTTTCAAAGAACCCGCGGTTCTTTGAAAGGAGTGTACGCGGTGACGTCATCGACTACGTCGAGCATGCGCTCGTCACATTCGATGCCGTCGCCGCCATCTTGGTATACCCTACGTATGCCTAGGAAGCTACCGCGCATGCGTCGAATTCATTTCGAACATGCGCGGGCTTCCGGGCGGACAGGTAAGTGTACACACACTCACTTTTCTCGTTGAGAAACACGCCGAGGAGAATCTCGACGAGAAAATAGAGAGCAGGTTCTCTATTTTCTCGTCAAGGTTTCTTGTCGGTTTTCTCGACGAGAAACCCGCTAGCAGCGTACACACGACCGATTTACTCGGCAAGACCTCTCTGCCAGCAAGTTTCTTGCTGGTTCTTGCCGAGAAAATCGGTCGTGTGTACGAGGCCTGAGGTTTACAACTACTTTAAGCTTCTGGGGTAAAAAGGTTGAGAAAGGCTGTGCTAGACAAAAGATCTTCTGCTACGAATGGCTTAAGCCTCGTACACACGACCGAGTTTTTCGTCGTTAAAAACACGTTGTTTTTCTCGACGAGATTCTTGTCAAGCTTGACGAGATTCTTGTCAAGCTTTCCTTGCATACACACAGTCAATTCCAAATCTCGTCGTTGTTCTGCGCGGTCACGTCCAGCACGTACGACGGCAGTATAAAGGGGAAAATCGTTTTAAATGGCGCCACCCCTTGGGCTGCTTTTGCTGATCTCGTGTTACCGCGTGTGAAGTAAAAGTTTGGGAAGAGACGATTCGCGCTTTTCAGTCTTCGTGCTTTCAGTTCGTTTTCTGCGGTTCAGTTTGTGCTTGTGGGTTCGTATATTGTCTTTCAGGGCGTGTAGGCAGGTCATATCTGTTTTACAGTGCATTCTTGCCTGTTCGTTTCTGAATTTCAGTTCGTTCTTCATAGGCCTTGCTGTTCTAAAGTGCGTTCTGTTTAGTACGTTCTGATGAAACGACCGTTTCCTAGCCATGTCGCGGGTACGTTCTCGTCGTCGAGTTCGTGCTGTGCGGGCGCTTGGTGTTGGTCTGCTTGTCTTGAACCAAGACGAGTCCATGAACGGGGTGAGGAGGAGTTCATGGACCAAGAATTGGTTGCTCCAGCGGGACCAATTCTGCCATATGCCTCTGCTGCGGGAGATCGTGGAGAATAATCCTGAGGACTACAGGAATTTTCTGCGGATGTCTGACCCCGTTTTTCAGCATCTGTTGGCTTTGGTGTCCCCCCTATATTACCAGGCAGGACACCGTTATGCGGGAAGCCATCAGTGCTGAGCAGAGGCTCATCGCCACCTTACGTTACCTGGCGACAGGGAGAAGTCTGCAGGACTTGAAGTTCACGACAGGCATCTCCCCCCAGGCTCTGGGCCTCATAATCCCAGACACCTGTTCTGCCATTATACAAGTCCTGCAGGAGGACTATATGAGGGTAAGTTTTCTCCTTTAACATCACATTTTATGTATTTCATGTATGCTAATGTATTGTATTTCTTTCATCCTTCCCTAATTACCATGATTGTAATATGCTGAGAATGTCCCCTTTGTCCCCATGCATGCTGTAAGCTTTTAAATGCCCCTTTTTTCTCCTCCATGCATATTTCCCTTCACTAACCTCTCCAGCAGTGGTGGCTGGTGCTCAAAATGTTTGGGGGGCCACCCAAATAATTTAATAATTTAAAAACTACCATTTCCGCGACTGTGCCTATTTATTGCCACCAGTTTGTCCCCTCAAATGCAGCCAGTTTGTCCCCTCAAATGCAGCCAGGTCCCCCCCCCTGCACTTACCTTCCTCTGGTCAGCGCCGTCCTTCTTCTCTCCTCGATGTCTTCTCCCGCCCTCGATGTTGCATCAGCCAATCAGGTTACCAGTAAACAGACTCGGTGAACATGATTGGCAGAGGAGCCTGTCAGTGTTTAACCAAGGAACGCACCCCCCCTGCGTCCCCTGGTTAACTTTTTGGAAGCCAATTACAGCCCCCAGGCTGTAATTGGCAAGTCTGTCTGAGTCGCTGGCTCTGATAGGCACTTCCCTTAAAAACCCTGACGCTGTTATTCAGATGTCCGCCGCTCAACAGGGGGCCATCCACCTGAATAGTGTGCGACATCGACAACACATAGGTTCATGCAAGGCATGAACCTATGTATTGTTCTGAGTGATGGGCGCAGAAGAGAGAGGGGGCAGCGCTCCTGCGCCCACTATGGACGCACCGCCACTGCAATGCTATCCTGGGTCTAAACACACCTAGCTGAGTCACTTCCCAATGTATTTCTGCAGCTCCATTGTAGTGCTTTACCCTCCCCCCCGATTCCCCCCCTAAAATTTCGCAATAAATGTTAGTTCTCCTTATTTTTGGCCATTCCCAAACTCATCTAGCCCCCCCCAAATATTTTTAGAATGGACCATCAGAGGGGGTGCTGAATATGATACTTGAGCCTTCGCTTTGATTTTGGAAAAACACATTAAACGGAAACTTAGAATGATGTTGGGCTAGAATGTATTTTAGTAGAATCTGCTTGCAATGTTATGTGCAAAAGTAATAATATTTATTTTTCTGGTTTGACTCCACAGCTTCCTTCCACGCCACAGGAATGGCAGACTGTGGCATCGGAGTTTGCCACGCGGTGGGACTTCCCCAACTGCGGTGGAGCCATCAACGGGAAGCACGTCCGCATCATGCCGCCACCCCGTTCTGGGTCCTACTTTTTCAACTACAAGGGGTTTCATAGCATTGTGCTGATGGCGGTGGTGTCAGCACGGTATGAATTCCTCTATGTGGATGTGGGGAAGAATGGCCGGATGTCCGATGGGGGATCCTTCAGCCAGACGGAGTTTGCCCTCCGTCTACAGAGTGACGACCTTGCATTGCCACCGGATGCAGGGAATGTTGAAGGACTCCCCTTTGTGTTTTTGGCTGATGAAGCCTTCGGACTAGGACCGCATCTCATGAGGCCATTTCCCCTAAGGACCCTCACCCCGGAGAAGAGGGTGTTCAACTACCGGCTGGCCAGGGCCCGGAGAGTCGTGGAGAATGCCTTTGGGATAATGGCCAGCCGGTTCCGCCTTTTCATGACTCCAATTCACTTGGCGAAGTACAAAATTAACTACATTGTTTTTTGTTGCTGTGTGCTACATAACTTTCTTATCCGTAAATCCCAAAATTATATTGCCTCAATAGTGCCTGAGGCAGGACTTCAAACTGGCAATACCCTGCCGGGCCTAGAAACTGGCCGTCCTGGCTTGCCTCCCCAAAATGCCCGTGAGGTTCGCCAGAAATATCTAGAATATTTCACGGGTAGGGGGGCAATTCCTATGCCAGGCCATGTATGACTTTTTCTAGAGAAAGTACAAAATAAAAATCTGGTTTAATCTGTATTTTATTGTTTTTTTTGCTGTCTCCTAGTTTGTCTTAGTGCATTTGTAGTGCCAAGTGTATTTTCCTTTAGTAAATAACAACCATTTCACTAGTAACACCAAAAATATACACAAATAAGGTTATAGCGTATTTGAAAAAGAAGCTACACTTTGTGGTTGTTCAAACATTTTACTCTGTGCACATTCACACACATGGTAAATAGAACATACATTTTAATTTTTTTGGGCCTGCCCAGAAACAGGCCTTTTTTTTGGGTAAAAAAATACAAAACCATCAGTAGCATCCAACAAACTACAACATTGTATACCTCTTAGCAATATGAGACATTCCATTTCACCAAAAATGTCTCTATCTGACCGTCATAATATGGGGTATTGGCATCCCTGACCAAGCCAAAATTTGAAGATGCACACAATTTAGAGTCATTTTAAAATGGGATTTTTGACTCCTGATCCCTATTGTCAACATGTGCTATCTGCCATCAGGGGTGATCAATGGATGTGTTTTGGGGGAGCAACCCCTTCTTCATTTCACCTACTTGAGATGCGAGGACGGTGTTGCATCCCCAAAACCCGTACATGGATATCCCCTGATGGCAGATGGCACATGTTGACACACTGTGTGCATCTTCAAATTTTGGCTTGATTGATTGTCAAAAAGCGTAATAAAATTGGGGGAATAACAATATCAAAAAATAAAATGGGGCATTTTGTGCCTTATTCAATTCGCCCCAAAACATCTAGGATGTCCTTAAAGGTTTGATCCATCACATTAATTCTTTGCTTAATTCTGTCCAGTTCTGTACTACATTCCATCACTTGCTGTATGATTCGTAGGGCACTGTCAGCAGAGAAACGCGTACTTTCTTTCACCCCAACATTTTCATCCCCTATAAAAAAATACAAAAGGTATTAATCTTTTAATAAGAGCTGGGTAGTTCCTCTTATTTAGAGTTTGGATGGAAGAGGTCAAATTGATACCCAAGTAAGGAAGATCCTCAGCTTCCCATAAGAATTGGTGGGACTGCTCAATTGTTTTCTGAATATTGCTTGGTAGTGTTAAATTCAATGCCCTAGATTTACCATGATTAATGTACAGCCCCGAGATATCAGAAAATGGGTGTAATACCGCGTAGAGGTTAGGGAGCGAAGTTATCGGGGAAGTCAAGGTGAGCAGTAAGTCATCTGCAAAAAGCAGGCACTTATGTTCGTGATCTCCGCTAACAATCCCCTTGATATCCTGGCACGCACAAATTTTAATCGCCAGCGGCTCTATTGCTAGAGCAAACAAAATTGGTGATAGCGGGCACCCCTGTCTAGTTCCCCGTCTAATAGTAATGGGTTGAGAGGAGTATCCCCTTAGTATTAATGAGGCAGTTGGAGAATCATACAGCCCCCGAAGGAGAGCCAGAAAGTGCTCTCCAAAGCCATAGAGACCTAGCACGTCAAACAAGTACTCCCAAGATAGGGAATCGAATGCTTTCTGGACGTCCAACGATAGTAACATACCAGATCTGCTACCCCCACCATCCCAGTTAGACTGCACTGCTGATATCAGGTTTATTAATCTGCGGGTTTTATCTGACGCCTGTCTATTAGGAATAAACCCAGTCTGGTCGGGGTGAATATAAAGTGGGAGAAACGTGTTCAATCTAAGGGCCAGGATTTTGGTTAAAATCTTTAAATTAGTATTGATCAGGGAGATCGGGCGGTAGTTAGCGCAATCTCCATGATCTTTACCTGGTTTCAGTATAACATTTATAAAGGCCGCATTTTCCTGACCCAGGGGTTTATTACCCCTTCTCAGATCATTAAAATAAGCGCACATATGAGGTGAGAGAATGTCTATGTATTTCCTATAATAATGACCGGGGTAACCATCCGGTCCAGGAGCCTTAAAAGGGTGGATAATCTTTATGGCTGCCCTAATCTCAGATTCTGTAAAGACCTCGTCCAGCAAGTCAGCATGGTCTTGAGTCAATTTGGGCAATTGGACGTCATGAAAAAACGCCTCAGTCCTCGACGGGTCAAATTCTGTCTGATGGCTATATAATTTGGCATAAAATGCATGGAATTCTTTGATTATTAATTCGGGATTTTGAGTAAGGTGACCAGTCGGCAATCTCAATTTAGGTAACGTTGACACATATGGTCGGGGTATCAGCTTCCTAGCCAACATAGTAGTGGGTTTATCACCCATGGTTTAAAATCTATGTTTAGACCAGCTGATGTGTTTTTCAGCTTGCGTGGTTAGGCTAAGGTTTAATGTAAGTTGTGCTTCATCAATTTTATGGCTAAAATCTATCAGGGGATTTTTTTGCTGTTCCGCCATCAACGCCTCCAGATCAGCCTCTAGGTCTTTAATTACCTGCCCTTGCTCCCGTTTGAGTCTAGCCGCTATTTGTATTAGCTTACCACGAATCGTTGCTTTGTGGGCGGCCCAGTTAATGGTAGGTGAGGTGTCCGCGGATTTATTAGTCTCAAAATACGCCTGGAGTTCTTTCTGAATTTCCACATATATAATAGGATCGTTCCTGGCAGAATTTATAGACCGGGTAAGAGAGCTGCCCGCTCTGTGGGAGACCAAAAACCCCATTCACAGGAAGAAAGGTGTAAGGAAAGCAGCGCTGGAGACCCTGCTCCCATTTGTGCAGACCAAGGTACCCACAACAACCACAAAACAGGTGGACAGTAAAATTGGGAGCTTGAGAGGCACATACAGGACTGAGCGCTTTAGGGTCCTGGCTTCTCAGAGGTCAGGAGCAGCAGCAGCTGATGTATATGTCCCGAATTTGTGGTACTATAGCAGGATGTCCTTTCTGAACGACCACCTTGAGGCAAGGCCATCACTGTCCAGTCTTCCCCCCAGACTTCCCTGCAGCCAACCTGAGCCTTCTCTGGAGCAAGAGGAGGCAGCCATCCCGGAAGAACCTGATTTGGACATCTGGAGCCAGGTATAGTATTTTCATTAAATGTCTTGTGAGAAAATTAATGCATGAAAAATAAGATAATATGTAAATCCCCCCAAACATTGGGAGCAAAAAGTGATCTCAATATCAATAGACAGTAGTGGGCCCAAAATTGGCAGAGAAGAATGAAAACTGATGGGGTCATAATAATAGTCTTTTCTATTGATTTACATTCAATTAGCAACAGTCATGAGCTATAATTTGTGTGAAAATGATGAACCACAAACTAAAACTATGTCCCTTTTTCATACACAGGATGACATCAGCCAGGAGGAGGGTCTGGAAAGTGTCAGGCAAGAGGAGGCAGGGCCCACTGTGAGCCAGTAGGAGGCAGGGCCCACTGTGAGCCAGGAGGTGGCAGGGCCCAGTGGCACACAGGAGGTGGCTGGGCCAAGTAGCAGGGCCAGATCGCAGGTGCCTCCCATCCGCCTTCCAAAAAGATCAAGGAGGGAGAGGAGCACAAGCGAGGCAGCAATGGCCCTTATTAGAGAGGCACATGCCACCCTCCAGGAGCCCACATCCCCTGAAGAGGCCATTGCCAGCCTAGTTGAGGCCAAGTTCAAGGTGATGAGCATGGAGCAACGCCTCCTATATGAGCCCCTGCTCATCACCTTGCTGAACAAGGGGGTGATGGAGAGAATTACCCCCAATACGGCCATATGTGAGGTCGCCCAGCTATCCCAACCTCAACCTCCTCCTCCTCCACCTTCTTCTTCTCCTCCACCTCCTTCTCCTCCTCCTGACACGAGTACACCTCCAGTGGCACAGCCTCCAGCCACACGCAGAAGGAAGGCTACAGGGAAGGCTTCAGGTAAGGCTGCAGGGAAGGCTGCCAAGAAGACCAGGAAGTGATGGCCTTGCTTCAATATGGTCTGACAGAAGGCAGCCTGTTGTAGTACCACAGACCTGGGACATGTATATCACCTGCTGCTGTTCCTGACCTGTGGGAGTCCAAGATCAGATTGTGCTCACAACTGTTGTGCTTCTCAAGCGCCCAGTTTTATGGGCCACACAGGGTTGATGTGTGCTCTGGGGTCCCAGGTAGTGATGAGCCGAACACCCCCGGGTTCGGTTCGCACCAGAACCCGCGAACGGACCGAAAGTTCGCACAAAATTTAGAACCCTATTAAATACAATGGATGTGAACGTTCGAAATCTAAAGTGCTAATTATAACGACTATTATGCATGTTATTGTCCTAAAAAGGGTTTGGGAACCCGGGTTCTGCACCAGGGGACATGTATCAATGCAAAAAGAAGTTTTAAAAACGGCTGTTTTTCTGGAGCAGTCATTTTAATGATGCATAAAGTGGAAAAAAAAGTCAAATATTCCTTTAAATATCGTACCTGGGGGGTGTCTAAAGTATGCCTGTGAAGTGCCACGTGTTTCCCGTGTTTAGAACTGTCCCTGCACAAAATTACATTTCTAAAGGAAAAAAAGCCATTTAAAACTGCTTGCGGCTTTAATGTAATGTCTGGTCCCGGTAATATGGATGAAAATCTTTAAGAAAAATGGCATAGCTACCCCATCACACCCCCCCCCTACCCCAGCCCATTACCAGCCCATTTGGGTCTTGTATGGATATTAAGGGGAACCCCGCACACAAAATAAAAAAGGCCCTATATACTCTGAACAGCCGTATACAGGCGGTGCATACAAGACAGGGACTGTAGGTTTGTTCTTATGTAGAATCTGTTTGTAATTTTGAACAGGTACATTGTTTAAGTGTAGTTCCAGGCAAAAAATCTATTTTTAAGCTTTTTGGAAAACATAGGGAAGGGTTATCACCCCTGTAACATTTGTTTTGCTGTCTGTGCAGTGTGCACCTGTTCAGAACAGTTCACCTCACTTTCCGTCCTAATGACAAATGTTTTTTGAAAATTTGGGGTTTTTATTGAAACAAGAATTGGTGATAAAGCATCAGTGGAGAGGAGACACTTTTTTTCCCATATTAACTCTTACAGGAGAGAATTTGCCTTCCTAGAGGTAGATTTCCTCTCACTTCCTGTTGTATCCTTCCGTTTGCAAGGAGGAGTCGTTTGTAAGTTGGATGTTTGAAAGTAGGGGCCTGCCGTATATACTCAGCTGAAATTTGCCCCTTACATGTTGGTGTTGCCACAACACTGTGAGCCCTCACAGTTACTCTTGGTGGGCGCATGAATGGGCCCTGCTGTGAATTATTAGATCAAGAATTGTAATTGCATGCCCCTGTTGAACAGGGGCTGAAAAATTGGGCCTTTGGTGGTGGTGGTGGTGGTGGTGTTGACACAACACTGTAAGGCCTCACAGCTAGTCTTGGTGGGCGCAGGAATGGGCCCTGCTGTGAATTATTAGATCGAGAATTGTAATTACATGCCCCTGTTAAACAGTGGCAGAAAAATTGACCCTTAGGCACTGGTGCCACAACACTGTAACCGCTCACAGATACTGTACTTGGAGCACAGCAATGAGCCCTGTTGCAAAGTATTGCATCAAAAATTGTAATTACACGCCCCTGTTAAACAGGGGCTGAAAAATTGGGCCTTAGCCACTGGTGCTGGTGCCACGACACTGCAACCACTCCCAGATACTCTAGTTGGAGTGCAGGAATGAGCCCTGCTGCAAAGCATTGCATAAAAAATTGTAATAACACACCCCTGTTAAACAGGGGCTGAAAAATTGGGCCTTAGCCACTGGTGGCGGCACCCAGAAACAAAAATGTTCTTCCAAGCTATCATCCTCAATCGGATCATTGAGGAGGAGGAGGATAGTCAGTCAACATAACAGGACAGTCTCTCAGCATCAGCATCAGTCAAAATAAATTAGTCTGTTATATCAGCTTCAGGTGTTTGGTAGCTGGTGGTGATCCAAGACTGGTTCATCTTTATGAAGGTCAATCGATCAACAGAGTCGGTGGACAGGCGCACCCTGTGATCCGTGACAAATCCTCCAGCAGCACTGAATGTGCGTTCTGAAAGAACGCTGGATGCAGGACAGGCCAGTAGCTCAATTGCATACTGTGCAAGCTCTGGCCAGTGATCCATCCTCAAGACCCAGTAAGCCAGAGGATTTTCGGTGGGGAAGGTGTCCAAGTCTGACCTTGCCCCTAGGTATTCCTGCACCATGTATATCAGATGCTGGCGATGGTTGCTGGAACCGATCATACCTTGGGGCTGCGGACTAAAGAATTGTCTGAACGCTTCGGTCAGACGGCCACCTTCCTCACTGCTCCTTCTTTGACTGACCGAAGCCTCAGCAACTCGTTGTCCAGGACCAGGAGTTTGTAACCTCCCAGTCTCTGGGAACGCGTTGCACAGACCTTTCTGCAAGGCCTCCCAGAGTTGTCTCATCCTCTGCTCCCTCTGCAACGGTAAGATAAGGGCCGCAACCTTACCCTTGTACCGTGGATCAAGGAGAGTGGCCAGCCAGTAATGGTCCCTCTCCTTGATCCGAAGAATACGAGGATCCTTCCGCAGACTTTGCAGGATCAGGGAGGTCATGCAGTGTAGGTTAGCTGAGGCATTCAGTCCGGAGTTCTCTGGGTCACTAAGGACGACATGATCCGCAGCCACCTCCTCCCAGCCACGTACAAGTCCACTGGTTTCTTGGGACTGTAAATCATCCCTAAAAGACTGCTGCTGATGATGCTGAGTGCCAGGCTCCACCTCCATGCTGACACAATCCTCCTCCTCCTCCTCCTCCTCTTCTTCCTGTGCGATGGGTGGGACAGAAGGAACACTGTCTTGGTAAAGGGGGCCTTGAGAGGCAAGGAAGTCCTCCTCTTCCTGCCTCTGTTCTGCCTCATGTGCCCTGTCCATTATTCCACGCAGCGTATGTTCCAACAGGTGGACAAGAGGTACAGTGTCACTGATGCATGCACTGTCACTGCTCACCATCCTCGTGGCCTCCTCAAATGGTGCCAGGACAGTGCATGCATCCCTGATCATGCCCCACTGGCGTGGTGAAAAAAAACCGAGCTCCCCTGACCCTGTCCTGGCGCCGTAGTCGCACAGGTACTCATTGATGGCCCTCTGCTGCGTGTGCAGCCGCTGCAGCATGGCCAACGTTGAGTTCCACCTGGTGGGCATGTCACATATAAGGCGGTTCTTGGGCAGGTTCAACTCCTTTTGCAGCTCAGCCAGGCGAGCACTGGCATTATAAGATCGGCGGAAATGCACACAGACTTTCCTGGCCTGCCTCAGGACATCCTGTAAGCCCGGGTACCTGCCCAAGAACCGTTGCACCACCAGGTTAAGGACGTGAGACACACAGGGCACATGGGTCAGTTGTCCCTGTCGGAGAGCGGAGAGGAGGTTGGTGCCATTGTCGCAAACTACCATTCCTGGCTTAAGCTGGCGTGGCGTCAACCACCTCTCGGCCTGCCCCTGCAGAACAGACAGAACCTCTGCCCCAGTGTGGCTCCTGTCCCCCAAACACACCAGCGCAAGCACGGCATGGCATATTTTATTTAGCCCCTTGAACGCCTACGGAGCACCGCTGGTTCCGAGGACAAAGCACAGGAAGAGGCCACGGAGGAAGAAGAAGAGGAGGGGGTGGAGGACAGAGGTGTGTCACAACCAGTAGTAGCATTTTGGAGGCGTGGCGGTGGAACAACCTCCAACACTACTGCACCTTGTCCTGCATCCTTCCCAGCTGCCAAAAGAGTGACCCAATGGGCCGTGAAAGAAAGGTAACGTCCCTGTCCATGCCTGCTGGACCATGAGTCAGCGGTAATATGCACCTTACCGCTGACCGCCCTGTCCAGCGAGGCCAAGACATTGCCTTCCACATGCCGGTAGAGAGCCGGAATCGCCTTCTGTGAGAAAAAGTGGCGTTTGGGAACCTGCCACTGAGGAACTGCACATTGCACAAACTCACAGAAGGGGGCAGAGTCTACCAACTGAAAAGGCAGCAGTTGAAGCGCTAGCAATTTAGCCAAGCTAGCATTCAACCGCTGGGCATGTGGATGGCTGGGAGTGAACTTCTTTCGACGGTCCAGCAGCTGGGGCAGGGAAATTTGCCTGCTAGAATCGGACGTTGGTGTACTGCTAGCAGAGTGCCCGCAAGTACTTGGCTGTGACACACCTAATTCTACACCTTCATTCCTCTCAGAGCAGATTTCAGAGAGGACTGAAGGTATAGTGGGGTTGGAGATCCCAGCTGATGCGGTGCAAGAAGAGGTCAGCTTTGTTCTTTGGTGTGGGTCTTTAAGGTAGGCTTGCCAATGAGCTGCATGGCAGGTCAACATATGTCTGGTCAAGCATGTGGTGCCCAAGCGGGTGATGTTTTGGCCACGCGATATACGCTTGAGACATATGTTGTAAACAGCAGCTGTGCGATCTGATGCACTCGACTCAAAAAAGGCCCACACCAAAGAACTTTTTGAATAACGGGCAGAGGCAGCGCCCTGCACAGGCGGAGCTCTGCGGTGTGATTCCGTCGGTGTGCTGCCCTTACGCTGGCCCCCCGAGGGCATCTTGCCTCGTTGGAGATGTGCCTCCTCCTCATCCTCCTCCTCCTCCTCCTCCTCTCTCCTATTAGGCACCCACGTGGAGTCAGTGACCTCATCATCCCCTCCCTCCTCATCACTGGAGCCAATCTGGCAGTATGCTGCAGCTGCTGGAACATGACTGCCAGATTGGTGTCCTTCTTGAGCATCCCCTCTCTCTGCTCTCACGCTACTGCCTTCCTCTAGCTGGGTATCATCATCAGACCCTTCGAAACGCTGGGCATCCTCCTGGAGCATGTACCCAACACTGTGCTCAAACAGTTCGGGGGACTCCTCAGGAGGACATGGTTGGTCTAGGGAAGGAGTGACTGATGATGACATTGATACCAGGGAAGAGGACACTTTGGCAGCTGCTTTGCCAGTACCCTGAGCCTGGGTGAGAGAGGATGAGGAGGATGAGGAGGGCTTGGTCATCCACTCTACCAAGTCTTCAGCATGATGCGGCTCAACACGTCCAGCTGCCGAAAAGAAGGACAAGCGTGTCCCATGGCCACGTGCTGATGGCGATGCACCGTGTCCACGACCAGCACTGTTGTCTCTAGACACAGAGCCTGCTTGCCCTCTTTTTTTGGCTCCTGACTGTCTGCCTCTCCTTGTTTGCCTTCCAGACATTCTAATGGCCTGCAGGGAAATGGGAAAAGCAGCAATACAGGCTAAGTTAAGGTGTAATATGGTCAGGAGGCACACTCCGCCCGCTGTAAGTGCCGCAAAATCCTGTTGGTGTAACACACCAGGAAAAAGCAGCAATACAGGCTAAGTTAAGGTGTAATATGGTCAGGAGGCACACTCCGCCCGCTGTAAGTGCCGCAAAATCCTGTTGGTGTAACACACCAGGAAAAAGCAGCAATACAGGCTAAGTTAAGGTGTAATATGGTCAGGAGGCACACTCTGCCCGCTGTAAGTGCCGCAAAATCCTGTTGGTGTAACACACCAGGAAAAAGCAGCAATACAGGCTAAGTTAAGGTGTAATATGGTCAGGAGGCACACTCCGCCCGCTGAAAGTGCCGCAAAATCCTGTTGGTGTAATACACCAGGAAAAAGCAGCAATACAGGCTAAGTTAAGGTGTAATATGGTCAGGAGGCACACTCCGCGCGCTGTAAGTGCCGCAAAATCCTGTTGGTGTAACACACCAGGAAAAAGCAGCAATACAGGCTAAGTTAAGGTGTAATATGGTCAGGAGGTACACTCCGCCCGCTGTAAGTGCCGCAAAATCCTGTTGGTGTAACACACCAGGAAAAAGCAGCAATACAGGCTAAGTTAAGGTGTAATATGGTCAGGAGGTACACTCCGCCCGCTGTAAGTGCCGCAAAATCCTGTTGGTGTAACACACCAGGAAAAAGCAGCAATACAGGCTAAGTTAAGGTGTAATATGGTCAGGAGGCACACTCCGCCCGCTGTAAGTGCCGCAAAATCCTGTTGGTGTAACACACCAGGAAAAAGCAGCAATACAGGCTAAGTTAAGGTGTAATATGGTCAGGAGGTACACTCCGCCCGCTGTAAGTGCCGCAAAATCCTGTTGGTGTAACACACCAGGAAAAAGCAGCAATACAGGCTAAGTTAAGGTGTAATATGGTCAGGGGGTACACTCCGCCCGCTGTAAGTGCCGCAAAATCCTGTTGGTGTAACACACCAGGAAAAAGCAGCAATACGGGCTAACTTCAGGTGTATAATGTGCAGGAGGCTTAGCAACAATGACACTGACACTGTCCCCTGCCTATCCTTCTCTCTCCCTGCACACAAGGTTTAGCAAAGAATATGACACTGACACTCTCCCTGCCTATCCTTCTCTCTCCCTGCACACAAGGTTTAGCAAAGAATATGACACTGACACTGTCCCCTGCCTATCCTTCTCTCTCCCTGCACACAAGGTTTATCAAAGTATATGACACTGACACTCTCCCTGCCTATCCTTCTCTCTCCCTACACACAAGGTTTAGCAAAGAATATGACACTGACACTCTCCCTGCCTATCCTTCTCTGTCCCTACACACAAGTTTTAGCAAAGAATAGATTTGACAAGATTTGACACTGTCCCTGCCTATCCTTCACTTTTCCTGCTCCGGAACACACTACACAAGGCCGCCGCGCTGGCGGCCTTTTATAGTGTGGGGCGTGTACTAAACCCCCTCAGCTATAATTGGCCACAGGCATCCTGCCTGTGGCCAATCATTGCTCTCCTCGCTGCCGGCGCTGTGATTGGCCAAGCATGCAGGGTCACAGTGCAAGCTTGGCCAATCACAGCGCCAGGATTACACTGCGATGGCGCAATGTATTGTGGGCCGTTCGCGTCACTCGAATTTGGCGCGAACGGCCCAAATCGTTCGTTGTTCGCTGAACGCGCGAACAGCCGATGTTCGAGTCGAACCTATGTTCGACTCGAACACCGAGCTCATCCCTAGTCCCAGGGATTCACAAATGGCAGCAGGTTCTCCAGCGCTGCCTTTTATTTATTTTGTTAGATACATGAATAAATGTTTTTTATTTTTACAGTTAATACTTGACTTGTATTTATAATAATTATAAATTTAGCTTTGGAGTAGGCAGATACATTTTAACAAATAAAATAAAAGGGACAGATAACACAAAAAAATCTCCTTGAAGGTCTAAAAAAATAAATAAAAATAAAATAAGGGGTAAACTTGACACAACAAAAATAATAAATCAAATCATGGAGATCACTATAAAATAAAGAAGCATTTAAAATGAAGATCTGAATTTAAAATTAAAATAATATAATTATTAAGGAGATCTTGCTCGATATAATACAGCTAAATATTCATGAGATCAGCATGAAAAAGGTTTAAAATAGTTAGTCAGAACTCTGTGTGAATATCAGCAGCAAAACAAGTTCTTTATTTTTCATTATTGTAACATTCTAAAGAAGTGTAGCGGGGTCTTTAAATTTAGGTGGGGTACACCTGGGTGGAAGTTCAGGTGTGTAGGTATGGGAGTAATGACTATTTGTATTCGTGGAGGATTGGGCGGTGTAATAATCTCCTTGGCCAGTGGGTGGCGGGGTACCCGCAGGCTCAAGGTAGATTCACTGCCACAGTGCTGTCCTTTTTGTCCCTTCTCGGAGATGGTACGGCAAGGGCGGGGAACCTGCCGTGTCGTTGTTGGAGGGGATAAAAGGGGGAGACGCCCTGGTCACGAGGTCTTGCTCTTCTGGAGGATCTTCATCACGCGCCCAGGCACCTTAGGCCTGGGTGCGGGCGGTTCCGGATTCCAGCTCAGGTGCCCTAGGCCTGACCGGAATGGAGTTGGAGTCCATCCCAGGCACCTTCAGCCTGGGGTGAGGTACTAAACCAGGAGGCCTGGGGCCCAGTGACTTCGACTGGGTCCCGCGAGGGTGGAGAAGTCCGAGGGTCCCTGAAGTGGATGGGGCCCATGTCTGAGGTGAGGAGGCCGGGGAGGTTACCCATTCGGAGAGTCTGGAGCAGCATCAACCCAGTGATGGATGGGCCTCTGGTAACTCCCTTGGAGGGACATCTTCCCCTGATAGGGGCCGCAACGCATCAAAGGTACTCCTATCTATGTTCTCTTGAGTCGCTGGTAGAGACTCTCAAGCTCTAAGTCCTTTCAAGCTATGGCTATAGTAACCGCTGGCGAGATCGCAGTGGTTTAGCTGAGAATTAGGATAGTGCCTCGGCCTGCTCATCCCCTGTATCAAAATGTTATCAAGTCGCAACCAGTTGGCTACTGAAGCACTGTTTATTGTGAGAAATGCAATAAAACAAGAGTTGGACTGTGATCGATGTGTGGAACTCTGGTTGGTGGGAGCAAGGGGAGGTGTTGGCACAACAGGACTTACTCCTTTGCAGAAGCGCATAGGCCCGAGGAAATATATGGTGCTGGCCTTCACCTCACCCACAGTTATGGGGAGGACATGGGCCGTAGCGCATCTCACCCTGTCGTGTGACATACCCCTAGACAAAGGAGATGGGGTGGGGCCGCTACACGTGGGGGCTCGTGAGTCCGGGATGATATGTGTTTTGACTTTGGAAGTAAGAATGGCTGTGTCTAGACTTTGCTGCCCGGAGGAGTTCCGAGCAGGTCGGCCATGTGTTCGGCCAAAGTGCATCCCTGCTCAAAGTCGTGGAAATGACCCTAAGACGGGAAAGGCCCATGCGGAGAAGCGAGAAGAGGGAGAAGTCCAGCCGTGTGACGTACTACATGTGGGGGCTTTTACTGCACTGCGCCATGAGGCATCCCGTGACTACACAGTTCGTGGGCGGAGCTTGATGGAAGCCCGCGAAAACGTGCAAGTCGTGGGAGGAGTCTGGCCATGTTGAGGAACTCACGTGGAGACTTCGGTGCGTGGTCAGTGCGTGATGGAGCAGCAGACAGTCGGGATGGCCTCAAGCTCCCCGTGGATTTCGGTTCCCTACCCCACGAAGATGACTACATTCGCTGTTCCCCTTACAGACACGGGGATAAGACTCAGGCCCCGAGGACAGTTGGCTCTGTACACCTGCAGAGACACAGAGGCCCTCGTGTGATCTGTCCCAGATGCTCGGGACTGGTGGTTCACCTGAAGCCATTCGGGCGTTGCGAAGCATGCAAAGAGTTCTTGTTCGAGATGGAGCCATCCACAGTAAGGCCCCGGGCCCTTCGCCTCAACAGCCTCACAGGTACCGCTACTCCGGGAGGGGAGATCCAGGCCTTTGCGGAGGTTCCCGTACGCACTGACCAGGGCGATGTGACTGCCCAATCAGAGACTGAGAAGGAAAAATCCGAGGATGCTGCTTCGGTCACCACAGATTCTCTGCTCCCGCCTCCGAAGAGGAAAGTCGGCCTGGTGCAGGCCTCCTATGGTCATGGAAGAGCTTCACCCCGTCGCTTGCCTGGCCTGGATGGATCCGGTTGGAAGAGTCCTGAACATCCCAGTTCTACAAAAGGTCAAGGTGAGCCAGGGGCTGGGACTGTGGTGGTGGTTGGAGGTGTCGGGGGTCCACAGTCGGTGGAGCCCGCTAGGGAGGGTAGTACCACGTCTACCAGAGACTACCTTCCCGCGGAGATGTATGACACTTCCGACCTAGAGTCATTGTCGGATTGTGGAGATGACGGTGAGATCGATGAACTGTTTCACCAAAAGGGCTGGGACAAACATCCATTGCCTATGCTACGTGCACCCCAGGATTCGCCTATGTCCATAGGAGACAGCACGCCCCGGGCGGAAGCTCCGGAGTCTACGAGGAAGCCTAGTCCTCTGGTTGCTCTTCCACAGTCCACAGTATCACCCGTTTTGTTGGCGGGGAAACAGCGAGCATCATTACGGGCACCAAAAGAGAAGCCATCAGAGGTAGTGAAAGTACCTCGGCACCTGGAGGCCATCGTTCAGCCAGGAGAAGGTGAGCGGGCCACAATGCCTCCTTTAGCCCGATTGCAACGACTCTTTTCTCAGAGGGTCACTCATAAGTATGGGTGGGAATATCCGTACTTGCCCAGAGACTTGTTGTTTGAGGTTGAAGTTCTGCGACAGCGGTGGTACGATGAGTTCGTATGGGAGAAACTTAAAGTGCCTCATGCACGGCGATACTTATCCTGTTCGCCACCAGTGTCGAAAAAGTTTAGAGACTGCAGAGCAGACTGGATGTGGGGCCGCCATATCCACGCAGACAAGGTGCGCATCTGCAGGAAAGATGGAGAGGACACAGACTATTCGATTGAGGTTTTCGATAAGCATCTGAAGCCTTTGTTTTTGCCTGACCCAAGGTTCTATTTGTGAGAAGAGACTCACTGGTTTCCTGTGAAAAGTTTCCGGAGGTGTTCTTGCCGGAGCAACGAACTGTACCCTAGTTTTTTTATTTGGGTTTTTGTTTTGTTTTTCTACTCTTTGGAGGAATGAGAGCTTGTTTGTTTGTTCTCTCTTCTTCACAGTTCAAAGACAGAGACTTTGGGGGTAGACCTATTCATTCCAAGTTAACACAGAATGTCAGGATGTGGTTTTCCTTGCGTGTTGTTTTTTTCCTTCCCTCTGTAGGAGATTCGTCTGTCAAGACTACTGAGAATGGGGTGGTTCTTAGGCAGTAAAGGGAGGGATTGTATATGTGTACATGTTTAGAGGGTTTTAAAGAAAAAAAGAAAAAGTTTATTGTTTTCTGTTCCCCTTCCCATTGAGCAGGTCTTGGTATGATTGAGGTTCAAATTTTAGGGATGCCTCTGGGGTCAGACTTATGTCACCACCTTTGGAAGACATGGGTTCGCACCAGACGCTGGGGACCAGCGTCAAATCACAGGGGGGAGTATGTAGCGGGGTCTTTAAATTTAGGTGGGGTACACCTGGGTGGAAGTTCAGGTGTGCAGGTTGGGAGTAATGACTATTTGTATTCGTGGAGGATTGGGCGGTGTAATAATCTCCTTGGCCAGTGGGTGGCGGGGTACCCGCAGGCTCAAGGTAGATTCACTGCCACAGTGCTGTCCTTTTTGTCCCTTCTCAGAGATGGTACGGCGAGGGCGGGGAACCTGCCGTGTCGTCGTTGGAGGGGATAAAAGGGGGAGACGCCCTGGTCACGAGGTCTTGCTCTTCTGGAGGATCTTCATCACGCGCCCAGGCACCTTAGGCCTGGGTGCGGGCGGTTCTGGATTCCGGCTCAGTTGCCCTAGGCCTGACCAGAATGGAGTTGGAGTCCATCCCAGGTACCTTCAGCCTGGGGTGAGGTACTAAACCAGGAGGCCTGGGGCCCAGTGACTTTGACTGGGTCCCGCGAGGGTGGAGAAGTCCGAGGGTCCCTGAAGTGGATGGGGCCCATGTCTGAGGTGAGGAGGCCGGGGAGATCGCAGTGGTTTAGCTGAGAATTAGGATAGTGCCTCGGCCTGCTCATCCCCTGTATCAAAATGTTATCAAGTCGCAACCAGTTGGCTACTGAAGCACTGTTTATTGTGAGAAATGCAATAAAACAAGAGTTGGACTGTGATCGGTGTGTGGAACTCTGGTTGGTGGGAGCAAGGGGAGGTGTTGGCACAACAGGACTTACTTCTTTGCAGAAGCGCATAGGCCCGAGGAAATATATGGTGCTGGCCTTCACCTCACCCACAGTTATGGGGAGGACATGGGCTGTAGCGCATCTCACCCTGTCGTGTGACATACCCCTAGACAAAGGAGATGGGGTGGGGCCGCTACAGAAGATTTCAATGCGCAACATTTAAACGATGCAATAATTTACAGCGGGACGAATGTGCTATCTCCATTACGAAGGCTTGTTTTACCAGAAGAAGTGCTCCCGTCTCATACTTGATTCTGAGCATGCGCGCTTTTTGAAGACTCGTAAAAGCATACACACAAACGTTTTTCTCGTCGCAAAACAGGCCGACGAGAAACACGACGAGAAAATCGAGAATCCTGACGAGAAAAAAGAGAGCAGGTTCTCTATTTTTCTCGTCGAGATTCACTGCAGTTTTCTCGACGAAAAACCATACACCCGAACGGTTTTCTCGACAAGAAAGCTCTCTCGGCAGTTTTCTGGTCGTTTTTGGACGACAAAATCGGTCGTGTGTACAAGGCGTTAGACTTAAATGAGGAAGGTGTATCAGAAGATGTGAAAAATTATTCTGCAGACGTAGAAAGCTTTTCAGAAAGTGCATCAACAAATTCTGAACTTTCAGAAGACAAAGGTATATCTGACCAGATGATTCTGCATATGTAGTGAACACATCTTGGAAATAAATTGCAGACTGTGCTTATTGTGGGAAGCATAACAAAGCATAATATTACAGAATTTGAAGAAGCATCATATCTGAACATGAAGCAGATGTGTTACATTCAGAGCTGGTCATACTCTCATTTCTTTCTGTGCCATCATCTATAGATTTTTCCTAACATGCCTGTTTGGTCACCTGCCCACTGACAGACTATCTTGATATTGCAAATTGTAGAGTTAGAAATAGAAAAAAACATTTCTAGAAGTTTATTTTTAACTGACTAGGAGCTGATCTTGCTTCAACCAGTCCCTTTTAGAGGCCTGTAATCTCTTTTGTGAACCAGTTTTACATTTGTTTTTCATTTATTGAACCTCTTCACATTTCTCACATATGGATGACCTTTTAGAAAACACACAAGTGCAGCCTATGGGCAACACTTAACGTATTATTAATTAAAATGACTCCACAAAATGTATGTGAGAGTTTTTTTAAATCTTGGCATTTAACTCTAGGTCTCAACACTGTTGGATGGTGAACGACTTATTTTGTGTTGTGTTTGGCTTGCTGCCTGTTGACCTGGCGATGAAACAAAGAAAATACATTTTTTAACATAACTAGTTTTTAATGCATGAGTTTGTGACAAATTTTTGGTTGCTGGAGGACATCACTGTGTTGTTGCATTTTGGTAGTTGACTGTTTACCTGGGAATACCTTCAGGAATGGGTCAGTGCTGCAAGGTGTAATATCTAGGGAAAACTCTTAACACAAAACACTAGCTACAACTGTGGATAAAGTAAACATACTATGGTTTAGTTTATAGAAGATTAAATAAACTGCTCCTAATTTCTGAATGTTAAGGTGAACCTCATTGAAGTCAAAGACTGCTCAATCTTTACAGTAACTGCTTTCTGGCTGGCCTGTCCTCAAATGACGGCCAAAGGGGAGCTATCCTATCCTGGGTGGACGTCATATGACGTCCTCCCAGGATCACGTTTTCTCAGGATCACGCCTCACTAGACAGTTTTATATAATGATTGGCTTTCATTCAAAGCCATTCATTGTGTACTACTGTCTTGATCTCTGCGATTGGTCACAGAGATCAAATGGTAAAGACAGGGCCAATCATAGTGCATCTGTGTGATGTGATGGCTGTGGCTACACAATAGTACACACTGGATGAATGGATGCCATTCATAAAAAAATATTTAAACTGTGACAGCACGGAAATCTGAAAATTGGCCTGGGCAGGAAGAGGGTGAAAGAGTCCAATATTGAAATGGCTAATTCTGACCATTTTCAAAAACGTCAATAGACAAAGCATTGTGAAACAAAAGGCATGGTGAGCTGGGCACTGCCCTAGGGAACATGTACCAGCAGCACTTTTAATAATGACATTTACAAAGAAAAAACATATCATGTACAGTAAATTGCAAGTAAATGACATTTCCCAGCCACTTTGTTCTGTTTGCAAACAAAGCAGTTGAAGATTCTCTTCATCTTTTCCATATATACCATACTCTTTTCCCAGATGAGGATGTGGTATAAATTTTAAGGGGGTTCCTGCTAAAAAAAAATACTAGACCCACATCCACAGACCTTTGACAAGTCCTATGTTATAAACCTGTTGTCAATCATCTCGTACAGCTATGTTGATGCACATCAATCAGGGTGAACTTGCCAACTCACTGAAACAAAAAACATACCATTCTCCTGGCACATCCACCCCCAACAGAAATTGCTGTTAAAATTTCCACAGCCAACAGAAGAATGTAAACCAAGATGTGGGTATGGATTTTGGGGGTCTGAAGCACCGTGTCTCCATGGCCTGGTGATTTTGAGGCATAAGACTTAACAGAATTTTGAAACCCCTTTTAAAATAAGGGGGCCCCAGGTCCCGCCCCCTACATGAATGAGTAAGGTGTACATAGGACCCCTTCCATTTTTAATTGGTCAGTTATTGCGCTTACTTCAGGCTTTTCTGTTTCACTGATCAAAAGAAGATGGCCCCAAAAATCCCAGCATTACTAATTCAGAGTTGAGTGAATGACCCTCAAACAAATAATACCATTCTTCCTGTCCCTCAGGATATAGTTTTTCAATTATTGGTCAGTTATTGAGTTTGCTTAAGACCTTTTTGCTTCATTTGCTAAAGAAGATAGCTGCCCAAATCCCAGCAAGTCCTGAAGTGATTTTCTAATCCCCTTCACCAATAAGTTACATCATTCTTCATGTCCCCCAGAATCCGGTTTTTAAGATTTAATTAGTGAGTCAACTAATGAGATTACTGTAGACTTTTCCTATTCACATACTTAAAGCTCAGTACACACGGGCCAAATGTCGGGTGGCATCGGCTGGTTCAATAGAAACTGTCCGACATTCGGCCCGTGTGTACTGCAGCCAGTCCTACAGAAGCAGGCCTTACGGCCGGCTTCTGTCAAAGTGACATGACCAAAAAAGGTCTGCCAAATGGCTCCCGATCAGCGCTCTCAGCCAATGACTGACTGAGAGCGCTGACCAGAGTGTTTTGGTGGGGGGGGGGGGTCTTCCCTGTCAGAACACAATAGCACAGTAGGGGAGTCCTGGCCTCAACCCGATAGAACACCTTTGGGATGAATTAGAGTGGAGACTGAAAGCCAAGTCTTCTCCTCCACATCAGTGCCTGACCTCACTAATGCGCTTCTGGAAGAATGGCCAAATATTCCCATAGACACACTCCTAAACCTTGTGGACAGCCTTTCCCAGAAGAGTTGAAGCTGTCATGACTGCAAAGGGTGGGCTAACTCAATATTGAACCCTACGGACCAAGTTCATGTGCGTGTAAAGGCAGGTGTCCCAATACTTTTGGTAATATAGTGTATGTTCCATCATCTTATCAGTTCAGTATCCTTCTTCCTGCCCTTTGTCACCACTTCCAATACGTTGTACTATCCATTGAAGTTCAGCACGATATCCCTCTCCTTCTATCGACATTTCTTGTATACTTGTACCATAGTCTGTCACTGTTGCCCACCTCCACTTTTATACATATGAATCGTGCCCAGCACCACAATGTCCCTGTCATTGCCACCTTTTATACTTCCTTACCTTAATAAACTGTACTGTAGCAGGATGTAGCAGGATGTCCTTCTCACTGTACTTTGTCACCACTATCTGTACATATGTAACATTTACCGCTTACTATACTTATGTATCATCAACTGCTCGGCAGCAGCATTACGTCTGCCTTGCTGCCCTTTGTTAACAGCAGCAAAAACCAAGTAAAGATGCCATTAACCTTTCATAAACCTTTTAACCAGACATCACATAGTCACTTTCATCTGTGAGGGTGATGCATAGCAGAGCCACGAGCTGCCTGCTTGTGCAGCTCTTTCCTCTAATTACTCTCCAGTCTCTTTCATTAACATTAGATAGCTTGACTTGGGCCAAATGATGGCAGACCCATGTAAAGGTTTTTACTTACCAATCCCAGTAATACATATCCTACTAATACATATTGGTCGAAGACAGGCTGATATCTTATAAAAGGTAAGCATGCATACTAAATTTGTTAATGTTAGGGTTTTTAGTGGGTTTAAAGTCTAATGCCGCGTACACACGATCGATAATTCCGACAAGAAAAGTTTGATGTGAGCTTTAGGTTGGAAATTCCGACCGTGTGGAGGCTCCATCGGACATTTTCTGTCGGAATTTCCGACAACAAAAATTTGAGAGCTGGTTCTCAAATTTTCCAGCAAGAAAAGTTCTGCTCGGAAATTCCGATCCTGTGTAGCCAAAAATCCTACGCATGCTCGGAATCAATTTAACGCATGCTCGGAATCTCTTGGCTCATTGTAGTGTTGTACATCACCGCGTTTTTGACGGTCGATATCTCCGACAAGATTTGTGTGACTGTGTGTATGCAACACAAGTTTGAGCCAACATTCCGTCGGAAAAGAATCCATGGTTTTCTTGTCGGAATTTCCGATCGTGTGTACGCGGCATAAGCATTTCTTACCTTATCCATTACAGGAACTGGCAAGGGACATTTGGGTCATCAATGTAGATTTTTAATTTTAAATACAGGGTATCATCCTATTCGAGAGATCTTGTGAAAATGTGGTAATTTTAATGGTCTCAAAGAATAAAAGCATGCATGAAATCAAGAATGTGTTCACCTTTACTTCAACCAGCATGGAAGCCAGACCCCACCACTCCCTTTCACTTGTTTAATTATGGTTGGTTAACATTGATAATTACTAGGCAGCTTACCACGCCATGCAATAGACACACAGTTCAATGTTAGAAGGACTAGCAAAGTCCAATTCCTTAGAGGGACATCATGGTCCTTCAGCACAGGATTTTGGCACCATATGAAGAGCAGAAGATGGGAGCAGACGTGCCCCTATTATTACAGCTTTGTGTGACATATTTGTGACAGGCCACCCAGCACCCAGGTGCCTCAATCAAGATACAGCTTCCTCCAGGCTGGAACCAGAAACCAAGTATTATAGCTGAGCACCCAAGAACTAGACGACACTAGCTTAGGTGTATAACAGATGTACCTTCTATTCTACCCCTTATTTACCTTCTTACTTATAACTAAGTAAACGAGACCACACCAAGAGTTGGAGAAAACATAGGCCGTAGCAGCCTTATTTATTAAAACGCTGTATAACTTAACAATGAACATGAACTCTGTCCTAAAGGACCCTCAGTCAATTACTGGTGTCGATCTCTGCAGGAACCTCGATTAACCTCGATTAACATCTGTGTACATTATTGCACTGCGGTACCTCTCAAAATCCGCTAATAGGCCTCAAGCCGACATGCTGGCTCAGAGACAACCATGACCGCAGTTCACCCGTTTCCAATGCTTCCAGCTAAACCTCCGTTAACTGTAAGCCCACCATCAGGACCCATACCAACGACAGGTCCTGAACACTTCTTTCCGGGATATCATCCTTCCCCTGCAAAGACCAGACACCCAAATTTAACAACCTTTACAATTGGGTGCCCCTCCACACCCTGAGAGCCCTCTGGATACCGTCCTGTAACCCCAACGCCCACAGGTCTATACCCACATCATTGAGGATGAACACCGTCACCCCGAAGGTACCGCCATGTCTCCAACTCCAACTCAAAATGATGTATCACCAACCCCCCATTCCTAACTATGAACCTGGCCACATCCCGATTAACTTTCCTCCTGGCCCTGTTAATTCCTTCCAAAGATCTAGCCGTCCGCCATGAGGTACGAGCCACCATGTCGGAACACACTATCACCATGTCCGGGAATGCCATGCGAAGACGAAGAATATCAAATTTGATATCTTTCGTCACATCCAACATTGATCTAACACCCAAGTCATTCCCGCCTACGTGCAGAACTAAAACGTCAGGCGGGCGGTCCAGACGTCCATACCGATGCACCTCAGGAACCATTCTACTCCACAACATTCCCGGCACTCCCAGCCAGCGAACCCGGGCTTCCTGCCTTGGAAACCCCAATTGCCGACCTTCCGGCCTAGCCTCAGCCCTCTTACCCCCCCAGTACACGTAAGAGTGCCCCATTATCCAGACCAGCGCCGGCGCCGTACCTGAAAGAGAAAAAAAAACATGCATCCACCGTAACCACAGCAGAGCCCATCAACGTATAAAATTTTTTAAAATAACAAAACCCATTACCAGCCCCCCCCACTATCCTCACACTCCTACCACCAAGTGAGGGCGAATGTAAGTCCGAAATCTACTCGATTCCCATCTACCAATGTGCTTCACAGACTCCGCATCCAACCCACTCCGAGCCGCTTCCGTAGCCGCCCCAATCCGAAAAGAATGTGACGAAAATTCTTTCGCCTCTAAGCCTAGGCACCCAAAACATTTACGAAAAACCGAAACGAACTGAAATTTGGATAACGGAAACCCGTCAGCATGTATCAAAAAAGAACCCTCTCTCTCTACCATAAAACCTTGCACTGCCCCCACCGGACAGAGCGGTGAGCCTGGCAACGAAAAAATCTGCACTCTCTTGCCCTTCCCTTTCTGAACCGTTTTTGATCTACGCAACCACAAGGACACACTATCTTTGTGGCAACGCACTTCAGTAACCCAAATCCCCCCGTGAACCTTCTTAGATGGGCTAACCAGCTCACCAATCCTAAATGCCCCAAAGAATGCCAAAGAAAATGCAACTCGGAACAAGGAGGCCTCATATACCGAGGCGCAAACCTCCGGTAACTTAGCCAAAACACACCGCAGGACCCCAAACGACACTGGTCGTCTGGTGTCCTTGAAAGGTCTGAACCGCCTATAACATTTGAGCGCCTGTCGCACCCAAAAATCTTTAGTAAAGTCTGGTAAACCCTGCCATTTGAACAAAAAGGCCAAACCTGCAACCTTCTTACCCAGCGCAGATACCGACACACCTGCTTCCATGTACCTGGAGATAAAGTACAAGACTAGCAACCTCACCTCCGGCCCGGCAATATCCACTCCAACCATGTGACCCAAATCCGCCCATTCTTGCCATACTTTATGATATGCGGCCCACGTCGTCTCACTCACCGACCTTCTGATCCATCCGGAGACTACTCCAACGGAATCTTCCACAGCCAGTCGGGACAATGTACCCCCCGTTGCTCCGCTTCCGGCGCCAACTCTCGGAACCTGTCCCACTGAAAGCGAGACAAAGCGTCAGCCAAGACGTTTTCCACCCTAGGAAGGTGGACTGCATATATAAAGACATTCAACTGCAGGCATCTCAACACCAACTGTTGTAGCAGGCGAACCACTGGCGGTGATGAAGCCGACGCTCTGTTAATCACCTGTACCACTCCCATGTTGTCAACGTGGAAACGCACCTTCCGATCCCAGGAAAGCCTCGCCCCACAACTTCACTGCCAACACCACCGGAAAGAGCTCCAGCAGCACAAGATTCTTTGTGAACCCTAACTCCACCCAACACTGTGGCCACGGACCAGCGCTCCACCTGCATTGGAAAAAAGCTCCAAAACCAGCTGAGCCAGCAGCGTCCGTGAACAGCTCCATATCAAAGTTACTGACCGGGCCCGACATCCACAGCGCCCTACCATTGAAGGACTCCAAGAATGTATGCCAGATCAGCAGATCAGCCCCGTGGGACCTCACCAGGCGAACAAAATGTTGCGGCGACTGTACCCCAGCCGTACTTGCCGACAGCCGTCGGCAAAACGCTCTCCTCATTGGCAAAATGCGACAGGCGAAGTTAAGCTTCCCCAACAAAGACTGCAACGTCCGCAGCTGTACCTTGCGCAAACCTAACATTTCCCCTTTCAGAGCCGCAAGTTTGTCCTCCGGCAAACGACATTCCATGGCATCCGAGTCCAACGTTATCCCCAAGAACGTAATGACGGTTCTAGGCCCCTCCATCTTGTCTGGTGCCAACGGGACACCAAAACTATCCGCCATATGCTCCAGCGTTGACAAGAGGATCACACAGCACCTGGAGGAAGCCAGGCCCACGCAGAGGAAGTCATCCAAATAATGTATGACCGAATTCACCCCAGACACGTCCCTAACCACCCATTCCAGGAAGGAGCTAAACTTCTCAAACAGCGCACACGATATGGAACAGCCCATAGGTAGGCACCGGTCCACGTAAAACTCCCCGTTCCAGTGACACCCCAATAACCAGAAACTATCGGGGTGCACCAGAAGAAGCCAAAAGGCCGCCTCCACATCAGATTTTGCCATGAGAGCCCCCTGGCCATAATTACAGACCCAAAAAAACGCTGCATCGAACGACGTGTAACTCACCGTGCATGTGTCGGGCTCAATAGCATCATTCACCGACCCCCTTTGGAGAAAGAAAGGTGGTGAACGAGCCGAAATTTATTCGGCTCCTTTTTTGGCACCACCCCCAGCGGAGAGACCACCAAATCATTCAAAGGAGACACAGGAAAAGGGCCACCCAATGCGACCCAGCACAACTTCCTTCTGCAGCTTCTCAGAAACTACGTCCAAATTTTGCAAAGCCGATCGCAAATTGCGCTGCACTGGGGGAACCCCATTCAGAGAGCACGGAATACGAAAACTGTCGGTAAAACCACCCTCCAACAACCGCGCCGCCGCCCTGTCAGGATACCTACCTAGAAACGGCTGCATCCTTTCCACCATCACCGGCCTCCTCCCTCTTATTCGCAGGCTCTCCGGAACGGTTCTTCCCTTGCTTAAAGCATCTGGACAAGGGGTGGGAACCCCCACAGCCGGAACACTCATGTTTGTAACGGCACGTACCTCCGAACCTGCATGTACCCGCATTAAATTGCCAACAGATCCCTTTTGCCTTACCGGCCGGTTGTCCAGGGGAAGACGATCCACCGCCCCCCCCCCTTGAAAAAAATGGTTCGGTGCTCTCGCCAAAGACATCAATCGCATCCACAAACTGATATCCTTGTGATCCCACCTCAACTCCGGACGAATCGCCATCCTCTGCTGGAATTGTTCATCGTACCTCAGCCAAGCCCTGCCGCCGTAGACCCTATATGCCTCCCCCACAGCATCCTGGTAGCAAAAGAGGGCCGAGCAGAACTCCGGCTTCTTTACCCCTATCATACTCGCCAGAATGGCAAAAGCCTGCAGCCAGTTTGTAAATGTTCGTGGGATCAGCCGATACCTACGCTTCTCCTCATCCTCCTTCTTGGAATCGTCCGGCTTGACCCTGTCCAAATTGAATTTCTCTAATGGCAGCAGTGAAAATATCTCCACGTACTCCCCTTTCCAAATCTTTTCATGGACTTCCACTTTCAAGTGCGCTCCCAACGGCCCCTCAAAGCAGATATAGACCTCTCACTTGGCAGCGTCCGTCAACCTCACCAGGTCCTGCCTGCCTGCGTCCCCCACCGCTGTTGCCTTAGTGACCGCCGCCCCCACTTGTGGAGTGCTGTCCACCACTACAGGCTGCGACACTGCCACCGGAGCCGCTGGCACTGCCGTAGCCACCCCGCTCCTTCCATCTCCCCCCACGGGGGAACCCATGCTGCTGCCAGGCTCGGCATCACACCCGCCTTGTTCTCAAACCTGCCCACCAGCTCCTTGATCCCTGCCAAAAACCCCAGCAAACCCGTATCCATCCCCACTACCGACCCCTGACCCGGGCCTGCCATATCACTATTCCCAGCCGGGGCCCCCAGCACTGCAGGCCCAGCACTACCCCCCCCACTAGGCTACCACTGCCACCCCCATCACCCAGCACACCTGACCGATCCAGGGAAGATAAAGAAAAAACAGACTTACCGGGCTGCCTAGGAAGAGACCCACCAGCCGACCGTCCTGTCTCCATCGCCGCCGATCGTCTAGGAAGCTCCCGATCGTCCTCCGAATCCGACACTTCACCTTCAGACCTCACCAGGTCCTCTTCGCCGGACGAAAGCCCTCCAGGGGAAAGATCCCTGGATGCCGAGGGTCCCACTGCAAACCGGCTCCCCCTCCGCGCACCAGACCTGCCGTCGTATTTCTTAGCAGATTTACCCGGACCGGGGGGGCTATGTCCAGCCCTGTCGCCTCCATCTCCTGCAGCCTGCTCCATCCTCCGCTCCCCCTCCAAAAGGTCCCCGGCCGAGGAGGCAGAAGGCCCGGCCACCGCCACTCTGGATTTCCCCCGCCGAGGTGCCGTCCCCGGTGACATCACTCTGGGGGCGGGGCCCGTTCGCTCCGACTCCAGCCGCCGCGCGGGCCTAGTGGCCGCTCCTGGACTCCCGGACCGGCTGCCCGCGGAGCTCCGTCTCTGCTGGGAATTCCTTCCGGCATCCAACCCGGCGATAGCAGCCGCACGCTTTGCGGGAGCAGGGCCGTCTTTAATATGTTTTGGGCCCTGGGCAAACATTTTTTTGAGGCCCCCCTCCAGCTTATTTTGGGCCTGGCTGGTTCACATGTATGTGTTTTGCCGGCCCTCATTTGCGCAGGCATAGCATCCCATTCATTTGAATGGGCTGCCATGCCTTTGTTTCCTGCAGAAAAAAAGGTGCATGCAGCATTTTAAATATTCAGTTGCCTTGAAATCCATTCTGCTTTTGCACCATGCAACTTACCTGCAGTTCCTGCACACACAAACGCACTGTGTTTTTAAAAGCGTGACCTAAACATCTAAAAATGCAGTAAGTTTGCCAGTGCAGGAACTGCAGATAAGTCACATGGTGCAAAAGCAGAATGGACAGACAGTGCTGTATTTCATTGCTTGGTGGGCATAGGTGTGCCGTGTGCGCAGCCTATTACATGATGCATGTACTTTTTTTATTGCAGGAAACGCAGGCATGGCAGCCCATTCAAATGAAAGCAGTATAATAGGAGGGGTGTTAGTGGAGGGCAGTATAATGGGAGGGGTGTTAGTGGAGGGCAGTATAATGGGGGGGGGTGTCAGTGGAGGGCAGTATAATGGGAGGGGTGTTAGTGGAGGGCAGTATAATGGGTAGGTGTTAGTAGAGGGCAGTATAATGGAAGGGGTGGTAGTGGAGGGCAGTATAATGGGAGGGGTGGTAGTGGAGGGCAGTATAATGGGAGGGGTGGTAGAGGAGGGCAGTATAATGGGAGGGGTGTTAGTGGTGGGCAGTTTAATGGGAGGGGTGTTAGTGGAGGGCAGTATAATGGGAGGGGTGTTAGTGGAGGGCAGTATAATGGGGGGGGGGTAGTGGAGGGCAGTATAATGGGGCGGTAGTGGAGGGCAGTATGGGGGGACTGTACAGCATGACTGTGTATGGGAGGGAGCAGAGTGACCATGAGCTACTCAGGGCAGTGCAGGGAGCATTTCTCCTACCTTTCTTCCAACGGCAGGAACAGCCTTCACCTTCAGGGAAGACCCAAAGTCGGGACAGAGTCGGGGGCGGAGCTTAACCGCGAGGAGGAGGAATCCGAATGTGTGGGGCTCTGCTCTCCTCGTCGTAATGTCACCAGGCAGGCAGCAGTGACTGTAAGGCGCACGCATAGCAAGGGGCGGGGCCAGAGCGTCACTGACGCTCAAGGCACCGCCCACCCGCGGCCAGCTCCTCCATTGAAAAAATGCAGCACTGGCACTCAGTGCTTGGACAAGGCCATTTGGTCCCAGGGCGAAGATGGCAAACTGCGCCCGCCCCCCCCCCCCCCTGTTTTTAAGAAAGAATCAATGTCCCCATCAGAGTGTCCCTTTACATCAGGGGTCCCCATTACAGTGCCCCTTTACATCAGGTGTCCCCATTAGAGTGTCCCTTTACCTTAGGGGTCCCCTTTAGAGTGCCCCTTCACATCAGGGTTCCCCATCAGAGTGCCCCCTTACATCAGGTGTCCCCATCAGTGTCCCTTTACATCAGGGGTCCCCATTACAGACTCCCTTTACATCAGGTGTCCCCATCAGAGTGTCCTTTTACCTCAGGGGTCCCCTTTAGAGTGCCCCTTCACATCAGGGTTCCCCACCAGAGTGCCCTCTTACATCAGGTGTCCCCACCAGAGTGCCCCTTTACATTAGGTATTCCCGTTAGAGTGCCCCCTTACATCAGGTGTCCCCATTACTTCAGGTGTCCCCGTCAGAGTGCCCCCTTAACATAATATGTGCCCATCAGCGTACCCCCACTAACATAATATGTGCCCATGGGTGTGTCCCCTTAAAATAAAATGTGCCTATCAGCATGACCCTTATTTTATGTTAGGGGCACTCTGATGTGTACATTTTACGTTAAGGGGCATGCTGATGGGCACATTTTGTTGTGCCCATCACCGTGCCACTTAACATAAAATGTGCCCATCGGCGTGCCCCTTAACATAAAATGTGCCCATCAGAGTGACCCTTAACATAAAATGTGCCTATCAGCATGTCCCTTAACATAAAATGAAGGGCATGCTGATGGGCATGATTTATGTTAAGGAGCATTCTGATGAGCACAACAAAACGTGCCCATCTGCGTGCCCCTTAACATAAAATGTGCCTATCGGTGTTGCTCTTAAAATAAAATATGCCTAACAAAGTGCCCCTTAACATAAAATATGCCCATCAGAGTGCCCCTTACAATGTGCCCATCAGCATGACCCTTAACATAAAATAAGTAGCATGCTGATGGGCACATTTCATGTTAAGGGGCACTCTGATGGGCACATTTCATGTTAAGGGGCACCCTGATGGGCACAATTTATGTTAAGGGGCACTCTGATGGGCACAACAAAATGTGTGCCCACTGCCCCTTAACAAAATATCCCCATCAGTGTGCACCTTAACTAATTCTGCCCATCGGGATGCACCTTAACAGATTATGCCCCACATACCTTGAGGGGAGGAGAGAGCACATTTGGCAAGCTGCAGGGGGGCAGAAGCTGCAATAAACCCCACCAATCCCAAACTCCCTCTTATCAGTCCCTGTTTCCCTAGTCATGCCAGCCCTCCGCCCATGCATTATATTTATTTCTGCTCCGGGCTTCTCTAACTGGAACTCACTTTATTGTAAACACAAAATATATAGCACACAAGATCAGGTAGAGCCTGATCCCATTGCCCTAACAATGCAAACTGTAAACAGAAATATAATAACACAGCCAACATAAAGATTAAGCTACTTAAACAACTAGCCGCCTAGACAGGCCTAGTTGACTCAGTGCCCACCCAGACCTTTTGGCACCAGTCTACAGCTCTAAATACACAAAGTACATTATACATGCTGTCTTTAGGTGTAATCTGTCCACTGGACAAGTCATCATAATACAATCATGCAATGTTCCAGCAGGCTGAAAAATTTGAATTAATTTATCTTTATTAATTTCTGTACTGTCTCCCTTTTATATTGTAAAGCGATGCGTAAACTGTTGGCGCTGTATAAATCCTGTATAATATAAGCAACCATTTTTACTGAATGAAACTGTTTCATTCAGTGTCTTTTGTTGTAATTGGCTGTGGTTGGCCAAAGCTAATCACATGGCACAGATGAGCTGTGATTGGCCCTGTCTGTACCATGTGATCACTGCAACCAATCACAGCTAGCAACACAAATGTATACATTGGATGGCATGAAAGGAAGTTCTCCATTCTTTACAATTGTCATGTGATCTGCTGTGATTGGTCACAGTAAACACATGATACTGGCAGTGGGGCCGGTATAGTGATCAGTCACTATGGACTAGGGATGAGCTCCTGCATGTTCACATTGAACACGTGCAGAGCCCGCCAGGAAGTCGGCACCGCGTTGCGCTAATCACAGCCAGGGAGACATTTCCCGATCTCTGCAGCCGAGCTTCGGGAAATGTCTCCCTGCCTGTCATTAGCGCAGCGCGGTGCCGACTTCCTGGCGGGCTCTGCACGTGTTCAATGCGAACACGCCAGAGCTCATCCCTACTAGGGACACAGCCAGTGACAGATCGCGCTGATGCGTGGCCCTGCGAGCGGCACCTTCTGGGAGGATGTCATATGACTTCCATTCAGAAGGATGAAAGGCCTGTCCGGCCATCAACCTGCTATAGGCTGGTGGGAAGGAGCTAAACTGAATGGGTTGTTTTACAAGGTAAAGGTTTACATACACTTTAAAGATAACATTAATTGTTGATGAAGTAAACAAAAATTTTTTCTTTCTCGTGCTTCTTACATGCTGATATACAGAACTATGTTGTGTTTTTTCCCTTAGGGAGCCAGCAACAATAGTCAAAGAATTCGCATTCAGCCAATGTACTGTATTTCAGCAAGTGAAAAGTTCACATCCAGTCTGTATCTATATTCACTGCCCGTATTTCAAAGTATTATCTCACATGAATTATTACTAAATGTTTTCAAGGTTTTCCCTCATTCTTTGCCTACATTTAATAAATGCAAACCATATTATCAGATAGAAAAGCAAAAAAGTACATGATGTGACTTAAATACAGCATGTTGAATACATTTCTTTATTGGGGGCATGTTTATAAAAGAGTTGCTGTCAGATTGCCGGGTGCTTTCACCAGACATATTTGTTAGGTCAGTAATTAATTTTCCAACATCTGTTCTTCAGTGGGAAAATGTGCACCCTGTACTATTTATCCTATCTGCCTTTACATACACATGAACTTTAATGGCATCCCAGTCTTAGTCCGTAGGGTTCAATATTGAGTTGGCTCATCCTTTGCAGCTATAACAGCTTCAACTCTTCTGGGAAGGCTGTCCACAAGGTTTAGGAGTGTGTCTATGGGAATGTTTGACCATTCTTCCAGAAGTGAATTTGTGAGGTCAGGCACTGATGTTGGATGAGAAAGCCTGGTTCGCATTCTCTGCTTTAATTTACCCCAAAGGTGTTCTATCGGGTTGAGGTCAGGACTCTGTGCAGGCCAGTTAAGTTCCTCCACCCCAAACTCGCTCATCCATGTCTTTATGGATCTTGCTCTGTGCACTGGTCCATATCATTTGGTGGAGGGGAGATTATGGTGTGGGGTTGTTTTTCAGGTGTTGGGCTTGGCCCCTTAGTTCCAGTGAAGGGAACTCTTAAGGCTTCAGCATACCAAGACATTTTGGACAATTTCATGCTCCCAACTTTGTGGGAACAGTTTGGGGAGGACTCCTTCCTGTTCCAACATGACTGCGCACCATTGCACAAAGCAAGGTCCAAAAAGTTATGGATGAGCCAGTTTGAGGTGGAGGAATTTGATTGGCCTGCACAGAGTCCTGACCTCAACCTGATAGAACACCTTTGGGATGAATTAAAGCGGAGACTGCGGGCCAGGTCTTCTCGTCCAACATCGGTGTCTGACCTCACAAATGCACTTCTGGAGGAATAGTCAAACATTCCCATAGACACACCCCTAAACCTTGTGGACAGCCTTCCCAAAAGAGTTAATAGCTGTTATAGCTGAAAAGGGTGGGCCAGCTCAATATTGAACCCCATGGACTAAGACTGGGATGCCATTAAAGTTCATGTGCGTGTAAAGGCAGGCGTGCCAATACTTTTGACAATATAGTGTGTATGTCTAGTCCCTGCTCCTCAGTCCTTTCATACCCTCTCTGATGTTCCTACAAACATACCTTATTTCAACAGTCCTTCCTCCTCTTGGCTGGCAGTGATGATGAGTAGTGTTGAGCGAACCCGAACTGTAAAGTTCGGGTCCGTACCGAACTTTAGCTTTTTCCCGAACCCGAACCCGAACCCGAACCCGGACTTTGTGCAAAAGTCCGGGTTCGGGTTCGGCAATCTAATTACGCATTTAGAAATGCTTCAGGGGCCAGCCAATCACCTTTTGATTAGATGGTGTGCCCTTAGAAGCCATCATAGCCATGCCTACTAATGGCATGGCTGTGATTGGTCAGTGCAACATGTGACCCAGCTTCTATATAAGCTAGAGGCACACAGCACACACGTCACTCTGCTTCAGAATAGATAGGGAGAGGATCTTGTCTGCTGCTGTTGCTAATAGGGAGAGATAGAAAAATACATGAGTTAGTCCTGATTCTGCAATCTGAGGGAAAAGATAGAGAGACAGTGTAGTGTAGGGCCAGGTTCCTGTTGGTGCTTTCAGGGAGAGAGAATATTATATAGGAATCCAGATTCAGAGATATAACTCAGCGATCTGCATAGGTTTACCTGTTTGTGTTGCAGTGCACAGTCTTTTTACACTGCCATGAGCCCAGTGTCAGAGAAAATCTACCTTTTATCTGCAAGCTCAGTGCACCAGCACTGCATATATTACGTGGAGAGATACACCGTTTCCATACTGTGGGTGTATTCTGCTCTTTGAAAAAGATCCATTTAGGGGGGAAAAAAAAGGCACTTTATTGTGCTCTTTTCCAAAAGACCCATAGGGCAAAAAAATAAAATAAATTGCATTTTATTTTGCTCGTGCAAAAAAAGACCCGTTTAGGGCAAAAAAAAAAAATTGCACTTTAATGTACGCTTGCAAAAAGAGCCATTCAGGGCCACAAAAAATAGTTTGCAGTGTGTTATACATATGTGGAGGTGTGTGAAATAAACAATTTCTATATAGTTTTCTCCTACTGTGCTATACTAAAAAAAAAACTTTTTTTGAATAGCATTTTCTGCAGTTCTGTAGCTGTGCGATTCAGCGGTTACGTACTGTGGGTGTGTTCTGCTCTTCCAAAAACTCCCATTTAGGGTAAGATCCTAAATTTGGAAAATATGAGGAGAAGGTCAAAGGGACGTGGTGGCCCCGGTCGTGGTGCTGCTGGTGGAGCTCCTGTTGCAGGGAGAGGACGTGGTGGATCTGTGCCAGATACACGCACAAGTGAAACACCTTCCTCAGGTGCGAGTAGGCGACCGACCCTGCGGCGGTATTTTGTCGCGCCTAATGAGGCTGTACGAATGTTTAGGCCAGGACAAGTACAGGCGATAGTAGATTGGGTTGCTGACAGTGCCTCGGGCGTGGACCCCACTGGACATCAGCCCCCAGGCCAAAGGTCTGCCCCTTTTATATGCTCTCCCGGCATGCACAGCAGGTTCCCCGCCCCGCTGTACTACTGCCAAGAGGGGACACAAAAGGCAAAGCACTGTATCGGCGGTTCAACCCTAGCCTACCATGGCAGCGCCACCTGTAGGCCGCAGGGAACTGCACACCAATACTGTCCCCCGAGGACAAAATGGTCCATGAATCCTACAGAATTAGGGTGTTTGAGCCTATTTACCACTCAAACACTTCCCTTAAATTTAGCACCCCGCTACATTTTTATTTCAACGTATTTTATTTTCCCACTAGCTTATCCATTAAATTGAATAATTTATTCCAAAAAAGGGCGTATTCTGGGGCATTCCCACCATATGTGTGGCATTGTGCCGTTGAGTTTCTGAGGTTCTTAATGACTTCCCGTACCTCTTCTGCTGAAAAGGGGGCCTCCAGCATATTTTTTTTATTTTTTATGTTATTTTAAGTTATTTCCCTATCCACATTTGTTTGCAGAGCACTTGCCATGCTCTTAACAACATTTTGCTGCCATTTGCAGCCCTCTAGCCCTTTCCATTACTTTTTTAGAGCCTTTTTAGTCCTTAGAAGTCCGGGTCCCCATTGACTTCAATGGGGTTCGGGTTCGGGTCCGGGTTCGGGTTAAAGTTCGGTCCCGAACCCAAACTTTTTTCCGAAGTTCGGCCGAACCCGTCGAACCCGAACATCCAGGTGTCCGCTCAACTCTAATGATGAGCAGTCCTTACAGTAGCACTGAAAGGTGCTGTTTAGTGGGGTGAGGGGTCAGACTGTCGCTGGCTTGGGCACAGTGTTAGTGGTTGGGGGCGGGGTGAGCTATGCCTTCCTCAAGATTGCTGGCTGCCTCTGTCACACTGCCCCACCTGGTCTTGTTTCGCCCACAATTTATACGGGGACACTTCCCATTTCTGAATTGTATGTGCACTTGACATCAACAACTGCCAGCATGTAAACAGACAGATCTCCGTTCTGTCAGGGGAGAACAGAGTGATCTGCTGTTCCTAGTGATTAGGAACAGCGGTCTCGCTCTACTCCCAGGCAGCCCATCCCCCCACAGTTAGAAACACCTCCCAGGAAACACACTTAACCCCTTGATCGCCCCCTAGTGTTGACCCCTTCCCTACCAGTGACATTTATACAGTAATCAGTAGCTACTTTTAACTCTGATCGCTGTATAAATGTCAATAGTCCCAAAAAAGTGTCAAAAGTGTCCGATCTGTCCACTGCAATGTCGCCGCAGATCACCGCCATTACTAGTAAAATAAAAATTATTTAAAAAAATTCCATAAATCTATTCCCTATTTTGTAGACGCTATAACTTTTGCTCAAACTAATTAATATGCACTTATTGCGATTTTTCTTACCAAAAATATGTATATTAGCCTAAACTGATGAAAAACGCGCCTCTGTGACGTCAATGACCCAGCATGCACTGGTTGATGATGTCACAAGGGGGCGGTTTTTGTTTTTTTAATAAAGGAACTGTCAAAAACTGTCTGTGTTTTTATTTATTTTTTTACATTTTTTTGGGTGAATGAGCAGGGGTACGATGTACCCCTACTCATTCACATGGGGGGCAGGTTTAGGGAATCCGCTTGTTAAAGGGGGCTTGCAGATTCGGATAAGCCCCCTGCCCGCAACCCCCCCATGTTAAGGGAATGTGGCCTGGTACGGTTCAAGAGGGGGGTGCGCTCGCTCGCTCTCCCCTTTTTTCCTGACCTACCTGGCTGCATACTTGGATAAGGGTCTGGTATGGATTTTGGGGGCCCTATGCTTTTTTCTTTTAAGTTTGGTGTATGGATTTGAGGGGAAACTGCACTCAGTTTTGTTAAAATTTTGGCGTGGGGTTCCCCTTAAAATGAGTACCAGACTCAAAAGGGGGGGGGGGGAGTCCTGTGCGTTTTCTGAGCACTCGATTCCCTTACTGAAGATGGCGGCGCCTGCACCCTGGAGCCGAGGGACAGATCGGCTTCAGGAGAGGACATCGAGGGCGCCCTGGGCAGGTAAGTGTCCTATTATTAAAAGTCAGCAGCTGCTGTAAAAAAAAAATGTTTGCTTTAAATATTTTATGCAGAATTAAGTTCTAAAAATAAATATTAACAACAACTTTATCTGTGCCCATTAATGCAGCCTCACCTGTGCCCAACAATGCAGCCTACCTGTGTCCATCAATGCTGCTTCACCTGTGTCCATCAATGCAGCCTGCCCATGTCCATCAATGCAGCCAGCCCGTGTCCATCAATGCAGCCTGCCCGTGTCCATCAATGCAGCCTGCCCGTGTCCATCAATGCAGCCTGCCCGTGTCTAGCAATGCAGCCCACCCATGTCCACCGATGCAGCCTATCCATGTCCACCAATGCAGCTTGCCAGTGTCCACTAATGCAGTTTCCCAGTGTCCACCAATGCAGCCCACCCGTGCCCACCAATGCAGCCTGCCCGTGCCCATCAATGCAGCCTGGCTGTGCCCACTAATGCAGCCTGCCTATGCCCACCAATGCAGCCTACCTGTGCCCACCAATGCAGCCTGCCCATGTCCAACAATGCAGCCTGCCTATGTGCACCAGTGCAGCCTGTGTCCACCAATGTTTCCTAACTGTGCAGGGGAAGAGATGAGAGGAACATCACTGTAACAGCTTTCATTTCAATAGCCTGTGATCCTTCTGTTCGCCGTCACATACAGCCCTGCCTCCTGGCCGTGGAACTTTGATATACGTCACACGTCCCGCGATTGGACAGGTGATCTGTCTATCAAATTCCCCGGACAAGGAGGCGGGGCTGTATGTGACAGCAAGTGCGGGGAACACAGAGCAATTGAAATGAAAGCCGCTACAGTTATGTTCCCCATGCTCTGATCATTCGGCCACCTGCTCGCCTCTCTCTTCCCCTCGGCGATCACTGGGAGAATGCCTTCCATTCAACCATGCCTGGCGGCGGTGCTCGCACCCCCCCACTCCCAGGCAGCCATAGTTCGCCAGCCCTCATTTTCCACTCGCAAAATGCGAGTAGGTGAGTGGAAAATTTGAGGGCTGCACTATAATACCAAAAGTATTGTGAAACCTGCCTTTACATGCACCTGAACTTTCATGGCATCCCAGTCTTAGTCCGTAGGGTTTAATATTGAATTGGCCCAACCTTTGCAGCTATAACAGCTTCAACTCTTCTGGGAAGGCTGTCCATAAGGTTTAGGAGTGTGTCTATGGGAATGTTTGACCATTCTTCCAGAAGCGCATTTGTGAGGTCAGGCACTGATGTGGACGAGAAGGCCTAGCTCGTGGTTTCTGCTCTAATTTTTGCCACAGGTGTTCTTTCGGGTTGGAGTCAGGCCAGTCGAGGCCTGTGCAGGCAAGTCAAGTTCCTCCACCCCAAACTCGCGCATCCATGTCTTCATGGAACTTGCTTTGTGCACTGGTGTGCAGTCATGTTGGAACAGGAAGGGGCCATCCCCAAACTGTTCCTACAAAGTTGGGAGCATAAAATTGTCCAAAATGTTTTAGTATGCTGACGCCTTAAGAGTTCCCTTCATGGGGGGCGTGGTCTGGAGCCGCATGGAGTAGGACGTGCTGAGTGAGAGCTCCGCTCGAGAAACATCCTTATACCCGATCCTTGGGGCTGCATTCCCCGCAAAAAGTTGCTGAAAAGCCCAGCGCTGCTCACCTGACCCTTAACCTGCCATGTCTCCGGGGAAAATATCCGGCGCCATCGCCAAACTTGACAAATACTGTCATGGAGAGCGGGACCCGGAGGAGGAAGATGGCGTCGCCCGCTTCAGGAGGATGACGACCAGCCAGGGTACTAGAGGCCATCGCCCTTTGCCAATCCACCCTCACCTCCAGGATCGAGGAGGTGAAGGTCGACATCTCCCTGATTCGGCAGGACATACACAAGCTCCGGGAGCGGGCGACCGAATCCGAACGCCGGATCAGCCACGTGGAGGAAGGCCTGCATCCACTCCAGGTCACCACGGAGCAGCTACAACATCAGCTCAACGCAGTCCTCTCCAAGCAAGACGATATGGAGAATCGTCTTCGGAGGTGTAACCTACGCTTCGTGGGGCTGCCTGAGAAATCGGAGGGTGCGGACCCCCCACCTACTTCGAAAACCTGCTGGTCCAGACCTTTGGCAGAGAGGCCTTCTCCTCGACATTTGTGGTGGAGCGCGCGCACCGCCTCGCGGCGAAGCCTCCGCCTGCTGGGGTCCCGCCGCGGACCTTCATTGCCAAGTTCCTCAATTACCGCGACAGGGACACTATCCTTCGACTCACCCGGGAGAGGGGTAACATCCCATTTGATAATGTGACCGTGGCGGTGTTCCCGGACTTCTCTGCCGAGGTCCAGAAGAAGAGAGCGCGCTTCACGGAGGCAAAGAGACAGCTCCGTGTACTGCACCTGCCATACGCAATGCTTTTCCCGGCTCGGCTCAGGGTGGTGTGTGATGGGAAGACACCGTTTTTTGAGGATCTGCGAGCTGTCCTTTCCTGGCTGGAGCGGCGCGACGCGGCTGGCCCGGCTCATGCTTAGAATCCTGTCCTTCGCTTGCTGCCGTTTGTCTAGAGCTGGAGGAGTGCTCCCACCGTTCTCCCATTCCTCCTGAACCGTGAGTTGACTACCAGCCTTGCCTCTCCCAGTACCCCCTTTTTTCTCCCTCCCCCCTCCATTCACCTCCGGAGCCCTTTGTTCTCCCCTCTCCCGCATTGGCTGACACCACCTTCTCCCTGCCCCAAGCTATTATCCTTGCAGCTCGGGCTGCTCGCCTGCACCCGCACTCCCCAAGACTGGATACCCCCCTGCACCGTTGTGCGCTCTCCAGTTTGGTCGCCCCTGACCCCTGTGATCCCCTCATGCCCCTGGCACTTGTGCCTCCCTTGACTGCCACAATCATGCTACTGTTTCCCTGGCCAGCCTCTGCCTCCCTGCTCGCAGTGGATGGCAGTGTGTTAAACCTGCTATGCTGGTCCAGCGCCAATGCAGGCTGTTTGTTGTTTTACTGTTACTTTGGTTTTTCACTTTGCCTTCTTTGCTTTTATGAATCCGCGCTGATGTACTGCACGAACTACAATGCCTCTACTAACATACTGCTGATGTTACTGTATGCTGCATGTTTGACTGGGTCTGTTCTGCCTCACAGTGGCGAGATGCGCACCCTGTTGCCCATGAGACCTTCACTCCTCGTTCAACATGCTATAACTGGCCTCCCAGGCCCCTATGTGTCTCCTGTGTATATATGCTATATAAGACAATGTTCACCGCTGCCTATGTTGCACTGCTTTGCCCGATGTTTCCTGGGGGTTAATCTGCTAGCAATAGCCCCTCCCTGCCCATCATGGCCTCCTTGAAAATTGTCACATGGAATGTCCGGGGTCTTGGTGAACGGGCAAAATGGCAGGCAGTCCTTTCCTATCTCAAATCTCAAAGAGCTGATATATCGGTTCTTGTTGAGACCCACCTGGCAGGCCAGAAACAGATGAGTCTTAAGAAGCCGTGGGTGGGATGGCTGTACCAGGCCCCACACACCTCTAACTCCCGCGGGGTGGCGATCCTAGTGGCTAAAACGGCGCAGTTTCAACTCCACTCGCTGCGGTCTGACCCCCAGGGTAGGTCACTGTTCCTACATGCCACGGTTGGAGGTTTGGAGGTTCTCCTCTTGGCCTTCTATATCCCCCCGCCGTTCCAGTTCGCTATGCTACAGATGGGGGTGGATTTCATGGCACAACACCCCTCCGTGCCGGCCATCTGGGCTGGCGATTTTAACATGGTCATTACCCCGCATCTAGATAGACTGAGCCCAGCTGCCCTTCCATCCCCCCTGCCCAGCACCACCAGATTTGGGAGGTTCCTTACAGAGTTTGCCCTTACAGATACGTGGAGGCATAAGCACCCGACATTGTCACGATTCTCTTGTTTCACCCCCTCCCGATCTGCTATGTCCCGCATAGATTTCATCTTCCTTACCCCCCCCCCCCTCCTACCCCATCTCCTCGATGTAGGCTTTGAAGTCAGGGTGCTATCTGACCACTCTCCATACTGGATCACACTGCTCCCCCCGGCTCCCCCTGTGGTCCGGATCTGGAGGCTGAACCCCTTCTGGTTGTCCACCCTCACGGATATGGATGTTATCCAACTGGAGTGGGAGTACTATTTCCGCACGAACGACGGCTCGGCTCTGGTCGGATCCGTGTGGGAGGCCTTCAAAATCCATGCTTGCATGATCCTATCTGTGCGCATTAATAGACATAAGGCCACCTCCAAGCGACTGCTCTGCCAAGCAGAGGAGCGCCTACACGCCCTTGAACAGACTTTTCAAACTGTCCCATCAGACACTAATGCATCCCTCCTACGCCTACAGACTAGACTCACAGACCAACTGCATGTTGAAAAGGCACGACAGGGCATTTTTTTCAGAAAGCAACGAACGTATGAACATGGTGAACGAGCTCTTAGCCTACTTGACCCACATGGATTACAAGCCCCCGGTTGTGGTGACTCTGCAGGCGGCGTCTGGGGTCATGCTTACAGACCCTGACCAGGTGGCAGAGGAATTTAGGTCCTTCTACTCAGAGCTCTACTCCTCCACCGCCCACCGCCCGCCACTCCCAAGATGAACTCTCAGCCTTTCTGCAGGGTATTACCTTCCCCACACTTACCCCCCTTCAGATTGCCCAGCTTGAGGCACCCATCACTGTGGAATGCATAGCTGCGGCCCTGGCGCAACTCCCCACGTCCAAGGCTCCCGGCTCAGATTGACTCCCTCTTGAGTTCTACAAACAGTTCGGCGAGACCCTTATCCCTAAACTCTGCAAACTATACGCGCATATCTTCGACACAAACACACTACCGTCGTCCATGGGCGAGGCACTCATAGTCCTCGTCCCCAAACCTGGCAAAGACCCGCTGTTCCCAGAATCGTACCGGCCCATCTCCCTACTCCAGCTAGACGTAAAAATACTTGCCAAAATCCTTGCCATGCGACTAAATAAGGTGATTCTCAACCTTGTGCACCCCGAGCAGACTGGATTCATGCCAGACAAAAACACAGCCTTCAACCTTAGGCGGCTCCACATGAACCTTCAATCCGAGCACTCAGACATGGGATCCAGAGTGGTGGTCAGCCTAGATGCTGCTAAGGCTTTTGACTCCATGGAGTGGAGATACCTGTGGGAATGCCTCCTCAGATTTGGCTTTGGCCCAAGATTTATAAAGTGGCTCCAGCTCCTCTACCAGAACCCTAGGGCTCGCATCCAGGTCAATGGTAGGATCTCCCCCTCTTTCCCTCTCTCCCGTGGCACACGACAGGGCTGCCCCATCTCACCCCTCCTATACGCATTGGCTGTGGAGCCCCTGGCTATAGCTCTCAGAAATCACCCGGACATCAGGGGACTGCGGTGTGGTCGCTTGACTGAGGTGGTCAGCCTCTATGCAGACGATATGCTCCTCTACCTCGCAGACGCGGGCCCCTCACTTCAGGCGGCCCTGCAGCTCATAACAGCCTTCGGGGCATTCTCAGGGCTGCAGATAAATTGGACCAAGTCCCACATTCTTCCATTAGATCTGGGACAACCAGGCCGCACTCCCCCTTGTCAGGGTGAGCACCTTCAAATACCTGGGTGTCCACATTTCCAGATCTCTCCTAGATTATATTCCCCTAAACATTAAGCCCCTCTTTGATGTTTTAAAATCCAAAACACAAGTTTGGTCCCGTCTCCCCCTAGGGGTCATGAGCCGAATCAACCTTGTCAAAATGATTCTCCTCCCCAAGCTCCTCTACATTTTTTGGCAGGCCCCGCTGTACATCCCCCCGCACTTATTTAAAGCCATGGAATCTATCCTTAACTCGTTTGTTTGGGGCTCCTCACGACATAAACTGTTGTGGAGGGTCCTAAAGTGCCTGACTAGTCTGGGAGGCACTTCACTCCCTGACCTCTTCCTCTATTACTTGGCATCCCAGTTGTCCCACTTTTATTACTTTAACCAGTCCAACAGAGACAGATACTCCACCCTAGTCTGCTCCCAGATTCCTGGCCCGCTCTCCCACCCCTTCCAGATCCTGTTCTGTGGTCCTCGCCGTCCATTGCGAGCGGATGACAGGAGAAGCATGTTATTCCACCATTGCAAGATTTGGCAACTCGCCATGCAATATGGCGAGGCGCCATCCCCCCAAGCCTACACACCCCTCTGGGATAACCCACACATGCCCGAATTAGCCACCATCCCCGATCACGGAATATGGGTAAACAAGGGTGTCATCTACCTGACACAGGTGGTTGCTCGCGGGGCGGTCAGGTCCTTCCAAGATCTCAAGGATAGCTTCGCCCTACCCAATCACATGTTCGTCTGCTACCTCCAGCTCCGACACGCGCTCAACACACAGTTTGCTGACTCCATCCCGGCCCTCAAAATCCCACTATTAGTGGACATTGTCCTTGGTAAAGACCCTAAAAAATTGACATCACAGTTCTATGCCTATCTCATACTACCCTCAGCCACCAACACCGCCCAACAGTTAAAATCTCGCTGGGAACCTGACCTGGGTACTGTGTCAAAGGACGACTGGGAGGAGGCTCTCGCCAACTGTAGAATGGTCTCCCCCAAGCTCTCTGACCGCCTCACCCATCTATACATCCTACATCGATCGTACCTGACACCCCACCGTATCTCTAAGTACAGAGCAGGACATAGCCCTGACTGCCCCGGATGCGACCACCCCAACTCTTCTTTTTACCACCTCCTTTGGTCATGTCCCCGCATACAGGGGTTCTGGTCCCAGGTGATCCGGTTCCTCCACGATCGCATGGGCTCCCCAGTCATCCTCTGCCCTCGCCAATGTGTATTGGGACTTCTATCACTCTCTGAGGCCGAAAAATACCTGAACATATTTTTGCAAGAAACAATATTCCTCGCCAGGCTACAGATAGCCAAGACGTGGTTGAGGGGTCCCCCCCCCCACATTGCAGCAATGGATCAGAGCTGTCAATCACACCCTTCCCTATAAAAAGTTACTTTATATTCACAGGGGCTGCCCGGATAAATACTACAAGGTTTGGGACAGATGGCCGGGGGACGCCTCCACCTGTGATGCGGACAATTAGATACTTCCCTTTATGACCTCCCGAGGACTCCTCATGGGCCTCCCTATCTCCTTTTCCCTATGTGGACCATGTGGCGCCATGCCACCCACCCAGCAGTATTCTGTACCCCGCTTTACTGCAATTTGTTATGTTTTAATGTATGTCAATTGTATTGATCCGATGATGTAGTGCCTGTTGCACTGTTTACCCGTATGTTAATACTATCTACATGCTCAATAAACTTTGTTTGGTTAAAAAAAAAAGAGTTCCCTTCACTGGAACTAAGGGGCCAAGCCCAACCCCTGAAAAACAACCCCACACCATAATCCCCCCTCCACCAAATTATTTGGACCAGTGCACAAAGCAAGGTTCATAAAGACATGGATGTACGGCTTTGGGGAGGGGGAACTTGACTGGCCTGCAGAGCCAGGCCTTCTTGTCCACATCAGTGCCTGGCCTCACAAATGCGCTTCTGGAAGAATGGTCAAACATTCCCATAGACACACTCCTAAACCTTGTGGACAGCCTTCCCAGAAGTGTTGAAGCTGTTATAGCTGCAAAGCATTGAAAAAGAACTTTGCTAGTGTTGAACTATTCTAGTGACTGTACTGCCACATCCGGAATTACTATTTACCAAAAAGAAGGAACCCCCTATGGGGTAACCAAAGTGTATAACATTTTATTGCAAATGATTAAAGCGGAGTTCCACCAAAAATGTTTTTTTTTTAAAGTCAGCAGCTACAAATACTGCAGCTGCTGACTTTTAAAATAAGGACACTTACCTGTCCAGGGCGCCCGCGATGTCGGCACCCGAAGCCGATCTGTCCCTTGGCTCTCGGGTGGCGGCGCTGCCATTTTCAGTAAGGGAATCGGGATGTGAAACCTTGCGGCTTCACAGCCTGGTTCCCTACTGCGCATGTGCGAGTCGCGCTGCGCGATCCCACTGGTCCCTGCTGTCTACTGGGACCTGTGTGTCTCCCAGAAGACAGTGGGGGGGGGGAAGGAGGAGGGGCCGGACATGGCGTAGATCGCCACGGATACTGTGGCGATCTATGCCCACAAGTGGGAGCAAATACCTGTATTACACAGGTATCTGCTCCCCCCTCCTCCTCCTCCCTGAAAGGTGCCAAATGTGACACCGGAGGGGGGGGGGAGGATTCCGAAAAGCAGAAGTTCCTTTTTTGGGCTGAACTCCGATTTAAAACTATTTTGTACAGGTATTGAATAAAAACAATGAACCATCCATAATATAACAATCAATGTACAATATTATACAAAACTCTGAAATAGAAGATGGGTGGCCCCAGGTCAGTCTCATATAAATATGGACTTAATCAAGCATTGGGGTTCACTAAACGACTCCTACACCAAACATGTTTCGGAAAAACAGGATCAATTCCTTCATCAGGGGAGAATAAAGACAGAACATACCATCTAAAAATATGTATTCTATTTCAGGGCATTGTATAATATTGTACATTGATTGTTATATGCTGGTTCATTGTTTTTATTCAATACCTATGAATTGATGGAGAAAATAGTTTTAATCATTTGTAATAAAATGTATACTTTTTTATACATTTGGTCTCGCATCTACTGTCCTTTAAAGTTCCATAGGGGGATTTCTTCTTATTTTTTGGTAAATAGCTGCAAAGGGTGGGCCAACTCAATATTGAACCCCACGGACTAAGACTGGGATGCCATTAAAGTTCATGTGTGTGTAAAGGCAGGCATCCCAATACTTTTGGTAATATAGTGTAGCTATATATATATATGTAGCGGGGTCTTTAAATTTAGTTGGGGTACACCTGGGGGTAGTGTGACCCAGGTGTGTAATTGTGAAGGTTCTGGACCCCTTTTGTAATTCGTGGAGGATTGGGTGGTGTATTATTCTCCTTGGCCTGTGGGTGGCGGGGTACCTACAGGCTCAAGGTAGAATCACTGCCGCAGTGCTACCCTTTTTGTCCCTTTCCGGAGATGGTACGGCTGGGGCGGGGAACCCGCCGTGGTGTTGAAGGGAGGAGATAAAAGGGGGAGACGCCCTCGCCACGAGGTCTTCGAGGATTTTCTCTTCACGCACCCAGGCACCTTAGGCCTGGGTGCAGGCGGTTCAAAGGTTTCGGCCCAGGCGCCCTAGGCCTGACCGGAATTAAGTTGGGGTCCATCCCAGGCACCTTCAGCCTGGGGTGAGGTACTATATCGTAGGCCTGGGGCCCAGTAACTTCGACTGGGTCCCGCAAGGGCGAAGTGATCCGAGGGTGCTGCCTTGCGAGGGGACCCGCATCTGAGGTGAGGAGGCCGGGGAGGTCACCCCTCCGGAGATTCCGGAGCAGCATCAACCCGGTGATGGATGGGCCTCTGGTAACTCCCTTAGAGGGACATCTTCCCCTGATAGGGGCCGCAACGCAGCGAAGGTACTCCCATCTGTGTTCTATGGAGTCGCTGGTAGAGACTCACAAGTTCTATGTTCTGTGCTAAGCAAAGCTGCTATAACCCCTGGTGAAACCACAGGGGTTTAGATTGAAATCAGGATAGTGCCTCGGCCTGCTCATCCCACCGTTTGCATTATGTTATGGGTCGCAACTAATCGGCTGTGAAAGAACTGTTTGTTGTGGAAGTATAATAAACAAGTGTTGGACCCTGCATCGGTGTATGGACTCTGGTTAATGGGAGCAAGGGAGGTTTCAGCATAGCAGGACTGAGCTTCATAACTAACACACATTGGCCCGAGGAATGTACTGATACTGGCCTTCACCTCACCCACAGCTATGGGGAGGACATGGGCCGTAGCGCATCTCACCCTGTCATGTGACATACCCCTAGCAAAAGGAGATGGGGTGAGGCCGCTACACGTGGGGGCTCGTGAGTCCGGGATAAAATGTGTGTTGACTTTGAACTTTGAAATGGCTGTGTCTGGACTTTGCTGCCCGGAGGAGGTCCGAGCAGGTCGGCCATGTGATTGGCCAAAGTGCGTCCCTGTGCTCGAAGTCGTGGAAATGACCCCAAGATGGGAAAGGCCCATGCAGAAAGAGCGGGAAGAGGGAAAAGACCAGCCGTGTGACGTACTACATGTGGGGGTGTTTGCTGCACTGCGCCATGAGGCACCCCATGACTGCGCAATTCGTGGGCGGGGACTGTGGGAAGCCCGCGAAAACGTGCAAGTCGTGGGAGGAGTCTGGCCATATGTGGAGATACACGTGGAGACTCCGGCGCGTGGTCAGCGCGTGATGGAGCAGCAGGTGGTCGGGATGGCCTCAAGCTCCCCGTGGATGCCGGTATCATACCCCACGAAGATGACTGCTTTTGCTGCTCCCCTTACAGACACGGGGATAAGACTCAGGCCCCAAGGACAGTTGGCTTTGTACTCATGCAGAGACATGGAGGCCCTCGGTGTGATCTGTCCCGGATGCTCTGGACTGGTGGTCCAACTAAAGCCATTTGGGCATTGTGAAGCGTGTAAAGAATTTCTGTTTGAGGTCGAATCATCCACAGTAAGGCCCCGGGCCCTTCGCCTCAATTGCATCACAGGTACCGCCACTCCGGAAGGGGAGATCCAGGCCTTTGCGGAGGTCCCCGTACGCGCTGACCAGGGCGACGGGACTGCCCAACCAGAGACTGAGAGAGAAAAATCAGAGGATGCTGCTTCGGTCACCACAGATTCCCTGCTGCCACCTCCGAAGAGGAAGATAGGCCTGGTGCAGGCCTCCTGTGGTCGTGGTCGAGCTTCACCCCGCCGCTTGCCGGACCTGGATGGATCCGGTTGGAAGAGTCCTGGACATCCCAGTGCTGAAAAAGGTCCAGGTGAGCCAGGGGCTGGGACTGTGGTGGTGGTTGGAGGTGTCGGGGGTCCGCTGGAGGTGGAGTCTGCAAGGGAGGGTAGTTCTCCGTCTACTAAAGACTACCTTCCCGCCGAGATGTATGACACCTCCGACCTGGAATCGCTGTCGGACTGTGGGGATGACGGGGAAATAGATGAACTGTTTCACCGGAAGGGCTGGGACAAACGCCCGCTACCTGTGCTATGCAAACCGCAGGATTCTCCTATGTCCATAGAAGACAGCACGCCCCGGGCGCAGGCCCCGGAGCTCAGGAGGGAGTCTAGTCCTCCGACTGACTTTCCACATTCCACAACATCACCTGCTTTGGTTGTGGGGATGCAGCGCGCGTCATTGCGTGCGCCAAAGGCAAAGCCACCCGAGGTAGTGAAGGTACCTCGGCACCCGGAGGCAATTGTGCAGCCGGGAGAAGGTGAGCGGGATGTCATGCCTCCTTTGGCCAGATTACAACGACTTTTCTCCCAGAGAGTCGCCCGTGAGTACGGATGGGAGTATCCCTACTTGCCTCGGGACTTACTTTACGAAGTTGCTGTCCTGCGACAGAGATGGTACGACGAATTTGTCTGGGAGAAGCTCAAAGTGCCTCAGGCCCGGCTATACTTGTCCTGTTCGCCGCCTGTGTCCAAGAAATTCAAGGACTGCAGAGCGGACTGGAAGTTGGGGCGCCATATTCATGCTGATAAAGTGCTTATCTGCAGAAAGGAGGGAGAGGATGTTGAATATTCAGTCGAAGTGTTTGATAAGCATCTGAAGCCGTTGTTCTTACCTGATCCGAGGTTTTACTTGTGAGGAGAGACTCATGAGTATGTTTTCAGCTACAAATTTTCCTGGAAGAGCCTTTGCTAGAACGTCTGAACAATACCCTGTTTTTTTTCTTTGTTTTTTTTTCTTCCCACTCTCTTTTTCTACGAATCAAGGACAGACTTTGGGGTAGAATTAGTTTAGGGACGCATGAAGAATGAAGGAGCACCAAGTGTCATTACCGCGGCGCTGTCACCAGGTGGTAGTGTTGTGCAACGTTTGTTTTTCTGCACACTTTTACACCACACTCGTTGGAGCAAATGGGTCCCTCGGCTGATGGACCCATTCATTCCAAATTTTCACATGATGTTAGGATGTTGTCTGTTTTTTGTTTCCCTTCTGCAGGAGATTCGTCGGTCAAGACTACTGAGTATGGGGTGGTTCTTAGACAGTGACGGGAGGGATTGTATATGTGTACATGATAGATGTTTTATACAAAAGTTTTATTGTTTTATAGTTCCCTTTCCCCTTGAGCAGGTCTTGGCACACACGGGATTCAAAATTTTTAGGGATAGCCTCTGAGGCTCGTTCCATGTCATCACTCCTTGGGAGACATGGGGTTGCACCAGACGCTGGGGACCAGCGTCAAATCACAGGGGGGAGTATGTAGCGGGGTCTTTAAATTTAGTTGGGGTACACCTGGGGGTAGTGTGACCCAGGTGTGTAATTGTGAAGGTTCTGGACCCCTTTTGTAATTCGTGGAGGATTGGGTGGTGTATTATTCTCCTTGGCCTGTGGGTGGCGGGGTACCTACAGGCTCAAGGTAGAATCACTGCCGCAGTGCTACCCTTTTTGTCCCTTTCCGGAGATGGTACGGCTGGGGAGGGGAACCCGCCGTGGTGTTGAAGGGAGGAGATAAAAGGGGGAGACGCCCTCGCCACGAGGTCTTCGAGGATTTTCTCTTCACGCACCCAGGCACCTTAGGCCTGGGTGCGGGCGGTTCAACGGTTCCGGCCCAGGCGCCCTAGGCTTGACCGGAATGAAGTTGGGGTCCATCCCAGGCACCTTCAGCCTGGGGTGAGGTACTATATCGTAGGCCTGGGGCCCAGTAACTTCGACTGGGTCCCGCGGGGGCGAAGTGATCCGAGGGTGCCGCCTTGCGAGGGGACCCGCATCTGAGGTGAGGAGGCCGGGGAGGTCACCCGTCCGGAGATTCTGCAGCAGCATCAACCTGGTGACGGATGGGCCTCTGGTAACTCCCTTAGAGGGACATCTTCCCCTGATAGGGGCCGCAACGCAGCGAAGGTACTCCCATCTGTGTTCTATGGAGTCGCTGGTAGAGACTCACAAGTTCTATGTTCTGTGCTAAGCAAAGCTGCTATAACCCCTGGTGAAACCACAGGGGTTTAGATTGAAATCAGGATAGTGCCTCGGCCTGCTCATCCCACCGTTTGCATTATGTTATGGGTCGCAAATAATCGGCTGTGAAAGAACTGTTTGTTGTGGAAGTATAATAAACAAGTGTTGGACCCTGCATCGGTGTATGGACTCTGGTTAATGGGAGCAAGGGAGGTTTCAGCATAGCAGGACTGAGCTTCATAACTAACACACATTGGCCAGAGGAATGTACTGATACTGGCCTTCACCTCACCCACAGCTATGGGGAGGACATGGGCCGTAGCGCATCTCACCCTGTCATGTGACATACCCCTAGCAAAAGGAGATGGGGTGAGGCCGCTACATATATATATATATATATATATATATATATATATATATATATATATATAGTTTTTTTAATTGGCCATTTTTTTTCCCACGAAAGTGGAGTTATGCTTTAAGTGATACATAGCCAACTACACCTCTCGGGATTTCCAACCACGCAAAATTTAGGATATTTTAGAACTGCAGGCCAATGCCTATAGTCTTAAAATTAACCCCTGGGAAAATAAAAGCGCAGCTAGCAGACGGCTTAAACTTTATTTAGTTCGCGTTTTTTGTCTCGGTGTCACCTTTAGCATTCCCAAAAGATTTATGCAAATACCAACTTTGTCAGAGCTGGTATTTCCATAAGAATACCACAGATACCTTCCTTTATGAAAATGTCTCAGCTTACTGATAGGTTGCTAAGAAAAGGGTATGCCTTTGTAAAAAAAAAAAAAAAAAAAAAAAAAATTATATATATATATATATATATATATATATATATATATATATATATACACACACTGTACAAATATATGTGTAGCTATGATCTTCCGTTGTATCACTGGGACAGCTTAGCTGCTATCTCCTGCACTGGGCACACTGACAGATGCCAGTAAGTGACAATTTGACATGCCCTTAATGGCTGACAAGTTTACACTTTAACCAGTTTGAGTCAGGTAATGGGCTGTGTGCTCAGGCTTGCCTGCAGGTTGCTGCTCTCAACTGTTATCATAAATTTCAATTGAACCACATAAAAGCATCCTGAAGGAAGAGAGATGTTGCAGTTAATTTCTGTGCTGATGTGTAAGGCATATGTTACCCTTATGAACCCTTGTTTGTCGCTGCTCTTCTGGCAAAGCAATGGCTTTGCAGGGATTTTTTATTTTTTTTACCTTATTATGTGTTTTTGAAAAAGACTCATTGCAATTATCAGGAACTAAGCCTGGACTGAGGTTTAATGATATTGTAACCTTTATCTGTGAATCTCTGTTATGCCTGTTGCAATACAGTTGAGGTGGAAAAAAATGGGCTTTGGTTGATTTCTTTGTGCAACCATTACTGCCAAAATGAATAGACGTTTGCAGCACTGCTGTGAAAAGCACTTTAACCACTTGACCTCCGCAAGATTCCAAAGCACCCTCCCCATGTTGAGGGCAAGCGACCTGGTATAGTTCAGGAGGGGGGTGGCCGCTCGCTCATCCCCCCCTTTCCTGACCTGCCAGGCTGCTTGCTCGCATAAGGGTCTGGTATGGGGGACCCCACGCCAATTAACCACTTCCTGCATGCTGATATACGTCAGCAAAATGGCACGGCTGCGCGCGTACAGGTACGTCCCCTTTAATATGCGAGTCGTGGGTCACACGCACGCCGCCGGTGGCGCGCTCGTGACCCTGTCGGGAGCTCCGTGACCGCGCCCGCAGGACCCGATCGCCGCCGGTGTCCTGCGATCGGGTCACAGAGCTGAAGAACGGGGAGAGGTAAGTGTAAACAAACATCTCCCCGTTCTTCCTAGTGACACTGTCAGTGATCATCTGTTCCCTGTCATCAGGAACAGTGATCAGTAACGTGTCAAGCCAAGCCACGCCCCCTAACAGTAAGAATCACTCCCTAGGTCACACTTAACCCCTTCAGCGCCCCCTACAGGTTAACCCCTTCACTGCCAGTGTCATTTTTACAGTAATCAGTGCATTTTTATAGCACTGGTCGCTGTAAAAATTACAATGGTCCCAAAATGGTGTCAAAAGTGTCCAATGTGTCCGCCATAATGTCGCAGTCACGATAAAAATCGCTGATCGCCTCTATTACTAGTGTAGCGGGGTATTCCCCTATATTGGGAAGAAACTACATTACCCATAACCCCATTCTTCACATGTTCCACCGCAGAGACTCATGGGAGGGGTTATAAAAGGAGGAGGCGAGGCCGGGCTCGGCCTCTTTGGGGGACATGAGACTTCACAGATGGATCCTCCTGTGCGGATGTGTCGGAGTGCAAGGCCTGAAGCCTGAGGCCTTGCTCTGCACCAGAGAGCCTTCCACCCCCCTCTGCGAGCCTGGGTGGCATCTGACTTTGTGCGCTACAGCCTTGTCGGATCGGGGGCCCGATCGTTGGAGAGATCGAGTGTGTGTGACACGGCCGGTGGAGGTTTCCCGGACTGGATCCGTAGTCCGGCGGGTGAGAGGGCATAAGCCCAGCTAAAATACTGTTACTGTATATAGGCCTATAGACTGCCGTGGCCTACAAGTTATTTTCATACCCCTATTGAAGAGCCTTGTCAGAACTGAGCCTGCGGCTTTATTTAACCAAGTTCTATACCCCTTGGATTACAAAGTTATACTCTGTTTAAAGTGCACCACCATTACAGACCTGCCGGTGAAGAAAGAAGGACTAAGTTAAATATTAGAACCAGGCCTGGTGGGGATTCTAGCGTGTTTGATTACTGCGCCATAGGGCACTTAGTTAACGGTCGCCCGTATGGCGCACCTGTAGCGTGTGTTACTATATAGTGTGTTAGAGTGGCATGACGCTGCTCTTAGGAGTGATTCTCTCGAGCTGTGATTACTGTTACCCCTTTATCCATATTGAGAAAATGAGTAAAACACTTTACCTATTACAATTCATTACTGTGTCCTTGCTTAGTTATTCTATTGCATAGGATATATCATTGATTGTTAGTACTAGCTGTGCCAGAAGGGGGTAGAGCCTATTGCCGGGGGTTGGCGGAGCTGCACTCAGGGCCCAAATCTAATTCTGCGGCCTCCTTAGTTGGAGGTATCGCTACACGTGGGGGCTCGTCCGGGATCCTGATGCAGCAAGCGAACGCCAGAAGTGCCGGCATGGACCCCATGGATCCAAGAGCGGTAGAAGAGTGGTGCAAAGCCGCTAATACAGAGCCAAAACAGTCGATAGCCATTAGCCTCCCTGGGGAGAAATGGTCAAGTGAGACGGTAGAGGAACTAATGAGTTCAGTGTCCCCAGATCACACACCGTGGGTGATAGACATGAAGACAGACCCAAACATCTCATATCAATACGCATTAGTGGAATATTGGGACGGGATGCCAGAGGCTTGTAAGCACAAGTGTCTGCGGACGCCAGACAACAGAACATTTAGGCTGGCGCACGCAATAACTGTAGAAAGGGAACCATCCCCTACGGGATCGCCACAGGCTGCGGCCCGAACTCCACCTGAAAGAGAAGACAGGGCGACACCCCCGGTGGCACCTGCACCGGCCACTGCTATATCACCAGAACTGATAAATGCAATAGGGGATTTGCTAGCCAAATGTCAGAAGACAAGTACGGTGCATGTGGAAACTAGCTACCGGAGACTAAAAATATTCTCAGGGAAGCTCCCTGTCCCGGCAGGGGAAGAAGATTTTGATACCTGGGTGGAGCAGGCATTGCAGGTTAAAGAAAGGGATGAAACCCCAAGATGCCGATGGGGCAAGAATGAAGCAAGTCTTAAAGGGAGCGCTACGCTCCGATCCAGTCTGGCTGCACCTGAAAACCTTGGGAGGAGGAATGTTGCTGACTTATGCTGATTTAATAAAAATCATCAGAGATGAGGAGGCGCTGCAACAGGACCAGCAGAAGGATAAGACAAGTGTTGTACCCGCACAGGTGCTGGTCAATCCAGTAATGACCCCTGAAAGAGAGGCGGAGATAGACACCCTAAAAACTCAGATGTCCAAGGTGTTAGAGATATTGACCTCTCTGATAGCAAAAGACACAGAGTGTCCCAAGAAGAAGGAAAGTCCAAGGAAGGAATTGTTCCCGATTGCCTCAGCACCCGAACCTTTACAAGAATGGGGAGATATAGTCTGCTTCAACTGTGGGGGAGTTGGCCACATTGCAGCCACATGTTCTAGTCCGAAGAAGAAGAAGAGACCAGACAACCGCAAGCCGGCGGGAAACTCCAGAGGGCCCCGGTGAAGGAGTCAACCGGGTGCCCATCATCTTCAGTAAACTCCAAGCTGAATGCGAAGAAAAACAAAAAGAGAGATAGAACACCAAAGGGGAAACGCAATACCCCTCAACAAAGCTATACTCCAGGAGAAAGGGGGGAGACCCCTCAGGAGAGGCACAGCACTCCCCAAAGGGGGTGCCCACCCAAGAAAAATAATAGTACCCCTCAGCGGGTTCCTACACCCATTAAAAGGAGGGAAGTCAGTGCATACCAGGCTCAAGAAAGGTTCAAGTCCAAAGGGAATAGGACAAGAGAGAGTCCAAAGGGAAAAGGTCTGAAGAAGGCGGCTCCTGCCGGACCATATCCAGAGAAGCTGGTAGGCCCATCCCCTATAGTGCCCATTCAAGTGGAGGGAGTCTACACCAGGGGCCTCCTGGATACCGGGGCACAAGTGACCCTACTATACCGGGACTTCTACGACAGGCACCTGAGTCATCTGCCTATCCAGAAGATAGAAGAGCTGGAAATATGGGGAATTGGAACCCAGAGTTTCCCTTACGACGGCTACCTTCCCATCAAAATGACCTTTGACCCATCCGTGGCTGGGAAGGCCAAAGTGTTTGACACCCTGGCAGTTGTGTGCCCTAGGCCGCCTGGAGCCAACAAGAATTCCCTTATAATAGGGACGAACACGGACCTGGTCCGAAGACTCCTGACCCCTCTCGTGACAGAAGAAAGACAAGCAGCTACCAAGATCCATCCCATGCTGAAGACAGCCTACCAACGGCTGGTCCAAGAGCGGGAGACCCCTGGAGAGGAGATAGGGAAGGTGTGGAGACTTGGAAGAGAAGGGGTAGTGTTGCAGCCCGGTGAAGTAACCTGTCTCAGGGCCACTGTGAAGCTTACTTGGGAGCAGCCTGGTCCCTTTGTCATGCTGGAGTCAGACCCAAGGGGTGAGTCCTCAGGCCTGGAGGTGATACCGGAAGTGATTCCGCTGAAGGTCCTGAAGAAGGCCCATTATAGAGTTCCAGTGAGTGTTAGGAATACTACCAAAGACCCCATGGAAATCCCAGCCAGAATGTTGCTAGGCCAGGTGAGCCCGGCGGCCCCTGTTACCCTGTCAGAAGTGAAGAGGACAGGTGGAGGAGGGGATGTTTGGGAGAAGCTGACCATGGAAAACCCGAATCTGTCCAGGGCTTGGAAAGAGAGAGCCAAGGCCCAGTTGAATAGATGGGAGAAGATCTTCTCTAAGGATGAGTTTGATGTGGGGTGTGCAAGGAGTGCCACCCATCGGATCCGCCTCCAGGAAGATAAGCCCTTCCGAGAGAGGGTCAGGCGGGTCCCGCTAGCAGATCTGGAGGATCTGAGGGAACAACTTGCAGAACTCAAGAGGACTGGTGTGATACGGGAGTCCAGAAGCCCCTATGCCTCTCCCATAGTGGTGGTCCGAAAGAAGAATGGATCATTGAGGCTCTGTATCGACTACAGGACTCTCAACAGGAGAACCATACCTGACCAATACACCACTCCGAGGATAGAGGATGCCCTACAGAGCTAGTCTGGAGCCAAATGGTTCAGCGTTATGGATCTCAAGAGTGGGTACTATCAGATTCCGATGCACCCAGCAGACAAGGAGAAGACAGCTTTCATAACCCCAGTGGGGTTCTTTGAATTCGACCGGATGCCCCAAGGTCTGTCTGGAGCCCCAGCTACTTTCCAACGCCTCATGGAGAAGACAGTAGGGGACATGAACTTGATCGAAGTCCTTGTATACCTGGACGATGTCATTGTCTTTGGGAGAACCTTGGAGGAACATGAAGAGAGGCTGGAAAAAGTGTTGAGAAGACTCAGTGAGGAAGGACTTAAGCTTTCGCCTGAGAAGTGTCGGTTCTACCAGTCTTCTGTGAACTATCTGGGGCACATAGTGTCTGAAGAAGGGGTGGCCACAGATCCTGAGAAATTGGAGGCAGTTACCTCCTGGCCACGGCCCACCACAGTAACAGAACTCAGATCCTTCTTGGGCTTCTGCTCCTACTACAGGAGGTTTGTGGAGGGATTTGCCCGAATTGCTAGACCATTGAATGAGTTGCTCAAGACTGAAGGAGAAGAGGATGGCTCGGGGCCCAGGAGGCCAGGAGAGTCCATCAGAGATCAGTGGAATCAGAAGTGTGAAGAGGCTTTCCAGGAATTGAAGAGGAGCCTGACCACTGCACCAGTCTTGGCCTACGCAGACCCAACCAAACCCTATGAACTGCACGTGGATGCTAGTCATGACGGTCTGGGAGGAGTACTTTACCAAGAACATGAGGGGCAATTGCGGCCTGTTGCCTATGTGAGTAGGAGCCTGACCCCCTCTGAGAAGAACTACCCCACTCACAAGCTGGAGTTCCTGGCCCTCAAGTGGGCGGTAGTAGACAAGCTCAAAGACTACCTGTATGGAGCGGAGTTCACTGTGAAGACCGACAACAACCCCCTTACCTACCTGTTCACCACGGCCAAGCTGGACGCCACTGGACACAGGTGGCTGGCCGCACTGTCTGGATTCAACTTCAGCCTTATGTATAGACCAGGAGTGGGGAATCGAGACGCAGACGCTCTGTCCAGGAGATCTCATTCCCCCACCATTGAAATAGAAGATTGGACCCAAGTGGCACCGGACGGGGTGCGGGCCCTTTGTCAAGGAGCTGAATTCCAAGCCCGAGGAGGCTCCAGAGCAGAGGAAATAGGAGTTACCACGGTGGGAGTCCCCAAACACTACTGTGGAGTAGCTCAATTGGAAGAGGACAACCTACCAAGACTGTCCAAGAAGGAATTGAGGTGTGACCAATTGGAAGACCCCATGGGGAGATTGGTCCTGGAGGCCTTGAAAAATCAGGATCCAAACAGACTCATGCGTCAACCTTCAAAAGAAGCTCGCCTGCTGAGGAAGGAGTGGGATAGGTTGCAGTTACATCAGGGAGTGGTCTACCGAAGGGGCCCCTCTGATGACTCAGAAGATAAGTGGCAGCTGTTCCTCCCAGAGAAACATCGGGAGACTGTTCTGATTGCCCTGCATGACAATCATGGCCACCTAGGGGCTGAAAGGACCTTTCAACTTGTCAGAAGTCGGTTCTATTGGCCCTGCATGAGGGCAGAGGTAGAGGAGTACTGCCACTCATGTGCGCGATGCATCCAGAGGAAGACTTTGCCCCATCAAGCTGCCCCAATGGGCCATCTACAGAGCCAAGGGCCCATGGACCTGGTGTGCATTGACTTTCTCTGCCTCGAACCCGACCTGAGTGGACTAGGAAATGTTCTGGTGATAACCGACCATTTCACCCGGTATGCCCAGGCTTTCCCCACCAAAGATCAGAAGGCCTCCACCGTGGCCAAGGTACTTATGGAGAAGTACTTTGTCCATTATGGGCTGCCACAGAGACTCCATTCAGACCAAGGGAGGGACTTCGAGAGTAAGCTGATCCGGAAGCTCTTGGATTCTTTGGGAATTAAGAAGACTCGAACTACACCTTACCATCCTCAGGGAGATGCTCAGCCGGAAAGGTTCAACCGAACCTTGCTCAACATGTTGGGGACTCTGGAAAGCGAGAAAAAGCAACATTGGAGCAAACACATAGCAGCCATAGTACATGCTTACAACTGCACCATCAGTGATGCTACAGGCTACTCCCCATATCGACTCATGTTTGGGAGAGAAGCGAGACTACCGGTGGACCTGGCTTTTGGCACCTCACTGGACCATTCCTCAGCCACATCCCACAAAGGATATGTGGACAGGCTCAGACACAGCCTGAAAGTAGCCTATGAACAAGCTCAAGCGGCCTCAGATCAAAGGGGAGCTCGGAATAAAAGAAATTTCGACTTGAAGGTCCGGGTACAAGACCTACAGCCCGGGGATCGAGTACTGTTGCGCAATCTGGGGGTCCCCGGAAAGCACAAACTTGTAGACAGATGGAGATCTGAACCCTATGTCATCTGCAGGAAGTTGCCGGGCCTACCTGTCTACAAGGTGAAGCCAGAGGGAAAGGTAGGCCCACTGAAGACATGGCATCGAAACCACCTGCTCCCACTTGCGGAGGCAGTTAGAATACCTTCCGTGGGAGACTCCCCTGCACCGGCCTCTATCTTGGATACTCCTAGGCCGAACACTCGGTCACAGACCTCCCGAGCTGAAAATGGAGAAGCCTCCCAACTTAGTGGAGATGAAGAGGGAGAGCTTGATTGGCTGTGGTCTTCCCCAACTCCAGGAACTTCTATCATAGATCTTCCAGTCACCCAAGATACCACAGATGAAACACTGAAGCCAGAGGCTACAGAGTTCATCCCCTTTAGTCCTTCAGCAGATTACTGGGAAGATGCCCATGATAGTTGCTCCGAGGAAGAGGAGCCTGTGGCGCCAGAGCCAGAGATTCCAGGAGAGCAAAGAGCTCGAAGAGTCATTCGACCTCCTAAGAAGCTGACCTACCCTCAGATGGGGAACAGTTCGGAAGACTCTGTAGTCACTGCTAGGAGAAATGCTGAGATTCCGGATCCCTCCACTGTCCATTCGGTGGAGGGCAACCCCAGCTCACTCTCTGGCACAGTTAGGCAGGCCACCCATGATAATGTGACCTGTGGGCAAGGGAATTCTACCCCTCAGTTATGGTGGGAATCCCCTATCCCAACATCGTTTTCAGAATTGTCCAGTGTTATATATAGTTGTTGTTAAAATTTATCTTTGGGGACCAAAGAGTTTAAGTGGGGGGAGTGTGTAGCGGGGTATTCCCCTATATTGGGAAGAAACTACATTACCCATAACCCCATTCTTCACATGTTCCACCGCAGAGACTCATGGGAGGGGTTATAAAAGGAGGAGGCGAGGCCGGGCTCGGCCTCTTTGGGGGACACGAGACTTCACAGACGGATCCTCCTGTGCGGATGTGTCGGAGTGCAAGGCCTGAAGCCTGAGGCCTTGCTCTGCACCAGAGAGCCTTCCACCCCCCTCTGCGAGCCTGGGTGGCATCTGACTTTGTGCGCTACAGCCTTGTCGGATCGGGGGCCCGATCGTTGGAGAGATCGTGTGTGTGTGACACGGCCGGTGGAGGTTTCCCGGACTGGATCCGTAGTCCGGCGGGTGAGAGGGCATAAGCCCAGCTAAAATACTGTTACTGTATATAGGCCTATAGACTGCCGTGGCCTACAAGTTATTTTCATACCCCTATTGAAGAGCCTTGTCAGAACTGAGCCTGCGGCTTTATTTAACCAAGTTCTATACCCCTTGGATTACAAAGTTATACTCTGTTTAAAGTGCACCACCATTACAGACCTGCCGGTGAAGAAAGAAGGACTAAGTTAAATATTAGAACCAGGCCTGGTGGGGATTCTAGCGTGTTTGATTACTGCGCCATAGGGCACTTAGTTAACGGTCGCCCGTATGGCGCACCTGTAGCGTGTGTTACTATATAGTGTGTTAGAGTGGCAGGACGCTGCCCTTAGGAGTGATTCTCTCGAGCTGTGATTACTGTTACCCCTTTATCCATATTGAGAAAATGAGTAAAACACTTTACCTATTACAATTCATTACTGTGTCCTTGCTTAGTTATTCTATTGCATAGGATATATCATTGATTGTTAGTACTAGCTGTGCCAGAAGGGGGTAGAGCCTATTGCCGGGGGTTGGCGGAGCTGCACTCAGGGCCCAAATCTAATTCTGCGGCCTCCTTAGTTGGAGGTATCGCTACACTAGTAAAAAAAAAATATTAATAAAAATGCCATAAAACTATCCCCTATTTTGTAGACGCTATAACTTTTGCGCAAACCAATCAATAAACGCTTATTGCAAGTTTTTTTTACCAAAAATATGTAGAAGAATACGTATCGGCCTAAACTGAGGAAATTTTTTTTTTTTATATATTTTTTGAGACTTTTTATTATAGCGCAAAAAAAAGCAGAGGTGATCAAATACCACCAAAAGAAAGCTCTATTTGTGGGGAAAAAAGGACGTAAATTTTGTTTGGAAGCCACGTCGCACGACCGCGCAATTGTCAGTTAAAGCGACACAGTGCCGAATCGCAAAAAGTGGCCTGGTCTTTGGCAAGCAAAATGGTCCGGGGCGTAAGTGGTTAAAAAAATTATAATTTAATCCATACCAGACCTGAAAGGGCTTGGTATTGACAGGGGGGGAACCCACGCCAATTTATTCCTTGCTTTTTCATCTATATTGCTGGGAGCCGGCAATACATTACAGCCGCGAGCAAGTTTAAATGAAATTTTTTCCTTTAGAAAAGTCATTTTGCTGCGGCATGTTCTACACATCACACAGATGTGCCACTTTACAGGCAGACTAAGGGGACCCCCCAAGCACGATATTTAAATGAATATTTCATTTTTAATGTTTTACCTTAAGCATTATTAAAATCACTGCTCCTGAAAAAACGATTGTTTTAAAAACGTTTTTTTCCATCAAGTCCAACCTATGTGTGTGCTTTTATGTCAGTATTACATTGTATATCCCTGTATGTTGTGGTTGTTCAGGTGCCTATCTAATAGTTTTTTGAATTTATGTTCCCCGCTGATACCACTGCCTGTGGAAGAGAATTCCACATCCTAACCGCTCTTACATTAAAGAACCCTCTGCGCAGTTTAAGGTTAAATAGTTTTTCTTCTAATTTTGGCTGCATGTCTTATTAAATTCCCTTTTGCTGAAAAGTTTTATCCCTATTGTGGGGTCACCAGTACGGTATTTGTACATTGAAAACATGTCCCCTCTCAAGAGTCTCTTCTCCAGAGAGAATAAGTTCAGTTCTCATAACCTATCCTCATAACTAAGGTCCTCCAGTCCCTTTATTAGTTTTGTTGCCCTTCTCTGGACTCTCTCCAGTTCCAGCACATCCTTCCTGAGGACTGGTGCCCAAAACTGGACAGCATACTCCAGGTGCGACCGGACCAGAGTCTTGTAGAGTGGGAGAATTATCATTTTATCCCTGGAGTTAATCCCCTTGTTAATGCATGCCTATATTTTTTTTGCTTTGCTTGCAGCAGCTTGGCATTGCATGCCATTGCTGAGCCTGTCATCTACTAGGACCCCAGGTCCTTCTCCATCCTAGATTCCCCCAGAGGTTCTCCCCCAATGAGTAGATTGCATTAATATTTTTGCCACCCAAATGCATTATTTTACATTTTTCTACATTTAAACCTCATTTGCCATGTAGTTGCCCACCCCATTAATTTGTTTAGATTTTCTTGCAAAGTTTCCACATCCTGCGGAGAAGTTAGTGCCCTGCTTAGCTTAGTATCATCATACCCCATCCTCCAGGTCGTTTATGAATAAATTAAATAGGATTGGTCCCAGGACAGAACCCCACTTTCCATCCCGGACCATTCCGAGTACTCCCCATATATCACTACCCTCTGAACTCGCCCTTGTAATCAGTTTTCAATCCATGTACTCACCCTATGGTCCATGCCAATGTACCTTACTTTGTACAGTAAACGTTTATGGGGAACTGTATCAAATGCTTTTGCAAAATCCAGATACACCACATCTACGGGCCTTCCTTTATCTAGATGGCAGCTCACCTCTTCATAGAAGGTAATAGATTGGTTTGGCAAGAACTATTCTTCATGAATCCATGCTGATTAAGGATACTGTTGTCATTACTAAAATCTTGTATATAGTCCCTTATCATCCCCTCCAAGAGCTTGCATACAATTGATGTTAGGCTAACTGGTCTGTAATTCCCAGGGATGCATCTTGGCCCTTTTTTAAATATTGGGGCTACATTGGCTTTTCTCCAATCAGCTGGTACCCTTCCAGTCAGTAGACTGTTCGTAAAAATTAGGAACAATGGTCTGGCAATTACAGTGCCTTGCAAAAGTTTTCACCCCCTTGGCATTTTTCGTGTTTTGTTGCCTCACAACCTAGAATTAACATGGAGTGTTTGAGGATTTGCATAATTTAATTTACAGAACATACCCACAACTTTGAAGATGTTTTTTTTTATTGTGAAGCAAACAACACATAGGACAAAATAACAGAAAAAGTCAATGTGCATAACTATTCACCCCCCTAAAGTCAATTCTTTGTAGCGCCACCTTTCGCGGCTATCACAGCTCCAAGTCGCTTTGGATAAGTCTCTATGAGCTTGCCACATCTTTTCTTTCATGGACAAAAAGTTCAAATTTAGTCTCATCAGACCAGAGCATCTTCCTCCATACATTTTGGGAGTCTCCCACATGCCTTTTTCGCAAACTCAAAATATGCCATTTTGTTTTTTGCTGAAAGTAATGGCTTTCATTTGGCCACTCTGCCATAAAGCCCAATGCTATGGAGTGTACGGCTTATTGTCGTCCTATGTAAAGATACTCCAGTCTCTGCTGTGGAACTCTGCAGCTCCTACAAGGTTACATTCGGTCTCTGTGCTGCTTCTCTGATTAATGCCCTCCTTGCCCGGTCCATGAGTTTTGGTGTGCGGCCGTCTCTTGGCACTGTTGTGCCATGTTCTTTCCATTTGGTTATGACAGATTTGATGGTGCTCCTAGGGATCATCAAAGATTTGTATATTTTTTTATAACCTAACCCTGACTTGTACTTCTCAACAACATTGTCCCTTACTTGTTTGGAGAGTTCCTTGGTCTTCATAGCAGTGTTTGGTTAGTGGTGCCTCTTGCTTAGGTGTTGCAGCCTCTGGGGCCTTTCAAAAAGGTGTGTATATGTAATGACAGATCATGTGACACTTAGATTGCACACAGGTAGACATCATTTCACTAATTATGTGACTTCTGAAGGTAATTGGTTGCACCAGAGCTTTGTATGAGCTTCATAACAAAGGGGGTGAATACATACGCACATGCCAATTATCATTTTTTTATTTCTGAAAAATAGTTTTATGTATGTATTTTTCTAATTTTACTTCACCAACTTAGACTATTGTGTTCTGATCCATCATATATAATTCAGATAAAAAAAAAAAACATTGAACTAAAGGCTGTAACATAACAAAATAGGTAAGAAGCCAAGGGGGTTAATACTTTTGCAAGGCACTGTACATGACTGAGTTCCTTAAGGACCCTCAGGTGCAAGCCATCTGGTCCCGGTGACTTATTAATGTTATGTTTTTCAAGTCTATTCCTAATTCTATCCTTATATTTCTTGTTGCATTCTTTGTAATGTTGGAATGCTGATGATGATCCCTCAGCCTTGTATTTTCTGAAGGCCTTCTCCTTTGCTTTTATATGCATTTTTACATTGTAGTTAAGCCACCCATGACTTTTATTAGCTCTTTCAAATGTATTTCCCATTGGGATGCACTGGCTAATGCCCTTATTTAATATGCTCTTAAAGCATACCCATTTTCCTCCGTGTTCTTTGTTCCTAAGATTTTATCACAATTATTATTATTTCTAGCAAGGATCGTAGTTTAGGGAAGTTGGCTCTTTTGAAATTCAGTGATTTTGTATACCCCTTATGTCTCCTATTTGTGTGATTCATGCTAAAACTAATTGATCTGTGATCGCTGTTTCCTAAATTGCCCCATATTTTCAGATCTGTGACCAGGTCTGTATTGTTGGTAATCAGTAGGTCTAGTAACGCTTTGTTTCTAGTTTAACATCTGACCCATGAAACTGTCCTGCAAGACATTTAGGAACAGGGGAGCCTTAGATGAATGCGCGGTTCCTTCCACCCAGTCTATGTCTGGATAATTAAAATCCCCTATTATAATGACACTTCCCATTCTTGCCGCTAATCCAAATTATGATAGGGGGTCCGCCTCCACCTCCTCCCTCTGGTTAGGGGGCCTATACCATACTCTCAGTATTACTTTCCCCTTAGCTTCCTCCCTTTGTAGCTCTACCGGTAAGGATTCCCCATCTTCCCTTGCTCCCTTAGTGATGTCACCTCTCACATTCACTTGTACATAATTTTTGATATACAGGCATACCCTTCCTCCTTTTTTACCCTCTCTATCCCTGCAATATAAGAAATACCCTTGAATGGTCGCCAGCCATTCATGAGAGCTGTCAAACCGGGTCTCTGTAATTCCTACAAAATCAAAATCCTTCTCGTACAACAGTAGCTCTAGTTCTCCCGTCTTGTCCGCCAGACTCCTAGCATTGGTGAACATGCCACGTAGATTAGACCGGTCACATACTATCTCCTTATTGGGTGCTCTGGGGTTGCAAACTTGCATATAAGCCTTTAAAATGAGCACTTTTGATTTTTCATATTCGGGCCCCATAGACTTTAATAGGGTTTGCATGTTCACACAAATGTTTTGCCTGTTCACATGTTCTGGTGCGAACCGAACCGGGGGGTGCTCGACCCATTCCTACCTAGCAAATATAAAAGCAAAGAAAACCAGATTATACAAAGTTAAAATCTGTTACAGGAAAAGCAAAGAAAAAGCAACCAAACACAAAATGTCCTACAATTCTAATAATCTAAATCGATATTCCTCAATTCTTGTTTACGATGGCTACTAACATGTCAGGTTTTCCATTCTTTTAGGTAGAAGCATGCCTTTCCAGCATAGTAGCAGCTTAAAGTAAACCTGCGGTTTGCCAATGCAGGCAAAAGCAACAAAGGTGCCCTAAAGAAGAGTTCCAGGTATGGCAATTTACATCGGGGCAGCTTAAATCATGTATATACCATGCCTGTGGTATCCCTCTTGAATCTGGAAATCACTGTTGTACACACCGCTACCCCTGTGATCTCCACTTGTTTCCAGGTTCTGTGCTGTGTGGCTGCCCTGCTGCATTGCGAACACAGGAGGTTGGCTGCTGGGCAGGGGCCCCATTCATTTATCAGTGAATGTGAAGCATTCTCTAATTGGATGAAATGGAGAGTATGACATCACCGATTCTCTACCCTGTCCAATCAGAGAATCATTGGGAAAATGCAAAGCATTCTCTGAATGTTGTCTGTGCTGAGCTGCCGACCTCCTGTGTTGAGAATGCGGCAGGGCAGCTGCTTGGCATGGGATTCAGAAGTCAGTGGAGATCACTGGAGTAGTGGTGGATGGTACAGCTTACAGTTTTCAGTGGACAGGGGTTAGGTCACCATATGGTGTGTCGGGTGGTCAGTGCCCCTATAAATGTTGGTGGTTAATGGTGTGTGCCTTCTTTAACCACTTGACAACTGGGCACTTAAACCCCCTTCCTAACCAGACAAATTTTCAGCTTTCGGTGCTCTCACATTTTGAATGACAATTACTCAGTCATACAACACTGTACCCATATGAAATTTTTGTCCTTTTTTTCACACAAATAGAGCTTTCTTTTGGTGGTATTTAATCACTGTTGGGTTTTTTATTTTTTGCGCTATAAGAGAAAAAAGACTGAAAATTTTGTAAAAAAATGAATTTTTCTTTGTTTCCGTTATAAAATTTTGCAAATTAGTATTTTTTCTTCACAAATTTTGGGCAAAATTTATACTGCTACATATCTTTGGTAAAAATAAGTACAAATTGGTGCTTATTTTTTGGTCTTTGTGAAAGTTATAGAGTCCACAAGCTATGGTGCCAATATCTGAAAATTGATCACACCTGAAGTACTGACGGCCTATCTAATTTCTTGAGACCCTAACATGCCAGAAAAGTACAAATACCCCCCAAATGACCCCTTTTTGGAAAGAAGACATTCCAAGGTATTTAGAAAGAGTCATTGTGAGTTTTTTGAAGTTGTCATTTTTTCCCACAATTCTTTGCAAAAATCAAGATTTTTTTTTCTTTTTTTTTTTTTCCACAAAATTGTCATATTAGCAGGTTATTTCTCACACACAGCATATTCATACCACAAATTACACCCCAAAACACATTCTGCTATTCCTCCCGAGTATGGCGATACCACATGTGTGAGACTTTTACACAGCGTGGCCACATACAGAGGCCCAACATGCAGGGAGCACCTTCAGGCGTTCTGGAGCACCCAGGCCAATTCTGACATTTCTCTCCTACATGTAAAAATAATCATTTGTTTGCTTGAAAATTACATAGAACCCCAAAACATTATATATGTTTTTTTAGCAAAGACCTTAGAGAATATAATGGTGGTCATTGCAACTTTTTATCTTGCACGGTATTTGCGCAGAAATTTTTCTAACGCGTTTTTTACGGAAAAAAACTGTTTTGTGCTTAAAAGAAAAAAAAACAGTAAAGTTAGCCCAATGTTTTTGCATAATGTGAAAGATGAAGTTACGCCGAGTAAATAGATACCTAACATGTCACCCTTCAAAATTGCACACGCTCGTGGAATGGCGCCAAACTTTGCTACTTAAAAATCCCCATAGGCAACGCTTTAAATATTTTTACTGGTTACATGTTTTGAGTTACAGAGGAGGTCTAGGGCCAAAATTATTGCTCTCGCTCTAACGTTCGCAACGATACCTCACATGTGTGGTTTGAACACCGTTTTCATATGTGGGCGGGGCTTACGTATGCGTTCACTTCTGCATGCGAGTTCGCGGGGGCAGGGGCGCTTTAAAAAAAAAATATATATTTTATTGTTCATTTTACTTTATTTATTTTAGTTTGACATGTTTTTCCGCCCCAAATTTTTTTTTTATCACTTTTATTCCTATTACAAGGAATGTAAACATCCCTTGTAATAGGAATATGGCATGACAGGTCCTCTTTACAGTGAGATATGGGGTCAATAAGACCCCACGTCTCACCTCTAGGCTGGGAAGCCTGAAAAACAAAACAAAAAAAAAACAATCTTGGCTTTGATCATAGCGGTGAGTCGGTAGAAGCACCTGAGGGCAGCGGGAGGGGGGGCATCCCCTCTCACCTTCTGTAAGAGCGATCAAGCGGTGGAACAGCCGCTATGATCATTCTTATGGTGCAGGGAATCGCCAGCTGAAAAAGCGAATATCTGAATGATGCCTGTAGCTGCTCCCATCATTCAGATATCCCCGCACAAAGTTAAGGACGTCATATGACGGCCGGCGGGCGGGAAGTGGTTATTGCAGAGTATTGCCGGGTATTGCGGAGTATTGCCGGGTATTGCGGAGTATTTCCGGGTATTGCGGAGTATTGCAGGGTATTGAGGAGTATTGCCGGGTATTGAGGAGTATTGCGGGGTATTGCCGGGTATTGCGGAGTATTGCCGGGTATTGCGGAGTATTGCCGGGTATTGCGGAGTATTGCGGGGTATTGCCGGGTATTGCGGGGTATTGCCGGGTATTGCAGGGTATTGTGGAGTATTGCAGGGTATTGTGGAGTATTGCCGGGTATTGTGGAGTATTGCTGGGTATTGTGGAGTATTGCCGGGTATTGTGGAGTATTGCCGGGTATTGTGGAGTATTGCCGGGTATTGAGGGGTATTGCAGGGTATTGAGGAGTATTGCAGGGTATTGAGAAGTATTGCAGGGTATTGAGGAGTATTGCAGGGTATTGAGGAGTATGGCAGGGTATTGCGGAATATGGCAGAGTATTGCACAGTATGGGCAGAGTATGGGCAGGGTATTGCACAGTATTGCACAGGGTATTGCACAGGGTATTGCAGAGTATTGCAGAGTATTGCACAGAGTATTGCACAGGGTATTGCACAGGGTATTGCACAGAGTATTGCACAGAGTATTGCACAGGGTATTGCACAGGGTATTGCACAGGGTATTGCAGAGTATTGCACAGGGTATTGCACAGAGTATTGCACAGAGTATTGCACAGGGTATTGCACAGAGTATTGCACAGAGTATTGCACAGAGTATTGCACAGGGTATTGCAGAGCATTGCACAGGGTGTTGCAGAGTATTGCACAGGGTATTGCAGAGTATTGCACAGGGTATTGGCAGGGTGTATTGCAGAGTATTGGCAGAGTATTGCGCAGGGATGGCTGAGCAGGGATGGATGGATGGCTGGATCTGTGACTGCAATTGTCACAGATCCAGCCCACAGCTGACATGGGGGAGGGAGCGGACATGATCCGCTCCCTCCCCTCTCCTCTCACACTGTACCGATCGGTACAGAGAGGGGAGGGAGGAACCGGCGTCATCACACGACGCCGGTCTGTTTACAAGTGATCGCTCCGTCATTTGACGGAGCGATCACGTGGTAAACGGCCGCGATTAGCGGCCATCTACCGTGATCCGTGATGCGCCAGGTCTTCCGGACCCGGCGGTCATGGTCATATCCTGGAGCGCGCCCCAGGGGGCGCGCGGGAGCAAGATTCTGTGAGGACGTCCCTGGGACGTCCACTCAGGATAACTCGACCGCGCTGTGGACGTCTTTTGTACATGGCGCGGTCGGCAAGTGGTTAAAGTTAATAATCAGTAGTGAGTGAGTAGTGGTCTGTGTTTTTCCCCTCCATAACATGGTGGTCAGTGTACCCCCCTTAAAGTGTTACTAAACCCAGAACCTGCATTCACTATATCTGGTCTCCCGCAGTACACAGAACATTGTATTGCACATATTTTAGTAAATATAAACGGCTAAATACCTTTTCTCATCAGCAGTACCATATATAGCAGTCTTTTGACTTCTATCAGTTCCTAGTAAAGCTTGTAGGAGGAGTTTTCATTCTCCCCTGATCCTCTGTCTGAACAGTGCTGATTGGCCCTGTGCTGATCACATGCACCCTCCCAAGAAAAAAAAAATCTCTATAGCAATACACACCAAACTGAGCATGTGCAGTCCACCCCCTGGCTCTGTAAATATCAAGTTAATTTTTGGAGACAGTGGAAGAAGAGGAGGATCAGAGAGACAGGATGAAACAGCCGTTATACACAATGCAAAGGATTTATTTTCTTTGTGGCTAGAGTAAGAGAAGGTTATAACCCCTGACAATGTCCCTCTTTCCTCCTTATTTGTCCCTCATTTTGGTCTGATCTATATAGTTGTATATAAAATGCACTTTTTATCTTTAAAAAAGTGTTTCCCAGTGCTAAACCTTTCAGTCAGTTTCTAAATTGCTGCACCAGTACATTTCAAAAACCAGTATAAAGGAATAATAGTGGTAGAAAAAAGCACTTGTGGGTTTAAATAATATTTTTTTTGCATATTTCTCTTTTAAGGGGGCGTGGAAGGGGGTGTGTCCTATGCCTACATACTTTTCCTAATTGGTGTCCCTCGTTCCCATCTCAGAAAGTTGGGAGATATGAAATAGAGAGGGTGAATTTTTCAAACAGTGGCAAAGACAGCAATAAAAACTTTCACTGCAAAACAGTGGGGCTCTGAGGAAGAGGGGATCTCCCTTCGAAACGTGTCGGATATCTGGAAGATCCTCTGGCTTGCTGGGACTAGGAATGAGCTTTATGTTCGAGTCGAACATGAGTTCGACTCCAACATTGGCTGTTCGCCCGTTCGGCGAACAGCGAACAATATAGGGTGTTCGCGACAAATTCGAAAAGCTGCGGAACACCCTTTAAAAGTCTTTTGGAGAAATCAAAAGTGTTAATTTTACAGGTTAATATGCAAGTTATTGTCATAAAAAGTTTTTGGGGATCCGGGTCCTGCCACAGGGGACATGTATCAATGCTAAAAAAAAGTTTGAAAAACTAAGGTTTTTTCGGGAGCAGTGATTTTAATAATGCTTAAAGTGAAAGAATAAAAGTGAAATATTCCTTTAAATTTCGTACCTGGGGGGTGTCTAAAGTATGCATGTAAAGTAGCGCATGTTTCCCGTGTTTAGAACTGTCTCTGCACAAAGTGTCATTTCTGAAGGAAAAAAATCATTTAAAACTACTCCAGCTATTCATGAATTGTCAGTCGCGGCAATACAGAGAAAAAAAGTAATTAAAAAAAAAAATTCAATGGCTTTTATCTGTATTGCCGGGACCCGACAATTCATTAATAGCGCAAATAGTTTTAAATTACTTTTTTTTCCTTCAAAAATGACATTTTGTGCAGGGAACCAAAATTAAAAAATTAAAAAAATGTGTGGGGGTCCCCTCAAATTACATATCAGGCCCTTCAGGTCTTGGTATGGATATTAAGGGGAACCCCGTGTAATTAAAAAAAAAATGGCGTGGGGTTCCCCCAAAAAAATCTATACCAGACCCTTATCCGAGCACGCAACCTGGCAGGCTGCAGGAAAAGAGGGGGGGACGAGAGAGCGGCCCCCTCCTGAACCGTACCAGGCCACATGCCCTCAACATGGGAAGGGTGCTTTGGGGGTCTGTGACCCCACAAAGCACCTTGTCCCCATGTTGATGGGGACAAGGGCCTCATCCCCACAACACTCACCCGGTGGTCTGCGGGCGGGGGGCTTATCGTAATCTGGAAGCCCCCTTTAACAAAGGTGACCCTCAGATTCCGGCCCCCCTATGTAAATTGGGTCAAAAAAGGTAAAAAAACACACAGACAGCTTGGGAAAAGTCCTTTAATAAAGAAAAAAAAATTCCAGCGATGTACATCCTTCCACAACGCTACCGCTGCCACGAATGATACAGCCTCCTCCATAGAAGATTCCCAGGCGAATGACGAGTGAGCCGTGTGACATTTCACCCGTGACGAGTGACTCCGCCCCGTTCTGACGTAACGGGGGTTTCAGGCTGCTTCCCCGTGGTGAACCCGGCCCCCTCTGGTGCGTCACAGGTGGCCCCGCCCTCGGGTATAAAAGAAATGTCACACGGCTCACATGTCATTCGCCCGGGAGCCTTTTATGGAGGAGGCTGTATCGTTTGTAGCAGCGGGTAGCGGCGGGTAGCGCGGGTCCGGGTCGTGAAAGGATGTACATCGCAGGAATTTTTATTTATTTTTTTATCAAAGGACTTTTCTCAAGCTGTCTGTGTTTTTTTTTACCTTTTTTGACACTTTTTTTTTGTGAAATGGTAGAGTTACAATGTACCCCGTTACAAATTCACATAGGGGGGCCGAATCTGGGGGTCCCCTTTGTCAAAGGGAGCTTCCAGATTACGATAAGCCCCCCGCCCGCAGACCCCCACAACCACCGGGCAAGGGTTGTGGGGACAAGGTGCTTTGAGGGGTCACAGACCCCCAAAGCACCCTCCCCATGTTGAGGGCATGTGGCCTGGTACGGTTCAGGAGGGGGGGGGGGGCGCTCTCTTGTCCTGCGGACTGCCAGGTTGCGTGCTCGGATAAGGGTCTGGTGTGGATTTTTGGGGGAACCCCACACAATTTATTTTTTATTTTGGCGCGGAGTTCCCCTTAAAATCCTAAAGGGTCTGGTATGGATTTTTTGGGGGAACCCCACATCATTTTTTTTTTAAATGACGCGGGTTCCCCTTAATATCCATACCAGACCTGAAGGGCCTGATATGGAATTTGGGCGGACCCCCACACATTTTTTTTTTTTAATTTTGGTTCCCTGCACAAAATGTAATTTTAGAAGGAAAAAAAGTCATTTAAAACTACTCGCGCTATTAATGAATTGTCAGGTCCCGGCAATACAGATAAAAGTCATTTAAAAAAATGGCAGGGGTTCCCCTTAATATTCATACCAGACCCAAAGGGTGCATACTTTAGACACCCCCCAGGTACGAAATTTAAAGGAATATTTCACTTTAAAAATGATTAAAATCACTGCTCCCGAAAAAACTGCGGTTTTTAAAACTTTTTTTTGCATTGATACATGTCCCCTGGGGCAGGACCCGGGTCCCCAAACACTTTTTATGATAATAACTTGCATATAAACCTTTAAAATTAGCACTTTTGATTTTTCATGTTCGTGTCCCACTTTAACCACTTAAGCCCCGGACCATTTTGTAGCTAAAGGACCAGAGGTGTTTTCAGAATTTTGCACTGCGCTGCTTTAACTGTAAATTGTGCGGACATGCAATGTTGTACCGAAACAAAATTTGCGTCTTTTTCTTCCCACAAATAGAGCTTTCTTTTAATGGTATTTGATTGCCTCTGCGATTTTTTTTTTTTGCGATATAAACGGAAAAAGACTGAAAATTTGGAAAAAAAATGATATTTTCTAATTTTGTTATAAGAAAAATCGAATAAACTCAATTTTAGTCATACATTTAGGCCAAAATGTATTCAGCCACATGTCTTTAGTAAAAAAAAAATGTCAATAAGCGTATATTTATTGGTTTGCGCAAAACTTATAGCGTCTACAAACTAGGGTACATTTTCTGGAATTTACACAGCTTTTAATTTATGTACCCCAGTTGATGTCTTATTAGACAAAACGCGTCAGATTTCTCATGCCAGTTCTTACTGCCCATCTCACGAATCCTTGATATTTGGAGCTTACCACCTCTGAAGTTTATCTTTGGGTTTGTTTGCATACTTTTTGAGTGGATTGCCCCCTTTTCTTTGAAATTTTGGGGATTGAACTGCTTGTTTGCTGTTTTATTGGAATTTTATGGCTGCTTTTAAATAAATTTCTATTTTGGATTTACACTATGTGGAAGTGCTCTTTCCTGTTTTTTTGGTGACACGATCCATATGGAGGGCTTCGGGTTCACACGCTGATTACCCACATTTGGAGAGAGTCACAGTTGGAAACGTTGAAAGACGCCACCAACAGGAGAGGACAAACTTGGATTCCCATTTGCTGGTCCCTGACGTGGACATAAGCCTGATAGATCCACCGCTATATGGTGAGCTGGATCTACAACACTCGGTAAGAGTATTCATTTCTTATTTGCTGTCCCTGACCCAATGGTGAAGGCACTCCCGGGTGTTACATCTTATTGGCATACAAACCATCCACTTCAAGGAACTATTTGAAACAGGACTTGCATATCCACATATGACAATTTTTGGATATTGGTTCTCACCTGTACTAAGAGACATTTTAAAATTTTGTTTGCCCTGAACTCTGTGGATATTTTATGTCACATAGTTTTGTTCCTTACAGGGGATTCACGGTTATGTGTATGATTTATGCACCAATCATAGGTGTTACAGATTTTTTATGATTTTTATAAGTGTTCACTGAAGAGAGTCATTATAATTTATATATTTTTTTGTGTTCATCTCTATGGGTGTCAGTGGTTCTCCTAGATTTTGGTGATACATCACTGCAAATATTGTTTGAATAGATTTATCATACATTTTCATTTATGTATATATGTCACATGCGTTTGTCACAACGTTTATTATTTGGTCTCCAATAGGCCATTTGGTTCTCTATTAAGTCCCAATATATATTTGAATTCACTTTTGAATTTCACACAGCGCCACATTTATATATTCCTATATTGTTTACATTTTTGTCAGATTGTTATGTTGGCTGCTAACATATAAACTCTTTGCGAGGTTGGCGCAGTGCTTTTTTTTTACTTTAATTTATGACTGCCTATCTCATTTCTTGAGGTGCTAAAATGGCAGGGCAGTACAAAACCCCCCCAAATGACCCCATTTTGGAAAGTAGACATCCCAAGAAAATTGCTGAGAGGCATGTTGAGCCCATTGAATATTTTTATTTTTTTGTCTCAAGTGATTGAATAATGACTAAAAAAAAAAAAAAATTACAAAAAGTTGTCACTAAATGATATATTGCTCACACGTGCCATGGTTATATGTGGAATTGCACCCCAAAATACATTTTGCTGCTTCTCCTGAGTACGGGGATACCACATGTGTGGGACTTTTTGGGAGCCTAGCCGCGTACGGGCCCCCGAAATCCAAGCACCGCCTTCAGGATTTCTAAGGGCGCAAATTTTTGATTTCACTCCTCACTACCTATCACAGTTTTGAAGGCCATAAAATGCCAAAATAGCACAAAACCCACCCCCAAATGACCCCATTTTAGAAAGTAGACACCCCAAGGAAATTGCTGAGAGGCATGTTGAGCCCATTGAATATTTTTTTTTTTGTCCCAAGTGATTGAATAATGACAAAAAAAATTAAAAATTACAAAAAGTTGTCACTAAATGATATATTGCTCACACATGCCATGGTTATATGTAGAATTGCACCCCAAAATACATTTTGCTGCTTCTCCTGAGTACGGGGATACCACATGTGTGGGACTTTTTGGGAGCCTAGCCGTGCACGGGGCCCCCGAAAACCAAGCACCGCCTTCAGGATTTCTAAGGGCACAAATTTTTGATTTCACTCCTCACTACCTATCACAGTTTCGAAGGCCATAAAATGCCAAAATAGCACAAAACCCCCCAAATGACCCCATTTTGGAAAGTAGACACCCCAAGCTATTTACTGAGAGGCATGGTGAGTATTTTACAGCTCTCATTTGTTTTTGAAAATGAAGAAAGGAAATAATTATTTTTTTTATTTATTTTTTTTAATTTTCAAAACTTTGTGACAAAAAGCGAGATCTGTAAAATACTCACCATACCTCTCAGCAAATAGCTTGGGGTGTCTACTTTCCAAAATGGGGTCATTTGGGGGGGTTTTGTGCCATCTGGGCATTCCATGGCCTCCGAAACTGTGATAGGCAGTGAGGAGTGAAATCAAAAATTTACACCCTTAGAAAGCCTGAAGGCGGTGCTTGGTTTTCGGGGTCCCGTACGCGGATAGGCTCCCAAAAAGTCTCACACATGTGGTATCCCCGTACTCAGGAGAAGCAACAGAATGCATTTTGGGGTGTAATTCCACATATGCCCATGGCATGTTTGAGCAATATATCATTTAGTGACAACTTTGTGCAAAAAAAATTAAAATAAAAAATAAATTGTCTTTTTTCCGCAACTTGTGTCAACATATAAAATATTCAATGGACTCGACATGCCTCTCAGTATATAGCTTGGGGTGTCTACTTTCCAAAATGGGGTCATTTGGGGGGGGGGTTTGAACTGTCCTGGCATTTTATATACAACATTAGGAAGCTTACATCCACTCTTCTAACCACTTGAAGACAAAGCCCTTTCTGACACTTTTTGTTTACATGAAAACATTTTTTTTTTTACAAGAAAATTATGTTGAACTCCCAAACATTATATATTTTTTTTAAGCAAAGGCCCTACAGATTAAAATGGTGGGTGTTGCATTTTTTTTCCACACAGTATTTGCGCAGCGATTTTTCAAATGCATTTTTGGGGGAAAAAATACACTTTTTTTAATTTTAATGCACTAAAACACACTATATTGCCAAAATGTTTGATGAAATAAAAAAATATGATCTTAGGCCGAGTACATAGATACCAAACACGACATGCTTTAAAATTTCGCACAAACGCGCATTGGCGACAAACTACATACATTTTTAAAAGCTACAGAGGAGGTCTACTGCTAAAATTACTGTCCTCGATCTGACCTTCGCGGTGATACCTCACATGCATGGTGCAATTGCTGATTACATATGACGCCAGACCGACACTTGCGTTCGCCATTGCGCAAGAACAGGGCAGGACAGGGGTGCTTTTTTTTTTATTATTAATTTTGCTTTTTTATTTTATTTTTAAACTGTTCCTTCCATATATATATTTTTTAATCATTTTTATTGTTATCTCAGGGAATGTAAATATCCCCTATGATAGCAATAGGTAGTGACAGGTACTCTTTCTTTGAAAAAACTGGAGTCTATTAGACCCTAGATCTTTCCTCTGCCCTCAAAGCATCTGACCACACCAAGATCGGTGTGATAAAATGCTTTCCCAATTTCCCAATGGCGCTTTTTATATCCGGGGGGGGGACATTCCCTCCTACTGCTTGTAAAAGCAGTCCAGAGGCTAATTAGCCACTAGGATTGCTTTTACATGAAAGCCGGCCGCTGGCTGAAAAGAATGATACCAAGATGATACCTAAACCCGCAGGCATCATTCTGGTATAAACATTCAAAGTCCAGCAACATACCAGTACGTTGCTGGTCCTTGTTGGACATGTATTGTAATCTTTTTATTTCATGCAGCCAGTTGGCTGAACGAAAAAAGAGATTGATCGGTGGGTATGCCCACCATTAGAATACCGCCCTTCATCCACCCACTTCTAATGATGGGCATACATGCACCATTTATATATGCCGAAGCATGGGGGCATCTTCCCGCAAAAGTTATGCCGCACACACATGGTCGGACTTTTCCACGGGCAAGCCTCCGTCGGAATTTCGACCGTATGTACGCGGCATTAGGAGCAAAATCGCTCCTCCGCTCCTCCGCCCCTGCTGCCCCAATGCTTTGGCATATATGATTTTTTTTAACTGTGGTGGTGAAATCACCTCCTACAGCACTGGAGTCGCAGGGATCAGGCCTGTCTCTACGAACGCTGCAGTTATGTGTGTTGTGTTTTGTGAGTGACAGTGATCGATCGATACTGCACTTGGGTGGCCTGGGCTGGACGGAGGGGCAAAACGCAGGTGCTAGCAGGTATCTGGGCTGATCCCGCTAACACTGCGTTTTTGGGAACCCTAAATTGCTGGGGACGCTAGTATAGATCTGATCAGATCAGATATTGATCTGTTCAGATACTATACCACTAAGGGGGGTGTATGCTTCACGCGTGGGTGTTAGCGTTACTGGCACTAATCTGACGCTGCCTGGGGTGTGACGCAGACCCTCTCTGATGCTAAAACCTAATTGATATCCCCCGCCGGGCGATCAGGGGGTTAAACCTTTATTGGGTTATATATGGCGGGTGCCCTGACACTATGAAAAGCAAACTAACTAACCAGCGTCACCCGTAACACTTATATGGTGATCACTGGTGAAAGTGTTAACTAGGGGCAATCAGGGGGTTAAACCTTTATTAGGTAATATATGGGGGTACCCGACGCTATAAAAACCTGCGGCGAACCTAAAAAAATAACTGGCTACCTATCGGCATCACCGACACTAAGACAGCGATCAGAAAAACGATTGCTTAGTGACACTGGCAAAAGGAGGTGAAAGGGTTACCTGGGGGGCGATCAAGGGGTTAAACCTTTATTAGGTAATATATGGGGGTACCCGACACTATAAAAACCTGCGGCGAACCTAAAAAAAATAACTGGCTACCGATCTGCATCACCGACACTAAGACAGCGATCAGAAAAACGATCGCTTAGTGACAGCGGTGCTAGGGGGTGAAAGGGTTACCTGGGGGGGCGATCAAGGGGTTAAACCTTTATTAGGTAATATATGGGGGTACCCGACGCTATAAAAACCTGCGGCGAACCTAAAAAAAATAACTGGCTACCTATCGGCATCACCGACACTAAGACAGCGATCAGAAAAACGATCGCTTAGTGACAGCAGTGCTAGGGGTTGAAAGGGTTACCTGGGGGGGCGATCAAGGGGTTAAACCTTTATTGGGTAATATATGGGGGTACCCCACGCTATAAAAACCTGCGGCGAACCTAAAAAAAATAACTGGCTACCTATCGGCATCACCGACACTAAGACAGCGATCAGAAAAACGATTGCTTAGTGACAGCGGTGCTAGGGGGTGAAAGGGTTACCTGGGGGGGGCGATCAAGGGGTTAAACCTTTATTAGGTAATATATGGGGGTACCCGACGCTATAAAAACCTGCGGCGAACCTAAAAAAAATAACTGGCTACCTATCGGCATCACCGACACTAAGACAGCGATCAGAAAAACGATTGCTTAGTGACACGGGTGAAAGGGTTACCTGGGGGGGCGATCAAGGGGTTAAACCTTTATTAGGTAATATATGGGGGTACCCGACGCTATAAAAACCTGCGGCGAACCTAAAAAAAAATAACTGGCTACCTATAGGCATCACCGACACTAAAACAGCGATCAGAAAAACGATCGCTTAGTGACAGCGGTGCTAGGGGGTGAAAGGGTTACCTGGGGGGGCGATCAAGGGGTTAAACCTTTATTGGGTAATATATGGGGGTACCCCACGCTATAAAATTCTGCGGCGAACCTAAAAAAAAATAACTGGCTACCTATAGGCATCACCGACACTAAGACAGCGATCAGAAAAACGATCGCTTAGTGACAGCAGTGCTAGGGGTTGAAAGGGTTACCTGGGGGGGCGATCAAGGGGTTAAACCTTTATTGGGTAATATATGGGGGTACCCCACGCTATAAAAACCTGCGGCGAACCTAAAAAAAATAACTGGCTACCTATCGGCATCACCGACACTAAGACAGCGATCAGAAAAACGATTGCTTAGTGACAGCAGTGCTAGGGGGTGAAAGGGTTACCTGGGGGGGCGATCAAGGGGTTAAACCTTTATTAGGTAATATATGGGGGTACCCGACGCTATAAAAACCTGCGGCGAACCTAAAAAAAATAACTGGCTACCTATCGGCATCACCGACACTAAGACAGCGATCAGAAAAACGATTGCTTAGTGACACGGGTGAAAGGGTTACCTGGGGGGGCGATCAAGGGGTTAAACCTTTATTAGGTAATATATGGGGGTACCCGACGCTATAAAAACCTGCGGCGAACCTAAAAAAAAATAACTGGCTACCTATAGGCATCACCGACACTAAAACAGCGATCAGAAAAACGATCGCTTAGTGACGGCGGTGCTAGGGGGTGAAAGTGTTACCTGGGGGGGCGATCAAGGGGTTAAACCTTTATTAGGTAATATATGGGGGTACCCGACGCTATAAAAACCTGCGGCGAACCTAAAAAAAATAACTGGCTACCGATCAGCATCACCGACACTAAAACAGCGATCAGAAAAACGATCGCTTAGTGACGGCGGTGCTAAGGGGTGAAAGGGTTACCTGGGGGGCGATCAAGGGGTTAAACCTTTATTAGGGGGGGTTAGGGGGCTACACTGGACCTAAAACTAACTGTCTGACACTTTTACAGTCACAAATGTCACTGATTGCAGCGATCACTAAATAAATGGTCACTGCAATCAGTGACACTGTGACTGGGGGGTGATCTGGGGGGCCTGGGGGGGCAATCATGTACCTATGTGTGCTGGTGTTAGTGTAGTGATTGTGCACTAACCTGTGTGTCTTCTCTCATGCGGCGCTCGGTATATGTGAGCGCCGCATGAGGGATGACATCACTTCCTCCTGCCTGTGTAAACATTACACAGGCAGAGGAAGCATTTGATTCGCCGGGAGCGATCGCGAGGGGGTGGCCAGAATCGAATGGCGGCCCCCTTATCACGGATCGCTCCCGAAGTGATCCCGGCCGCCCACTGTACCGGAGGGGGGTCCGATTGGACCCCCCACCCATACGAAGGCAGTCACGTACCGGCACGTGATTGTGCCTGTCCGTGCCATTCTGCCGACATATAATTACAGTGGGCGGTCGTTAAGTGGTTAACGGTGTTCGCGTGTTCGAACAAATTTTTTGCCTGTTCGCATGTTCTGGTGCGAACCGGACCGGGGGGTGCTCGGGTCATCCCTAGCTGGGACTAGTCTCGGTGACCAAATTGCTTTGTGCATACTTTGGACTTTGATATGCATTTTTTTTTGTTGTTTGTGAGTATATTTCCTTTTATTACGTTATTAAAGATACCACTTGGGTAATGCGCAAGGCAAGGCTCTTTTTTGTTTTGCAGTGTTTCTATTGGGTCCCGAACCTTAGGGGGCAGCATAGCCTGTGTTTGTATTGGAAATATCATGGACCTGTGATCCATCCTCCACCATTACACTACTCTTGAGTGCAGGAGATTGTTGTTGTTAATAAAAACTTTCACTCTGCTCTTAGTGCTCTAAAGAAGCTAGTGTTAGACATGTGCACTGCCGGAAAATTCATTTGTTTTCATTTCATTCTTTTTTTTTTAAGGTCATTCGTTATGATCGAAATTCGTAAATTCGTAAATTTGTAAATTCGTAAATTTGAAAATTCAAAAATTCTAAATCTGTAAATTCATAAATTCGTAAAATTGAAAATCCGAAAATTCGTAAATTCAAAAATCCGAAATCCGGAAATTCTAAAATTCGGAAATTCAAAAGTTCAGAAATTCGAAAATTCGGAAATTCGAAGATTCCAAAATTTGAAAATCAGAGATTCAGAAGTTCGAAAATTCAGAAATTCGGAAATCAGAAATCTGGAAATTCTAAATAATAACTAGCTAACTAGCTAACTAACATTAACTAACTATTAAATTATAGGTATTGGGATTTCTTTTCAAATTTGGCTGTTAGTGAACAAAGTTACGAACTATCTGAAATAACGAATGTCGCATCTAAACAAATGCAATTAAACAAATTAATAATAATAAAAAGTTTTATTACTATTGTTACTTATTATGATTAATTTATTACTTTCCATTCGTTTAGATACGACATTCGTTATTTCGGGAAATTCTTAACTTCGGATAAATTTGTATTCATTACGCTCACTAAAAGCCAAATTTGAAAGGAAATTCTAATACCTATAATTTAATAGTTAGTAATAGTTAAGTTATTATTAGTTAGTTAATATTTCAGATTTTCGAATTTTCGTTTTTCTTTTGAATTTTTGTTTATTTTCGGATTTTCAAGTTTAGGGAATTTTCGGATTTTTGAATTTCCGGATTTACGAATTTTCGGATTTTAGAATTTCCGGATTTTAGAATTTTAGAATTTCGTAAATTCATAAATTCAAAAATTCGCAATCCAGAAATTCGAAAATTCGCTAATTTGTAAATTCAGAATTTTCAAATATTTGAATTTACGAATATTAGGAACAATTTGTTAAAACGGGTTTTCGTTAATTCGGATATTTACGAATTTACGAATTTGTCAAAATTCATTAAAAAACGAATTCAGAACGAAACCAATAGCACATGTCTAGCTAGTGTGCTTTTAACAGCTTCTATTACAAACCAAGTCCACAGGTTGCTACAAGCAAGGACTTCTGATTCAGCTTTTTAGAAAGGAGTTCCTCAACCTGTACATAGTTTCTGTTTTGGGAGTATCCCACTGAATTCCCTCAACCCTATCCAAGTTCTCCAAAAATAAAAAATAAACAAAAACAACATCCCTAGACTGGTTATTGAGGAAAAGTGTGGCTGAGATCCAGTGGTCACCCAGCCCCGTACTTACCCCATCTAGGTTGCGGACAGCGGACGGGTGGCGGACCGTGAGTGGTGAGCGGTGGCTTCTTTCACATCTCCTCCTCCTCTACATCACGGCGGCTTCCGCCGTGCGTCTTCTCCCTCCTCCACCTAGGCGTCCAATAGGATCGTCTGTCCTTTCAGACAATCAGGTGACGGGTCTCAGGACCCGCTTCCTGATTGGCCGGGAGGAGGTTCAGTGGGGCAATAGCGAATATTCATTCGCTATTGTCATACAACTGGGTTGGCTCGGAGCGGAATGCGCTGCGCACGGAGCCCACCCTTTTTTGAAGCCTATTAGAGCCTCTGGCTCTAATCACGTGCTTAAAAAAAACACCAACCACATTGGAATCCATGTGTCCGGCACCCTGCATGTAGATAAGGGGGCCGGATGCATGGATAGGTGGGGGGGCATGCAACGCCTCAATGTGAAAGCCCTCAGAGATTTCACATTGAGAATGCTGTGGCAGGATTATTTCAGGCGTTATTACAGCGCTATTTTTACCACGAAAACGCAGTAAAAATGCCTCAGTGTGAAAGGGGCCTTAGAGCACTGCTGAGATCATGTGCCTGGCTGCAGGGCAATGCACTGGGGAAGAACCTGGGCAAATCCCAATGTCATCTATGGGAGTAAGCACTATATACTAATGCTAGCAGCATAAGGATAAAAATAATCAATGGGGTTGATTTACTAAAACCAAATAGACTGTGGACTTTGCAAGGCAAGAAGCACTGTGTGCTAACTGGAGTGCTAAGAAGGAAATAGAGGTGCATATGTGCTGCTGTGAAGGTGGACTTCAAAGTGAGCCTGTTACTTGGCCCTGAATGGACATCACAGGTTTGTTTTAAATGTAGGGTCACACCAGAGCTTTTAAGGCCCCTTTCACACTGAGGCGTTGAAAAAACGCTTAAAAATTATGAGATTTTGTACCGCGATTTTACCGCGATTTTACCGCGATTTTACCGCGGTTCCCATTCATTTCAATGGGGATAGGCATTTTTACAGCGCTATTTTTTGCGCCCTAAAGTTGCTCTAAGGCCCCTTTCACACTGAGGCGTTTTTACCGCGTTTTTGTGGTAAAAATAGCGCTGTAATAACGCCTGAAATAATCCTGCCACAGCATTCTCAATGTGAAATCTCTGAGGGCTTTCACATTGAGGCGTTGTGCTGGCTGGGCGTTGAAAAAAATCCTGCAAACAGCTTTTTTAGAGCAACTTTGGGGCGCATAAAATAGCGCTGTAAAAACGCCTATCCCCATTGAAATGAATGGGAACCGCGGTAAAAACACGGTAAAAACGCATAGGCATAAGCGTTATTTTAAAAATTAACGCTAACGCCTATGCGTTTTTACCGCGTTTTTACCGCGTTCGCGCTATTTTTAGCGCGAACGCGTTCAAAACGTGGTAAAAACGCATAGGCGTTACCGCTATTTTTACTGCGAACGCGGTAAAAACGCTGTAAAAACGCGGTAAAATCGCCTCAGTGTGAAAGGGGCCTTAATATTTGTCAAGATCAAAGTATTTATCGCTTCATGCTGATAATGATGACGATGATAATAAGCAGTGATTTTCCATTTGCACTTTTTTTTTTGTTTTTTGTTTTATTATAAACTTGCAAAATTGTATTTGACAAAAACTCTTATATGACCCTGTTCTAAGGGCGAGATCAGTGAGAAGTTTTTTTTTCTTTTCTTTTTTTTTTTCAAATTTAAAATCATAGTCATCATAATCATAATCATAGTGAGCATCTCCTACTTGAGTTGATGAACACTTTTCTATGCAACACATTTTCCCATTTTAACCACTTCAGCCTCAGAAGAATTTACCCCCTTCCTGACCAGAGCACTTTTTGCGATTCGGCACTGCGTCGCTTCAACTGACAATTGCGCGGTCATGCGTCGTTGTACCCAAACAAAATTGACATCCTTTTTTTTCACACAAATAGAGCTTTCTTTTGGTGGTATTTGATCACCTCTGCATTTTTTATTTTTTGCGCTATGAACAAAAAAAGAGCGTACATTTTGAAAAAAAAAACAATATTTTTTACTTTTTTGCTATAGTAAATATCCCCAAAAAATATATAAATAAACAAATTTCTTTCTCAGTTCAGGCCGATATGCATTCTTCTACATATTTGTGGTAAAAAAAACGCAATAAGCGTATATTGATTGGTTTGCGCAAAAGTTATAGCGTCTAACAAAATAGTGGATAGAATTATGGCATTTTGTTTTATAAAATGATTTTTTTATTAGTAATGGCGGCGATCTGCGATTTTTATCGTGACTGCGACATTATGGCGGACACATCGGACACTTTTGACACTATTTTGGGACCATTGTCATTTATACAGCGATCAGAGCTATAAAAATGCACTGATTACTGTGTAAATAACACTGGCAGGTAAGGGGTTAACCACTAGGGGGCGATGAAGGGGTTAAGTGTGTCCTAGGGAGTGATTCTAACTGTGTGGGGGCTGGGCTATCAGTGACATGACAGCAATCACTGCTCCCGATGACAGGGAGCAGTAGATCCCTGTCATGTCACTAGGCAGAACAGGGAAATGCCTTGTTTACAAAGGCATCTTCCCGTTCTGCAGCTCCGTGACACGATCGCGGGACACCGGTGAACATCGAGTTTGCGGGACCCGCGGGCACACTGGCTAGGCGGCATATTCAAAGCAACGTACCTGTACGTTGCTTTGCCTGTCCGTGCCATTCTGTCGACGTATAAGTGCGTGAGCCGGTCGCCAATTGGTTAATCTATATCTACAGTATACAGTATATAGATTCCCATCTGTATGTTCAAATTGCTAGCTAGGTTATACCTACAAGTGCTTTCTATGTTTATGCATTCATTATGTGAAATTACAAATGGACTAAACCTTTAAATTTGGAAATGGCAAAATGGATTGTTTTAAATGTATAGCATCTTCTCATTTTTAATATAATTTTATAATTTGCTCAAATGACCATAATACTAGCTTATAGATGTGATTTTTTTTAATGAAGCAAAATAACATTGCCCTATATTACTGACACAATAATGACTTTAAATGGAGTGCGATGAAACATTAAGCCAAGAGGTGTCTTGTCCATTGTACGCCGTATTAGATCCTGTGCTCTGAGACGGGGCATTGTGCCATTAAGAATGCTAGTTGTATCATTAGTATAAGTGTGCCCTACCATCTCTATAATATAAAAGGTCTTCATATGACTAATTAATTGGCTCATTGGATTCACAGCAGTCGATGGGATACACAGCCCCAATTATAAAGCATAATTATTATGTAGCATGGCTCAGTGTGGTCACATGCATTAACACAATCAAATAGAAAATATGATATGTATGTGAGCTTTTAGAGCTTTTCTACAAGGGTGTGTGAGAATGGCCAGAGCAGGGTGGGGTTGCCATGCTGAGATATTATGTGAAGATTAAGGGATCTATGCATCACAGGGTCTAATTTAACATGTATGAGATATAAATGCTTTTCAAATTACTAAATGGAGTTTTTCAGGCTCATGTTGTGTATTTAAGGGACTATGGGTATAACCGTGAGCTCTGATAAAACTGTTTCATTTTTACCAACGTGTAGTGTAGGGCGTTGTTTTCTTTTTTTTCTTCTTCTAAAGCTTAGTTAGGATTACAGGATTTCATTATAAAGCAACCCCAGGTAGATGTGAAGAAAGAATTTAGCATTTTTTTATAGCATTACCATGATTAGATTTTATTTTTTAATGTCTGGCTGGGATGGGTAGTCATGAATCCTCTCCTGAGTTGTTAAACATTTTTCAAAAGCAGTAGTTTACGACCTATGAATTGAATTGATGCAATGCAATAACAACTCTACTTCGAAACATTACATAGTTACATAGTTGATAAGGCTGAAAAAAGACACCGGTCCATCCAGTTCAACCTGTGGTGTGTGAGTGTGCTTGTGTTTGTCAATAGTACATTGTATATCCCTGTATTTTGTGATCATTAAGGTGCCCATCTAATAGTTTTTTTAAACGATCGATGCTCTCTGCTGATACCACTGCTTGTGGTAGAGAATTCCACATTCTTATGCCCTGTACACACAATCGTTTTTTCCCCTGAAAAAAGTCCGATGGACTTTTTTCAGCGGAAAAAAACGATTGTGTGTGTGCCCCATCGGGCTTTTTTCCATCGGTGTAAAAAAATAGAACATGCTTTAAATTTTTCCGATGGAAAAAAAAACGATAGGAATTTCCGATCGTCTGTGTGGAACTCCAACAGAGAAAGAACCCACGCATGCTCAGAATCAAGTCGACGCATGGTCAGAAGCATTGAGCTTAATTTTTCTCGGCTCGTCGGGCGGTCGGAATTTTGTCTGATGGTGTGTATGCAAGACTGATAGAAGTCAGCTTCATCAGAATTCCGATGGAAAATTCCATCGGATTTTATTCCATCGGAAATCCAATCGTGTGTACAGGGCATTAAAGTTCTGACAGTAAAGAACCCTCTACGCAGTTTACGGTTAAATGGCTTCTCTTCCAATTTCAGTAAATGGCCACGTGTCTTTTTAAGTTCCCTTTCACTGAATAGTTCTTTCTCTATGCTAGGGTCACTAGTATTGTATTTGTACATTGCTATCATATCCACTCTCAAGCGTCTCTTCTCCAGAGAGAATAAGTTCAATGCTTGTAGCCTTTCCACATAGCTGAGATCCTCCAGCCCCTTTATTAGCTTTGTTGCCTTTCTCTGGACTCTCTCCAGTTCCAGCACATTCTTCTTGAGGACTGGTGCCCATAACTGAACGGCATACTCAAGATGCGGCTGGACCAGAGTCTTGTAGAGTGGGAGAATTATCGCTTTATCTCTGGAGCGAATCCCCTTTTTAATGCATGCCAATATTCTGTTTGCTTTGCTTGTAGCAGCTTGAGCCTGTCATCTACTAGGACCCCCAGGTCCTTATATTTTTCCCCTCCAGGGCCAAGGGGTTTCTTCAAAGAGATTGTGGGGTTTCACTTAATAAATGATGAAACACTCTTCAATAGGGGCTAATGGTTTTAGCCCTAAAGGTGGGAAACAAACTGTGGCTTCCCAATGTTTATCCCAAACTATATTTTCTATTAAAGAAGTTGGGTCAAATGCACCAGTTAATTCTTTGGCCTACACACTTCAGTTCCTGGAAGCATAAAACATTCACTTATTTTTTAATATGTCCCTCCCTAATCAACATGTTCTAGTTTTCATCTAAAGGGTAACCACATTCGTGGGGAAAAAAAATAGCAAATAAAGAAAGAATAATATAGCGTATACAATTGCGACACAAGTCATATTGTAAATGAATGTTATTAAAAACTACCTTTTCTTTCAATCTGCAGCCACTGTAATTTTCTGAAAATGCAATGCAATATGTCTACCTGGAGGTGTTCTGTATACAGAACAGGGGCGGGCTGGGCTGGGTGGCAGGAATGCATGGTCCAGTGCAGTGGCGGCCCATTCATTAAGGGCGCTGCCTCCTCCATCATGCCACCATCTATATGTAAAATTGATAGATTCATGCCTTGCATGAATCTATCCATGGCCACAGTGCCCACCCCCTATTTAGGTGTCCGTGTCCGGAGGGGGTGTCACAGTGGCTGCTTTTGATAGGGCACAGTGGCTGCATATGATGGGGCACAGTGGCTGCATATGATGGGGCACAGTGGCTGCATATGATGGGGCACAGTGGCTGCATATGATAGGGCACAGTGGCTGCATTTGATTGGCACAGTGGCTGCATTTGATGGGGCACAGTGGCTGCATTTAATAGGGCACAGTGGCTGCATATGATGGGGCACAGTGGCTGCATTTGATGGGGCACAGTGGCTGCATTTGATGGGCACATTGGCTGCATTTCATGGGACACAGTGGCTGCATTTGATGGGGCACAGTGGCTGCATATGCTGGGCACAGTGGCTGCATATGATGTGCACAGTGGCTGCATATGATGGGGTACAGTGTATGCATATAATGGGGTACAGTGTATGCATATGATGGGGTACAGTGTATGCATATGATGGGTACAGTGGCTGCATTTGATGGGCACAGTGGCTGCATATGATGGGGCACAGTGGCTGCATTTGATGGGGCACAGTGGTTGCATTTGATGGGGCACAGTGAGGCTGCAATTGATGGGTTTCCCCCCCCCCCCACTCTTAGCAGGCACTGCCACTCCACTGAGAAGTGATCAATGCTCAGGTCACTTTTCAGAGACATTTGACCAGCAGTGAGGAGGTGATATCTAATTTCCTCCCTGCCTGTTTTAACCTCCTAAATGCCAGTCCCTCCAGGTAATTCACTTTGAACTCCACCTTATTTCCATTACTCTCTGTAGGTATTAAATGTTCTCTCACCTTATTCTTTGCACATCTAATACATAATGAGAGTTCTGGAAATAAGTTGGAGTTCAAAGTGAATTTCTACACCTGTGGAGCGTTTTCTCTCTCTCTGTGCCGTTAATGTGGAGCGATTTCTCTCTCTGTGTCGGTAATGTGGATCGATTTCTCTCTCTGTTCCGGCAACGTGGAGCGATTTCTCTCTCTGTTTAGGCAACGTGGAACGGTCTTTCTGTGTGCCGGAAATGTGGAGCAATTTCTCTCTCTCTGTGGGCAATGTGGAGCAGTCTCCCTGTGTGTGTGTCTCTCTGCAGGCAATGTGGAGCAGTCTCTCTCTCTCTCTCCCTCTGTGCGGGCAATGTGGAGCAGTCTCCCTGTGTGTCTCTCTCTGTGCAGGCAATGTGGAGCAGTCTCTCTCTCTTTCTGTGCAGGCAATGTGGAGCAGTCTCTCTCTGTGGGGGCAATTTGGAGCAGTCTCTCCCTCTCTCTCTCTCTGTGCGGGCAATGTGGAGCAGTCTCCCTCTCTCTTTGCAGGCAATGTGGAGCAGTCTTTCTCTCTCTGTGCGGGCAATGTGGAGCATTCTCCCTCTCTCTCTGTGCAGGCAATGTGGAGCAGTCCCTCACTCTGTGCAGGCAATGTGGAGCAGTCTCTCTCTCTCTCTCTCTGTGCGGGCAATGTGGAGCAGTCTCTCTCTCTGTGCGGGCAATGTGAAGCAGTCTCTCTCTCTCTCTGTGCGGGCAATGTGAAGCAGTCTCTCTCTCTCTCTGTGCGTGCAATGTGAAGCAGTCTCTCTCTCTCTCTCTCTCTCTGTGTGGGCAATATGGAGCAGATGGATGGTGAGCTGATTCGGTGGTTCAATGGGCCACTTGACTAGACTTGCCCCCCAGGCCTAAGGCTGCCAGCCCTCCCCTGATACAGAATATGTACAGAACGCCCCCAAAAACATAATTTCCTGCTTGTGTGATTGGCTCACTGATTTTCTCCACTAGTCTGCACTAAGATACAAGTCAGATTTTTGGCATCCCCTGCAACATAAAATGTCATTTTTGGTGAGATACTCCCAATAGGAGATCACGTCTAAAGAGATGAAGGCACAGTTGCTTTTCTCATTAGTGCCCTGCAGCTGCTGCAGCTGATTGATAATTATGAAACCACTCCCGTTAGATTCATTTTCCCACATTGACCCAGAGAAACATACAGAGATTGCTTCAGAATATAAAAAGGTAGGACTCTGCAAGAAAGAATGTTTTTTTTCTCAACAAAAGTAGAGTTACTCTTTAAGCTCGAAAAATAAGTAATCCGGTCCAGTCTTACGCAACTGTTAAAAATTATACAAGGTCAAAGCCATCCTAGGTTCCTGGTTGAGATGTAACAGTCTCCAGTATACACTGAGAAGGCTCCTACCTATAACAATCATGCTGCTAAGCTGCTCAAGAATCATTATCACTTTGTAAAGCAGCCCGATGGGTCACCTGGAGCCTTCCTTTGAGGATGGGCAATGAAAGTTTTAATGCCCAAGTACAGGTACTTTTGTGGAGCTACACACGTGTGTTCTCACCTTGTGCATACATGCACACGTTTTTAGGATTGCAAAAATGTGGCCCCACCAGATGACTCTCCGATATAATGACTCTAGTCCCAGTATGATTTGCTGGTCTTCATTTATTTGCCGTTGTAGCATTCCTGTGGTTTTTGGTTATTCTGGCTTGACTTGGACTTGTTCCTGTGTTTCCACTTCCACTTTATGCCTGTCTGTTGACCTTTCCTCATTTATTCATTACTACACTCACCAGTTTGACTTTAGCAAGGCATGTGACATTCAGGGTCCCAGGTAATCGCAATTGTTAGCTAAAACCACTAATGCAACTATCATAGGTCCCTTCGACCCACTACGACAGATTAACACCTTAAGCTAACAGTTGTAGGATAGTAAGGAATCTTTTCTGTTTTCCTTAAAGGGGTTGTAAAGGTTTGTGTTTTTTCACCTTAATGCATCCTATGCATTAAGGTGAAAAAACACCTGGCAATCATGGGCCCCCCAGCCCCCCCGTTTTACTTACCTGAGCCCGTGACCTGCTCGGCTTGTCCCCGGCGTCCTCTTCTTCACGGAGTCTCTGCGTTGATTGGGTAGATTCATAACAGCGCAGCTATTGGCTCCCGCTGCTGTCAATCAAATCCAATGACGCGCCCGCTGGGGGGGCGGGACCGAGTCATACACTCGGCGTCTATGGACGCCGAGTGTATGACATGGGAGCGCGCCTACAAGCTAACCCCCTTGGGAGAGAGCTTCCCAGAGGGGGTTAGCTATTGCGGGGAGGAGCCGAGAGAGCCGCCGTGGGACCCCAGAAGAGGACGATCGGGGCCACTCTGTGCAAAATGAACTGCACAGTGGAGGTAAGTATGACATGTTTGTTATTTAAAAAAAATTAACCTTTAGTTAAGGTGACCAGATTTTTAAAATGAAATCCGGGGACATTTTTTTTTTTTTTACTAGTAATGGCGGCAATCAGCGACTCTCTGCCCATCGCCGCCCGCCTCACAGCCTCACAGCCTGTCAAGTCTTACTCTTCGGGCCCCGGCTACTACTGGGTGGGGAGCGGAGGAAGATCACTCCACCAGGGTAGGCAAGGAGATAAACAGGCAGGCGGCTGACCGGGACTTGAGCCAAGGCAGAAGAACATGCGAGCGGAGCTGAATGGGCATGCACCCGAAACTGAAGAAATATTCCCTCCTCTCCGACCAACACATGATCATCAGAAAGGGGCACAGATAATGGAAAGAAATAGACCCCCCTAAGGTAGTAGGAGCGGCGGAGCAGGGGGGTGTAATTCCGATTATTTATTTTTTAATTCTGCACTGACTGTCTTTGAAATTGAACCAGCACCTGTTCAAATTCAATCCGGGGACAAAACCGGGGACGGACTTGGTCCGGGGACAGTGTCCTCAATCCGGGGACTGTCCCCGGAAACCGGGGATGTCTGGTCACCCTACCTTTAGTACCACTTTCATTTGATTCATGTATTATAGAAAGTCAACTGGATATCTTGTGAAAACAGGACCATAAATTAACCTTCTTCTTATTAGGGGGATCTTATAGTCCAGTGAGTCTCTGTCCACATGTCCTGGTTTTGGTATACACCCATGAGAAACTATCAGCAGTTTGCCAGTTAAAGCCCACTATCTAGTCCTTGGACAATAAATATACTGTAAACATTTTATGAAAGTGCTGTGCCCTGCCATGGGGCAAAAATAGCTTTGTATTACTCATCCAGGCAGATTGAGGGGATCCAGGGTGGGTGTGGCAGAAAACATTTTTTTCCGTTTCCTCAATGGTTGGTAAAACCTGGTTTGAGACCTGCAGTCCAGAGACTTTGTAGAGCTTTTGTAGGGATGAAGTCTCCAATCCTGGGTTCTTTGGGAGCAACTAGCACAATAGTTAAGTAGGTGTGTGCAGGTTTTAAAATAAAGACAAGACTAGTCTTCAGTAGACTTGTGCACAACGGAAAAATTTGTTCCGTTTCGGTTCGTTTCTTTCCGGTCCTGTTGATTCGTAATCATTCGTAATTTTGCTAGACGGGATTTTTCGTGTTCGGACTCATTCGTATTTTTGCAAGCGACATTTTTCGTTGAATTTTTTGTTGCTTTATAATTCGTACTTTCGGTAGAGTACGTTGTTTTTCGTTGATTCTGGACACAACTCCTACTTTCGTAACTTTTTTTGGGTTCGTTGATTCGTAATTTTCCGTGTCTCTCTCACAACGACGCTGCCTATTATGCCTAATGTGCTTCGAATGGATTTGTACTTTTCTAAATACATAGCGGTTATTTGTAACGATTCGAAATCTCGTATTTTACTTTCGTTTTTTACATGCGGCTATAGGCTCCGCCCATGTACACCATTTTGAGAGGGTTCAGCACGGTGAGGGAGAAGCAGAGAGCAGAGCAGAGTGAGTGTTATTGTGCTTCGAATGGATTTGAAATCTCGTATTTTACTTTCGTTTTTTCATGCGGCTATAGCCTCCGCCCCTGTACACCATTTTGAGAGGGAGTTCAGCATGGTGAGGGAGAAGCAGAGAGCAGAGTGAGTGTTATTGTGCTTCGAATGGATTCGTACATTCGTAACTTTTTTCATAACGAATTATGCCGAAGACCTTCGGGCATTCGCTATTTTGCGGTATAATTTATTTCGGATTCGGTTTTATTCGTAATTGCTCTGTTCGGAAATTCGAATGCTTCCGAATGTCCGAAAGTTGCTAAATTCGGACGAATTTTGATTCGTTACGAAACGAATTGCACAAGCCTAGTCTTCAGGGCTCCACGTGACAGACAGAGGAGGTCTTTGCTCAGGAGTCAGGAGGGCTCCACTTAGGAGACAGATGGGAGCTACAAGTTGTATGCACAAAGCTGGTGTGGGAAGAATGTCTGTCTGGAGGATACAAACCAAGGGGCTAAAGTGTGAGGCCAGAGCAGCAGCACTTCACGTGAAAGCTGGAAGGCTAATAAACAGGGATGAGCCGAACACCCCCCTGTTCGGTTCGCACCAGAACCTGCGAACAGACAGAATGTTCGTGTGAACTTTAGAACCCTATTAAATACAATGGACTCGAACGTTCGAAATCTAAAGTGCTAATTATAAAGGCTAATATGAAATTTATTGTCCTAAAAAGTGTTTGGGGACCCGGGTCCTGCCCCAGGGGACATGTATCAATGCTAAAAAAGGTTTAAAAAATAGACGTTTTTACGGGAGCGGTGATTTTAATAATGCTTAAAATGAAAAAATAAAAGTGTCCGCACAATTTATAGTTAAAGCAGCGCAGTGCAAAATTCTGAATTCACCTCTGGTCCTTTAGCTACCAAATGGTCCGGGGCTTAAGTGGTTAAAATGAAAAAATAAAAGTGAAATATTCCTTTAAATTTCGTACCTGGGGTGTGTGTATGATATGCATGTAAAGTGGCGCATGTTTCCCGTGCTTAAAACTGTCCCTGCACAAAGTGTCATTTTTGAAAGAAAAAAAGTCATTTAAAACTCACTCGCGGCTATTAATGAATTGTCGGCTTTTATCAATACATAGAAAAGTCATTGATAAAAAAAAAGCGTGGGGGTTCCCCCAAATTCAATTACCAGGCACTTTAGGTCTGGAATGGATATTAAGGGGAACCCCGCCGCAAATGAAAAAAAAAATGGCGTGGGGTTCCCCCTAAATATCCATACCAGGCCCTTGAGATCTGGCATGGATTTTAAGGGGAACTCCACCCCAAATTTTAAAAAAAATGGCGTGGAGTCCCCCCAAAAATCCATACCAGACCCTTATCCGAGCACGCAGGGGAAGAGGGGGGGACGAGAGAGCGGCCCCCCTCCCTCCTGAACCGTACCAGGCCACATGCCCTCAACATGGGGAGGATGTCCCCATGTTGATGGGGACAAGGGCCTCATTCCCACAACCCTTTCCCGGTGGTTGTGGGGGTCTGCGGGCGGGGGGCTTATCGGAATCTGGAAGACCCCTTTCACAAAGGGGACCCCCAGATCCCGGCCACCCCTATGTGAATTGGTAAGGGGTACATTGTACCCCTACCATTTCACAAAGAAAGTGTCAAAAAATGTAAATAAAAACACACAAACACCTTGGAAAAGTCCTTTATTAAAAAATAAAAAAATAATATAAAAATAAAAACATTCCAACGATGAAATCCAGTGTCCGTGGCGATCCTGATGTCCAGCGCTGTCCGTCATTGGTTGTGTCTGTGCAGACCTGATGGGGAACTTCCTCGCTGTGTTTTAAATGTATAGACCCACCCCTTCTAAAGTTCCCCATCAGGTCCGCTCAGCGGACCAGATGCGGAACATGAGAAGGGGCGGGTCTATACATGTATTACACAGTGAATGAAGTTCCCCATCAGGTCCGCCCCCTCGGTATGTCCGACCCCGCCTACGTCATTGGCCTGAGCGGGGAACTTCCTTCACTGTGTAATTTAAATTTACACAGTGAAGGAAGTTTCCCGCTCAGGCCAATGACGTAGGCAGGGTCTGACATACCGAGGGGGCGGACCTGATAGGGAACTTCGTTCGCTGTGTAATACATGAATAGACCCGCCCCTTCTCTCGTTCCCCATCAGGTCCGCTCAGCGGACCAGATGCTGAACATGAGAAGGGGCGGGTCTATACATGAATTACAAAGTGAGAGAAGTTCCCCATCAGGTCCGCCCCCTCGGTATGTCGGACCCCGCCTACGTCATTGGCCTTAGTGGGAAACTTCCTTCACTGTGTAAATTTAAATTACACAGTGAAGGAAGTTCCCCGCTCAGGCCAATGACGTAGGCGGGGTCGGACATACCGAGGGGGCGGACCTTATGGGGAACTTCATTCGCTGTGTAATACATGTATAGACCCGCCCCTTCTCATGTTCCGCATCTGGTCCGCTGAGCGGACCTGATGGGGAAATTTAGAAGGGGCGGGTCTATACATTTAAAACACAGCGGAGGAAGTTCCCCATCAGGTCCGCACAGGCACAACCAATGACGGACAGCGCTGGACATCGGGATCGCCGCGGGACACTGGATTTCATCGCTGGAATGTTTTTATTTTTTTATTATTCTTTTATTTTTTAATAAAGGACTTTTCCAAGGTGTGTGTGTTTTTGTTTACATTTTTTGACACTTTCTTTGTGAAATGGTAGGGGTACAATGTACCCCTTTACCAATTCACATAGGGGGGGCCGGGATCTGGGGGTCCCCTTTGTTAAAGGGGTCTTCCAGATTCCGATAAGCCCCCCGCCCACAGACCCCCACAACCACCGGGCAAGGGTTGTGGGGATGAGGCCCTTGTCCCCATCAACATGTGGCCTGGTACGGTTCAGGAGGGAGGGGGGGGCGCTCTCTCGTCCCCCCCCTCTTCCCCTGCAGCCGACCAGGTTGCGTGCTCGGATAAGGGTCTGGTATGGATTTTTGGGGGGACTTCACGCCATTTTTTTTTATTTGGGGTGGAGTTCCCCTTAAAATCCATGCCAGATCTCAAGGGCCTGGTATGGATATTTAGGGGGAACCCCACGCCATTTTTTTTTTAAATTTGCGTCGGGGTTCCTCTTAATATCCATTCCAGACCTAAAGGGCCTGGTAATTGAATTTGGGGGAACCCCCACGCTTTTTTTTTTATTTATCAATGACTTTTCTATGTATTGATAAAAGCTGACAATTCATTAATAGCCGCGAGTGAGTTTTAAATGACTTTTTTTCCTTCAAAAATGACACTTTGTGCAGGGACAGTTTTAAGCACGGGAAACATGCGCCACTTTACATGCATATCATACACACACCCCAGGTACGAAATTTAAAGGAATATTTCACTTTTATTTTTTCATTTTAACCACTTAAGCCCCGGACCATTTGGTAGCTAAAGGACCAGAGGTGAATTCAGAATTTTGCACTGCGCTGCTTTAACTATAAATTGTGCGGACATGCAATGTTGTACCCAAACGAAATTTGCGTCCTTTTCTTCCCACAAATAGAGCTTTCTTTTAATGGTATTTGATTGCCTCTGCGATTTTTATTTTTTGCGATATAAACGGAAAAAGACCGTAAATTTTGAAAAAAAAATATATTTTCTACTTTTTGTTATAAGAAAAATCGGAGAAACTCAATTTTAGTCATACATTTAGGCCAAAATGTATTCAGCCACATGTCTTTAGTAAAAAAAATGTCAATAAGTGTATATTTATTGGTTTGCGCAAAAGTTATAGCGTTTACAAACTAGGGTACATTTTCTGGAATTTACACAGCTTTAAATTTATGACTGCCTATCTCATTTCTTGAGGTGCTAAAATGGCAGGGCAGTACAAAACCCCCCAAATGACCCCATTTTGGAAAGTAGACACCCCAAGGAAATTGCTGAGAGGCATGTTGAGCCCATTGAATTTTTTATTTTTTTTGTCCCAAGTGATTGAATAATGACAAAAAAAAAATAAATTACAAAAAGTTGTCACTAAATGATATATTGCTCACACATGCCATGGTTATATGTGGAATTGCACCCCAAAATACATTCTGCTGCTTCTCCTGAGTACGGGGATACCACATGTGTGGGACTTTTTAGGAGCCTAGCCACGTACGGGACCCCGGAAACCAAGCACCACCTTCAGGATTTCTAAGGGCGCAAATTTTTGATTTCACTCCTCACTACCTATCACAGTTTTGAAGGCCATAAAATGCCAAAATAGCACAAAACCCCCCCAAATGACCCCATTTTAGAAAGTAGACACCCCAAAGAAATTGCTGAGAGGCCTGTTGAGCCCATTGAATATTTTTTTTTGTCCCAAGTGATTGAATAATGACAAAAAAATAAAAAAAAATAAAAAAAAAGTTGTCACTAAATGATATATTGCTCACACATGCCATGGTTATATGTGGAATTGCACCCCAAAATACATTTTGCTGCTTCTCCTGAGTACGGGGATACCACATGTGTGGGACTTTTTAGGAGCCTAGCCGCGTACGGGACCCCGAAAACCAATCACCGCCTTCAGGATTTCTAGGCACAAATTTTTGATTTGACTCCTCACTACCTATCACAGTTTCGAAGGCCATAAAATGCCAAAATAGCACAAAACCCCCCCAAATGACCCCATTTTGGAAAGTATACACCCCAAGCTGTTTGCTGAGAGGCATGGTGAGTATTTTACAGCTCTCATTTGTTTTTGAAAATGAAGAAAGACATTTTTTTTTCTTTTTTTTTTTCAATTTTCAAAACTTTGTGACAAAAAGCGAGATCTGCAAAATACTCACAATACCTCTCAGCAAATAGCTTGGGGTGTCTACTTTCCAAAATGGGGTCATTTGGGGGGGTTTTGTGCCATCTGGGCATTCCATGGCCTCCGAAACTGTGATAGGCAGTGAGAAGTGAAATCAAAAATTTACACCCTTAGAAAGCCTGAAGGCGGTGACTGGTTTTTGGGGTCCCGTACGCGGCTAGGCTCCCAAAAAGTCTCACACATGTGGTATCCCCGTACTCAGGAGAAGCAACAGAATGTATTTTGGGGTGTAATTCCACATATGCCCATGGCATGTTTGAGCAATATATCATTTAGTGACAACTTTGTGCAAAAAATAAATAAAAAAATTGTCTTTTTTCCGCAACTTGTGTCAACATATAAAATATTCCATGGACTCGACATGCCTCTCAGTATATAGCTTGGGGTGTCTACTTTCCAAAATGGGGTCATTTGGGGGGGTTTTGAACTGTTCTGGCATTTTATACACAACATTAGGAAGCTTACATCCACTCTTCTAACCACTTGAAGACAAAGCCCTTTTTGACACTTTTTGTTTACATGAAAACATATTTTTTTTTGCAGGAAAATTATGTTGAACCCCCAAACATTATATATATTTTTAAAGCAAAGGCCCTACAGAATAAAATGGTGGGTGTTGCATTTTTTTTCTACACAGTATTTGCGCAGCGATTTTTCAAACGCATTTTTTGGGGAAAAAATACACTTTTTTTAATTTTAATGCACTAAAACACACTATATTGCCCAAATGTTTGATGAAATAAAAAAGATGATCTTAGGCCGAGTACATAGATACCAAACACGACATGCTTTAAAATTTCGCACAAACGCGCATTGGCGACAAACTACATACATTTTTAAAAGCCTTTAAAAGCCTTTACAGGTTACCCCGTTAGATTTACAGAGGAGGTCTACTGCTAAAATTACTGCCCTCGATCTGACCTTCGCGGTGATACCTCACATGCATGGTGCAATTGCTGTTTACATATGACGCCAGACCGACGCTTGCGTTCGCCATTGGGCAAGAGCAGGGCAGGACAGGGGTGCTTTTTTTTTATTTTTTTTATTAATTTTGCTTTTTTATTTTATTTTTAAATTGTTCCTTCCATATTTATTTATTTTTTATCATTTTTATTGTTATCTCAGGGAATGTAAATATCCCCTATGATAGTAATAGGTAGTGACAGGTACTCTTTTTTTGAAAAAACTGGGGTCTAGACCCTAGATCTTTCCTCTGCCCTCAAAGCATCTGACCACACCAAGATCGGTGTGATAAAATGCTTTCCCAATTTCCCAATGGCGCTTTTTATATCCGGGGGGGGCATTCCCTCCCACTGCTTGTAAAAGCAGTCCAGAGGCTAATTAGCCACTAGGATTGCTTTTACATGAAAGCCGGCCGCTGGCTGAAAAGAATTATACCAAGATGATACCTAAACCCGCAGGCATCAATCTGGTATAACCATTCAAAGTCCAGCAACATACCAGTACGTTGCTGGTCCTTGTTGGACATGTATTGTAATCTTTTTTTTTCATGCAGCCAGGTGGCTGAACGAAAAAAGAGATTGATCGGTGGGTATGCCCACCATTAGAATACCGCCCTTCATCCACCCACTTCTAATGATGGGCATACATGCACCATTTATATATGCCGAAGCATGGGGGCATCCTCCCGCAAAAAAATTATGCCGCACACACATGGTCGGACTTTTCCACGAGCATGCCTCAATCGGAATTTCGACCGTATGTACGCGGCATTAGGAGCAAAATCGCTCCTCCGCCCCTGCTGCCCCAATGCTTCGGCATATTTGCTTTTTTTTTTAACTGTGGTGGTGAAATCACCTCATACAGCACTGGAGTCGCAGGGATCAGGCCTGTCTCTGCGAACGCTGCAGTTATGTGTGTTGTGTTTTGCAAGTGACAGTGATCGATCGATACTGCACTTGGGTGGCCTGGGCTGGACGGAGGGGCAAAACGCAGGTGCTAGCAGGTATCTGGGCTGATCCCGCTAACACTGCGTTTTTGGGAACCCTAAACTGCTGGGGACGCTAGTATAGATCTGATCAGATCAGATATTGATCTGTTCAGATACTATACCACTAAGGGAGGTGTATGCTTCACGTGTGGGTGTTAGCATTACTGGCACTAACCTGACGCTGCCTGGGGTGTGACGCAGACCCTCTCTGACGCTAAAACCTAATTGATATCACCCGCCGGGCGATCAGGGGGTTAAACCTTTATTGGGTTATATACGGCGGGTGCCCTGACACTATAAAAAGCAAACTAACTAACCAGCGTCACCCGTAACACTTATATGATGATTACGGGTGAAAGAGTTAACTAGGGGCAATTAGGGGGTTAAAACCTTTATTAGATAATATATGGGGGTACCTGACGCTATAAAAACCTGCGGCGAACCTAAAAAAAATTACTGGCTACCGATCTGCATCACCGACGCTAAGACAGCGATCAGAAAAATGATCGCTTAGCGACAGTGGTGATAGGGGGTGAAAGGGTTACCTGGGGGGCGATCAAGGGGGTTAAACCTTTATTAGATAATTTATGGGGGTACCCGACGCTATAAAAACCTGCGGCGAACCTAAAAAAAAATACTGGCTACCGATCTGCATCACCGACGCTAAGACATCGATCAGAAAAATGATCGCTTAGCGACAGTGGTGATAGGGGGTGAAAGGGTTACCTGGGGGGCGATCAAGGGGGTTAAACCTTTATTAGATAATTTATGGGGGTACCCAACGCTATAAAAACCTGCGGCGAACCTAAAAAAAATGACTGGGTACCGATCTGCATCACCGACGCCAAGACAGCGATCAGAAAAATTATCGCTTAGCGACGGCGGTGCTAGGGGGTGAAAGGGTTATCTGGGGGGTGATCAAGGGGTTAAACCTTTATTAGGGGGGGTTAGGGGGCTACACTGGACCTAAAACTAAATGTAGTGACACTTTTACAGTCACAAATGTCACTGATTGCAGTGATCAGTAAATAAATGGTCACTGCAATCAGTGACACTGTGACTGGGGGCTGGGGGGTGATCTGGGGGGGCCTGGGGGGGGCGATTTATGTGCCTATGTGTGCTGGTGTTAGTGTAGTGTTTGTGCACTAACCTGTGTGTCTTCTCTTGTACGGCGCTCGGTATATGTGAGCGCCGCACAGGAGATGACATCACTTCCTCCTGCTTTCTCTGTCTGTGTAAACATTTCTATTCGCCGGGAGCGATCTCGGGGGGTGGCCAGAATCGAACGGTCGTCCCCCCATCTCGGAACGCTCCCAGACGAATTCTGACCGCTCACTGTACAGAAGGGGGGTCCGATTGGACCCCCCAACTGTACAAAGGCAATCACGTATGCTCTACGTGATTGTGCCTGACGGTGCCATTGTGCCGACGTATATATACAGTGAGCGGTCGTTAAGTGGTTAAGCATTATTAAAATCACTGCTCCGGCCATTTTTAAAACTTTTTTTTTGCTTTGATACTTGTCCCCTGGGGCAGGACCCGGGTCCCCAAACACTTTTTAGGACAATAACTTGCATATAAGCCTTTATAATTAGCACTTTAGATTTCTCCCATAGACTTTTCGAATTTGCCGCGAACACCCCAAATTGTTCGTTGTTCGGCGAACGGGCGAACAGGCAATGTTCGAGTCGATTTGAGAATGTCATCTATGAGGAAACGCGTCTGGGGGACACGCAGTGACGTCACCACGCCATCAGTACGGAAGGAGGGTATTATGCTATGGTCTCCCCCTCTGTTTTTGGTATCTATTTGGAGCTCAACAGCGCTTGATACGGAGAGGGTCTATCTGGAGGTCTGGTGCTGTCTGTGACGGATTGGGGCTAGTTGCAGCTTTACATGCTTGTTTCCTATGGGGATCTGGTAAGGAGCCAATTCGTATATAGGTGGTGGTCACTCACAAATTTTTTTGTTTGTGCACAGTGGTGGTCTTTTTGTTCTATATAAAACGATATCACCCTATGGTATATATATTTTATCTCATCTGATATGGAGCCGTCAGGAGCGTTCCTATATCAGTTTACAGATTGCTTGGAGACCCGGTATATTCCATCCAGGAACCAAAGGCCTAGGCTGGGTTAAAGCCATCTGTATATTACCCTTTGATCTGTGGTAAGGAGCCATTTCACCTACTGGGGATTATTATCCATACAAAGTCGTGTTTGCAAGTGGATTTTGGATTCCTTTTTTATAATTTGTTGGACTTCAATTTTGGGACTATATTGAGACACTTGAGGAGTCTTGTATGCAAACAGAGTTGGCACAGTTTTTCCTTATTTATTTATAATGTTCGAGTCGAACATGAGTTTGACTCGAAATCGAAGCTCATCCCTACTAATGAACATTTATTTTTTTACCAGAGAAATGCTGAAAAACCGCTGCGTGGCAAACCCATGCATTGTCTTCAATTTTGTTTTAATAAAATTGGGCAAGCAAAGCCAATAAAAAGAAGAATTGACTATGTCCTTAAAGCTCTACCGTTTGAAGCTGCTTCTCGCAATATATAGATACAGAACAGATACAGAATACTTTATTATTCCAAAGAGAAATTATTGAATTAATCCCAAAGAAAAATTATAGTTTTTAGTCAATACAAAATCACTTCTCTGGAACCAATTGACAAACTGGTAGTTGGAGGACTAGCATACTTCTAAGAGGTTTCTCCAAGAAAATGGAATAAAATATAGTCTGCTCTTACAGAACACATAGAAAAATAACTAGGAATCTGAAAATTGTGTGCTAAAATTATATATAATTTATTTTCCTCATGGTGCACGGCATCACCAGGAAAATCAAAAACACACTCAATTGGTTTTATATGACCTTACATTATAAAAACCAGATAGTCCTCATTCACCACTTACAACCCTAAATGCCCTGTACACACGATCGGCTTTCCTATGGATTCTAATCCAATGGATTTTTCCATCGGAAATCCGATGAAGCTGACTTCCATCAGACTTGCCTACACACCATCAGTCAAAAATCCGAACGTCCCAAACGCTGTGACGTAAAACACTCCGACAAGCCGAGAAAAATTAAGTTCAATGCTTTTGAGCATGCGTCGACTTGATTCTGAGAACAAGAAGACTAAATTGGTGGGACTTTATATGAGGCACACAACTGAGTAAATGGACCAATCAATGTACACATTATATTTATTGCAAAAGGGGCATACATACACAAATAAGGAACCAAGTAAAAAGGTAAATTGTTATGTTGCTAAATATCAACAAATAAAATCTAAACAGTACATAGAGGTAGACAGTTATCTCAACATATTATACATAGAAAAGGTAAAACACTATATTGATGGGTCTCAATAGATAGATCTAAACGGTTCATAATGGTAGCAACAAATTTCAACATGGTACACATAATGATAGCCTGGAGTATGTAAACCGAAATTGCAATTGTAACATGTAGACATGATAAAAATGGTGGATTGGTACATTAAAATAGAAAACCTTCAATATCATACAGATATAAACCATGGACATTGTAGCATAGCATCGTAGTAGACATGTGCATTTCGTTTCGTTCCGAATCGAAATTCGGACGAATTTTTCATTATTCAGACATTCGGATGCATCCGAATTACCGAATTACAATACTAACGAATTTAACCGAATCCGAATTTTTTCGAATCTAAAAATATTTTTGACCCGACTTTGGGTCCATGTATCTCGGGGTTACTTGGTGATAGAAACCCCAAATTTGGAGATGTTGTAGTGCTAGTTCTTCTGTGCTTGCATACCAAATATGGAGTTTCTATAACTAAGTGACCCCGAGATACATGGACCCAAAGTCGGGTCGCAAAATGTCAAGCACTTTACTGGAGCAGAGAATGACATTTAGCGACCCGATTTTGGGGCCACATATCTCGGGGCCACTTGTAGCTAGAAACCCCAAATTTGGTATGCAAACACAGTAGAACTAGCACTACAACATCACCAAATTTGGGGTTTCTATTCCTAAGTGACCCTGAGATACATGGACCCAAAGTCGGGTCGCAAAATGTTTTCGAATCCGGTTGAAATAGTATCAACATGATTCGAAATTATTTCAACTGCATTTGAAACTATTTCAACCGGATTCGAAAATATTTTGTGACCCGAATTTGGGTCCATGTATCTCGGGGTTACTTGGTGATAGAAACCCCAAATTTGGGGTTATTGTTTTTCTAGTCTATTTTCTATTTTATTATAATCTTTTCTATCCAAAGTTAAAATTAATTAATTAATTAAAAAATTAGAATTCATACTATTCGAAATTCAAATTTATTCTATTCGAAATTCGAATTTCAGAAGATGGTTGTATATTCTTTCTATTTTATTCTTCTAAATTATATTTTTTTCTATTCTGTTCTAATCTTTTCTATTTGAATTATAAATTTTGGAAGAAGGTTATTTACTTACTTATATACATCTGTCACATAAAAAAAAAGATGTGAAATGGCTGTCACGGATGTCGATCGCAAGGCAAGTACATATGCTGTATGTCATTGTCCACTTACCACAACACCTGCCACGAATGCCACGACACCGGCCACGAGTGCCACGTGACCTGCCACGAGTGCCACGTGAACGGCCACGAGTGCCACGTGACCTGCCACGTGACCTAGTTGTGGATTGTCTACTTGCCACGTCACCTGCCACAAGTTATGGGGCTCCTAGCACCAAGTGACCCCCAGATATGGGCGATATATCAAGTACTTTTCTGCAGCAGAGAATGACATTTTGTGACCCGACTTTGGGGCCACGTATCTCGGGGCCACTTATAGCTAGAAACCCCAAATTTGGTATGCAAACACAGTAGAACTAGCATTACAACGGGGTTACTTGGTGATAGAAACCCCAAATTTGGGGTTATTGTAGTGCCAGTTGTAATGTGTTTACATACCAAATATTTTGGGATTTCTAGCTATAAGTGGCCCCGAGATACGTGGCCTCAAAGTCGGGTCACAAAATTTAATTCTCTGCTGCAGAAAAGCACTTGACAGATCGCCCCTATCTGGGGGTCACTTGGTGCTAGGAACCCCATAACTTGTGGCAGGTGACGTGGCAAGTGGACAATCCACAACTTGGTCACGTGGCCGGTCACGTGGCACTCGGACAATGACATACAGCATATGTACTTGCCTTGTGATCGACATCCATGACAGCCATTTCACATCTTTTTTTTATGTGACAGATGTAAGTAACTAACCATCTTTCAAAATTTATAATTCAAATAGAAAAGATTAGAACAGAATAGAAAAAAAATATAATTTAATAGAATAAAATAGAAAGAATATGCAACCATCTTATGAAATTTGAATTTCGAATAGAATAAATTTGAATTTCGAATAGTAGGAATTAAAAAAATGTAATTAATTAATTTTAACTTTGGATAGAATAGATTAGAATAGAAATAGAGAATACACTAGAAAAACAATAGAATAGAATAGAATATAGATACTATCTATTTCATGTTTAATTTTTTTGCAGATTACTATTTTTTACATAAGATCTCCTGCAGACTATTAGCATTTATTTTTTTTTTTTTGCAGATCTCCTGCAGACTATTATTATCTATTTAGTTTTCTCACCAGGTCTCCTGCAGACTATTAGCATCTATTTCTTTTTTTAGCAGATCTCCTGTAGACTATTAACAGCCATTTCACTTTTTTTTTTTTTGCAGATCTCCTGCAGACTGTTAGAATCAATTTCATTTTTTTTTCAAAGTCGGGTCGCAAAATATTTTCGAATCCGCTTTAAATAGTATCAACATGATTCGAAATTATTTCAACCGCATTTAAAACTATTTCAACCACATTTGAAACTATTTCAACCGGATTCAAAAATATTTTGCGACCCGACTTTGGGTCCACGTATCTCGGGGTTAGTTGGCGATAGAAACCCTAAATTTGGGGATGCTGTAGTGCTAGTTCTCCTGTGTTTGCATACCAAATTTGTGGTTTCTATCACTAAGTGACCCCGAGATACGTGGACCCAAAATCGGGTCGCAAAATGTCAAGCACTTTACTGGAGCAGAGAATGACATTTTGCGACCCGATTTCGGGGCCACATATCTCGGGGCCACTTGTAGCTAGAAACCCCAAATTTGGTATGCAAACACAGTAGAACTAGCACTACAACATCTCCAAATTTTGGGTTTCTATCACTAAGTAACCCCAAAATACATGGACCCAAAGTCGGGTCGCAAAATATTTTCGAATCCGGGTTGAAATAGTATCAACATGATTCGAAATTATTTCAACTGCATTTGAAACTATTTCAACCGGATTCGAAAATATTTTGTGACCCGAATTTGGGTCCACGTATCTCGGGGTTACTTGGTGATAGAAACCCCAAATTTGGGGTTATTGTTTTTCTAGTCTATTTTCTATTTTATTATAATCTTTTCTATCCAAAGTTAAAATTAATTAATTAAAAAATTAGAATTCATACTATTCGAAATTCAAATTTATTCTATTCGAAATTCGAATTTCAGAAGATGGTTGTATATTCTTTCTATTTTATTCTTCTAAATTATATTTTTTTCTATTCTGTTCTAATCTTTTCTATTTGAATTATAAATTTTGGAAGAAGGTTATTTACTTACTTATATACATCTGTCACATAAAAAAAAAGATGTGAAATGGCTGTCACGGATGTCGATCGCAAGGCAAGTACATATGCTGTATGTCATTGTCCACTTACCACAACACCTGCCACGAATGCCACGACACCGGCCACGAGTGCCACGTGACCTGCCACGAGTGCCACGTGAACGGCCACGAGTGCCACGTGACCTGCCACGTGACCTAGTTGTGGATTGTCTACTTGCCACGTCACCTGCCACAAGTTATGGGGCTCCTAGCACCAAGTGACCCCCAGATATGGGCGATATATCAAGTACTTTTCTGCAGCAGAGAATGACATTTTGTGACCCGACTTTGGGGCCACGTATCTCGGGGCCACTTATAGCTAGAAACCCCAAATTTGGTATGCAAACACAGTAGAACTAGCATTACAACGGGGTTACTTGGTGATAGAAACCCCAAATTTGGGGTTATTGTAGTGCCAGTTGTAATGTGTTTACATACCAAATATTTTGGGATTTCTAGCTATAAGTGGCCCCGAGATACGTGGCCTCAAAGTCGGGTCACAAAATTTAATTCTCTGCTGCAGAAAAGCACTTGACAGATCGCCCCTATCTGGGGGTCACTTGGTGCTAGGAACCCCATAACTTGTGGCAGGTGACGTGGCAAGTGGACAATCCACAACTTGGTCACGTGGCCGGTCACGTGGCACTCGTGGCCGGTCACGTGGCACTCGGACAATGACATACAGCATATGTACTTGCCTTGTGATCGACATCCATGACAGCCATTTCACATCTTTTTTTTATGTGACAGATGTAAGTAACTAACCATCTTTCAAAATTTATAATTCAAATAGAAAAGATTAGAACAGAATAGAAAAAAAATATAATTTAATAGAATAAAATAGAAAGAATATGCAACCATCTTATGAAATTTGAATTTCGAATAGAATAAATTTGAATTTCGAATAGTAGGAATTAAAAAAATGTAATTAATTAATTTTAACTTTGGATAGAATAGATTAGAATAGAAATAGAGAATACACTAGAAAAACAATAGAATATAATAGAATATAGATACTATCTATTTCATGTTAAATTTTTTTGCAGATTACTATTTTTTACATAAGATCTCCTGCAGACTATTAGCATTTATTTTATTTTTTTTGCAGATCTCCTGCAGACTATTATTATCTATTTAGTTTTCTCACCAGGTCTCCTGCAGACTATTAGCATCTATTTCTTTTTTTAGCAGATCTCCTGTAGACTATTAACAGCCATTTCACTTCTTTTTTTTTTGCAGATCTCCTGCAGACTGTTAGAATCAATTTCATTTTTTTTTCAAAGTCGGGTCGCAAAATATTTTCGAATCCGCTTTAAATAGTATCAACATGATTCGAAATTATTTCAACCGCATTTAAAACTATTTCAACCACATTTGAAACTATTTCAACCGGATTCAAAAATATTTTGCGACCCGACTTTGGGTCCACGTATCTCGGGGTTAGTTGGCGATAGAAACCCTAAATTTGGCGATGTTGTAGTGCTAGTTCTCCTGTGTTTGCATACCAAATTTGTGGTTTCTATCACTAAGTGACCCCGAGATACGTGGACCCAAAATCGGGTCGCAAAATGTCAAGCACTTTACTGGAGCAGAGAATGACATTTTGCGACCCGATTTCGGGGCCACATATCTCGGGGCCACTTGTAGCTAGAAACCCCAAATTTGGTATGCAAACACAGTTGAACTAGCACTACAACATCTCCAAATTTTGGGTTTCTATCACTAAGTAACCCCAAAATACATGGACCCAAAGTCGGGTCGCAAAATATTTTCGAATCCGGTTGAAATAGTATCAACATGATTCGAAATTATTTCAACTGCATTTGAAACTATTTCAACCGGATTAGAAAATATTTTGTGACCCGAATTTGGGTCCACGTATCTCGGGGTTACTTGGTGATAGAAACCCCAAATTTGGGGTTATTGTTTTTCTAGTCTATTTTCTATTTTATTATAATCTTTTCTATCCAAAGTTAAAATTAATTAATTAAAAAATTTGAATTCATACTATTCGAAATTCAAATTTATTCTATTCGAAATTCGAATTTCAGAAGATGGTTGTATATTCTTTCTATTTTATTCTTCTAAATTATATATTTTTTTCTATTCTGTTCTAATCTTTTCTATTTGAATTATAAATTTTGGAAGAAGGTTATTTACTTACTTATATACATCTGTCACATAAAAAAAAAGATGTGAAATGGCTGTCACGGATGTCGATCGCAAGGCAAGTACATATGCTGTATGTCATTGTCCACTTGCCACAACACCTGCCACGAGTGCCACGTGACCGGCCACGAGTGCCACGTGACCGGCCACGAGTGCCACGTGAACGGCCACAAGTGTCACGTGACCTGCCAAGAGTGCCACGTGACCTGCCACGAGTGCCACCTGAACGGCCACGAGTGTCACGTGACCTGCCACGTGACCAAGTTGTGGATTGTCTACTTGCCACGTCACCTGCCACAAGTTATGGGGTTCCTAGCACCAAGTGACCCCCAGATATGGGCGATATGTCAAGTACTTTTCTGCAGCAGAGAATGACATTTTGTGACCCGACTTTGGGGCCACGTATCTCGGGGCCACTTATAGCTAGAAACCCCAAATTTGGTATGCAAACACAGTAGAACTAGCATTACAACGGGGTTACTTGGTGATAGAAACCCCAAATTTGGGGTTATTGTAGTGCCAGTTGTAATGTGTTTGCATACCAAATATTTTGGGATTTCTAGCTATAAGTGGCCCGAGATACGTGGCCTCAAAGTCGGGTCACAAAATGTAATTCTCTGCTGCAGAAAAGCACTTGACAGATCGCCCATATCTGGGGGTCACTTGGTGCTAGGAACCCCATAACTTGTGGCAGGTGACGTGGCAAGTGGACAATCCACAACTTGGTCACGTGGCACTCGTGGCCGGTCACGTGGCACTCAGACAATGACATACAGCATATGTACTTGCCTTGCGATCGACATCCATGACAGCCATTTCACATCTTTTTTTTTATGTGACAGATGTATATAAGTAAGTAACTAACCATCTTTCAAAATTTATAATTCAAATAGAAAAGATTAGAACAGAATAGAAAAAAAATATAATTTAATAGAATAAAATAGAAAGAATATGCAACCATCTTATGAAATTCGAATTTCGAATAGAATACATTTTAATTTCGAACAGTAGGAATTAAAAAAAATGTAATTAATTCATTTTAACTTTGGATAGAATAGATTAGAATAGAAATAGAGAATACACTAGAAAAACAATAGAATAGAATAGAATATAGATACTATCTATTTCATGTTTAATTTTTTTTGTAGATTACTATTTTTTACATAAGATCTCCTGCAGACTATTAGCATTTATTTTATTTTTTTAGCAGATCTCCTGTAGACTATTAACAGCCATTTCACTTCTTTTTTTTTTTTTGCAGATCTCCTGCAGACTGTTAGAATCAATTTCATTTTTTTTTCAAAGTCGGGTCGCAAAATATTTTCGAATCTGCTTTAAATAGTATCAACATGATTCGAAATTATTTCAACCGCATTTAAAACTATTTCAACCGCATTTGAAACTATTTCAACCGGATTCAAAAATATTTTGCGACCCGACTTTGGGTCCACGTATCTCGGGGTTAGTTGGCGATAGAAACCCCAAATTTGGGGATGTTGTAGTGCTAGTTCTCCTGTGTTTGCATACCAATTTTGGGGTTTCTATCACTAAGTGACCCCGAGAAACGTGGACCCAAAATCGGGTCGCAAAATGTCAAACACTTTTCTGCAGCAGAGAATGACATTTTGCGACCCGAATTTTGGGCCACATATCTCGGGGCCACTTGTAGCTAGAAACCCCAAATTTGGTATGCAAACACAGTAGAACTAGCACTATAACATCTCCAAATTTAGGGTTTCTATTACTAAGTGACCCTGAGATACGTGGACCCAAAGTCGGGTCGCAAAATATTTTCGAATCCGGTTGAAATAGTTTCAAATGCGGTTGAAATAATTTCGAATCATGTTGAAATAATTTCGAATCCGGTAGAAATATTTTCGAATTCGGTTGAAATATTTTCGAATGCGACCGATTTTCGAATTCGGACGAAAACAAAACGAAATCCGAAAACGAATTTAACAAATTTAATGAATCTAACTAAACGAAATTAATTAATTAACTAATTAAAACAAAACGAAACTAAACACATTTTTTCCTTTTGCACATGTCTACATCATAGGAAGGCTCTACGCGTTTCATGGTTATTAAATACCCCTCATCAGGAGAAGATGCAGAATGTAGGGGTATCTATGATAAAGTAGAAAATAGATATAAGGTTACCCAACTAGTATGGTAATACAAGAAGGGAAATGTAAAACAGAAGAAAGAGAGGGGACATGAGAGGTCCCAAACGGTCTCACCTATCTGTAGTATAAAGTACGATTATAGATATTATGAATATGGACGGCAACTAAAGGCTAGATATGGTGTGAGGATGATCAAATTCAATTATTTCTATTACTACTTTGTAATATAGTAAAAACTCACCATAATCAGCTTGTCACTTGCCACCAGATGCAGCTTGTTACCTTGCCACCCATAGCCTGCCACCAGATGTAGTGTATCACTTTCCACAGCTGCCTGCCGCCAGATGCAGCATTTCACTTGCCACATACAGTGTGCCACGTGCCACTAGCAGCCTGCCACCAGATTGTGTGCCACTTGCCACCAGCAACCTGCCAACAGATACAATGTGCTACTTGCCACCAGCAGCCTGCCACCAGATACAGTGTGCCACTTGCCACCAGCAGCCTGCCACCAGATACAGTGTGCAACTTGCCACCGGCAGCCTGCCACCAGATACAGTGTGCCACTTGCCACCATATAGTGTGCCACTTGCCACCAGCAGCCTGCCACCAGATACAGTGTGCCACTTGCCACCCACAGCCTGCCCCCAGATACAGTGTGCCACTTGCCACCCATAGCCTGCCCCCAGATACAGTGCGCCACTTGCCACCCACAGCCTGCCCCCAGATACAGTGTGTCACTTGCCACCAGCAGCCTGCCACTCCCTCCAGGACTCTGCCCCACACTGGCACTGATGAGATGCACTAATGGGCACTGATAGGTGGCACTGAGCTGCCCTGATAGGTGGCACTGATAGAGGGCACTGGCACTAACAGGTGGCACTGATGAGATGCACTAATGGGCACTGATAGAGGGCACTGGCACTGAAAGGTGGTACTGATGATATGCACTAATGGGCACTGATAGGTGACAGTGGCACTGAGCTGCACTTATAGGTGACACTGATAGAGGGCACTGGCACCGAAAGGTGGCACTGATGACATGCAATGATCTGCACTGATAGGTGGCACTGAAAGGTGGAACGGAGATGCACTAATGGGCACTGATAGAGGGCACTGGCACTGAAAGGTGGCACTGATGAGATGCACTAATGGGTGGCACTGAGCTGCACTGATAGGTGGTACTGATAGAGGGCACTTGCACTGAAAGGTGGCACTGATAAGATGCACTAATGGGCACTGATAGAGGGCACTGAGCTGCACTGATAGGTGGCACTGATAGAGGGCACTGGCACTGAAAGGTGGCACTGATGAGATGCACTGATCTGCACTGATGGCACTGGCACTGAAAGGTGGCACTGAGATGCACTAATGGACACTGATAGAGGGCACTGGTACTGAAAGATGGCACTGATGAGAAGCATTAATGGGCACTGATGGGCTGCCTGCACTGATATAGCCACCCCCCAAAATAAACAACTAAACCACTTCAGCCAGTACTGGTACACACTTCTTCTGCACAACAATTAGGACTTATCTGTCTGACAGTGACTTCCCCAGCGGGCCAGTGCTCATGGCTTACTTGAGGTTTTTCAGATCCTTCTCCTGGCTCTCACAGCACCGCCTGCACAGCACAGCACTCATTTCGCGATCGAGCCTCACTGGACGCTGGGGACGGCCTCTGGATGACGTCACGCCGACCGGCCGGAACGCCAAGCTCCACCTACAGGGGAGGAGCACGCTTAGCCTCGCCGCACTGGCACCGCCCGCACCGCAAGAGGCTCTGCTCTGCATAATAGCCGCGGCCCGGCGGCCGCGATTAAATGTTGTTCAGCTGACTGATTTAATGGGCGGCCTATAAATGCAGCTGCCTGCTGGACATCATCAATGTCAATGTATTATATAGTGGCCGGCAGCTGACGGCCGGGCCCTGGTGGTGAGAGAGTTTAGGCCTATATTATGATGTGGGCCTGGAGCTGCAGTTCCAATAGCCCCTATGTTAATCCAGCTCTGATGGTGACTCGTCACCATAGGTCTGTTAATTATTTGCAAACCTAAGTTATTCAGTTAAAAAATAGTATAAACCTGTAAAGTAACGTAAAATAATGCTATGTCCTTTGCTTTTTTGCTAAAGCTGTCTTCCCACATGCTCCCAGGAGGGAGAAAAAATATGGACTATCTCGGGAATGATAAACAAGGATAAACTTTGAATAAAAATATAATTTATTACATATAAAAGACATACAGCAAAAAAAAATATGTATATGTATATATATATATATATATATATATATAATATATAAATAAATACATATATACTGTATAAAACATAAAACCTTTATTTAAAATGAACTACACCTATATTTGAGTACCTTCCCAAATAAAATATTAATTGCATGAATGTGGGCATAACTTTCTTTTTTATCACAAAAAGTTGTTAAAGATTCTGTTTATGAGACATCAGGGATCCTTTAGACTCCTGCCTTGCTTCGAAGCTAACGGAGCACAGATTGCGCTCTATTAGCTGCTTCCCCAACCTCAACAGCCAAAGAAAGTAACAGCAGGACCCGGAAGTGATGTAAAACACGTTGCTTCCAGGTTCTTTCTATGTAGGGGAGATCAATGAATGGATGTTAGCTGATCACCTTTCCCTCTGTCTGGCCCCACTGGGCCTGGCCAGGACTGGGTCCATTGATGGAAGAGCAGAGCCCAGGAAACATGTTGGTAGCACATGCATGGCAAATGTTACAGAGGTGCATCAGGTTTCAGAATTATGCAGTTAAGGGGCTCCAGTGGATATTAAAAAAACTGCCCAGCTTTGTAAAATGTTCATTTATTTAATTGTCATACCTGTATATCATTTGGGCCTCCCAGAAATCTGGGACCAAGCAACTGTACACGCCTCAGAAATATGCTGACCTAGGCAGTGTACAGTCCTGGATGGCCATGTGAATGAGCACAAAGAGAAGATTTCTAAATGGTTTCTATGGGTTAACACCAGTGATGGCCCATCCATATGGAGCTCAGGGGCATCGCCCCCCTAATTCATGTGCCCGGCCCGGATCTTAAAAAAGTTGGGCTAGGGGCGCAGAGCACTGTGCCCTAAGCCCACCCAGTTGTGTGACATTAGCGAATAGTCTTAGGACTGCCGGCCAATTGGGTCTCAGAACCCATTTCCTGTTTGGCGAGTAGAAGCAACGGTCCCCGGAGTGAGGAGTAGCTGGAGCGAGGAGCAGGAGCTCTACCCCAGATCCTTGTTATCTGCCTCTTAAAGGGGTTGTAAAGGTTTGTGTTTTTTCACCTTAATGCATCCTATGCATTAAGGTGAAAAAACACCTGGCAATCACGGGTCCCCCAGCCCCCCCGTTTTACTTACCTGAGCCAGTTCTCCTGCTCTGCGCGTCCCCGGCGTCCTCTTCTCCACAGAGTCTCTGCGTTCATTGGATAGATTGATAGCAGCGCAGGCATTGGCTCCCTCTGCTGTCAAACCCAATGACGCGGGCCCCAGGGGGCGGGCCGAGTCATACACTCGGCGGCTATGGGCGCCGACTGAATGACACGGAAGCGCGCCCGCAAGGTAACCCCCTCAGGAGAGAGCTTCCCAGAGGAGGTTAGCTTTTGCGGGGAGGAACCGCAAGAGCCGCCGTAGGACCCCAGAACAGAAGGATCGGGGCCACTCTGTGCAAAACAAACTGCACAGTGGAGGTAAGTATGACATATTTGTTATATAAAAAAAAAAAAACTGAACCTTTACAACCACTTTAAGGTAAGGAGGCCTCTGATCACCACCTTCCCGTCTCTCTCCCACGGGGTTTGCCACCCCTCCCCCAAAATATTGAGCACAAACCGCCACTGGTTAACACAATATGCACATCTGCAACATCACAACCCCCCAGACATCGTGGCCTCCTAAAAGTAATAAAGACATGTTTCCCTTAAAGTGAAACTATACTCTCGCAATCAGGATTTCTTATTTTTTTTTAATGTCCACGGACGTTTTTACAGCCACTTTTATGAGCGTTTTTTGCAGCTTAAAAACGACTCTCCATGTTAGCCTATGGCCTCATGCCCACCATGACGTTTTTGAGCTGTAAATGGCATAGCCGTTTTTAAGCTCCAAAAAAACCCCAGGACCAGTGCGTTCTGAAGCTCCAGCATTAGAGCTGTAAAGACATCAGACGCCGGCAAAGGGTGTTAAATGCGATTTAACGAGGCTTAACGCTGTGTTAAGCCTCGTCTGGCGTTTCTTTCTCTATTAAAAATAAATGGTTCCCTATGGGAGCCCATTGATTTGAATAGAGGTCGCACCAGAAGTCGGATCAAGATGATCCGACTTGCGGGGCGACTCGTGTGTGGAGAATCTTGAAGGGGAACCCTGCGAAAATGAAAAAAAAAATTTGCGTGAGGTTCCCCCCAGGACGATACCAGACCCTTTGGTCTGGTATGGATCTTGAGGGGAACCCCGTACACCAAAAAAAATGGCATGGGGGTTCCCCCAGGATCCATACCAGAGCCTTATCCAAGCACGCAGCCCGGCAGGTCAGGAAAGGGGAGCGAGCGCCCCCCTCCTAGACCATACCAAGCCACATGCCCTCAACATGGGGGGATGGTGCTTTGGGGCAGGGGGGAACTGCGCCCCCCCACCCCAAAGCACCTTGTCCCCATGTGGATGAGGACAAGGGCCTCTTCCAGACAACCCTGGCCGTTGGTTGTCGGGATCTGCGGGCGAGGGGCTTATCAGAATCTGGGAGCCCCCTTTAATAAGGGGGTCTCCAGATCCCGGCCCCCCACCCTATGTGAATGAGTATGGGGTACATCGTACCCCTACCCATTCACCTGGGGGAAAAAAGTGTCAATAAAAAAAACACACTAGACAGGTTTTTAAAGTAATTTATTAGGCAGCTTCAGGGGGTCTCTTCCGACTTCTCCCGCTCTTCAATTCTTCTGCCGGGCTCCTCTGCTATCTTCTGCTCTTCTGACGCTCTTTTGCTAGCATTGGCCCGGTCTTCTCCGCCGTCTTCTTCCCTCTTTTCTTCTTCGATGTTGACACAACGCTCTCCCACGCTGTAATGCCATGTGCGCGGTGTGCAACGACTTATATAGGCATGGGGCGTGGTCACTGGGTGATGTCACCCGGTGTCCCCGCCCCTTATGGCGTCACAGTCCCAGGGCACAATGAGATTGTGACGTCATAAGAGGGTGGGGTCACCGGGTGACATCACCCGGTGACCACGCCCCATGCCTATTTAAGTCGTCGCGCACCGCACACACGCATTACAGCGGGAGACAGTGTTGAGTCAACATCGGAACAAGAGAAGACCGGGCCAACGCTAGTAAAAGAGCTGGAAGAAGATAGCGGAGGAGCCCGGCAGAAGGTACCGGAGAGCAGGAAAAGAACCGGAGAGCGGGACAAGAGGCCGAAGAGAGCGGAGAAGTCGGAAGAGACCCCCGAAGTCGGAAGAACACCCCCGGAGCTGCCTAATAAATTGCTTTAAAAACTTGTCTAGTGTGTTTTTTTTTATTTACACTTTTTTCCCCCCAGGTGAATGGGTAGGGGTACGATGTACCCCATACTCATTCACATAGGGTGTGGGCCTGGGGTCTGGGGGACCCCTTATTAAAGCCCCCTGCCCACAGACCCCAACAACCAACGGCCAGGGTTGTCGGGAAGAGGCCCTTGTCCTCAAAGCCCCAAAGCACCCACCCCCCATGTTGAGGGCATGTGGCTTGGTATGGTCTAGGAGGGGGGCGCTCGCTTGCCCCCCTTTCCTGACCTGCCGGGCTGCGTGCTCGTATAAGGGTCTGGTTTGGATACTGGGGAAACCCCCACGCCATTTTTTTTGGTGTGGGGGGTCCACTTAAGATCCATACCAGACCGAAGTGTTTGGTATCGTTCTTGGGGGGAACCTCAAGCAAAAATATTTTTTACATTTTTGCGGGGCTCCCCTTCAAGATTCTCAGCACACGAGTCGCTGATCCGACTTCTGGTGCGACCTCTATTCAAATCAATGGGCTCCCATAGAGAAACATTGATTTGGAATAGCGAAAGAAAAACGCAGCGCGGGGAAATGTGCATTGAATTCAATGCAAAATGCGGACAAAACGTCCGTGGGCATGAGGCCTTATACTGCTAGCATTAGTAAATAGATAGGAAGGTATATTGAATTTACGTGTTATAAATATTTTTTTCTACATTTCTTCACTTGCTTCCTGGTTTCTGATGTCATACATCCCACGAGTCTTCAGGGGCATTATTTTTTTCTTTCATCTGGAGGAGGGGAGGAGGGACTTTCTCAGCTAAGCACCCCCTCCTGACTGCATGCCAGAGCTAAGGGCAGATTGATTCCAGAAAATAATTGCTACATGAATCATCTGCCCTTACTCAAGATGGCCATGGCTAGAAATTCCATTTTTATTTTATTTTTTTCAAAGTGATTTCTCAATAAAATAAAGCATGGAGACATGAATGGATGGGGGAGTTTGCTTTGAATATTAAAACATTTATTAAATAGCATTTTTTCGGTTTGTGGTGCTCTGATGCTGTGTAGTTCCAATTTAAACTGCAAGTTTTACATTCACACCTTTCAACCTCAAATCTTTTTTTCTTGCGGTAGTCTGCTAAAGGTGCTAAATTCCTTTTTAAACAAACAAGAAAGGACAGGCTAACCTGCTACTGTATATAAAACAAAATTGCAGATATGAAAGGAAATATTTTGTAGACATGCAGTTTCATTAAATGTATTTATCCAAGACAGTTGTTGCTGGGATTTATGGGAATCGTTTCAATGAAATAATTTATATTAAACCTTGAATATCTATTGCAGACAGCTAACATTGTTTCCAATCATGCTGCAAGCCACACTGCTTCTGGTTTTGAGTACCTAAGGGTTAAAAGTTGATGAATGTGCAGAAATAGAGTGCGGCTGATAATGCCGTTTACCTTGATGTCACTAGGATTTCTATTCAATGTCGTTACTAAGGAAATACAGTAATAGGATCCTGTGTTGTGCAGACAGGTCACATCTGTTGTTCTATGCAGCGTGCTTCCATTCTGTCTGCACCCACATAAAATAAAATGAATCAGATGGCCATTGCTGAATAATGGGGGGAACAATGATTCACCAGCTGAAAACTTCCAATGTTCACAGAGGGGTCACAGAGGTGAATAGCATGTCATGAAAATTTGATATTATCTATTTTTTTTTTTGCATAGAGAAGAACTCTAATCCAAGGGGAAAGTAGCATATTGGTTTAGAAAGGGGAAGATGTTAAAGCCCAACTCTGGGAAGCGATACAATTATGCCTTGCAGTGGAACCGTGCCGGGTCTGCGAGGATTGATTGCTTGTAGGGCAGGGGTCTCCAAACTTTCTAAACAAAGGGCCATTTTTGTTGTCCTTCAGACTTTAGGAGGGCAGGACTGTAGCCAGCAGCAGTGTAAATTTTCCTACCATCAGTGGGCATAAACATATAAGCACGTTTGGTATTAAGCGGAGGAATATGCCCCATTGTTGGCATCATTGGGAGGAATAACGTGCCATTGTTGATATCATTGGGAGGAATAGTGCCCCATCATTGGTATCATTGGGAGGAATAACGCCCCATCGTTGGTATCATTGGGAGGAAAAACGCCCCATCGTTGGTATCATTGGGAGTAGTAGTGCCCCATCATTGGTATAATTGGGAGGAATAACGCCCCATCGTTGGTATTATTGGGAGTAATAATACCCCATCATTGGCATCATTGGGAGGAATAGTGTTCCATCGTTGATATCACTGGGAGGAATCGTGGTCCATCATTGGTATTATTGAGAGGAATAGTGCCCCATTGTTGGTATCATTGGGAGGAATAACGCCCCATCGTTGGTATCATTGAGAGGAATAGTGCCCCATTGTTGGTATCATTTGGAGGAATCGTGGCTAATCATTGGTATTATTGGGAGGAATAGTGCCCCATCGTTGGTATCATTGTGAGGGATAGTTCCCCATCATTGGTATCATTTGGAGGAGTAGTGCCCCATCATTTGTATCCTTGGGAGGAATAGCACCCCCATCGTTGGTATCATTGGGAGGTATAGTGCCACATCGTTGTTATCATTGGGAGGATTAGTGCCCCATTGTTGGTATTATTGGGAGGAATAGTGCTGCATCGTTGGTATCATTGTGAGGGATAGTGCCCCATCATTGGTATTATTGGGAGGAATATCACCCCATCGTTGGTATCCTTGGGAGGAATTTCACCCCCATCGTTGTTATCATTGGGAGGAATAGTGCCCCATGGTTGTTATCATTGGGAGGATTAGTGCCCCATCCTTGGTATCACTGGGAGGAATAGCGCCCCATCGTTGGTATCATTGGGAGGATTAGTGCCCCATTGTTGGTATTATTGGGAGGAATAGTGCTGCATCGTTGGTATCATTGTGAGGGATAGTGCCCCATCATTGGTATCATTGGGAGGAATATCGTCCCATCGTTGGTATCATTGGGAGGAATAGTGCCCCATCATTGGTATCATTGGAAGGAATAGTGCCCCATTGTTGGTATTATTGGGAGGAATAGGGCCGCATTGTTGGTATCATTGTGAGGGATAGTGCCCCATCGTTGGTATCATTGAAAGGAATAGCGCCCCATCATTGGTATCCTTGGGAGGAATAGAACCCCCATCGTTGGTATCCTTGGGAGAAATAGTGTCCCATTGTTGGTATTGTTGGGAGGAATAACGCCCCATAGTTGGTATCATTGGGAGGAATAGTGCCCCATCGTTGATATCATTGGGAAGAATAACGCGCCATCGTTGGTATCATTGGGAGGAAAAATGCCCCATCATTGGTATCATTGTGAGGAATAGTCCCCCATCATTGGTATTATTGGGAGGACTAGCGCTGCATCGTTGGTATCATTGTGAGGGATGATGCCCCATCATTAGTATCATTGGGAGGAATAGCGCCCCATCGTTGGTATCCTTGGGAGGAATAGCACCCCCATCGTTGGTATCATTGAGAGGGATAGTGCCCCATCGTTGTTATTATTGGGAGGAATAGTGCCCCATCGTTGGTATCATTGGGAGAAATAGTGCCCCATCGTTGGTATCATTGGGAAGAAAAACGCCTCATCATTGGTATCATTGGGAGGAATAGCGCCCCATCATTGGTATCAGTGGGAAGAATAGCACCCCATTGTTGGTATCAGTGGGTTGAATAGTGCCCCATCGTTGGTATCATTGGAAGGAATAGTGCCCCATTGTTGGTATCATTGTGAGCAATAGTGTCCCATCGCTGGTATTAGTGGGAGGAGTAGTGCCCCATAGTTGGTATCATTGGGAGGAATAGTGCCCCATCGTTGGTATCATTGGGAGGAATAATGCGCCATCGTTGGTATCATTGGGAGGAAAAATGCCCCATCATTGGTATTATTGGGAGGAATAGCGCTGCATTGTTGGTATCATTGTGACTGATGATGCCCCATCATTGGTATCATTGGGAGGAATAGCGCCCCATCGTTGGTATCCTTGGGAGGAATAGCACCCCCATCGTTGGTATCATTGGGAGGGATAGTGCCCCATCGTTGTTATTATTGGGAGGAATAGTGCCCCATCGTTGGTATCATTGGGAGGAATAGTGCCCCATCGTTGGTATCATTGGGAAGAAAAACGCCTCATCATTGGTATCATTGGGAGGAATGGTGCCCCATCATTGGTATAATTGGGAGGAATAACGCCCCATCGTTGGTATTATTGGGAGTAATAATACCCCATCATTGGCATCATTGGGAGGAATAGTGTCCCATCGTTGATATCACTGGGAGGAATCGTGGTCCATCATTGGTATTATTGAGAGGAATAGTGCCCCATTGTTGGTATCATTGGGAGGAATAACGCCCCATTGTTGGTATCATTGGGAGGAATAACGCCCCATCGTTGGTATCATTGGGAGGAATAGTGCCCCTTCGTTGGTATCATTTGGAGGAATCGTGGCTAATCATTGGTATTATTGGGAGGAATAGCGCCTCATCGTTGGTAACATTGGATGGAATAGTGCCCGATTGTTGTTATTATTGGGAGGAATAGCGCTGCATCGTTGGTATCATTGTGAGGGATTGGTCCCCATCATTGGTATCATTTGGAGGAGTAGTGCCCCATCATTTGTATCCTTGGGAGGAATAGCACCCCCATGGTTGTTATCATTGGGAGGATTAGTGCCCCATCCTTGGTATCATTGGGAGGAATAGCGCCCCATCGTTGGTATCATTGGGAGGAATAGTGCCCCATCATTGGTATCATTGGAAGGAATAACGCCCCATTGTTGGTATTATTGGGAGGAATAGGGCCGCATTGTTGGTATCATTGTGAGGGATAGTGCCCCATCGTTGGTATCATTGAAAGGAATAGCGCCCCATCGTTAGTATCCTTGGGAGGAATAGAACCCCCACCGTTGGTATCCTTGGGAGGAATAACGCCCCATCGTTGGAATCATTGGGAGGAATAGTGTACCATTGTTGGTATTGTTGGGAGGAATAACGCCCCATAGTTGGTATCATTGGGAGGAATAGTGCCCCATCGTTGGTATCATTGGGAGGAATAACGCGCCATCGTTGGTATCATTGGGAGGAAAAATGCCCCATCATTGGTATCATTGGAAGGAATAGTACCCCATTATTGAAGTCAGTAAGAGAAATGGTTCCCCATTGTTGGTGTCAGTTGGCAGAATAGTGTCTCATATTAGTGAGAATAATAGAGCTCCAAGGGCCGAATAAAGGCAAACAAAGGGCCGCAGTTTGGAAAACCACTGGTCTAGGGGAGAGGAGAAACGCCTTTGCTTACTTGATCCTCTGTTCCTCCAGCAGATGGCGCCTCCCCATGCTCCCGACTTCAGGAAACTATAAAATTAGCACTTGCACTGGGGCTGTGCCCACTCTGCAAGGGTTGACTTGTTTTGTCTAGGGGAGTGGTGAGCAGGGTCACCAAAACGAGTGTTTCCGATTTAGTGCCAGATTTAGACTTTGATAGGTCCGGGGCGCTTCAGGTTCTGGGGGCCTCTCATACACAGAGTAAGTTTACATTGCATGACAAAACATCAATCTGAGGTCATGCCCGCGCACACACACAGTCATAGTGCTGTATGTGTGGTTCGCTTGTGCTGCCAAAATTCATATTTTAAAAATGATACAATATACTAGTCCGAAGTAAAAAAAATTGCAGATGATGGCTGGCAAAATATTACTTCCCAAGGTACATTTATGTAGCCCCCTGTTCCTAAAGAATAGGGGCTATGTTGTAATTTTTGTTTGGCTGAGCTGTACACAGCTCAGATTGATTGTACAAAGTTTAATTAGCTTCTGTTCCAACTTTGGTTATGTTGTGCATTTCTCAGTGTTGCCAGTAGATGTCACTGGTACCACAGGTCAGAATGAGACATAAAGCAAGCTGAACTGTATTGAATATTCCTTTCCCAGAAACAGCCCAGTAGGAGGTTCTTGGCTGCTGTGCATTCTGGGAGAGGGTATTTATTGGGCAGATGCCATGTGTTGATTCTCTCTCTTACCTCGGGGCCGGCTGGCCCGAGGCTGTGTTGCTGCAAGTTCTGCAAGTAGGCCCAGAAGCCTGTCTGGGGCCTACTAATTCTGAGGTGGTCCTAGGCTGTTTTGCTTGTGTGGAAGAAGCCAAGCCAAGCTGAGGAGATTCCAGGGGAGGACCCTTGCTGGGGAGAGCCAGGATGAACGCTGGTCTCTCAGGAGGGCCTGGTGACTTGTTTGGAGGACGCACCTAAGCTAATCTACCCTCACAGTACTGCCGGATGGCTTAAAGGTTCTGGTACTGTGAAGCTGTTCTACATACATCAAAAGTAACTAACAACTGGCTGCTAAGTCTGCGGGAGAGACTTATCCAGGAAAACACTACCGGCTGCTAGGTCTGTGTGAGAGGCCTATCCGGGTCTCCAAGATTTTTTAAAGAAGCTGTTTTGTCCTTTGGATCTAAGGAATCCATCAGTGATCTGCTAAAGGTATCTGAAACCTCCCCTATTCCTCTATCCTACTGCTTTTTCCAAGTTCTTATTAAAGCATTGAAAAGTACTAAAGTGACTGGCGCCCGCATTTGTTCTACATTTCCCATTATAGCCATGGATTCAGCCCTGGGGTGGATGTAGGCCGCTCCCTGGTCTTTGGAGGTATCTCTCCGCTCCCAGTAGACCCAGGAAACCCTGCTACATTTATTTAAAGAAAGTACTGTTTTATTATTATATTTTTTTATACTATATTTTATTATTATTTAGTATTTATTATTTAATATAATTTTTTATACTGTTTTTTATATTACCTTTGTATAGAGGAGGACCCCTTTTCTCAGGGGGCCCAGGGCAGTTGTCCCTTTGTCCCCCTTATAAATGCAACACTGTTCCTATTCCTGTTTTAGTAACAGCTCAAAATTTGGTATTCTCTTAAGCCTCATACACACGACCGAGTTTCTCATCCAAAAACGACAAGAAAACTGCCGAGAGAGCTTTCTTGTCGAGAAAACCGTTCGTGTGTATGGTTTTTCGTCTATAAAACTGCAGTGAATCTTGACGAAAAAAATATAGAACCTGCTCTCTTTTTTCTCGTCCGGATTCTCGATTTTCTCGTCGTGTTTCTCGTCGGCCTGTTTTGCGACGAGAAAATGGTTTGTGTGTATGCTTTTACGAGTCTTCCAAAAGCGCGCATTCTCAGAATCAAGTATGAGACGGGAGCGCTTCTTCTGGTAAAACAAGCCTTCGTAATGGAGATAGCACATTCGTCCCACTGTAAATTATTGCATCGTTTAAATGTTGCGCATTGAAATCTTCTTTAGAATGTTCCAATAATGAAAACTAAAGAACTTTTTTTGCTGCTGATATTCACACAGAGTTCTGACTAACTATTTTAAACCTTTTTCATGCTGATCTCATGAATATTTAGCTGTATTATATCGAGCAAGATCTCCTTAATAATTATCTTATTTAAATTTTTAATTCAGCTCTTCATTTTAAATGCTTCTTAATTTTATAGTGATCTCCATGTTTTTTTGTTTGATTTTTGTTGTGTCAAGTTTACCCCTTATTTATTTTGTTTTGAATTTTTTGACCTTCAAGGACATTTTTTTGTGTTATCTCTCCCTTTTATTTTATTTGTTAAAATGTATCTGCCTACTCCAAAATTACATTTATAATTAATATAAAAACACATAGTCAAGTATTAACTGTCAAAATAAAAAACATTTATTCTGGTCTATAACAAAATAAATAGAAGGCAGCGCTGGAGAACCTTCTGCCATTTGTGCATCCATGGGACCCCAGAGCACACATCAACACTGTGTGGCCCATAAAATTGGGAGCTTGAGAAGCACAACAGTTGTGAGCACAATCTGATGCTGGACTCCCAGAGGTCAGGAACAGCAGCAGGTGATATACATGTCCCAAGTCTGTGGTACTACAACAGGCTGCCTTCTGTCAGACCACAATGAAGCAAGGCCATCACTTCCTGGTCTTCTTGGCAGCCTTCCCTGCAGCCTTCCCTGAAGCCTTCCCTGCAGCCTTCCTTCTGCGTGTAGCTGGAGGCTGTGCCACTGGAGGTGTACTCGTGTCAGGAGGAGGAGAGGGAGGTGGAGGAGAAGAAGAAGGTGGAGGAGGAGGAGGTTGAGGTTGGGATAGCTGGGCGACCTCACATATGGCCGTATTGGGGGTAATTCTCTCCATCACCCCCTTGTTTAGCAAGGTGATGAGCAGGGGCTTGCATAGGAGGCGTTGCTCCATGCTCATCACCTTAAACTTGGCCTCAACTAGGCCGGCAATGGCCTCTTCAGGGGATGTGTGCTCCTGGAGGGTGGCATGTGCCTCTCTAATAAGGGCCATTGCTGCCTCGCTTGTGGTCCTGTCCCTCCTGGATCTTTTAGGAAGGTGGATGGGAGGCACCTGCGATCTGGTCCTGCTACTTGACCCAGCCACCTCCTGTGTGCCACTGGGCCCAGCCACCTACTGTGTGCCACTGGGCCCTGCCTCCTCCTGGCTCACAGTGGGCCCTGCCTCCTCCTGGCTCACAGTGGGCCCTGCCTCCTCCTGGCTCACAGTGGGCCCTGCCTCCTCCTGGCTCACAGTGGGCCCTGCCTCCTCCTGCCTGACACTTTCCAGACCCTCCTCCTGGCTGATGTCATCCTGTGTAGGAAAAAGGGACATAGTTTTAGTTTCTGGTTCATCACTTTCACACAAATTATAGCTCATGACTGTTGCAAATTGAATGTAAATCAATAGAAAAGACTATTATTTTGACCCCAAACAGATTTCATTCTTCTGGGCCAAATTTGGGCCCACTACTGTCTATTGATATTGAGATCACTTTTTGTTCCCAATTTTGGGGGGGATTCACATATTATCTTATTTATCATGCATTCATTTTCTCACAATACATTTTTTGGGATTCGGAAAATACTATACCTGGCTCCAGATGTCCAATCAGGTTCTTCCAGGATGGCTGCCTCCTCTTACTCCAGAGAAGGCTCAGGTTGGCTGCAGGGAAGTCTGGGGGGAAGACTGGACAGTGATGGCCTTGCCTCAAGGTGGTCGTTCAGAAAGGACATCCTGCTGTAGTACCACAAATTCGGGACATATACATCATCTGCTGCTGCTCCTGACCTCTGAGAAGCCAGGACCTTAAAGCGCTCAGTCCTGTATGTGCCTCTCAAGTTCCCAATTTTATTGTCCACCTGTTTTGTGGTTGCTGTGGGTACCTTGGTATGCACAAATGGGAGCAGGGTCTCCAGCGCTGCTTTCCTTACACCTTTATTCCTGTGAATGGGGTTTTTTGTCTCCCACAGAGCGGGCAGCTCCCTTACCCGGGCTATAAATTCAACCAGGAATTCCCGGTCACTGATAAAAGCATTAATTTTGTTTCTGCAAGCCAAAAAAAAAAAAAAAACAATGTCAGTCACACAGTCTAATCTCCTGTAAATCTGATTCCCCATATATATCCTACAACAAGCTCTAGCCATTATAGGCCACCGATTTCACAAAGTTTAAAAATCACATACCTTTGTTATCACGTCTGTCACTTTTCCTCCTCTTTCCGCACACCGAACGTATTATCGTCAAATGTGTGCTTGCTTTATATACACCACGCATGCGTGAAACTCCGCACACGTCGCTCCGCACACGTCGCCCGCCCATGACGTTCAAAGTATTAACTTTTCCCTGCCCCTTCTCTTTCGGCGCGCAGACAGATATGGCGGAGTCACAGCAGGTGTCTGCTAATTTCTCAAATAACGAGGAGGAGACCAGCAGCCCAGACCATGAAACGTCACGATCAGGGAGAAGATTCAAGGCATCTAATGTGTCTTACGCGGAGATGGTGGACATATTGCTAAAGTCGGATTATGACGCAAAGCATGGCCCGTATACCCACCCTAATCTAAGGAAGTCCAAAATAATGAAGAAAGTAGTGAAAAGTCTGAAGAAAAATTTCAGGGTGAAACGATCAAAGGAGCAGCTCAGAAAGAGGTGGTCTGACCTCAAACTGAGGGAGCCGGAGCAGGTAAGGAGCATTAAGAGAATGCTAGAAAAAAGTAAGTACTTGTCACGTGTTCCTATTATTGTATTTCAGAACTTGCATGTTGCTCCATGTTGTTGCATTTGACAATTGTAACTTACAAAATGTCAGCGTTAGGACTTGTTTTTGCCCAGTAATCGTTCGTTACAGACACATCGTTCGCCCACTATATACGATGTTTTGTGATTTTACAGGGTTCCAAAAATTTACAGAGATGCCTGTTTTTATTGCATAAATGTTAGTACATTGTTGGCTAGATGATGTGTTTTGAAAGAGAATGAAATGCAAACTTTAATCAGTGTAAAGGAGAGGACACTCAGCAGCTGTTTCCACATCTGGACTCTGTAGCACTATAGTGTGGGCCACCAGAACCACCTTTTTAGGGTGCCCCACACAGGTGAATCAGTGCATTTTTGGGGTGCCTCCATGTGTAAAAATTGTCAGCCAAAGGTGAATAGTCAAGAATCTTTATTTTTAAAAGAATGTCTTCATCTTGAAATTCCTCCCAAACAAACACTTGTACCCCACTTCCAAGCAATGTATCATGTTCATTTATTTATTCCCAAATATCTGTGTGCTAAGTATACCTTTTCTTTGATTCTCATAGGGGAGAGAAGACTGGGAGGAGAACACTCCAGGGAGCACAGGAACCCCACACCTTCTAAACAACCCCAACCTCACCAAGAACCCCAACCTGAGGATGTTGAGGAAGTTGAAGAGGTGAAGGAAGGAGAAGTGCAGGAAGGAGAAGTGGATGACGTGGTGGAACTGGTCACCACAACAGGTCAGTATCTGTCACCACAGCTTCAGGTAAGAGATGTAGGCCTGCAGAGTTAAAATACATTTTGTATTTTTTTCTAGGGGATGAAAATGTTGGGGTGAAAGAAAGTACGCGTTTCTCTGCTGACAGTGCCCTATGAATCATACAGCAAGTGATGGAATGTAGTACAGAACTGGACAGAATTAAGCAAAGAATTCATGTGATGGATCAAACCTTTAAAGGCATCCTAGATGTTTTGGGGCGAATTCAATAAGGCACAAAACACCCCATTTTTTGTTTAATATCGTTTTTCCCCCTTTTTTTCAGCTTTTGGACAATCAACCAAGCCAAAATTTGAAGATGCACACAGTGTGTCAACATGTGCCATCTGCCATCAGGGGATTTCTATGAATGGGTTTTGGGGGTGCAACCCCTTCCTCGCATCTCAAGTAGGTGAACTGAAGAAGGGGTTGCACCCCCAAAACACGTCCATTGATCACCCCTGATGGCAGATAGCACATGTTGACTATAGGGATCAGGAGTCAAAATTCCCTTCTTAAAAAGACTCTAAATTGTGTGCATCTTCAAATTTTGGCTTGGTCAGGGGTGCCAATACCCCATATTCTGACAGTCAGAGACACTTTTCAAATAATTGAATGTCTCATATTGCCGATAGGTATACAATGTTGTAGTTTGTTGGATGCTACTGATGTTTTTGTATTTTCTTACCAAAAAAAAAGGCCTGTTTCTGGGCAGACAAAAAAAATTAAAAGAGTGTTCTATTTACCATGTGTGTAAATGTGCACAGAGTAAAATGTTTGCACAACCACAAAGTGTAGCTTCTTTTTCTAATAAGCTATAACCTTATTTGTGATTTTTTTTGGTGTTACTAGTGAAATGGTTGGTATTTACTAAAGGAAAATACACTTGGCACTACAAATGCACTACCCCAGATGATGACTGATTAGTCTAAACTAGTCGGGTGGACCTGTCTACACGTATCGCTCCTGTACCTGAATCTATGCCTTTTATACCATCTCAAATGTGAGTGTTTTGTTACTCCTTCTTGCTATTAAAACCTTTCCAAACGGTATCACGCTATGTGAGCTTTTTTTACTTTCATACGTACAAAATACGGATACCGAGCCTTTTGTATACGCTTATGAACACGTGATCAACATATTAGATGTCCTATGAGATTGAAGTGGAATAAGAAACCCCTCAGACTCCAGACTATCTATATTGGGTTTGTTAACCCCCAAGCTTTTCTCGACCTGAGTGGCATATGCTTCTCCAGGTCTGAGACTTCCGGTAAGCCTCCTTCAACTCACTCTTGGTGGCGGCTTTCACAGCACTCCGTATTTGAATTTCAAGTTTATATCACCAATGAACATTATTATTTGGGATTGATCTTCACTTCACCTTTAAAACAGATGAATGTTTATTTTTCCTTGGACTTTATTTTATTTTGAATATTGAGTCTTCACAATTAATATTTACTGCTTTAATAATTACCACTAATCATCACTGCAACCCCGTTTTATATGTATAACCATAACATTAATTTGTATTTCTGGTTTTTGTTTTCACACTGGTTTTTGTTTTGGTAGCACATTCAACCACGTTTTTTAATTTTATCTATGTATGATTTATTATTGTACTTAGACTAACAAAAAAATTAGCGCTACACTTATATCCACATCTACAAATGCACTAAGACAAACTAGGAGACTGCAAAAAAATGATACAAAATACAGACTAAACCAGAGATTTATTTGTTACTTTATCAAGAAATATTCAGACATGGCCTGGCATAGGAATTGCCCCCCTACCCGTGAAATATTCAAGATATTACTGGCGAACCTCACGGGCATTTTGGGGGGGCAGGCCAGGACGGCCAGATTCAAGGCCCGGCAGGGTATTGCCAGTTTGAAGTCCTGCCTCAGGAACAGTTGAGGCAATATAATTTGGGGATTTCCTTAGAAGAAAATTATGTAGCACACAGCAACAGAAAACAACGTAGTTAATTTTGTACTCCGCCAAGTGAATTGGAGTCATGAAAAGGCAGAACCGGCTGGCCATTATCCCGAAGGCATTCTCAACGACTCTTCGGGCCCTGGCCAGCTGGTAGTTGAACACCCTCTTCTCCGGGATGAGGGTCCTTAGGGGAAATGGCCTCATGAGTTGCGGTCCCAGTCCGAAGGCTTCATCAGCCAAAAACACAAAGGGGAGTCCTTCAACATTCCCTGCATCCGGTGGCAATGCAAGGTCATCACTCTGGAGACGGAGGGCAAACTCTGTCTGGCTGAAGGATCCCCCATTGGACATCCGGCCATTCTTCCCCACATCCACATAGAGGACTTCATACCATGCTGACACCACCGCCATCAGCACAATGCTATGAAACCCCTTGTAGTTGAAAAGTAGGACCCAGAACGGGATGGCGGCACGATGCGGACGTGCTTCCCGTCAATGGCTCCACCGCAGTTGGGGAAGTCCCACCGCGTGCCAGGGGGTAAAGCACTACAATGGAGCTGAAGAAATACATTGGGAAGTGACTTGGCTAGGTGTGTTTGGGCACAGGATAGCATGGCAGTGGCGGTGCGTCCATAGTGGGTGCTGGAGCGCTGCCCCCTCTCTCTCCTGCGCCCGTCACACAGACGGGCATGAACCTATGTATTGTCGATGCCGCCCACTATTCAGGTGGATGGCCCCCTGTTGTGCGGCAGACATCTGAATAACAGCATCTTTTTTTTAAGGGAAGTGCCTATCAGAGTCAACGACTCTGATAGGCTTGCCGATTACAGCCTGAGAGCTGTAATTGCCTTCCTAAAAGATAAGCAGGGGAAGCAGGGGGTTTGCGTTCCTTGGTTAAACACTGACAGGCTCCTCTGCCAATCATGTTCACTGAGTCTGTTTACCGGTAACCTGATTGGCTGATGCAACATCGAGGGCGGAAGAAGACATTGAGGAGAGAAGAATGATGGTGCAGACCAGAGGAAGGTAAGTGCAGGGCTGGGGGGGGGGGGGACTGGCTGCATTTGAAGGGACAAACTGGTGGCGTTAAATAGGCACAGTCACGGAAATGTTTTTTTTTTATTTGTAAAATTTGGGGGTGGACCCCAAAAAATTTGGAACACCAGCCACCAATGATGGAGAGGTTAGTGAAGTGAAATATGCATGGAGGAGAAAAAAGGGGCATTCAAAAGCTTCCAGCATGCATGAGGACAAAGGGGACATTCTCAGCATATTACAATCATGGTAATTAGTGAAGGATGAAAGAAATACAATACATTATCATACATGAAATACATAAAATGTGGTGTAAAAGGAGAAAACTTACCCTCATATAGTCCTCCTGCAGGACTTGGATAATGGCAGAACAGGTGTCTGGGATTATGACGCCCAGAGCCTGGGGGGAGATGCCTGTCGTGAACTTCAAGTCCTGAAGACTTCCCCCTGTCGCCAGGTAACGTAACGTGGCGATGAGCCTCTGCTCAGCACTGATGGCTTCCTGCATAACGGTGTCCTGCCTGGTAATATAGGGGGACACCCTAGCCAACAGATGCTGAAAAACAGGGTCAGACATCCGCAGAAAATTCCTGTAGTCTTCAGGATTATTCTCCACGATCTCCCACAGCAGAGGCATATGGCAGAATTGGTCCCGCTGGAGCAACCAATTCTTGGTCCATGAACTCCTCCTCGCCCCGTTCATGGACTGGTCTTGGTCCAAAACAAGCAGACCAACACCAAGCACACGCACAGCACGAACTCGACGACGAGAACGTACCCGCGACATGGCTAGGAAACGGTCGTCTGATCAGAATGGATTAAACAGAACGCACTTTAGAACAGCAAGGCCTATGAAGAACGAACTGAAATTCAGAAACGAACGGGCAAGAACGCACTGTAAAACAGATACGACCTGCCTACACGCCCTGAAAGACAAGATACGAACCCACAAGCACAAACTGAACCGCAGAAAACGAACTGAAAGCACGAAGACTGAAAATCGCGAATCGTCTCTTCCCTAACTTTTACTTCACACGCGTAAACACGAGCAAAAGCAGCCCAAGGGGTGGCGCCATTGAAATCGATCTTCCCCTTTATACTGCCGTCGTACGTGCTGGACGTGACCGCGCAGAACAACGACGAGATTTGGAATTGACTGTGTGTTTGCAAGGAAAGCTTGACAAGAATCTCGTCGAGAAAAACTATGTGTTTTTAACGACGAGAAACTCGGTCGTGTGTACGAGGCTTGACACTTTCACTCAATGATAATGGTCAACAAAATCATGAGACAATTAGAGAGGGCAAACTCCCTATAAAGGAGACACTAAACTAAAACTAAAAAAGTGTTGCCATCACTTATACCCTAAGCAGTCATCGGTTTACCAATTTTACTTCATTTAACCACTTGACCTCCGAAAGGTTTTACCCCCTTCATAACCAGAGCATTTTTTGCTATTTAACTGGTAATTGTGCGGTCATGCAACACTGTACACAAATCTAATTTATATCATTTTTTTCACACAAATATTTTGGTGGTATTTGATCACCACTGTTTTATTTTTATTTTTTATTATATAGATGAACAAATACCAAAAATTTGGGGGAAAAAAAACAATATTTTCTACTTTCTGTTATAAAACATATTCAATCAAATTATATTTCTTCATAAATTTAGGCCAACATGTATTCTATTACATGTCTTTGGTAATAACCCCTACAGACACTATACTGGTATTGGCGTGACTTACAGTGCCTTGAAAAAGTATTCATACCCCCTGACATTTTCCAAATTTTGTCAAAAACGTAAATGTATTTTTTTGGGATTTTATGTAATAGACCAACACAGTGGCGCATAATTGTGCAGTGGAAGGAAAATGATAAATGGTTTTACATTTTTTTTTTACAAATAAATGTCTGAAAATTGTGGTGTACATTTGTATTCAGCCCACCTGAGTCAATACTTTGTAGAACAACCTTTCACTGCAATTACAGCTGCAAGTCATTTTGTGGATGTCTCTACCAGCTTTGCACATCTAGAGAGTGACTTTTTTGCCCGTTCTTCTTTGCAAAATAGCTCAAGCTCTGTCAGATTGGATGGAGAGCGTCTGTGAACAGCAATTTCCAGGTCTTGCCACAGATTCTCAATTGGATTTAGGTCTGGACTTTGACTGGGCCATTCTAACACATGAATATGCTTTTATCTAAACCATTCCATTGTAGCTCTGGCTGTATGTTTAGGGTCGTTGTCCTGCTGGTAGTTGAACCTTCACCCCAGTTTTCAAGGGGTATGAATACATTTTAAAGGCACTGTATAGCGTGAGAGTGTGGTGGGAAATCTGGTGCTAACTGACACTGGCTGGGAGGGACACTAACTGACTAACTAAGACTGATGTCTCTAGTGACACTAATACAGTCATCAGTGATAATACTGTACTCTGTACTAATGATACTGGCTGAGTAACAGGAGTGATCAGGAGGGCAATCAAGTGGCTAACCGTGTGCCAGTCAAGGGGGTAGCAAGTGTATGAGTGCTACTTTTACTTACAGATCTGGCTGGGGTCTCTCCTTGCTTTCAGTTCTGAACAGTAATTAAAAGCAGTGAGAAATCCAGACAGAATCTGTATGTTGTGCTTACAAACACACACATCTCTGTGCTCTGATTGGCCACAGTCAATCAGCAGGTATATAGACAAAATCATTGGCTGTAACCTGCTGACAAACTCGTGGTGTGTCCAATCACAGCACAGATCATCAGGAGATGTGCCAATGCAAGCCTCTTAACTCGGAAGTTTACAGCAACATTGTCGTGGTGCCTGGGTGAGCCACCCCCAATACATTTACTGCTGGTGGTTGGCAAGCTGGTAAATCTGATAATAGGTTTCATAAATAGCCATGATTGTCACCCAGTCCAGTTGGCTAAGTTGGGTGGCTGTCATTTTACGACTCTAAGTAACCCTTGTAAATCCTCACTTAAAGAGGATTGTTGAGAAAAAAAAATTCCCCTCTGGGTGATCTATGTACATTGCAAGGATTTTAACAAACTTTGTTGAAAATTCCTACCTTTCATAATTCTGAAGAAATAGCTGTTTGTTTGTCTGTGTCCATGTGCCAAGTGAATGTAAACGGGAATGACTTTTTCATTAGTGATCAGCTGCTGCACTTGCAGGGTTGTATTGAGGAAAGTGGCAGGGTCTGCATCCCTTTAGACGTGACTTCCTTTTGGGAGTACCTCACCAAAAATAAAAAAATTGATGCAGAGGATGCCCGAATTCTGACTTGTATCTTAATAAAGACTTCTGAAAAAATCTATGAGCCAATCACACAAGCAGGAAATGACATTTCTGTGTGTACCATCTGTGTACAGAATGCCTCCAGGTTGCCTTATTGCGTTGAACTTTATAGAAAATTACAGAGCTGCAGATTGAAAAGAAAAGATTATTTTTAATCAGATTCAATTACAATATGATTTGTGTAGCAATTATACAGTATATTCTTTTTTTTATTTGCTATTTTTTCCCCAAAAAGTACAGAGACCCTTTAACCACTTACCTACTGGGCACTTTTACCCCCGTCCTGCCCAGGCCAAATTTCACCTTTCAGTGCTGTCACACTTTGAATGACAATTGCGCGGTCATGCAACGCTGTACCCATATGAAAATTTTATTCACACAAATAGAGCTTTCTTTTGATGGTATTTAAATACCACTGGGGTTTTTTGTTTTTTTTGCTAAATAAACGAAAAAAGACAGAATTTAAAAAAATAAAAATAAAATAAAACTTTTTTTTATAGTTTGTTATAAAATTTTGTATCCTTGTATCCTCATTTTTTTTTTCTTCACTGATATGTGCTGATGAGGCTGCACTGATGGGCACTGATAGGTGGCACTGATGGGCACTGATAGGCTGCACTGACATGCACTTATAGGTGGCACTAATAGGCGGCAATGATAGGCGGCACTGATGTGCACTGGTAGGTGGCACTGATGGGCACTTTGGCAACACTAGAGGGCACAGATTGGCAATTTTTTACCTGCAAAAAGATGTGCATTTATTTTGTTTTTTAAAAGGTGAAATTATCCTTTAAGCTACATATGGGCCGCTTGAAGTTGTCCCTGAGAAGCCTTAAAGCTGAAGGAATTTTTATATCTGTACATTCGTCCAGCTTGGAACAATCTACATACGTATGTATGTGCAATTCCTGTGGGGTCTTCGCGGAAGTTAGAAATTACTGCAATAAGCAATGCTATTCCAGTAATCTCCACTAGCTGCCCTGCTACATTGTGAACACAGAAGGCGGCTCGCTCTGCATGGGCACCATTCAGGGAACACTTTGCATGTTCTTAATGAATGCAAAGCATTTTGTGAATGGGCAAGGCGGCGAGGCCACGAGACATCACAATTTCCACCTTGTGCAATCAGAAAACCTTGAAAAATAACTCGAAATTATTAAAAAAAGAAAAAGAAATAAAAATATTATTTTCAAAGGCGTCCCAATATCCTATTTCTTACTTTCCTATGCAGATTGGTAACATATTGTAAGCTTCTGATTACTTTTTTTTGTGTGTGTGGAAAATGCTTGCATAAAAATACACAAATGGTTCGACAATTTTGCAAGCTTTTTTCTCACCATCTGTGTCCTATTGCGAAGCTTTCCCTTCACTTCCCGCCCCATATCCAAACAGAAAGTGAGAGGAAATCCCTGCACATTAAGGAAATTCCTTGGGGACCCCCAGGTCCCCAGAACTAGTGTCCCCATTGGAAGATACTTCTGGGGACAACCCAAAATTTGGGATATACTTTTACTTTGACTTTTTAATGATAATGTACCGCATCCCATACTAATCAATTAGAGCCAAAAGAAGAAAATATTGGGACTTTTTTGGTGCTTCATACAAACTAACATAAATTTCATAACAAAATAATTATTATAATTTTTTTTAAAAGACAAATCCATTTAAAACTATGTACAGTCTTGACATATTCCTCATTATCCCTAATTATACATCAGTATTAAAGGGACAATTCCTGACATGCCTTGCCCGTTTGGCTTCTTCAGGGATACATTGTCTGCTAGTGGTCATAGCAGACAATGTATAGCTATGTATAAAGTCTTGTGGGCCGAGGAACTGATAGTAATATCAGGGCTTCCGGTGTCACTCTCCTGCTCTCACATAAAAAGCGTGGTGCATGACGTCTGGATCCAGCCTCCTTTCCCAGACGACGCCTCTTACGGAGAAACGCAGCATGGGGTGGAGCCAAGGATCCTGACGTCATCACGCTCCCAGCTGATTGGCGCACGCCGCGGCGGGGTTGCAGTGCTATTTTGAAAAGTTTTGTATTTTTCCTGTGCATGGATGTCAGCCTACCCGTTCGTTTCAATAAAGGGTATTTGCTTTTTTACGGACCTATTGCACTATGAAGCTTCTTTATTTTCTCCTTTAAACTGCTACTTATCGCGCTGTACGAGCGTTCCTACGGACCAGGGGTGTACTACATCGCTGACCTGTGAGTGGAGTAAGGACCCCCAGGACTGCATCGCTGACATCTGGACCTGCATTTGCTGAGCCCGTTTGGTCCCCGTAATAGGGACCCACCTGCTCTGGTAAGCCTCCTGTTTGTACATATCTGCCGAATTGAAGTTTAAACCTCCTGTTTGTACATATCTGTGGAATTGAAGTTTAACCTGTGAAGATCTACAATCCTTTGTTAGAAGTTGGTTGCCAATCACATCAATGGACACTTCCTTTCTTTGCTTGTGTAAAGTTTTTTTTCTTTTCTCAGCTGCTGTGATAGTTGGGCAGCAGAAGAGATAGGACTTCCTACAAGTGTGTTTATATACATTCACATATTAGTTCACTTATTGTGTTTTTTATTCACACACATACAATATCACTTTGGCACTTTGGGTTGCCACCCCTAGGGTTGCGCATTTATTTTTATTTTTATTGCATAGTGGTCATAGCACCCATAATTGTCCGGAGCCACGTGGGGAGAATGCAATGTACTCACCATATAGCGCTTTACATTTTGGCTTTGATTTCATTGTGAGGAGTGGGACCTAGCGACTATTGCTGCTACGACTACTAGCGGACAATGTATCCCCTGAAGAAGCCCGACGGGCAAAACAAGTTGGGAATTGTCACTATAATACTGCTGTATAATTTAGGATAAAGAGGAATATGTCAAGACTGTACATGGTTTTAATGGTAATGGTAAACAGGACAAACAGAGAGGATGAATCTCCTTAATGGGGGCACAGACAGCAATAAAACATTTTTTTTATCCCTCTCCACTCTATCCAAAACTAAAAAAAAAGTTACGCCTTTAGTTATACTTTACATTTTTGTCTGCAGAAATGTGTCCCTAATTTTCTTAAGGTTTTATTAACAATTTTTGCTGACAAATTCAGACCTGTGCCCTCTGAAATGTAGCATGGAAAGACAAGCTCTTCTAAAAAAAAAGAAAAAAACTATTTAATTTCATTGAACTATAAATATACAGCGGGTAAAATAGGTATTGAACATGTCACCATTTTTCTACGTAAATATAGTTCTAAAGGTGCTATTAACATGACATTTTCACCACATTGATAACAACCCATGCAATTCATACATACAAAGAAACCAAAACAAATACATTCAGAAATTAACCACTTCCTTACTGGGTGCTTAAACCCCCTTCGTACCCAGACCAATTTTCAGCTTTCAGCGCTGACGCACTTTGAATGACAATTGCGCGGTCATACAACACTGTACCCAAATGATATTTGTATAATTTTTTTTTCCCCACAAATAGAGCTTTCTTTTGGTGGTAATTGATCACATCTGCGGTTTTTATTTTTTGCTCTATAAACAAAAAAAGACAGAAAATTAAAAAAAATATATATTTTTTTTACTTTTTGTTATAATAATATCCCAATTTTTTATTTATTTTTTATATATTTTTTCTCAGTTTAGGCCGATACGTATTCTTCTATTTATTTTTGGTAAAAAAAATTGCAATAAGCGTAAAGTAATTGGTTTGCGGAAAAGTTATAGCGCCTACAAAATAGGGGATAGAATTATGACATTTTTATTATATTTTTTTTTTTACTAGTAATGGCGGCGATCTGCGATTTTTGTCAGGACTGTGATATTGCGACGGACATATCAGACACTTTTGACACTATTTTGGGACCATTCACATTTATACAGCGAACAGTGCTATAAAAATGCACTGATTACTGTATAAATGTGACTGGCAGGGAAGGGGTTAACACTAGGGGGCGATCAAGGGGTTAAATATGTTCCCTATTTGTGTTTCTTACTGTGGGGGGAGGGGACTGACTGGGGGAGGTGACCGATCTGTGTCCCTATGTACAAGGGACACAGCTCGGTCTCCTCTCTCCCTGACAGGATGTGGATCTCTGTGTTTACACACAGAGATCCACGTCCTGCCTCTGTAAAAGCCGATCGCATGTACTTGGCGAACATCGCGGCCGCCAGGCACGCACATCGGCATCACGTGATGCGGAGCGCACAGCTGTTCCCCGCCGCGCGCCCTCGGCAGCACGCGGCGGGATGTAAACAGAGAAGGATGTCCTGGGGACGTCCACCCGGCACTTGAGAGCCACGCTGCAGCCGTCTTTCGGCTATAGCGCAGGTCTCAAGTGGTTAAGTTATGTGTAATAAAATGGACTGACACAGGGAAAAAGTATTGAACACATGAAGAAACTAAGTTGCAAAAAGGCATGGAAAGCCAAGACACCAGCTGAAATCTATCAGTAATTAGAAAACAATGCAGCCCCTTGTCAGTCCAAATTAATATCAGCTGGTTCAGTCTCAACTGATGGCCTATAAAAAGGTGTCTCATTACCAAGGTGTCACACAAGAAGCATCTCATGATGGGTAAAAGCAAAGAACTCTCTCAAAACCTTTGCAACCTTATTGTTGCAAAACAAATTGATGGCATTTGGTACAGAAGGATTTCTAAACTTCTGAATGCTCCAGTGAGCACTATTGGGGCCAAAAAACCTGGAAGTGGAAAGAGCATCATTTCATCATAAACCAGCCATGACCAGGTACTCCTCGTAAGATTTCTGACAGAGGAGTGAAAAGAATTATCAGAAGAGTTGTCTAAGAGCCACTTGTGAAGAGCTTCAGAAAGACCTGAAACTAGCAGGTACAATTGTCTCAAAGTAAGCACTCAACCGCCATGGCCTGTATGCACGCTCACCACCAAGACTCCATTGCTGATTTAGACAAGCCTGTGAAATACTGGGAGAATATAGTCTGGTCAGATGAGACCAAAATTGAACTCTTTGGATGCCATATTACATGCCATGTTTGGAGGTCAAATGGCACTGCACATCACCCCAAAAACACCCCCATACCAACAGTGAAGTTTGGAGGTGGGAACATCATGGTGTGGGGCTGTTTTTCAGCATACGGAATTGACAAACTTCATGTCATTGAAGGAAGGAAAAATGTACCAAGACATTCATAATAAAAATCTCCTGCCATCTACGAGAATGATGAAGATGAAGCGAGGGAGGACATTTCAGCAAGAAAATGTTCCCAAACACAAAGCCAAGAAAACTCACAATTGGTTTCAAAGAAAAAAAATAAAGCTGCTAGAATGGCCCAGCCAATCACCTGACTTGAATCCAATAGAAAATCTATGAAAAGAACTAAAGATCAGAGTTCATAGAAGAGGCCCACAGAACCTTCAAGTTACCAACAAAGGAATTTGTACTAAGTATTAAATTCATTTCAGTTAGCGTGTTCAATGCTTTTTCCCTGTGTCATTCCAATATTTTTATTACACATAACTTAATTTCTGAACTTATTTGTTCTGGTTTATTTTTATGTATGGAAAATTCCGACCGTGTGTATGCTCCATCTGACTTTTTTTGTCGGAATTTCCACCAACAAAAGATTGAGAGCTGGTTCTCTATTTTTCCGACGGAAAAAGATTCTATCAGAAAAAGTCTGTATGCAATCATGACGCGCGCAAACCATGCATGCTCAGAATCAAGCAGAAGAGCCGAACTGCCTATTGAACTTCATTGATCTCGGCTCATCGTACGTCTTGTACGTCACCGTGTTCTTGATGGTCGGAATTTCCGACAAGATTTGAATGCAACACAAGTTTGAGCCAACATTCCGTCAGAAAAAATCCAAATTTTTCTCGTGTGTACGCAGCATTAGAAATATATTTACCTAGAAAAATGGTGACGTGTTCAATACTTATTTTACCCGCTGTATATGTATATATGTATTTTATATATATATATATATTGTGACAGCAGGAAGGTAAAGTCACCTGGTTGCATCCAGGGGGGTAGATATATTTCGCCCAGATTCAGGCTTTACGCCGACTTATACAACTAGGTGGAGAGTTGTATAAGCCCAGCTGAGGCTAGTGGGCTCATGGATGACTCATACCTCTAGGGAGAGTGTGGGGCGTCGTGCAGACAGGGAGTTGATGAGACCAGCTGAAGCTTGTCAGCTCATTTAGGCCTCTATAAGAACTCCCAGATTCATTAGGTGTTAGCTCATGCCTGGAACCAGACCTGTGTGGACTGTCTAGGGAGAGTGAACCCCTGTGCGGTGAGACAAAGCCTGTGTGGCTATTTGCTTGGACATTTAAAACCAGGGACTTAGGGACTAGGACAGCACTAGGCTGATCCCAGTTGTTAGTTAGGAAACCTGTATGTTTAGTCAGAGGTCAAGTTGACCAGGATTTATTTTATTTATGTTTCTTTTGCTTTGCTGTGTTTTGTCACTGTAAATAGAAAATAAACCGCACCTTTTTGATTTTGAAAACCACAACCTCCGTTTGCTGGGCCTGTTTTTGTGTGGGGAGCCCATCCCGGGGGTCACACACACCCGCTGCCGAGCTAACCCCCTCACAGTTGGTGGAGAACCAGTGGCAGTTTTTTTTAAGCCAGCATGGAGGAGATACTGAAACAGCTGGCTCTAGCAAATGCCAATCAACAGCAGACAAATGCAGGTTTGCAAAGGAGCCTTGCAGCCCAGCAGCAAGCTCACCAACAGAGTCTGGAAGCTCAGCAACAAGCCCAGCAGCAATCTGAGGCCCGCTTCATAGACCTGTTACAGAAGCAAGAGCAGAGACTACAACAAATGGAAGCAGTAATGCAGCAACGTCCGCAGACCAGTGAGGAAAGCCGTCCCACTAATACCGCGTCCTTTGGGGTGAGTCGTTTATTGACAAAAATGACTGGAGAGGATGATCCAGAGGTATTTTTGACCACATTTGAAAGGACCGCTGAAAGAGAAAAGTGGCCTGAGGAGCAGTGGGCTGGACTGGTGGCTCCTCTGTTAACTGGTGAATCGCAGAAAGCTTACTATGACCTAGAGTCTAACCAAGCAAAAGACTATGTGATGCTAAAAGCTGAAATTTTGGCAAGGCTGGGTGTCACCCAGGCTGTCCGGGCTCAGCGTGTGCATAACTGGACTTTCCAGCTTGGAAAACCCCCCAGGTCTCAAATGTATGATCTCATTCACCTGAGCAGAAAGTGGCTACAGCCAGAGACTTTGTCCGCACCAAAGATTGTGGAACGTGTTGTAATGGATCAGTTTTTGAGAGCTTTTCCTACTGCCATCCAAAAGTGGGTAAGCCATGGAGACCCAGAGACGGCCGATGGTCTTGTGGATCGTGTGGAGAAATACTTGGCTACAGAGAACCTGACGGCCTCTTCCAGAGACACTCGGACTTTCCACCCTAAGACCAGACCATCCCCAGGGGCGGATAAGAGGATTCCAAGGGGTGAGGGTGGAGAGAGTGAGAGGGTGGGAGCTCTACCCCAAGTTTGGCGAGAACAGCCTGGGAAATCAGCGGCTCAAGAGGCGGCAAGAAGGATCGTTTGCTACCGCTGCCGCAAGCGGGACATATTGCAACCAATTGCCCGCTTGTGGAGGAACCCATGCAGTGTGACTTTCTGACGGGCAGACGTCAGTCGCTGTGTGCGACAGTCGCATGCACTGCCATTCGAGGAACTGAGAAACATTTATGCAAAATGTGTGTTAATGGTAGAAATGTTGTGGTATTGCTGGATTCAGGTAGCCTTGTGACCCTGATAAAGGCTGAGTTAGTTAAAACAGAGGTCTTTGGGAATAGCAAGGTAGCTGTTATTTGTGTGCATGGGGACACCCGAGAGTATCCAGTGACTACAGTGTGTTTCGAGACCCCCAAAGGTACCCTCTCTCATCCAGTGGGCTTAGTATCTCAGTTACCGCATGACGCCATTGTGGGAAGGGATTTTCCGAAGTTCTGGGAACTGTGGGATGATCCTGAGCCCCCCACTGGTGCCCCTATGTACCAGGAATGTGATAGCCAGAACTCCCCTGAGAGTGGTGAGGACTCTCCGGAATTTCCCTTATCAGTATTGGCAGGGGAGACTCAAGAAACTGGAGAGGAGCCCACCTCCTCAGACGAAAACCTACCGTCTGTGGAGTTTTCTGATCTTGAGGTTCACAGGGAAAACTTTGCCACAGAACAGTTGAAAGACCCCGCCCTAATAAAGGCACGGGAAAACGTAGTGAAAATAGATGGCGAGTTAGTGAACCCAGATAATACCTGCACTTACCCATACTTCAGCGTAGAGAAGGACCTACTGTATCGGGTGGCAAAAAGGGCAGAAGAAACCGTTGAGCAGCTTGTGGTGCCCAAACCTTACAGGAAGTTGGTGTTGGAGTTGGCCCATGGGCACATTCTTGGAGGTCATCTGGGGACAGAGAAAACCCGAGAGAGGGTATTACAGAGATTCTATTGGCCGGGGGTGATGAAGGACATAGAAAATTATTGTTCCCCCTGCCCTGTGTGTCAGAGGTCGGCCCCGATGCCACATTTCCGTAGCCCGCTGGTCCCTCTACCCATCATTGAGGTCCCGTTTGAGAGGATCGCCATGGATTTGGTAGGGCCTATAATCAAGTCCGCTAGGGGGCACCAGTACATATTAGTTATAATGGACTATGCCACCCGTTATCCAGAAGCGATCCCTCTCCGAAATACCTCGGCCAAAACCATAGCCAAAGAGCTATCTCTTGTGTTTAGCCGGGTGGGTATTTGTAAAGAACTGCTTACGGACCAAGGTACACCCTTTATGTCCCGGGTTATGAAGGAGCTGTGTAAATTGTTCAAAGTGACGCAATTACGTACATCTGTGTATCACCCCCAAACCGATGGGCTGGTTGAAAGATTCAACAAAACCCTAAAACAAATGTTGAAGAAAGTGGTGGATAGAGATGGAAAGGATTGGGACTGTCTACTTCCTTATCTGATGTTTGCTATTAGGGAGGTGCCCCAATCCTCTACGGGATTCTCCCCCTTTGAGTTACTGTATGGGAGACACCCAAGAGGGCTGTTGGATATTGCCAAGGAAACTTGGGAAAGTGAGAGTTCTCCCCACAGGAGTGTGATTGAGCATGTCGCCCTGATGCAAGACCGAATTGCACAGGTAATGCCCATCGTGAAGGAACATTTGGCCCAAGCGCAGTTAGCACAGCAGAGAGTGTACAACCGTGGAGCCAAGACCCGTACCTTTTCCCCGGGGGATAGGATACTGGTACTTGTCCCTACGGTTGAAAGTAAATTCCTTGCCAAATGGCAAGGCCCCTATGAGATAATGGAAAAAGTGAGAGAAGTGAATTACAAGGTCAGACAACCAGGAAGGCGAAAGCCCGAACAGATCTATCACGTTAATCTGTTGAAAGCCTGGAGGGATAGAGAGTCCCTAGTCGCAGACACTTGGTCACCAGCTCAAACTGGTTGCGTGATTCCTGAGGTTGGAATAGCAGCCACCTTGTCACAACCCCAACAACAGGAGGTTAAGGAGTTTGTGCTTCGCAACAAGGAGGTATTCTCTGAGCTGCCGGGACAAACATCTGGGGTAGAGCATGACATCATTACCCCGCCCGGTGAAAGGGTGAAGTTAAAACCCTATCGGATCCCAGAGGCCCGACGGGAGGCAATACGGGAGGAAGTACAGAAAATGCTGAACTTAGGGGTGATAGAGGAGTCCCAAAGTGATTGGTCTAGTCCCATTGTGTTGGTGCCTAAACCAGATGGGAGCTGGCGATTTTGTAACGATTTTCGTCAGTTGAACAAAGTTACAAAATTTGACACCTACCCCATGCCACGTATAGATGAGTTGATCGACCGGCTGGGAACAGCCCGATACATGACGACTCTTGACCTCACAAAAGGGTATTGGCAAATCCCCCTGGCCAAGTCGGCCAAAGAGAAAACCGCATTTGTAACCCCAGACGGGGCGTTCCAATATAAAAGAATGCCGTTCGGGTTACAGAATGCGCCGGCCACATTCCAGCGGAAAATGGACCAGATGCTGAGGCCCCATCGGAAGTATGCTGCGGCTTACCTGGATGACGTAATTGTCCATAGCACAGATTGGGCCTCACATCTGCCAAAAGTGCAAGCAGTCCTGGACTCTGTTCGGGAAGCGGGGTTTACGGCTAACCCCAAGAAGTGTACCATTGGGCAGGAGGAGGCCAAATATCTTGGGTACACCATTGGGAGGGGAGTAATAAAACCCCAACTCAACAAAGTCGAGGCCATCCAGAGTTGGCCACGTCCCAACAGCAAGAAGCAGGTACGAGCCTTTCTGGGAATCGCTGGGTATTATCGGCGATTCATTCCCCACTTTGCTTCTAAGGCTGTGTCCCTAACCAACCTGATGAAGGGGAAAGGGTCGGTCATGATTAAATGGACCCCCGAGGCTGAGGCAGCATTCCAATTCTTGAAACAAGCCTTATGTAGCCAGCCAGTGTTGTACTCACCCGACTTCTCTAAAGACTTTGTCGTACAAAGTGATGCGTCAGATGTGGGGTTAGGAGCAGTATTGTCCCAGGTCTGGAACGGGGAAGAGCACCCAGTCATTTACCTCAGCAGGAAGTTGAAGTCCCATGAGGTAAATTACGCCACCGTTGAAAAGGAGTGTTTAGCGGTGAAGTGGGCTCTAGATTCCCTTCGGTACTACCTGCTAGGTAGGCACTTTGACATGGTTACGGATCACGCTCCGTTAAAGTGGATGGCTCAAAACAAGGAAACAAATAGAAGAGTGAATAGGTGGTTCCTGGCCCTCCAGGAATTCAACTTCACAGTAAAGCATCGCCCTGGCGTTCAAATGGGGAATGTGGATGCTTTGTCTCGAGTACATGAATGCCTGATTGCTGGTGTTCCAACCCCGAGGTTAAAACAAGAGGGGGGGGGTATGTGACAGCAGGAAGGTAAAGTCACCTGGTTGCATCCAGGGGGGTAGATATATTTCGCCCAGATTCAGGCTTTACGCCGACTTATACAACTAGGTGGAGAGTTGTATAAGCCCAGCTGAGGCTAGTGGGCTCATGGATGACTCATACCTCTAGGGAGAGTGTGGGGCGTCGTGCAGACAGGGAGTTGATGAGACCAGCTGAAGCTTGTCAGCTCATTTAGGCCTCTATAAGAACTCCCAGATTCATTAGGTGTTAGCTCATGCCTGGAACCAGACCTGTGTGGACTGTCTAGGGAGAGTGAACCCCTGTGCGGTGAGACAAAGCCTGTGTGGCTATTTGCTTGGACATTTAAAACCAGGGACTTAGGGACTAGGACAGCACTAGGCTGATCCCAGTTGTTAGTTAGGAAACCTGTATGTTTAGTCAGAGGTCAAGTTGACCAGGATTTATTTTATTTATGTTTCTTTTGCTTTGCTGTGTTTTGTCACTGTAAATAGAAAATAAACCGCACCTTTTTGATTTTGAAAACCACAACCTCCGTTTGCTGGGCCTGTTTTTGTGTGGGGAGCCCATCCCGGGGGTCACACACACCCGCTGCCGAGCTAACCCCCTCACAATATATATATATATATATATATATATATATATATTTTTTTTTTTTTTAATAATTTGTTAAAGTAGTCTACAAATATAATAATAATACTAATAATGTTTCGCGAAACTCACATCTTGAGACGGAAAGAGTGTTATGAGCTTAGTCAGACAAAGAACTTGGGACTAAAGAGGTTAAAAATACAATTGAAATATATCTTTGTATTTTATGAAGACCTAACACATGAAGTTGGACATCACAAGGCATCTGCCATGTTAGCCCAGGTGTGACACCAGGTGGTGGAAGTCCATTTTTGTGTATGATTGAAAATGGAAGCGATGATCAATCTGTAAACTCTTTGGAAAGATAATACATCTGAAAGACAGAGAAGGAGAAATATGTGAAGGCAGGATCTTACAGAAGAACAGTCAATAACCTTCATTTCAAAGTGGTAGGAAGGGAAAGGGAAGGAATATCCCTCAAAGGGCAGCCAGTTGAGCATCAAAGGTAAAATGTAGCCAAACAGTATTGGAAATATTGGCAGGATTAGACCTGAAAATCTGATCCACTTCAGTAGAGAAGATCTTAAAATGATATCTGAATTAGTGCTCAAGCATCCAAGAAAGACAGTGGAAGAGAAATAATGTTCATGTGAATTATTATATAAAGCACCATGCCTTTAAATGTTTTTCAATTAAATCAAATAAAGCACTAACGGAACATCGCCCATTTAATGGGTACTTTGATGATAATATCCTCTGCTGGAAATGATCATTCTACAACCCTCTGTGCTGCTTTAGCAGATAAGACAGTAGCCTCAACTAAGCAAATATGAAGGGTCACAACCTTAAAGGATCACTAAAGCTTCGTTTTTTTTTTAATAACAAACATGTTTTACTTACCTCCACTGTGCAGCTCGTTTTGCACAGAGTGACCCCAAACCTGGTCTTCTGGGGTCCCTCGGCGGCTTTCTCAGCTCCTCCCCCCCCCGCAAGAACTTTCCACCTTCATGCGAGCTTGCATGGTGGAAAGTTCTTGTGGGAGCGCTCCTGTGATACAGCCGGCCTCCATAGCCGCTCACTGTATCACTCGGCCCCGCCCCCCGGCGCGCCTTATTGGATATGATTGACAGCAGCGTGAGCCAATGGCTGCGCTGCTTTCAATCAACCAATGAATGAGCCGAAAAGCCGACCGAGAAGCCTACGCGTTGACGGCGCCTTACTTTCGAGGAGTCAGGTAAGTAAACGGGGGCTCGGGGGAGCCGCTAATGCTCTGATGTTTTTTCACCTTACTGCATAGAATGCAGTAAGGTGAAAAAACATGAACCTTTACAACCCCTTTAACCAGATACATTTGTATTAACTTATATTCAAAAATATGACAAAATAGAAAATGACACCATGTGGTATTATTCAAATTATCATATGCGGCGCTCCTATCAATATTTAAATTGACACGGTTCACTATTGTCCCAAAGACAACGGTTTTTAAAGGTACACCAGGTGTATGCGATAAATCCTCAGGGCAAAGTTCGAATTATCACATGTAAAAATGATCACAATAACGTCTACGGAATGTGCACCTTCCTCCAGATCACTTCAAATAGGTGTTTCAAAACTCCCCATAGGGATTGCACTCACCAGAAATCAGAAGGTAACAGGCTCATACGAAATCCAAAAGGAAATCCAAACGAGAGATGTCTCCTGCGTGTGTCCTTTTCATAGAGATATTCAAGCTTCCTTCCCATGTGTTCATCTTAGAGGGCTTAACTTACTTTGCCTTTCAAAAATGAGCTTAAAAACTGCTACTTATGCTCCTTTTCAGATATAAAGAAGAACGACTAAGGCTGGGTTCACACTTGTGCGACACGACATCTGTCCTACTTTGGATCCGACTTTGCCCTGCGACATGAAGCCGACATATGTCCGACTTTCAATGAACGGGGATCCGACTTGGATCCCCGCCAATAGCAGGCACTGTGTTTGGTATGAATCTTGAGGGGGAACTCCAGGCCAAATTTTAAATAAAAAACCGGCATGGGTTCCCCCTCCAGGAGCATACCAGGCCCTTGGGTCTGGTCTGGATTTGAAGGGGCGCCCCTACGCCGAAAAACCGGCGTGGGGTCCCCCCACAATCCAAACCCGACCCTTATCCGAGCACACAACCTGGCAGGCCGCAGGGGAAAAGGGGGGACGAGAGAGCGGCCCCCCCTCCCTCCTGAACCGTACCAGGCCGCATTCCCTCAACATGGGGGGTTTGGTGCTCTGGGGCAGGGGGGCGACCTGCGGCCCCCCCACCCCAGAGCACCCTGCCCCCATGCTGATGAGGACAGGGCCTCTTCCCGACAACCCTGGCCGTTGGTTGTCGGGGTCTGCGGGCGGGGGGCTTATCGGAATCCGGGAGCCTCCTTTAATAAAGGGGCCCCTGGATCCCGCCCCCCCACCCTATGTGAATGAGTATGGGGTACATCGTACCCCTACCCATTCATCTGGTGGAAAAAAAATGCAATAAAAAAAACACACAGCTTTTTAAAGAATTTTATTGCACAGCTCCGGGGGTCTTCTTCCGACTTCGGGGGTCTCCGGTTCTTCTCCCGCCCACCGGTTCTTTCTTCCGCCGGGCCTCCGCTAACTTCTTTTTAGCTCTTTTGCTAACAGAGGCCCGGTCTTCTCCGTCGTCTCGTCCGGCTCTCCGTTGTCCTTCTGCCGGCCCCTCCACTAACTTCTTTAGCTCTCTTGCTAGTGGAGGGGCACGGTCTTCCCGTCGGCGTCTTCTTCCCTCTTCTCCTCCTCGATGTTGACGCGTCGCTTCCTCCCGCTGTAATACTGGCTCTCCGCTCCGCATTAATATAGGCTTCTCATGACGTCACAGTCACATGTTCCGGGGCACATGGCCCCGGAGCATGTGACTGTGACGTCATGGGAACATGTGACTGTGACGTCATGAGAAGCCTATATTAATGCGGAGCGGAGCGGACAGCCAGTATTACAGCGGGAGGAAGCGACGCGTCAACATCGAGGAGGAGAAGAGAGAAGAAGACGGCGACGGCGACGACAGGAAGACCAGCCCCTCAACTAGCGAAAGAGCTACCAAGAAGTTAGTGGAGGGGCCGGCAGAAGGACAACGGAGAGCCGGACGAGAAGACGGAGAAGTCCGGGCCTCCGTTAGCAAAAGAGCTAAAAAGAAGTTAGCGGAGGCCCGGCGGAAGAAAGAACCGGAGAGTGGGAGAAGAACCGGAGACCCCCGAAGTCGGAAGAAGACCCCCGGAGCTGTGCAATAAAATTCTTTAAAAAGCTGTGTGTTTTTTTTATTGCATTTTTTTTCCACCAGGTGAATGGGTAGGGGTACGATGTACCCCATACTCATTCACATAGGGTGGGGGGCCGGGATCTGGGGGCCCCCTTATTGAAGGGGGCTCCCGGATTCCGATAAGCCCCCCGCCCGCAGACCCCGACAACCAACGGCCAGGGTTGTCGGGAAGAGGCCCTGTCCTCATCAACATGGGGGCAGGGTGCTCTGGGGTGGGCGGGCCGCAGGTCGCCCCCCTGCCCCAGAGCACCAAACCCCCCATGTTGAGGGCATGCGGCCTGGTACGGTTCAGGAGGGAGGGGGGGCCGCTCTCTCGTCCCCCCCTTTTCCCCTGCGGCCTGCCAGGTTGTGTGCTCGGATAAGGGTTTGGATTGTGGGGGGACCCCCACGCCGATTTTTCGGCGTAGGGGGTTCTCCTTCAAATCCAGACCAGACCCAAGGGCCTGGCATGCCTCTGGAGGGGGAACCCATGCCGGTTTTTAATTTAAAATTTGGCGTGGATTTCCCCCTCAAGAGCAGTACAGCACAAGTCACATGCCAAAGTCGGATCATGCAAGACTGCGGTACGACTTTGATCCGACTTCAATGATAGTCAATGGGCTGAAGTCGGATCAAAGTCGGACCAAAGTAGTACAGGGAGCATTCTCAAAGTCGGACCGACATGTGTCGGACCAGTTAGGACGGCTCCCATAGGGAAACATTGATCTTCACACGTCATGCGACATGAGCTCCCAATGTCGGAGCGTTTGTCGCCCCAGTGTGAACCAGGCCTAAGGGTTGGGACTTTGAATGAAGCAGGCAGGTGTAAGCAATTTAATCTTATTGGAAATCGATGATAAGTTGCATGAGGTTAATCATGAGAACAAAGAAACCAATAATTCATTCAGTAGATATACATACAGCAATAACAATTTGCCACACAATAGTACAATTCACAAATCACATGGTACAGGTGACCATAAGGTAAAACATATAGTGGGCATAAAAACATGGCATATAATAGCTCTATGCATTTCGTGGATTCATCCACTCTTCAGGAGCATGCGCATGGAAAACTGAAAGCTGTTGTATAATGGTAATAAAAATATGTGTAAGGTCTGACCCTGTCACGGAAAAATGAAATTAAAATAGGGATAATATTGCCTAGGATAGACCCCCCAAAACCACTCTCAACAGTACTTACATTGTCTGTGTCTAAGCAGTAATGTGGTGCCATATGAATGAGAAAACCCCTAGGAGTGTCGCTGGTGGGAGCTGAGGTGGTTATGGCAGGCAGGACTCAAAACAAGGATGGTTTCCAGGGAAAGATTCCAAAAGGTAGGGTCAAGAATGACCACAAGTGCTAGAAACAAAAGTAAAGTGAGAAAATAGATTAAAAAACTCATACTATGTGATATAATGGGTCATCTGCCCTAAACCTAGTAAGGGATAGGGTAATAAGATGCTAATGAGTGTATAGGTATGGTTAAGTTAGTGAGAGTAAAAGGTAAAATTAATAGGAAGGTGAAAAGCATAGAAGATTGAGAAACCATGTTGCCCAAGGGAGGCACTCTCACTAACTTAACCATACCTATACACTCATTAGCATCTTATCACATAGTATGAGTTTTTTAGTCTATTTTCTCACTTTACTTTTGTTTTTAGCACTTGTGGTCATTCTTGACCCTACCTTTTGGAATCTTTCCCTGGAAACCATCCTTTGAGTTGGTTTGGTATGAGAAATGGCCCTTCCCAAACAAACAGGATATTGCTCAAAACCTGTAGGTCAGGGGTGTCCAAACTTTTTTCAAAGAGGGCCAGATTTGATGAAGTGAACATGCTTGAGGGCCGACCATTTTGCCTGACATTCGTTAAACCATTAAAATTCGATCTAAGTGTGTTCCTCCGAGCACTAATACACTGCCCAACAAGAATTCTCTTGCCTTTGTGGCCTTGTGTGGTGAAGAGATGAGCTTGGGCGTGTTATTTTGATATACCGTATTTATCAGCTTATAACATGCACCTTCAATTTAAAAAAGGAAGTTTCAGGAAACAAAAACCTTAAATTTTAAATAAATAACTGTGAAGCAAAATAAGGGTCAGTGCCCATCAATGCAGCCTAATCAGTGCCCATCTGCAGCCTCACCGTATTGCCATGAATGCAGCACCCTCCGTATTGCCATGAATGCAGCACCCTCTGTATTGCCATGAATGCAGCACCCTCCGTATTGCCATGAATGCAGCACCCACCGTATTGCCATGAATGCAGCACCCACTGTATTGTCATGAATGCAGCAACCACCGTATTGCCATGAATGCAGCACCCACTAAATTGCCATGAATGCAGCACCCACTAAATTGCCATGAATGCAGCAACCACCGTATTGCCATGAATGCAGCACCCACTAAATTGCCATGAATGCAGCACCCATTGTATTGCCATGAATGCAGCACTCACCGTATTGCCATGAATGCAGCACTCACCGTATTGCCATGAATGCAGCACCCACTAAATTGCCATAATTGCAGCACCCATTGTATTGCCATGAATGCAGCACTCACTAAATTGCCATGAATGCAGCACCCACTAAATTGCCATGAATGCAGCAACCACCGTATTGCCATGAATGCAGCACCCACTAAATTGCCATGAATGCAGCACCCACTAAATTGCCATGAATGCAGCAACCACCGTATTGCCATGAATGCAGCACCCACTAAATTGCCATGAATGCAGCACCCATTGTATTGCCATGAATGCAGCACTCACCGTATTGCCATGAATGCAGCACCCACTAAATTGCCATGAATGCAGCACTCACCGTATTGCCATGAATGCAGCACCCACTAAATTGCCATGAATGCAGCACCCACTAAATTGCCATGAATGCAGCACCCATTGTATTGCCATGAATGCAGCACTCACCGTATTGCCATGAATGCAGCACCCACTAAATTGCCATGAATGCAGCACTCACCGTATTGCCATGAATGCAGCACCCACTAAATTGCCATGAATGCAGCATCCACTAAATTGCCATGAATGCAGACTCACCATTATCGTCAGTGCAGCCTGCAGAGGAGACAGGGAGGGGGCGGGACGAGCGCCAACAGACAAACAGGAGAAACTCCTGTTTTCTCGATGGGCCTCTTTAATTGAAAGTCCCGCCTCCTGTGATGGACAGAACAGTTGTCCAATGGCAGCGCAGGAGACGGGACTTCCTTTTACACAGGTGCCGTGTAAACAGGAAATACTCTCCTGTATGCACGGCACTCGCCCCTCTCCTCCAAGGCAGCCAGCATACTATGTTGTGTGGCCCCCCAGCGCTCGGGGATTCGTTGGGGGCCACAAAAGATATATATATATCAAGATCACCAGGCGGGCCGTCCGAAACCGGGCCGCGGGCCGCGATTGGCCCGCGGGCCGGACTTTGGACATGCCTGCTGTAGGTAAATAAAAAAACCAAAACCTCCGGGCTTCCACCCAGGACAGGGCCTCTGTGAACAGAGGGGATTCCCTTCCTGGGAAATGAATCAGTAGTCTAATCAAAGTAATTGGAAGCATAAAAACCACTGCAGCCAGCATATAGCATTAACCATACGTACATAGATGCAAACCAATATAGTAATTATATGATTTTTAGACATGTGCACACTGAAATATTTTGTTTTGGAATTTTGGTTTCGTCTGAAAAATACATTTATTTAGTTACTCTGGAAATTTGTTTTAGTTTATTTAGTTTTGTTAAAAATGCATTTATATGAAAATCTGAATTAATTAACCGCTTGCCGACTGCTGCACGACAAAATATCTTTTTCAGAGTGGCGCGGGTGCGCAAAGGCACGTACCTGTACGTCTCCTTTAAATCGCGGCATTGTGGGTATGCACGCACGCCCGCTTAGTGCTCCGTGACCGTGCCCGTGGGAGCGGCAAACTCATAGCTCGCCGGCGTCCCGCGTTCGTGTCATTGAGCGGCAGAACAGGGAGGTGCCTATGTAAACAGGGCATTTCCCTGTTCTGCCTAGCAACATGACAGAGATCTACTGCTCCCTGTCATCGGGAGCAGTGATCTATGTCATGCTGTAGTGAGCCCCCCCCCCACAGTTAGAATCACTCCCTAGGACACACTTAACCCCTTGATCGCCCCCTAGTGTTTAACCCCTTCCCTGCCAGTGTCATTTACACAGTAATCAGTGCATTTTAATAGCACTGATCGCTGTATAAGTGACAATGGTCCCAAAATAGTGTCAAAAGTGTCCGATGTGTCCGCCATAATGTCGCAGTCACGATAAAAATCGCAGATCGCCGTCATTACTAATAAAAAAATATATAATAAAAATGCCATAAAACTATCCCCTATTTTGTAGACTCTATAACTTTTGCGCAAACCAATCAATATACGCTTATTGCGATTTTTTTTTACCACAAATATGTAGAAGAATACGTATCGGCCTAAACTGAGAAAGAAATTCGTTTTTTTATATATTTTTGGGGATATTTATTATAGCAAAAAGTAAAAAATATTACTTTTTTTTTCAAAGTTGTTGCTCTTATTTTGTTTATAGCACAAAAAATAAAAACCGCACAAATACCACCAAAAGAAAGCTCTATTTGTGGGAAAAAAAGGACTTTAATTTTGTTTGGGTGCCACGTCTCACGATCGCGCAATTGTCAGTTAAAGCGACGCAGTGCCGAATCGCAAAAAGTGCTCTGGTCAGGAAGGGGGTAAATTCTTCCGGGGCTGAAGTGGTTAAGGTCGAATCTGTCAATTGAAGGCTTATGGTGTCTGTTGGATGTTCCAAGAAGATTCGACGAAGCAGCTAAACTGTACGACGCTGCGATCGTACATTTTGGATCGAATGCTCCGCCCACAAGCTATAGTAGAATTCTAATGTTGTTTGACTAGTAATAAATATAATTGTTAATTATTATCACTAGTAATCAAACAACATTAGAATTGTTCTATAGCCTATGGGTGGAGCATATGACTGTAAATGTCCGCTCGCGGCGATCGTATGTCTTTAGTTGCTTCGTCAAATCTTCATGTCGAACGGTATCATACATATTTTTGATCGTATCGATAATCTTGGACTAATAGAGTTAGGTTAGGCACATTTGACCGCAGGTTCGATAGACACAGATCGCTATTGTCACCGCCATGTCGAATCTTCTATCTATCTATAGTGAACTGTTGTCGCAATGATATGAAAATATAATGGATACGAAAATAAAGCATTTTTTTATTTCGGATCTTTCGGATTTCGAATTCTGCGCGTTCGTTATCGTTTTGTTAAAACGATAACGAAAATCCCTGAAATTTGGATTAAAATGCACTCAGGCGATAACGAATGCACATGTCTAATAATTTTTGTATAGGAAGAGACTAATAACAGTGCATACATCCAATGTACTAACAGGTATTAACAGTAAAAGGGCCTGATAAAAGTCCTGGGGGATTTGTGCACATATACCTGGGTATATACACTCACCGACCACTCTATTAGGTACACCTGTTCAATTATTTGATAACACAAATTGCTAATCAGCCAATCACATGGCCAATCACATGGCAGCAACTCAATGCATTTAGGCATCTAAACGTGGTGAAGATGACTTGCTGAAGTTCAAATCGAGCATTAGAATGGGGAAGAAAGGGTAATTTTGAATGTGGGATGGTTGTTGGTGCCAGACGGGCTGAGTATTTTAAAAACTGCTGATCTACTGGAATTTTCACACACGACCATCTCTTGGGTTTACAGAGAATGGTCCGAAAAAGAGAAAATTTCCATTGAGCGGCAGTTGTGTGGATGAAAATGCCTTGTTGATGACAGAGGAGAATGGGCAGACTGGTTCCAGATGATAAAAAGGCAACAGTAACTCAAATAACCACTCATTACAACCAAGGTATGCAGAATACCATCTCTGAATGCACAACACATCGAAACCTTGAAGCAGATGGGCTACAGCAGCAGAAGACCACACCGGGTGCCGCTCCAGTCAGATAAGAACAGGAAACTGAGGTCACAATTCTCACATTCTCATTGGACAATAGAAGATTGGAAAAACGTTGCCTGGTCTGATGAGTCTTGATTTCAGCTGTGACATTCAGATGGTAGGGTCAGAATTTGGTGTAAACAACATGCCTACCTTGTATCAACGATTCAGGCTGGCGATGGTGGTGTAATGATGCGGGTGATATTTTATTGGAACTCTTTTGACCCCTTAGTACCAATTAAGCATTGTTTAAACGCCACGGATTACCTGAGTATTGTTGCTGACCATGTCCATCCCTATATGACTCCAGTGTCCCCATCTTCTGATGGCTCCTTCCAGCAGGATAATGCACCATGTCACAAAGCTCCAATCATCTCACCTACTGGTTTATTGAACATGACAATGAGGCCTCAATGTTTGGGGCCCGTGGTGGTCCTACGCTCTTCCCACTCTGCATCCGACCAGCCTAGGCCACGTTAATTGACCCCCTTTATCTTCCCGACCTGGGGGTACCTCTCTCTCTCTTTCTCCCCCTCTCCTTCTCCCTCTCCCTCTCTCTTTTAGTTTTTTGTTTGTTTTTTGTGTTTTGTTTTTATGTTTTTATTTTATTTTATTTTGTTTATGTGTTTCTAATTTTAGTTTTATTTTCCACATTTTAGTAGATTACTCCACGCCTTACTCTCTGAGCAATAATGCTCAGTTACTTTATGTTGACCCCCCAGCCTCGGCCGGAGGGCTGTTGTTGCCTGGTATCTCCCACTATCGAATATGTTTTTAATAGACATGTGCAATTCGTTTAGTTTCTAATTCGTTTTTCACGAATTTAGAGAAATTCGTTCATTCTGAAATTTCCGAATTTTCGAATTTTTCAATTTCAGAATTTTCAGATTTCCGAAATTTCGAATTTCCGAATTTCGGAAATTCTAAATTTCGGAAATTCAGATTTTCGAAATTCCGAATTTCCGATATTCGGAATTTCGGATTTTCTAGTTTTCAAATTTTTTAATTTTTTAATTTTCGAATTCCCGAAGGCTTTCACACTGAAGCGGTGCGCTAGCAGGACCGCTCCAAAAGTCCTGCTAGCCGCTTCTTTACAGCAGTGAAGGAGCGGTGTGTTCACCGCTCCTTTACCGCGGCTGCCCATTGAAATCAATGGGACAGCGCGGTATTAACCCTTTTTCAGCCACTAGCGGGGGTTAAATTCACCCCCCTAGCGGCCGCATACCGCGGTAAGAACGACGGTATAGCAGCGCTGAAAATCGCGATGCTATACCGCCACCGCACCTGCCCGCCCCAGTGTGAAAGGGGCCTTAAAGTGGCCGGTGAGTGTAGAGTTATTAAAATAGATACCTTCAGATGATTGCTGCAGCAAAGCATAAAGTAGGATACAGCCTGGTACATGAGGATGCAGCATTGCTATGATTAAAACCTCACAGCTAAAACATTTAAGAGTACTTATGCTTTACTTACCTACCCGCTAAGTATATATAACCACAACTGGATGTTACCGACTCGCCGGCTGTATCCTATCAGTGGCGGCTGGTGCTCAAAATTTTTTGGGGGGTGCAAACAAACAAAAAAAAAAAAACATCAATTGCAGCCTCACTGTGTCCAAAACGCAGCCACTGTGCCCATCAATTGTCGCCACTGTGCCCAGCAATTGTCACCACTGTGCCCAGCAATTGTCACCACTGTGCCATGTCATCAATTGTCGCCACTGTGCCATCAATTGTCGCCACTGTGCCATCAAACGCAGCCACTGTGCCATGCCATCAAACGCAGCCACTGTGCCATCAATTGTCGCCACTGTGCCATCAATTGTCGCCTCTGTGCCATGCCATCAAACGCAGCCACTGTGCCATGCCATCAAACGCAGCCACTGTGCAATCAATTGTCACCACTGTGCCCATCAATTGCCACCACTGTGCCCATCAATTGTCAGCACTGTGCCATCAATTGTCGCCACTGTGCCATCAATTGTCACCACTGTGCCCATCAATTGTCACCACTGTGCCATCAATTGTCGCCACTGTGCCATCAATTGTCGCCACTATGGGCCGGACACAATCCGATGGCCGGACAGTTTTTGTCACAACACCGGTATACATGTCTATTCTGCACAAGGTACGGACAAGTCCTGTGGGATCCATGCCTGGTTCATTTTAATGAACGTGAGCTTGTCCACATTGGCTCTGGACAGGCGGCTGCGCTTGTCTGTGATAACGCCCCCTGCCGTGCTAAATACACGTTCAGATAATACACTGGCTGCAGGGCAGGCCAGCACCTCCAAGGCATAAAGGGCAAGCTCAGGCCATGTGCCCAATTTGGAGACCCAGAAGTTAAAGGGGGCAGACCCGTCATCCAGTACGTGTAGGCCTGTGGACACATACTGCTCAACCATGTTGGTGAAATGCTGCCTCCTGCTAAGACGTTCCATCTCAGCTGGTGGTGCTGGTTGTTGTGGCGTGCTGACAAAGCTTTTCCACATTTCAGCCATGCTAACCCTGCCTTCTGAGGTGCTGCCAGTGCCCCGGCTGCGTTGGCGACCTCTTCCTCCTCCTCTGCCTTCGCCTTGTGCTTCCACCGTACGCCCGCTGTCAGGTGGGAATGCCACCAGCAGCGCGTCTACCAGCGTGCGCTTGTACTCGCGCATCTTACGATCCCGCTCCAGTGAGGGAATTAAGGACGGTACGTTGTTCTTGTAACAGGGATCCAGCAGGGTGGCCACCCAGTAACCAGCACCAGTTAAAATGTGGGCAACTCGGCGGTCATTGCGGAAACACTGCAGCATGTAATCGCTCATGTGTGCCAGGCTGCCCAGAGGCAAAGAAAAGCTGTCCTCTGTGGGAGGTGTATCGTCTGTGTCCTCTGTATCCCCCCAGCCACGCACCAGTGATGGCCACGAGCTGGTCTGGGTGCCACCCTGCTGTGAAAATGCCTCCTCCTCCTCCTCCTCCTCCATCTCCTCCTCCACCTCGTCATCCTCCAGAACTGTTCCCTTTCTGCCGGACAATTGTGTACCTGGCGTTTGTTGGTGCAGGAACCCACCCTCGTAGCCACTTGTGAAAGACTGCCCTGAAAGCCTTTGAAATGATCCCGCTTCCTCCTCCTCCTCCTCATCCTCCTGTGCCACATCCTCTTCCATCATCACCCGAAGCGTTTTTTCAAGGAGGCATAGAACTGGGATAGTAACGCTAAGAACGGCGTCATTGGCACTGGACATGTTGGTGGAGTACTCGAAACAGCGCAACAAGGCACACAGGTCTCGCATGGAGGCCCAGTTATTGGTGGTGAAGTGGTGCTGTTCCGCAGAGCGACTCACGCGTGATTGCTGCAGCTGAAACTCCACTATCGCCTGCTGCTGCTCGCACAGTCTGGCCAGCATGTGCAAGGTGGAGTTCCACCTTGTGGGCACGTCACATATGAGGCGGTGAGCGGGAAGGCCGAAGTTACGCTGCAGCGCTGACAGGCGAGCAGCAGCAGGGTGAGAACGCCGAAAGTGCGCACACACAGCCCGCACTTTCTGCAGCAGCTCTGGCATATTGGGGTAATTTTTAAGGAACCTCTGGACCACCAAGTTCAGCACATGCGCCAGGCAAGGGATGTGCGTCAAACCGGCTAGGCCCAGAGCTGCTACGAGATTTCGCCCATTATCGCACACCACCAGGCCGGGCTTGAGGCTCACTGACAGCAACCACTCATTGGTCTGTTGTTCCATGTCCCTCCACAACTCCTGCGCGGTGTGGGGTTTTTCCCCCAAACAGGAAAGTTTTAAAACTGCCTGCTGTCGTTTACCCCTGGCTGTGCTGAAGTTGGTGGTGAAGGTGTTACGCTGACCGGATGAGGAGGCGGTAGAGGATGAGGAAGCGGAGTAGGAGGAGTTAGCAACAGGAGGCAAACTGAAGCGCCCTGCAATCCTCGGTGGTGGAAGGACATGCGCCAAACTGCTATCTGCCTCAGGCCCAGCCGCCACTGCATTTACCCAGTGTGCTGTTAGGGAGATATAACGTCCCTGACCGTGCTTACTGGTCCACGCATCCGTAGTTAGGTGGACCTTGCCACAGATGGCGTTGCGCAGTGCACACCTGATTTTGTCCCCCACTTGGTTGTGCAGGGAAGGGATGGCTCACCTGGAAAAATAGTGGCGGCTGGGCACGACGTACTGTGGGACAGCCAATGCCATCAGGCTTTTAAAACTCTGCGTCTCCACCAGACGGAATGACAGCATTTCAAAGGCCAGGAGTTTTGAAATGCTGGCATTCAGGGCCAGGGATCGCGGGTGGCTAGGGGGGTACTTCCTCTTCCGCTCCAATGTTTGGGAGATAGAGAGCTGAACGCTTCCATGGGACATTGTGGAGATGGTTGGTGACCCAGGTGGTAGTGTTGCTGGCAGATGCTCTGTTTGCGGGGTGGCAGGTGCCACTGTCACTACAGAGGTGGATGAAGAGGCCGAGACTGCAGCAGAAGAGGAAGCAGGAGGAGCCAGAGACCTTTCTTGGTTTTTGAGGTGTCTACTCCACTGCAGCTCGTGCTTTGCACTTAGATGCCTGGTCATGCAGGTTGTGCTCAGGTTGAGAACGTTTATGCCTCGCTTCAGGCTCTGATTGCACAGCGTGCAAACCACTCGTGTCTTGTCATCAGCACATTGTGTGAAGAACTGCCACGCTGGGGAACTCCTTGGACCTGGCTTTGGTGTGCTCGGTCCCTTGCTGCGTTGGGCAGTAGCAGACATACTGTCTAGCTGACAGACGCTCCGCTTTTGCACCCTGCTCCCTCTTCTGCTGTGCTGGTGGCTCTGTGCGACCACCGCCTCTTCCTCCAAACTACACTGGTCACCTGCATAACGTTGATTCCATGTGGGGTCGAGGACCTCATCGTCCTCCACATCATCTTCCACCCAGTCTTCACCCCTGCCCTCCTTGTCTGTCTGCACAATTGCGAAAGCAGCAGCAGTTGGCACCTGTGTTTCGTCATCATCCGAGACGTACTGCGATGGTCCTCCCATGTACTCATCATGAAACATAAGTGGTTGGGCATCGGTGCACTCAATCTCTTCCACTTCTGGGGCAGGGCTAGGTGGATGGCCCTGGGAAACCCTTCTAACAGAGTCATCGAAAAGCAGAAGAGACTGCTGCATGATTTGGGGCTCAGACTGCTTGGCTGATTTGCAAGGTGGTGAGGTGAAAGACTGATGGACATGGGTTTCAGGTGCCAACTCTGTTCTTTCATCAGAAGAGTGGGTGGGAGACAATGTGAAGGAACCCGAGGCACTGTCAGCAACCCAATCTACTATCGCCTGTACTTGTCCTGGCCTAAACATTCGTACAGCCTCATTAGGCGCGACAAAATACCGCCGCAGGCTCGGTCGCCTACTCGCACCTGAGGAAGGTGTTTCACTTGTGCGTGTATCTGGCACAGATCCACCACGTCCTCTCCCTGCAACAGGAGCTCCACCAGCAGCACCACGACCGGGGCCACCACGTCCCTTTGACCTTCTCCTCATATTTTCAAAATTTAGGATCTTGCCCTAAATGGGTGTTTTTGGAAGCGCAGAACACACCCACAGTACGTAACCGCTGAATCGCACAGCTACAGAACTGCAGAAAATGCTATTCAAAAAAAATGTTGTTTTTTTAGTATAGCACAGTAGGAGAAAACTATATAGAAATTGTTTATTTCACACACCTCAAAATATGTATAACACACTGCAACCTTTTTTTGGTGCCGCTAAACGGCGTTTTTTGGAAGAGCAGAACACACCCACAGTATGTAACCGCTGAATCGCACAGCTACAGAACTGCAGAAAATGCTATTCAAAAAAAATGTTGTTTTTTTAGTATAGCAACGTAGGAGAAAACTATAAAGAAATTGTTTATTTCAAACACCTCAAAATATGTATAACAAACTGCAAACTTTTTTTTGTGCCACTAAACGGCGTTTTTTGGAAGAGCAGAACACACCCACAGTACGTAACCGCTGAATCGCACAGCTACAGAACTGCAGAAAATGCTATTAAAAAAAAATGTTGTTTTTTTAGTATAGCACAGTAGGAGAAAACTATATAGAAATTGTTTATTTCACACACCTCAAAATATGTATAACACACTGCAAACTTTTTTTTGTGCCCCTAAACGGCGTTTTTTGCAAGCGTACATTAAAGTGCAAATTTTTTTATTTTATTTTTTTTGCCCTAAACGGGTCTTTTTTTGCACGAGCAAAATAAAATGCTTTTTTTTTTTTTGCCCTATGGGTCTTTTGGAAAAGAGAACAATAAAGTGCCTTTTTTTTCCCCCTAAAAGTTAGATTTTCTCTGACACTGGGCTCATGGCAGTGTAAAATGACTGTGCACTGCAACACAAACAGGTAAACCTATGCAGATCGCTGATTTTAATCTCTGAATCTGGACTCCTATATAATATTCTCTGTCCCTGAAAGCACCAACACAGGAACCTGGCCCTACACTACACTATCTCTCTATCTTTTCCCTCAGATTGTAGAATCAGGACTACCTCATCTATCTTTCTATCTCTCCCTAAAAGCAGCAGCAGCAGACTAGATCCTCTCCCTATCTATTCTGAAGCAGAGTGTCATGTGTGCTGTGTGCCTCTAGCTTATATAGAAGCTGGGTCACATGTTGCACTGACCAATCACAGCCATGCCATTAGTAGGCATGGCTATGATGGCTTCTAAGGGCAACCCAGCTAATCAAAAGGTGATTGGCTGGCCCCTGAAGCATTTCTAAATGCGTTATTAGATTGCCGAACCCGAACCCGAACCCGGACTTTTGGGCAAAGTCCGGGTTCGGGTTCGGGTTCGGGAAAAAGCTAAAGTTCGGTACGGACCCGAACTTTACAGTTCGGGTTCGCTCAACACTACTCTCCACATATTTTCTATGGGATTAAGGTCTGGAGATTGGCTAGACCACTCCAGGACCTTCATGTGCTTCTTCTTGAGCCACTCCTTTGCTGCCTTGGCCGTGTGTTTTGGGTCATTGTCATGCTGGAATACCCATCCACGATCCATTTCCAATGCCCTGGCTGAGGGAAGGAGGTTCTCACCCAAGATTTGAGGGTACATGGCCCCCGTCCATCGTCCCTTTGATGCAGTGAAGTTGTCCTCTCCCCTTAGCAGAAAAACACACCCAAAGCATAATGTTTCCACCTCCATGTTTGATGGTGGGGATGGTGTTCTTGGGGTCAAACACGGCGAGTTGAGTTTAGTCGATGCCAAAGAGCTGGATTTTGGTCTTATTTGACCACAACACTTTCACCCAGTTCTCCTCGAAATCATTCAGATGTTCATTAGCAAACTTCAGGTTGGCCTGTACTTGTTTTTTTTTGAGCAGGGGGACCTTGCGGTCACTGCAGGATTTCAGTCCTTCATGGCGTAGTGTGTTACCAATTGTTTTCTTGGTGACTATGGTCCCAGCTGCCTTAAGATTAGGGATGGGCCTGGTGTTCAATTCGAACCCATGTTCGAATCGAACATCGGCCGTTCGTCCGCTTGTCGAGTCCAGAACTCTGTGGGCCGTTCGCATCAAATTCGTGTAATGCGAACGGCCCACAATGCACTGCGCCAGTCGCAGAGCATTGCTGGCTGATGATTGGCCAAGCATGCACTGTGACCCCGCATGCTTGGCCAATCATAGCGCCAGCAGCGAGGAGAGCAATAATTGGCCACAGGGGGTTTAGTACACGCCCCACACTATATAAGGCCACCGCGCCGGCGGCCTTGTGTAGTGTGTTCCGGCGTTCAGGGAAAGAGGATTGATAGGCAGGGACAGTGTGAACTTCTTATCATTCATTTCCGTGTGGGGAAAGTGCAGGGAAAGAGGATTGATAGGCAGGGATAGTGTGTTCTTCTCAGGCATTTGCGTGTGGGGAAAGTGCTGTTCTCTATAAATCCAGCCATCTGCAGGAGTTAGTGTGTGCTGTGTGAGTCCAGCACAGCACAGTATAAACCTGCACCTGTATCTACCATTTAGTGCAGTTCTCCATTAATCCAGCCATCTGAGTCCAGCACAGCACAGCACAGTATACAACCTGCACCTGTATCTGCCCTGGTGTCATCTAATCCAGCCATCTGCAGGAGTTAGTGTGTGTGTGTTGTGTGAGTCCAGCACAGCACAGTATACAACCTGCACCTGTATCTGCCCTGGTGTCATCTAATCCAGCCATCTGCAGTAGTTAGTGTGTGTGTTGTGTGACTCCAGCACAATATACACTACCCAATTGCTGTTTTTTCCATCTCCCTGCAGGCCATTAAAATGTCTGGAAGGCCAACAAGGAGAGGCAGAAAGTCACGAGCCAAGAAAAGAGGGCAAGCAGGCTCTGTGTCTAGAGACAACAGTGCTGGTCGTGGACGCGGTGCATCATCATCAGCACGTGGCCATGGGACACGCTTGTCCTTATTTTCGGCAGCCGGACATGTTGAGCCGCATCATGCCGAAGGCTTGGTAGAGTGGATGACCAAGCCCTCCTCATCCTCCTCATCCTCTCTCACCCAGGCTCAGGGTACTGGCAAAGCAGCTGCCAACGCGTACTCTTCCCTCGTCTCAATGTCATCAGTCACCCCTTCCCTAGACCCACCATGTCCTCCTGAGGAGTCCCCCGAACTGTTTGGGTACATGCTCAAGGAGGATGCCCAGCGTTTTGAAGGCTCTGATGATGATACCCAGCTAGAGGAAGGCAGTAGCGTGAGCGCAGAGAGAGGGGATGCTCAAGGACAGCAATCTGGCAGTCATGTTCCACCTGCTGCAGCATACTGCCAGGTTTGCTCCAGTGGTGAAGAGGGAGAGAATGATAAGGTCACTGACTCCACGTGGGTGCCTGATCGGAGAGAGGAGGAGGAGGAGGAGAAGGAGGCGGCAAGTCTCCAACGAGGCAGGATGCCCTCCGGGTGCCAGCTTGAGGGCAGCACACCAACTGAATCACACCGCAGAGCTCCGCCTCTGCGCGTTATTACAAAAGTTCTTTGGTGTGGGCCTTTTTTGAGACGAGTGCATCAGATCGCACCGCTGCTATTTGCATCATATGTCTCAAGCGTATCTCGCGTGGCCAAAACATCAGCCGCTTGGGCACCACAAGCATGACCAGACATATGTTGACCTGCCATGCAGCTCATTGGCAAGCGTACCTTAAAGACCCACACCAAAGAACAAAGCGGACCTCTCCTTGCTCCTCATCAGCTGGGATCTCCAACCCCACTATACCTTCAGTCCTCTCTGAAAGCTGCACTGAGAGGAAAGCTGCACTGAGAGGAATGAAGGTATAGAATTAGGTGTGTCACAGCCAAGTACTTGCGGGCACTCTGCTAGCAGTACACCGACGTCCGATTGTACCAGGCAAATTTCCCTGCCCCAGCTGCTGGACCTTCGAAAGAAGTTCACTCCCAGCCATCCACATGCCCAGCGGTTGAATGCTAGCTTGGCTAAATTGCTAGCACTTCAACTGCTGCCTTTTCAGTTGGTAGACTCTGCCCCCTTCCGTGAGTTTGTGCAATGTGCTGTTCCTCAGTGGCAGGTTCCCAAACGCCACTTTTTCTCACGGAAGGCGATTCCGGGTCTCTACCGGCATGTGGAAGGCAATGTCTTGGCCACGCTGGAGAGGGCGGTCAGCGGTAAGGTGCATATTACTGCTGACTCATGGTCCAGCAGGCATGGACAGGGACGTTACCTATCTTTCACGGCCCATTGGGTCACTCTTTTGGCAGCTGGGAAGGATGCAGGACAAGGTGCAGTAGTGTTGGAGGTTGTTCCGCCACCACGCCTCCAAAATGCTACTATTGGTTGTGACACACCTCTCTCCTCCACCCCTTCCTCTTCTTCTTCCTCCATGGCCTCTTCGAGTGCTCTGTCCTCGGAACCAGCGGTGCTCCGTAGGCGTTCAAGGGGCTACGCAAGTACGCAGGCAAAAAGATGCCATGCCGTGCTTGCGCTGGTGTGTTTGGGGGACGGGAGCCACACTGGGCCAGAGGTTCTGTCAGCTCTGCAGGGGCAGGCCGAGAGGTGGTTGACGCCACGCCAGCTTAAGCCAGGAATGGTGGTTTGTGACAATGGCACCAACCTCCTCTCCGCCCTGCGACAGGGACAACTGACCCATGTCCCGGTATGGCTCACGTCCTTAACCTGGTGGTGCAGCGGTTCTTGGGCAGGTACCCAGGCTTACAGGATGTCCTGAGGCAGGCCAGGAAAGTCTGTGTGCATTTCTGCCGATCATATAATGCCAGTGCTCGGCTGGCTGAGCTGCAAAAGGAGTTGAACCTGCCCAAGAACCGCCTTATATGTGACATGCCCACCAGGTGGAACTCAATGTTGGCCATGCTGCAGTGACTGCACACGCAGCAGAGGGCCATCAATGAGTACCTGTGCGACTACGGCACCAGGACAGGGTCATTGGAGCTCGGATTTTTTTCACCACGCCAGAGGAGCATGATCAGGGATGCATGCACTGTCCTGTCACCATTTGAGGAGGCCACGAGGATAATGAGCAGTGACAGTGCATGCATCAGTGACACTATACCTCTTGTCCACCTGTTGGAGCATACGCTGCATGGAATAATGGACAGGGCACTTGAGGCAGAACAGAGGCAGGAAGAGGAGGACTTCCTTGCCTTTCAAGGCCCCCTTTATCCAGACAGTGTTCCTTCTCTCCCACCCATCACACAGGAAGAGGATGAGGAGGAGGAGGAGGATTGTGTCAGCATGGAGGTGGAGCCTGGCACTCAGCATCAGCAGCAGCAGTATTTTAGGGATTATTTACAGTCCCAAGAAACCGGTGGACTTGTACGTGGCTGGGAGGAGGTGGCTGCGGATCATGTCGTCCTTAGTGACCCAGAAGACTCCGGACCGAATGCCTCAGCTAACCTACATTGCATGGCCTCCCTGATCCTGCAAAGCCTGCGGAAGCATCCTCGTATTCTTCGGATCAAGGAGAGGGACCATTACTGGCTGGCCACTCTCCTTGATCCACGGTACAAGGGTAAGGTTGTGGACCTTATCTTGCCGTCGCAGAGGGAGCAGAGGATGAGACATCTCCGGGAGGCCTTGCAGAAAGGTCTGTGCAACGCGTTCCCAGAGACTGGGAGGTTACAAACTGTTGGTCCTGGACGATGACTTGCTGAGGCTTCGGTCAGTAGCAGAAGGAGCGGTGGGGAAGGTGGACGTCTGACCGATGCATTCAGACAATTTTTTAGTCCGCAGCCCCAAGGTATGATTGGTTCCAGCAACCATCGCCAGCGTCTGATATACATGGTGCAGGAATACCTAGGGGCAAGGTCAGACTCGGACACCCTTCCCACTGAAAATCCTCTGGCTTACTGGGTCTTGAGGATGGATCACTGGCCAGAGCTTGCACAGTATGCAATTGAGCTACTGGTCTGTCCTGCATCCAGCGTTCTTTCGGAACGCACATTCAGTGCTGCTGGAGGCTTTGTCACCGATCACAGGGTGCGCCTGTCCACCGACTCGTTTGATCGACTGACCTTCATAAAGATGAATCAGTCTTGGATCACCACCAGCTACCAGGCACCTGAAGCTGATATAACTGAATAAATTATTTTGAAATGTCACATCCCTTCAAGACTGCCTATGCTGATGCTGAGTGACTGTCCTGTTATGTTGACTGACTATCCTCTTCCTCCTCAATGATCCCGATGATAGCTTGGAAGAACATTTTTGTTTCTGGGTGCCACCACCAGTGGCTAAGGCCCAATTTTTCAGCCCCTGTTTAACAGGGGCGTGTAATTACAATTTTTTATGCAATGCTTTGCAACAGGTCTCATTGCTGTGCTCCAAGTACAGTATCTGTGAGGGGTTGCAGTGTTGTGGCACCAGAACCAGTGCCTAAGGCCCAATTTTTCAGCCCCTGTTAAACAGGGGCGTGTAATTACAATTTTTTATGCAATGCTTTGCAACAGGTCTCATTGCTGTGCTCCAAGTACAGTATCTGTGAGGGGTTGAAGTGTTGTGGCACCAGCACCAGTGCCTAAGGCACAATTTTTCAGCCTCTGTTTAACAGGGGCGTGTAATTACAATTTTTTATGCAATGCTTTGCAACAGGTCTCATTGCTGTGCTCCAAGTACAGTATGTGTGAGGGGTTGCAGTGTTGTGGCACCAGCACCAGTGCCTAAGGCACAATTTTTCAGCCCCTGTTTAACAGGGGCGTGTAATTACAAATCTTGATCTAATAATTCACAGCAGGGCCCATTCCTGCGCCCACCAAGAGTAACTGCAAGGGCTTACAGTGTTGTGGCAACACCGTCCACCACCACCACCACCAAAGGCCCAATTTTTCTGCCCCTGTTCAACAGGGGCATGCAATTACAAATCTTGATCTAATAATTCACAGCAGGGCCCATTCCTGCGCCCACCAAGAGTAACTGTGAGGGCTTACAGTGTTGTGGCAACACCGTCCACTTCACAGGCATACTTTAGAGACCCCCCAGGTACCATATTTAAAGGAATATTTCACTTTTTTTTCACTTTATGCATCATTAAAATGACTGCTCCAGAAAAAACGTCTGTTTTTAAAACTTCTTTTTGCATTGATACTAGAGTTGAGCGGACACCTGGATGTTCGGGTTCGATGGGTTCGGCCGAACTTCGGAAAAAAGTTCGGGTTCGGGACCGAACTTTAACCCGAACCCGGACCCGAACCCGAACCCCATTGAAGTCAATGGGGACCCGGGCTTCTAAGGACTAAAAAGGCTCTAAAAAGGTCATGGAAAGGGCTAGAGGGCTGCAAATGGCAGCAAAATGTTGTTAAGAGCATGGCAAGTGCTCTGCAAACAAATGTGGATAGGGAAATAACTTAAAATAACATAAAAAAAATAAAAATAAAAAATAATAATCTTGACCTAGGAGGACGAGGTCCATATGGAGTAGGATGTTGAAGTGGCGGTGGATGTGGCTGTGTAGGTGGAAGCGGCGGTGGAGGAGGACGAGGTAGCCAACACTGTTTCAAAAATACAACAATGGCTGTGTAATGCCGGTGATGTGTCGAATTCTGTCCCCCGTCAAATAGTGTCCCACCTGTACTGCGCTTGCTCAGTATGTAGGACAAGGGGATTTCTAAAATCTCCCAAGACGAACGGCGCCTGCGTGGTGAGTTCAGGTGAAGGCCACACCATCCGTGGTTCAAGACGAGCCAAGTGAGGCCGTGCCCGAAGCGTGTCGATCGAACCGAGCCCGTGAGGGGCCCTGTTACTATGTGCTACCGTATGTCCACTTGGATGGTGGGGCTTGAACCTGCACTCACAGCGCAGGCGCCGTTCATCTTCGGAGATTTTGTGAATCTCCTTGTCCTCTGTACTGCGCAAGCGCTGCGCCTTCGCAGTATGGGCCGGACACAATCCGATGGCCGGACAGTTTTTGTCACAACACCGGTATACATGTCTATTCTGCACAAGGTACGGACAAGTCCTGTGGGATCCATGCCTGGTTCATTTTAATGAACGTGAGCTTGTCCACATTGGCTCTGGACAGGCGGCTGCGCTTGTCTGTGATAACGCCCCCTGCCGTGCTAAATACACGTTCAGATAATACACTGGCTGCAGGGCAGGCCAGCACCTCCAAGGCATAAAGGGCAAGCTCAGGCCATGTGCCCAATTTGGAGACCCAGAAGTTAAAGGGGGCAGACCCGTCATCTAGTACGTGTAGGCCTGTGGACACATACTGCTCAACCATGTTGGTGAAATGCTGCCTCCTGCTAAGACGTTCCATCTCAGCTGGTGGTGCTGGTTGTTGTGGCGTGCTGACAAAGCTTTTCCACATTTCAGCCATGCTAACCCTGCCTTCTGAGGTGCTGCCGGTGCCCCGGCTGCGTTGGCGACCTCTTCCTCCTCCTCTGCCTTCGCCTTGTGCTTCCACCGTACGCCCGCTGTCAGGTGGGAATGCCACCAGCAGCGCGTCTACCAGCGTGCGCTTGTACTCGCACATCTTACGATCCCGCTCCAGTGAGGGAATTAAGGATGGTACGTTGTCCTTGTAACGGGGATCCAGCAGGGTGGCCACCCAGTAATCAGCACCAGTTAAAATGTGGGCAACTCGGCGGTCATTGCGGAAACACTGCAGCATGTAATCGCTCATGTGTGCCAGGCTGCCCAGAGGCAAAGAAAAGCTGTCCTCTGTGGGAGGTGTATCGTCTGTGTCCTCTGTATCCCCACAGCCACGCACCAGTGATGGCCATGAGCTGGTCTGGGTGCCACCCTGCTGTGAAAATGCCTCCTCCTCCTCCTCCTCCATCTCCTCCTCCACCTCGTCATCCTCCAGAACTGTTCCCTTTCTGCCGGACAATTGTGTACCTGGCGTTTGTTGGTGCAGGAACCCACCCTCGTAGCCACTTGTGAAAGACTGCCCTGAAAGCCTTTGAAATGATCCCGCTTCCTCCTCCTCCTCCTCATCCTCCTGTGCCACATCCTCTTCCATCATCGCCCGAAGCGTTTTTTCAAGGAGGCATAGAACTGGGATAGTAACGCTAAGAACGGCGTCATTGGCACTGGACATGTTGGTGGAGTACTCGAAACAGCGCAACAAGGCACACAGGTCTCGCATGGAGGCCCAGTTATTGGTGGTGAAGTGGTGCTGTTCCGCAGAGCTACTCACGCGTGATTGCTGCAGCTGAAACTCCACTATCGCCTGCTGCTGCTCGCACAGTCTGGCCAGCATGTGCAAGGTGGAGTTCCACCTTGTGGGCACGTCACATATGAGGCGGAAGTTACGCTGCAGCGCTGACAGGCGAGCAGCAGCAGGGTGAGAACACCGAAAGTGCGCACACACAGCCTGCACTTTCTGCAGCAGCTCTGGCATATTGGGGTAATTTTTAAGGAACCTCTGGACCACCAAGTTCAGCACATGCGCCAGGCAAGGGATGTGCGTCAAACCGGCTAGGCCCAGAGCTGCTACGAGATTTCGCCCATTATCGCACACCACCAGGCCGGGCTTGAGGCTCACTGACAGCAACCACTCATTGGTCTGTTGTTCCATGTCCCTCCACAACTCCTGCGCGGTGTGGGGTTTTTCCCCCAAACAGGAAAGTTTTAAAACTGCCTGCTGTCGTTTACCCCTGGCTGTGCTGAAGTTGGTGGTGAAGGTGTTACGCTGACCGGATGAGGAGGCGGTAGAGGATGAGGAAGCGGAGTAGGAGGAGTTAGCAACAGGAGGCAAACTGAAGCGCCCTGCAATCCTCGGTGGTGGAAGGACATGCGCCAAACTGCTATCTGCCTCAGGCCCAGCCGCCACTGCATTTACCCAGTGTGCTGTTAGGGAGATATAACGTCCCTGACCGTGCTTACTGGTCCACGCATCCGTAGTTAGGTGGACCTTGCCACAGATGGCGTTGCGCAGTGCACACCTGATTTTGTCCCCCACTTGGTTGTGCAGGGAAGGGATGGCTTGCCTGGAAAAATAGTGGCGGCTGGGCACGACGTACTATGGGACAGCCAATGCCATCAGGCTTTTAAAACTCTGCGTCTCCACCAGACGGAATGACAGCATTTCAAAGGCCAGGAGTTTTGAAATGCTGGCATTCAGGGCCAGGGATCGCGGGTGGCTAGGGGGGTACTTCCTCTTCCGCTCCAATGTTTGGGAGATAGAGAGCTGAACGCTTCCATGGGACATTGTGGAGATGGTTGGTGACCCAGGTGGTAGTGTTGTTGGCAGATGCTCTGTTTGCGGGGTGGCAGGTGCCACTGTTACTACAGAGGTGGATGAAGAGGCCGAGACTGCAGCAGAAGAGGAAGCAGGAGGAGCCAGAGACCTTTCTTGGTTTTTGAGGTGTCTACTCCACTGCAGCTCGTGCTTTGCACTTAGATGCCTGGTCATGCAGGTTGTGCTCAGGTTGAGAACGTTTATGCCTCGCTTCAGGCTCTGATTGCACAGCGTGCAAACCACTCGTGTCTTGTCATCAGCACATTGTGTGAAGAACTGCCACGCTGGGGAACTCCTTGGACCTGGCTTTGGTGTGCTCGGTCCCTTGCTGCGTTGGGCAGTAGCAGACATACTGTCTAGCTGACAGACGCTCCGCTTTTGCACCCTGCTCCCTCTTCTGCTGTGCTGGTGGCTCTGTGCGACCACCGCCTCTTCCTCCAAACTACACTGGTCACCTGCATAACGTTGATTCCATGTGGGGTCGAGGACCTCATCGTCCTCCACATCATCTTCCACCCAGTCTTCACCCCTGCCCTCCTTGTCTGTCTGCACAATTGCGAAAGCAGCAGCAGTTGGCACCTGTGTTTCGTCATCATCCGAGACGTACTGCGATGGTCCTCCCATGTACTCATCATGAAACATAAGTGGTTGGGCATCGGTGCACTCAATCTCTTCCACTTCTGGGGCAGGGCTAGGTGGATGGCCCTGGGAAACCCTTCTAACAGAGTCATCGAAAAGCAGAAGAGACTGCTGCATGATTTGGGGCTCAGACTGCTTGGCTGATTTGCAAGGGGGTGAGGTGAAAGACTGATGGACATGGGTTTCAGGTGCCAACTCTGTTCTTTCATCAGAAGAGTGGGTGGGAGACAATGTGAAGGAACCCGAGGCACTGTCAGCAACCCAATCTACTATCGCCTGTACTTGTCCTGGCCTAAACATTCGTACAGCCTCATTAGGCGCGACAAAATACCGCCGCAGGCTCGGTCGCCTACTCGCACCTGAGGAAGGTGTTTCACTTGTGCGTGATCCACCACGTCCTCTTCCTGCAACAGGAGCTCCACCAGCAGCACCACGACTGGGGCCACCACGTCCCTTTGACCTTCTCCTCATATTTTCAAAATTTAGGATCTTGCCCTAAATGGGTGTTTTTGGAAGCGCAGAACACACCCACAGTACGTAACCGCTGAATCGCACAGCTACAGAACTGCAGAAAATGCTATTAAAAAAAAATGTTGTTTTTTTATTATAGCACAGTAGGAGAAAACTATATAGAAATTGTTTATTTCACACACCTCAAAATATGTATAACACACTGCAACCTTTTTTTGGTGCCACTAAACAGCGTTTTTTGAAAGCGTACATTAAAGTGCAAATTTTTTTTTTTTTTTTTGCCCTAAACGGGTCTTTTTTTGCACGAGCAAAATAAAATGTTTTTTTTTTTTTTTTTTTTTTGCCCTAAGGGTCTTTTGGAAAAGAGAACAATAAAGTGCCTTTTTTTTCCCCCTAAAAGTTAGATTTTCTCTGACACTGGGCTCATGGCAGTGTAAAAAGACTGCACTGCAACACAAATAGGTAGACCTATGCAGATCGCTGATTTTAATCTCTGAATCTGGACTCCTATATAATATTCTCTCTCCCTGAAAGCACCAACACAGGAACCTGGCCCTACACTACACTATCTCTCTATCTTTTCCCTCAGATTGTAGAATCAGGACTACCTCATCTATCTTTCTATCTCTCCCTAAAAGCAGCAGCAGCACACTAGATCCTCTCCCTATCTATTCTGAAGCAGAGTGTCATGTGTGCTGTGTGCCTCTAGCTTATATAGAAGCTGGGTCACATGTTGCACTGACCAATCACAGCCATGCCATTAGTAGGCATGGCTATGATGGCCTCTAAGGGCACACCAGCTAATCAAAAGGTGATTGGCTGGCCCCTGAAGCATTTCTAAATGCGTTATTAGATTGCCGAACCCAAACCCGGACTTTTGGGCAAAGTCCGGGTTCGGGAAAAAGCTAAAGTTCGGTACGGACCCGAACTTTACAGTTCGGGTTCGTTCAACACTAATTGATACATGTCCCCTGGGGCAGGACCCAGGTCCCCAAACCTTTTTTATGACAATAACATGCATATTGGCCGTTATAATTAGCACTTTAGATTTCAAAAGTTTGCGTCCATTGTAACTAATAGGGTTCTAACGTTCGCGCAAACTTTCGGTCCGCTCGTAGGTTCTGGTGCGAACCGAACCCGGGGGTGTTTGGCTCATCCCTACTTAAAGGAGTAGTAAAGTTACATGTTTTTTCACCTTAATGCATCCTATGCATTAAGGTGAAAAAACATTCGACAATACCGCCCCCTCCCGAGCCCCCGTTTTACTTACCTGGCCCCTCGAAAGTCCCGCGCTCGTCCCCGTCATCCTCTTCGTTTTTTCAGCCTGGCCGCCGATTGGCTACACTGGATGGATTGAAAGCAGCGCAGCCATTGGCTGGCGCTGCTGTCAATCACATCCAATGACGCGGCGCGCGGGGGGCGGGGCCGAGTGATACAGTCGGCGGCTATGGCCGCCGCTGTATCACGGGAGCGCGCCCGCAATCACTCCACACCATGCAAGCTCACTCGCATTATGGTGTGGAGTCCTTGCGGGGAGGAGCCAAGACAGCCGCCGAGGGACCCCAGAAGACCAGGATCGGGGCCACTGTGTGCAAAACGAGCTGCACAGTGGAGGTAAGTATAACATGTTTGTTATTTTTGGGAAAAAAAAAAGGAAGCTTTAGTGCTCCTTTAAGATCATTGACAAGATTCGCCTGTGTAGTTCTGGGCTGATTCCTTACTGTTCTCATGATCATTGAAACTCCAGGAGGTGAGATCCTGCATGGAGCCCCAGATCTAGGGAGAGTGACAGTTATTTTGTGTTTCTTCCATCTGCGAATAATCGCACCAACTGTTGTCACCCTCTCACCAAGCTGCTTGGCGATGGTCTTGTAGCCCATTCCAGCCTTGTGTAGGTCCACAATTTTGTCCCCGACATCCTTTGGTCTTGGCCATGGTGGAGAGATTGGAATCTGATTGATTCATTGCTTCTGTGGACAGATGTCTTTTATACAGGTAACAAGCTGAGATTAGGAGCACTTCCTTTAAGAGAGTGCTCCTAATCTCAGCTCGTTACCTGTATATAAGACACCTGGGAGCCAGAAATCTTGCTGATTATCCACTTAAGGACCGCCTCACGCCGATATACGTCGGCAGAATGGCACGGCTGGGCACATCCACGTACCAGTACGTTGCCCTTTTAGAGCCCAGCCATGGGTCGCGCGTGCGCTGATCACTGTATTAATATCACTGGTTCCCCAAAAAAGTGTCAAAAGTGTCAGTTAGGTGTCCGATTTGTCTGACTCAATGTACCGCTAAAAATCAATGATCGTTGCCATTTCTAGTAAATAAAAAAAATTAATAAAAATGCTATAAATCTATCCCCTATTTTGTAGGCGCTATACCTTTTGTGCAAACCAATCAATATACGCTTATTGGGATTTTTTACCAAAAATATGTAGCAGAATACATATTGGTCTAAATTGATGAAGAAATGTAATTGTTTAAATTTTTTATTGGATGTGTTTTATAGCAGAAAGTAAAAACAATTGTGTTTTTTTTTCAAAAATTGTCACTCTTTTTTTGTTTATATCGCAAATAATGATCAAATACCACCAAAAGAAAGCTCTATTTGTGGAAAAAAAGGACATCAATTTTATTTGAGTACAACGTTGTACGACTGCGCAATTGTCAGTTAAAGCGACTCAGTGCTGTATCGCAAAAAATGGCCTGGTCATTAAGGTTTTAACCTTCCGGGGCTGAAGTGGTTAAAGTTATACTGTTACACTTGCGTGGCAAACTTCCCCCATCCCCGGCTTCTCCCTTGAGTCTTATGCCGCGTACACACGACCGTTTTTTATGACGATAAAAATGCAATTTTTAAAAATGGTCGTGAAAAACGATTGTGTATATGCTCCAGAGCATTTTTCTCGGCGAGAAAAATAGGCGAAAAATTATTAGAACCTGCTCTATTTTTTTCTCATCGTTTTTCACGTCGTTCTTTTTAACGTCGTGAAAAACGGTCGTGTGTATGCTTTTACGAGGGGAAAAAAAATGTGCATGCTCAGAATCAAGAATGAGATGGGAGCACTCGTTCTGGTAAAACTAGCGTTCATAATGGAGTTAGCACATTCGTCACGCTGTAACGGACTGAAAAGCATGAATCGTCTCTCACCAAACTTTATTAACACGAGGATCAGCAAAAGCGTCCCAAAGGGTGGCGCCATCCGAATGGAACTTCCCCTTTATAGTGCCGTCGTACGTGTTGTACGTCACCGCGCTTTGCTCGAGCATTTTTTTTCACAAACGTGTGTATGCAAGGCAGGCTTGAGAGGAAACATGAAAAATCACGTCGAGAAAAACTTCGTTTTTTTCCATGACATGAATAACGGCCGTGTGTACGCGGCATAATACTCCCCGGTCCAGGATTCTGTGAGATGTTGCTCACTAGATTACACAGTTGCAATGGTAAAGGGCAATTATGTGCATTGCAGTAATGTGCTTTAACGCGCTTAGGCTACAAAAATAGTACAGAAATAGTCACTACTTTCTGTACACCTTTATTTTTTATCTGTTTTATCACATGTATTAAAGGGCAAACTGAATAATGTTAAAATATCAAATCAGAAGTTTTCCTATTTGTCTATAAAATTGCTTCCTAGAAGATTACACACTCTGGAAGTAGCAGTGCAGACGTGACAAATCTAAAGTCGTTGTAAACCTCATACATGAAATATGAACAACGTATATCTCTCTATAGTGTGTGCTTGTCTCAACCCAGAGCACTAAGTGTCAATTCTGTCTGTTGCCTTGCTCCTCTGTTATCTGTATGGTTCACTTCTGACACATTTTCCCGACACCAAGAAAAACAAAGGTGGCAGGGGAGGGACTTCCAGCACACAGCCTGTGATTGACAGCCTCAGCTCTGTTCCTGTGTGCTGTGTGAAGGGAGTGTGTCCCTTTCCTCCAATCAGCTCTCACTGAGCTCTGCAGAGTGTACTTTCAAATACCTGCCCCCTGTTTTCTGAAATCCCGGGCAAACTGTATAAATTCTGGACTTTGAACGGATGTAGAGAAGAGAAGACTGCAAATCAGTGGCGGCCGCTCCATACGTGGCGCAGGGGCGTCGCCCCCCTAATCCATGCCCCTAATTTACATGCAGGGCGCCAGGCACATGGATTCCAATGTTTTTTTTTTCTTTTGAAGCATATTATTAGAGCCTGAGGCTTTAAAAAAGGGTAGGCCCAAGTTGGGCGGGCATAAGTTGGGTGGGTGGGGCCAGCTGTGGGTGCCAGCTGTGTAAAAATAGCAAATTAATATTTGCTATTGTCCTCCTGATTCTCCTCCCAGCCAATCAGGAAGCGGGAGAAGCATGATTGGTCGAGAAGAGAAGCGACCGTATTGGCCGGGCCAGGGGAAGGATGTACAGGAAGACCTGGGACTCAGAAGATGGCCGCCCAGAGTAATTTCTCAGTGCTCTGCATCGGCGCCGATTAAGAGCCAAACCGCGTGAGTATCACCCACGAGGGGGGTGGGGGGCCGCTTGGGTGGTCGGGTGGTTTGTTTGCCTCCCCCTCCCTAGCTGGAGCACCAGCCACCGCTGCTGCAGAAAAACAGGTAAAATATATGTGGGAAGATTTGTTTCATCCCTGTGTATCAACTGAGGATAGTCACTTTACTGGGTATATGTAAAGGTTTACAACCACTTTAAAGACAAAGTAAACCCTCTCTAAAATAAAAAATAAAAAAAATGCCCTGCAAGACAAATGCATAATGAGCTAGTATGCATAGCATACTAGCTCATTATGAATTACTTACCTGGGATCGAAGCCCCTGCAGCCGTCCTCGTGCACCTCCTCTGTCGCCGCCATCTCTCCCGGAGTGATTTCTGGGTATCGCTGCTCCGGCGCTGTGACTGTCCGGAGCAGCGATGACGTCACACATGGGCGCATGCGCCGTAGACATCGATGCCCGTTTTTTAGGAAAATATCTCCTTAACCGTGTAGGTTGACCCGCATGCTTGGCCAATCACAGCGCCGTAGGTACAGAGAGCCGTAATTGGCCAAAGCCAGGGTGGCTTTGGCCAATCATGGCTCAGATGAGTAGGTACACGCCCCACACTATATATATTGAGTTAAATAGAGCAGGCAGGTGAGTCAGTTAGCTGCAGTTACAGTGTGTAGAGGATATATATGCATCCTAGGTGTTGTATATATATTTACACACTGTATTGAGTTTAGCTAGATCCGTTCCTGTTATTCTCTATCAGGGCCACCATCAAGAATTTTGGGGCCCCTTACACAACTTCAGGCATGGGCCCCCTGGAGCAGAGAACTGGGGGGGGTGCTGCCGCTGCAAATTGAGAAGCGGGGGGGGTGCCACGAATTGAGAAGCGGGGGGTGCCGCGAATTGTTGAGGTCGGGGGGTTGCCATCCGGGCCCTTGGGGACCTCCGGGCCTCTTGGCCCCTTCCAAAAAATAAAAGATAAGAATAAAACAAATAAAAAAAAGAATTAAATAAAAAGGAAATAAAATAAAAAAAATAATATTTTTTTTTTATAAAAAAATAAAAAAATGCGGGTTGCCATCTGGGGCCCTGGGGACCTCAGGGCCCCTGGGCCCCTTACAAAAAAAAGTGGGGGTTGCCATCCGGGCCCCTGGGGACCTCCGGGCTTCTGGGCCCCTTACAAAAAAAAAATATATATTTTTTTTAAAGTGGGGTTGCCATCTGGGCTCCTGGGGACCTCCGGGCCTCTGGGGACCTCTGGGCCCCTTACAAAAAAAATTACTAAAAAATAAATAAATAAATAAATAAAAAAAGAATAAAAAACTAAAAAATAAAAAAATAAAAATGTTTTATTTTATTTTTATTTTTATTTATTAAAAAAATAAAAAAAGGGGGTTGCCATCCGGGGCCCTGGGGACCTCCGGGCCCCTTAAAAAAAAAAATTAAATAAAAAAATAAAAAAAATAAAAAAATAAAGGGGGTACTGCCTGTACCCCCCTGATGGCGGCCCTGTTCTCTATACTGACAGGCAGGCAGGTGATTGTGCTAGCTGCAGTGTTTCACTTAGTGTACTGTGTCCTTTGCACAGTGTGCACCAAAAGCTTACCTGAATACAATTGCTGGTGTTCTGATACAAATACAGGCAGAAAAAAATTATGGAACAAAAAAAAAAAGAAAATACAGGCAGGGATCTGCAGTATTTTTGTTAAGTGTCCTTTGCACAGTGTGCACCAAAAGCTTACCTGAATACAATTGCTGGTGTTCTGATACAAATACAGGCAGGGAGCTGCAGTATTTTGCTTTAGTGTCCTTTGCACAGTGTGCACCGAAAGCTTACCTCAATAGAATTGCTAGTGTTCTCATACTAATACCACAGGCAGGGAGTTCAAAATTACAAACAGATTCTACGTAACAACAAACCTACAGTCCCTGTCTTGTTTGCACCGCCTGTATACTGCTGTTCAGAGTATATAGGGCCTGGGGGCCCCACGCCTTTCCTTTTTTTTATTTGGGTGCAGGGTTCCCCTTAATATCCATACAAGACCTAAAGGGGCTGGTAATGGGATGGGGGGGGGGGATAACTATGCCATTTTTCTCAATGATTTTCATCCATATTGCCGGGACCAGACATTACATTAAAGCCGCAAGCAGTTTTAAATTACTTTTTTTCCTTTATGTCATTTTGTGCAGGGACAGTTCTAAACACGGGAAACACGCACCACTTCACAGACATACTATAGACACCCCCCAGGTATGATATTTAAAGGAATATTTCACTTTATTTTTTCACTTTATTAAAATGACTGCTCCCGAAAAAACTTCTGTTTTTAAAACTTTTTTTTGCATTGATACATGTCCCCTGGGGCAGGACCCGGGTCCCCAAAATCTTTTTAGGGCAATAACTTACATATTAGCCTTCATAATTAGCACTTTTGATTTCGAACGTTTGAGTCCCATAGACTTTAATAGACTTTAATAGGGTTCTAAAGTTCGCGCAAACTTTCGGTCCGTTCGCAGGTTATGGTGCGAACCGAACCGGGGGGTGTTCGGCTCATCCCTAGTCTTCAGTAACATGGCAGGTACTGGCACTGCCAGTGATGGATTTGGAACTCAGATGCCAAGGGAAGCAGAAGGCAGTGGTCCTTGTTTTAGTGATGAAGAGACTATCTCTTGCAACTCCATCAGTTCTACTGGCTACAAATTTAAGTAGACCCACTTACTGAGCACACGGGGCTATAGTTAGGTCAGTAAGTGATAGGGGCTGTTGGTATTGAATCCGGAGTGACTTACCAAGCCTCTGTGCATTTTTTCTCCACCATTTGTTCTCCACCATGCCCTATATCCACCACTGTAGATGTGGAGTAAAAAATAAATAAATAAATAAGTGTACTTCATCCCTATAAATAATACATAATAATATTTAAAAAAATGACATTTTCTGAAATTGACATATTTTAAATTGGTTTATATTGTATGTGAAAAGGTGGTAATGATATTTTTTCTGTGTAGCTAACCTCTTCTGGGTAATGTTGCAATATGAACATCGTGGGAGAGCTAACTGTTTTCTTCACATTTTTATGCAAAGTCAAAATGTATCATGAGACCTAGTGTTCTGTACTGTATGATTTGAATACGGTGTACGGTGACCTTAGTACTCTTATTAGAGCTGTGTAGTGGTCACAAAAGTGCTAATTGTACTGACAGGTTAATATATACATATATATATATATATATATATATATATATATATATATATATATATTGTGAAGGACTAGCATCAAATGTAGGGCTTGAAGGACACCGCCACTCGCTGGTTCTTCTTTTTAAGGGCTTTGTTTGCCCATTTTTATTAAAAGAAGTTCACAACAAAATCAAAGGTTTCCCTCGCAGGGTTTTCAGTACTCCTTTTCATCAACAAAATGACATTCAGCCTCCTGGCTTATACATACTGCAGTGCTGCTCAGGCCTTCCACTTCAGGCTCTTGTCTGTCTTCTACAATTCCATTGGCAACACCGTCCATTTAGATAGCAGCCCCTCACTGCTCTGACCCTCAGACCTGGGTCTCTGGCTGCCACTGTGCACACTTGCACACCTGCCCTCTATGGCTTTCCCCAGTGCACACCTGCACTCGTCAGGAGGGTGGAGCCCAGAATGCTGGTCCTGACTCTACTATCAGGCCCACATACACCTGGACAATCAGTGTGCAGTTGAGTCTCAAAACCCGGATCCAGGACTGGGGATTTCATCCCACCCGGATCTCTAAGAAATCCCCAGGCTCCAGGTCCCAAAGTGGACTTTAGTAAATCATGAGGAAACTGAAAAGCCAGTTTCCTCCCAAACAAGCAAATACCCTGGAGCCCCTCAACCTGCCTGGTTGAGAATCCTGTATTCATACACTGGTGGGGTACCACACTACCACATACCCTCCCCCTTTGTTTCGATCCGGAGGGAGGAACACCAGCACCCATCATTATGGTTGGGACACCTCTGTGCTGGCTGTCAGCCACAGAGGCCCAACCTTTTTTCCGGGTGCGCTTCCAGGTATGTCCCACCCTGGATCTTAACAAGGTCCTATATTTCCCTATACTCAGCCTTCTCCCTCTTCTTTTGGGGTTCCATAAGCACTGCCTCTCCTGAAATTTTAACAGGGCACCCCTGGTCTTTCTACAAACCCTTCTGCCTCCACGCCTTAGGTTCCCAGGTTTCCCAATACCTTTGGACACCACACTGTCATGTACCTTTGACAAACTATTTGGTTCATCATTGACAGACATATTCAAACCAACATTACACCTCTCAATGTTGCACAGATCACCAATGCCTTTTTTTTTAGCATTTGCTAGGGCAGAGTCTGCAGAGGGCACACATACTGGAGGGCCGCCATCACCCACGGGAACCTCACAGGACGACACCTCCCCGGGGTTCATCCACTCTGCAGGCAGCTGTCCTACCACTTGACCTGTTCTGATGCCATCTGTATTTTTATCCACCTGAACAAACAAGCTCTTGTCTGATCCACATACAATTTTTACTGCACGTCTTATCCGTTTCCCTGTCTCGGGGACCTTATTAGGTTTGTCAACTAAACCAAACATTGGACTGGGGACCCCAGTCTTTTTAACCACCTTCCGTTGAGCCCCGGTCAGGATCTCTGCTGCTTTCTGGTCCACACTTGGCCCTTCCATCTCATGTGATTCTTCCACTGGTACAGCATACACGCCCTTCACCGACAACTGACCAGTACTACCTAGGACCATAGCAGCAGAAATGCCTTCTACCTGGCTGTTAGGTGGTGAAACCTCAGACACTTTCTTTTCGCCAAAGCCTCTCCCATATTTCTCACGAGGGTTAACCCCTGCAGCAGCCACCGCGCCCTCAGGTATAAGCTGTTCTGCGTCCCTCCTGCTGGCACAGCAGAAACTTTGTCCACCTTATTTTTGTGCATGAAAGCCTCATCTATCAGGGACATTAGATTTTTACCCCAACTCTCCCAATCCATTGTAGCTGTGCTCCATTCATCGGCGCTCCTCAGCCCTGATCCATCCGCCCAAGGAGACACATTAGAACAGACGGGTTTAGTTGCAGATTCATCACCCAAATTACGAATCATGGCAGACTTCGGTAATCCATGTTTTAGCATCACAGGTTGCAATACACCACAATCACCACCTTGCTCGGGCGGCGCTCCATAAGTCTCACACACCTTTGCATTTTTCACAGGTTGTGTTAACCCACCATTTACCAGCACATTTTTAGTACTAGCAGCTTGCACTAACACATTACCATTACATGGTACAGTTCCACTCTGTCCCACCAGAGTGACATCGCAGTTGTCCATGACAACCTCCGACTCCAATACATGAAGTTCCCTGGAGATTTCTGGGGACAACTGTGCTGTCTTACCACCAATTGCTACAGGCAATGACCCATTTGTGACAACAGCTTTTGCTCTGGAAGAACCTGGGGTTTTCACAACAGCAGAAAACTTTTCAATAACAGTAACACTTATAGCATTTTTAGTTTTTGCAGGCTGTCCTAGCCCACTGCCAACTTAAGACTGGCAGACATTAGACACAACAATTTTAGTCATCAACACAGGTTCTGTTTGGACTTTAACCCCTGCATTCTCACTGGGTATGAAAAAGTCATTCTCAAGCGCACATTCTGTGGCCCCACTAACTGGGGTCACTCTCACATCATCATAGACAGTCTCGTAGCCAGTTCTTTTATACCTGAAATCAGCAGTTCCAGGCATCATTTCATTAAAGATTGTCTTACCCACCACAGTAGTTGGGGTCACCATCTTCATTTGAGTACGTTGTCTTAAGAACCAGTCCTCAGCCGCACATTTACTGGCCAACTCCCCCTGGGGGCCATGGGATGAAATCACAGCAGGCATCTCCCACTGTTTAGCACCCCCTGCAGACACCACAGAAAACTCCTTGTTGCCAGGGGTGACTGCAAACATATTTGCAAAGGGATCTTGGCCCACAGGTAAAGAGTTCTGCTCAGCAACATTACCTCCAGGTGCACCCCAGAATCTAGGGCAAGACAATATTTTGTGCCCCAGCTGGCCACATTCCAGGCATGGTACTGGACGACTTTTCCCCAGTGCGTTTCTCTCCTGATGATTCCATCCAGGCACAACTTCCACTCTCGTTGCCATGGGAGATCGCAGATCAGGCGGTAACAACCCCTCCAGCCACAGAGCTCTATCTATCATCTCAGCCATCCTTGCTTCTTTTAGGCGTTTTGATCGCCCCATACTCACAATCACTCCAAAAAAAAAATTCACAGTTCAGCAACAAATTGGAGCACTGTCTCTTTAAGGCTAGTGACCTTTCTCTTGCAGGTTCTCCTCACCTGCACACACACAGATTATGCAGTTTCTGGCAAGCAAAACACAGTTCCTATAACAGAGGAACTTACTTGATTGTAGGGATCTCAGATTGTGCCCGCATTCTCCACCACGTGTGAAGGACTAGCATCAAATGTAGAGCTTGAAGGACACCGCCACTCACTGGTTCTTCTTTTAAGGGCTTTGTTTGCCCATTTTTATTAAAAGAAGTTCACAACAAAATCAAAGGTTTCCCTCGCAGGGGTTTCAGCACTCCTTTTCATCAACAAAATGACATTCAGCCTCCTGGCTTATACATACTGCAGTGCTGCTCAGGCCTTCCACTTCAGGCTCTTGTCTGTCTCCTACAATTCCATTGGCAACACCGTCCATTTAGATAGCAGCCCCTCACTGCTCTGACCCTCAGACCTGGGTCTCTGGCTGCCACTGTGCACACTTGCACACCTGCCCTCTATGGCTTTTCCCAGTGCACACCTGCACTCGTCGGGAGGGTGGAGCCCAGAATGCTGGTCCTGACTCTACTATCAGGCCCACACACACCTGAACAATCAGTGTGCAGTTGAGTCTCAAGACCCGGATCCAGGACTGGGGATTTCATCCCACCCGGATCTCTAAGAAATCCCCAGGCTCCAGGTCCCAAAGTGGACTTTAGTAAATCATGAGGAAACTGAAAAGCCAGTTTCCTCCCAAACAAGCAAATACCCTGGAGCCCCTCAACCTGCCTGGTTGAGAATCCTGTATTCATACACTGGTGGGGTACCACACTACCACATAATATATATATATATATATATATATATATATAATATATATATATATATATATATATATATATATACAGCGGGTAAAATAAGTATTGAACACATCATAATTTTTCTAGGTAAATATATTTCTAAAGGTACTATTGGCATGAAATTTCCCCCACTTGTCGATAACAACCCATGCAATCCATACATACAAAGACACCAAAACAAATAAGTTCAGAAATGAAGTTATGTGTAATAAAATGGAATGACGCAGGGAAAAAGTATTGAACGCATGAAGAAAGGGAGGTGCTGAAAGGCATGGAAAGCTAAGGCACCAGCTGAAATCTATCAGTAATTAGAACGCAATTCTGCCCCTTGTCAGTGCAAAATAATATCAGCTGGTTCGGTCTGAACTGATGGCCTCTCTCAAGAACTTCACAACCTTTTTTTGCAAAACATACTAATGAAATCGGTTACAGAAGGATTTCTAAACTTCTGAATGTTCCAGTGAGCACTGTTGGGGCCATAATCCAGAAGTGGAAAGAACATAATTTTGTCATAAACTGGCCACGACCATGTGCTCCTCGCAAGCTTTCTGACAGGGGAGTGAAAATAATTATCATAAGGGTTGTCCAAGAGCCTTGGACCACATGTGGAGAGCTTCAGAAAGACCTGGAATTAGCAGGTACAATTGTTTCAAAGAAAACAATAATATATACATACAGCTGGTAAAAGAAGTATTGAACACATCATCATTTTTCTAGGTAAATATATTTTTATATGAAATATTCACCACATTGTGGTAATAACAAATCAGCTGGTTCAGTCTCAACTGTAAAAAGGTGTCTCATTACCAAGGTGTCACACAAGTAACATTTCATAATGGGCAAAAGCAAAGAGCTCACTCAAGACCTTCCCTTCGCAAACATTTTGTTGCAAAACATACTGAAGGCATTGGTTACAGAAGGATTTCTAAACTTCTGAATGTTCCAGTGAGCACTGTTGGGGCCATGAACCTGAAGTGGAAAGAACATCATTTCACCATAAACCTGCCACAACCAGGTGCACCTTCTGACAGAGGAGTGAAAAGAATTATCAGAACAGTTGTCCAAGAGCCAAGGACCACTTGTGAAGAGTTGCAGAATGACTTGGAATTAGCAGGTACAATTGTTTCAAAGAAAACAATAAGTAATGCACTCAACCGCCATAACCTGTATGCACGCTCACTACGCAAGACTCCATTGCTGAAGAAAAAGCATGCTGAAGCTTATTTATAGTTTGCTGCACAACATTTAGACAAACCTGTGAAATACTGGGAGAATGTAGTCTGGTTAGATAAGATCAAAATGTAACTATTTGGATGTCATAATACACACCATGTTTGGAGGTTAAATGGCACTGTACATCACCCCAAAAACACCCCCCATACCAACACAACCATCACAGGAGGAAATGTTAAACTGCCCTGAGGCGCTTCATTAGGTATGGAAGTATAAACAGACACAATATCATAGCTAGGTACCAGCTAATATTACTGTCTGTAATATCAGATGGTGACTCTTTTAAGAATGTGTAAAGCTAAAAAATTTGGGGGTTTTGGTTAGAGTAGGGGAATGCTAAACCTATCAGGTTTTTTTTTTTGGCCATCTCTGTTGTATTGATGAGATTTTTCTTCACCTCTTGTGCTGTAGACACAATGAAAAGTAAGATGAAATCTCTCCAGAGTGATGGAAATTCTCTCTTAAACAGTTATCAACACATGTATCCCCATTGGAAGATTTCCCCTTTATTCCTCTTCTGGTGTAAAATCTGAATTTTGTTTTTTCGCTCACTATCAATCCCAGAGGCAATGATTACTGGGACAAATAGAGAGGGTGTCATGGATCTGCAAAATGTGAGTTCTCCTGGAATGGAATCCCGCCCCCCCCCCAGGAAGCATAAGTATTAGCTGGTTTTGACCAGAGCTCCTGATGGTGGAGATTTTGCTGCATACTCCACTCCGACCCCCAGGTGCACCCTGTGCATGGTGTGGAGACTAAGGCCTAGTACACACGTTCAATAGAAACCAGCCTGATATTTGAGCCTGTGTGAATGGCAGCCGGTCTGACAGCCGGTCCGAAGGCTCATGGTCGAAAAAGGTCTGCCGATCAGTTTCCAATCAGCGCTCTGAGCCCATGGCTCAGAGCATTGACCGGAGTGTTCTGGTGGGCCCCCCTCCAGTCACAACACAATAGCACAGATTGCTGTACTAACATTGGATTGTTAGTACAGTGGCTAATTTGTCAGTTTTTTACGTTCAACTAAAAAAAAAGAGTGGTGTTTGAGGCTTAAGTCAAGGTGCTGATGTACAGCTACGGCGATTTGCAGGAACGTGCCGACCTACTGCCATTTAACAAAGGTGGCTGGTCGGCAAGTGGTTAAAATATAAATGAAAGGCAAGACATTTGTGTATAAAAAAAAAAACAAAAAATAACATTATAAATACTTTTTTTATTTTTTTATAAGTGATCACATTCCCTCTGTTCTCAGCTGCATAAGAGCTGAGGGGAGGCGAGGCAGCAACACACTGATCCTTCCAGTGAATGGCTGTGCAAGGGGGAGTGGGGTGTCTAGACAAGTCTAATTATTGGAGGAGAGCAGGCTGAGATCCCAGCATAGCTAGAGAGCTAAATAAATTGGGTTCAGTCAGCGAAAAAGGATAATCTACACAAATTCCTAAACTAAGCAGCTGGACACTCAAGGCCAATATATTGCACTCCTTGTAAAAACAAAAACAGATAGAATAGTGCAGCGCTAAAACTTTACATAAAACATATATTAAGTTCACACAGATAATGTCTAATGGTTCAGCATAAAATGCAAACACAAAAGTCCCAATATCATTGATAAAAAAGTCAAGGCTGACGAAAGAAAAAGACACCACCAGTCAGGGAGAAATTCCTCAAAGGTGATCAAGGTGCTGTTAGATGTAAATCAATTGTGCATCCTCTCTAGTGTCTCCATCACCATTAGTATAGGCCGCTCACCTCAATTATTGGACCTCTGAACGAACAGAAGGTCAGATGCGCTTTCCCCACAGGGGCTACAATAAGAGATGGATCCTGCCTCCAAGCTGTTTAAGAACGATACTATCCCGCTTAATTGCTTGTATTGGTGATGTGTCCCTCTTATAGGTCAGGCAGCAGAGTGGTTCATGTAAAATGCAATTGAACATACATAGTGCTCTCTGCTTATTTAAAACAATCTTTTATTAAGAAAGAAGAAAATCTCACAAGAGAAGCACTGACCCCAGTGCTAGGAAATAAGCCTTGGTTTGTGTACACACATAGCCTCTCTCTGCATGTCTCTGAGTGGTGGATTGTGATGACGTCACACGGCTGTGCCGTCTGCATGCGTATCGTCCCTGGAGCGGGACTTCTTCAGCGTATCACGGGGCCTATGTCGACTTCATTTAAATATACCACCTCATCTCGTCAATTACTAAATACAACGCCCCCTTATGCCTGCAACATCAAAAATTGCACGGACGTTCGGAGGATATGTCACCACGTAACATCCCTCCACAACGTCCTAAGTGAGCACAGCGAAGGTGTCCCGCGTTACCATGACCACGCCGACAACCATAGGAAGCACCACGCCCCCGTTGTCCGCGTCATCACGGCCAAGCGGACACTCAGGGAAAGTGCGAACATCACATGACATTCCTCCGCAACGTAAGGGCGAAGGAGGAGTCCCGTGTCACCATAGAAACCCGGATGCCCTAAGAGGACATCAGCGTCATGTGACTATCATCCATAACCTACCCAGACGTCACAGCAGTAAAGTCCAAGGGGAGTGACTAATATAAAAAAAACACAGAATCAACACCAACCTAACTCAATTGGCAATATCATACACAAGATATAATCCTCGCCCTCACTTAACACCCAGCAGGGGCAAACAAACAGCTGAGCCCCACCCATTAAGTGATATTACAATTTGTTATTGAAAGCCATACTCGTATGAAAACTACATTTGTCCCTCATATACAGAGTGATAGCAATGCTCATTTATTCCTTCCACTCTATAATAAGGGCACTAGAGTGAGAATGAATAATACAAGGGGCCATAAAACTCCTTTAAGTGCACAGGGTGCAAATAAACAAAGAGATCCATAAATGTAGATCTCATCTTGGGAATTTTTTAGTTATCCCCCACCCACCCTTACATGTTATAAAATCATACCGTGACGTCAAAACAACCACCCCTCAGAGATATGCAGTGTACATACATATAAAAAACAATCAAATATATAATAAAAAACATAGTAAAATAAATTTACCAATCCTAAAAGAATATAAATATAAAATATATTTTAGCACCTTAACAATCAGAAATAAAACAATTTAGGTCAAACTCGACGTTGAGTCTTAAGGGGACCCCCACCCTCGTCTCATACACCCAAAAGGACTCACGTCTACTGAGCTGCCTAATAAAATTCCCTCCCCTCCAATGGTTGTTGACTTAGCTAGAGAGCTGCCCACGTTGTGCTCTCTTACTCAGTGTCGTCAGTTTTTAATACAAAAGCAAAGGGACTGGCAGGAACACCAAGGATTTCACACAAAGGAAGCAATACAAAGAGAACAGGATACTTTCTCATACAAGTACATGGTACAGCAGCCACATGTCAGGAATTTGAAGTGTTGGGATAACAAACGCTTTAAGCATAATAGGCAGAAGGAGTTGGAAGGGAATATTTTTAAGAATGGGTATAGTTAGGCTTATATTCTGATTTAAAGTTAACCTTTTGGAACATGTTGCATGTTCCATGCATATTTAGGGTGGAACATGCAACATGTTCCACCTCCTGCTGCCAGTTCCCCCGATCCCCTCCTAAGTGTGATAGGGGCGGAAAACCTTATTGCCGCACCCGTTGTCACTTTTTGAAAAAAGTGCAGTAGTGGGGGCCTCAGCCCACGCAGCTGCGTCATGCATTCACAATGAACTACAAGTACCATCATCCACCGTGGCTGATACCTTGTAGTCAGTGGCGGCTGGTGTTTTCTTTTTTTGGTGGGGGGGGGCGGCAAATGACCACACCCCGCCCCCCGCTCGGTCAGGTCACCCACAACCCCCCATCAAGGTTCCGGCGGGCAGTGCTGCGATGGGCGATGGGCATCGGGCAGGCATCTCCTCCTCCTCTGCATCACGGCGACTTCTGCTGTGCGTCTCCTCCTCCTAGGCATCCAATTGGATCACTTATCTTTTCAGCCAATCGAGTGAAGGGTCTCAGGACCCGCTTTCTAAATGACCGGGAGGAGGATCAATATGAGAATAGCGAATATTCATTCGCTACTCTCACACAACTGGGTGGTCTCCTCCCTTTTTAAAGCCTATTAGAGCCTCTGGCTCTAGTCATGTGCTTCAAAAAACACCCTGCAGGCGCCCTGCATGTAGATTAGGGGGCCGTACACATGGACAGGGGAGGCGGCCGTGCGCCCCTAATGAACGAGCCGCCACTGCTTATACAGGCAGAAAGCTGCAGAACTTGTCTCCAGAAGATCCAACAATCATGGATGAAATTATAATAAAAAACAACCCAGCACAAAACAATGATAAATCTGTAAAAAGCGATCAAGAATTGTTATAATAGTCCTTGGTGATGGTATATGTTGTCCATGCCAACTATGATGCAGATAAAAGTTCAGGTGCCAGCCATCTCCAGAGCTTATCCCGAAACTCTGTGATAAAATGGAAGAAGGAGAAAAAGAGGGAGACGCACCTAAGTGTAGTATTGAACCATGATTTAATGCACAAAGGTAAGGCACTTACAAGATAGAAGATATTATAAGCATATCTGTGATAAAAACATCCTCCTCAAAGGGTGCCTGCTATCCAGTATTTCTCCGGCGTCCAGATGGTGTAAGCATACCTCCCAACATTTTGAGATGGGTTTGAGGGACACCTACTAGCAAACATATGCGGGCATAGGACACGCCCCCTGCCACACCCCCCTTAAAGGAGAATTAAACCCCAAAAAAATTATTAAATCTACAAGGGCTTTTTTTTTGCCAGAATTTGGGTGAAAGGTTTAACCCTGGGAAACACTTTTTGAAAGATAAAAAGTGCATTTTATATACAAGTATATAGAGAGGACCAAAATGAGGGGCAAATGAGGAGGAAAGAGGGACAGAGGGACATTGCTCCAAATAAGGGACAGTCCCTCAAAATCAGGGACAGTTGGGAGCTATGTGTAAGGAGGCTGAGTTGGAACTAGAAAGGAGGACTGGAACTAGGCCTAGTTCCAGTCCTCCTTTCCCTTCAAGGCCCGCCCACTGGGTGACGTATTTTCCTTCGGTGCAGTCCACGTCAGGCAACTTGGATCCCCTGCACTTCCTGTTTGGTTTCAGCGTTCCAACTCAGCCTCCTTACACCATCTGGAAGCCGGAGAAATACTGAATAGCAGGCACCCCTCAAGGAGGACGTTTTTATCGCAGATATGCTCATGATATCTTCTATCTTGTAAGTGCATTACCTTTGTGCATTAAACCATATTTTAATACTACAAGCTTCGATTATTATTTTTTAAAAAACAAACATATCATACATAGTTCATTTTGCACAGAGTAGCCCTGATCGTCCTCTTCTGGGGTCCCACGGCAGCTCTCGCGGCTCCTCCCCGCAAGAGCTAACCCCCTCTGGGAAGCTCTCTCCTAAGGGGGTTACCTTGTGGGCACGCTCCCGTGCCATACATAGACGCCGATTGTATGACTCGGCCCCGCAACCCGGCGGCTGCGTCATTGAATTTGATTGACAGCAGCGGGAGCCAATGGCTGCGCTGCTATCAATCTATCCAATGAAGAGCCAACCAGGCATGGGGAGAACGACGCAGGATCGCGCCCTCGGAAATTTGGGACTCGGGTAAGTAAAACGGGGGCTCGGGGGGGGGGCCGGAGACTGCAAGGTGTTTTTTCTCCTTAATGCATAGGATGCATTAAGGTGAAAAAACACAAAGGTTTACAACCCCTTTAGGTGCACCTCCCTCCTTTCCTCCTTCTTCCACTGATCATGGATGCAATGCTTTCCAGGTTTCTGGAGGAAAAAATTATAAATGCACATTTTTTTTTCCTACAAAAATATGTGCATTTATTATTTTTTCTGGAAAGGTGAACCTATCCTTTAACTACTGGCTGTAGAATGTGACCAATAGCTGTAAAAGAATCAGAGCGATCAGACAGAATTTTACAAGATTAGCCCTCATGTGTATCTTTGGAAGACCATATGTCATGACTATAATACTGGTTTAATAAATCTTATCTTCATACAACAGAGGTGTGCTGGTGAAGAACCATGGACAATAACACATGACCCTAGTCAGGAAACCATAGCTATCCAAGCTGAAATTGCACATTAAAACATTGACACATTTATGATCATGTCTTTAGTTACAGTGTACGCCGTATACCTAGACAGTGTAAACACAAAAGGTTTTACTTGGAATATAAATGAATCACCTCTCTGTGTGCCAATCTTGAGAATAGTGACCTGCCTTGCCCCCAGAACCCATCTGTATCATTATTTTTTTAATCATCTACAGTGACAATTATGTATTTACAAGCTGTTGGAAATCAGAGCTGAGCTTTGTGAGAATGTGTCCTGCATGAAAACCCCCCCGTACCTAGATAGCTGGGAGGGCAGCGCAGACACAGGGTGTTGCTGCTTAGTACACAATAGAAGCTGATGGGGCCGTTTTGTGTAAAAAAAAAAAAAAAAAATGACATCCACTCAATATACATTTGTCAGATTACTATAAAGATGTCATTCTCTGAAGATGCACTGGTGATTTCTGAAGCACTAAAATAACTCTTTTGTATCTCACTGGAAATACAATACTGTATATAAATGGCAAAATATTTGTGATTTAGAAAAAAAAATGAAAATATGCAATATTCTGGAAAAGACAATTCATAAGGGTGAATGCAAAGGCTATTATTCATTGTTATGCTTTTTTCATGTAGCACAAACATGTTTTACTGCGCTGTACAATCAAAGAATATTTAAACACATCAGCCATAGCCCAATTTTGTAGAAAGCTGGATGCAGGACTATGGGAAGGAACAATAATGCCTTTTAATCCCTGTACACGCAATCAGATTTCCTATGGATTTTAAACCAATGGATTTTTCCATCGGAAATCCGATGAAGCTGACTTCCATCAGTCTTGCCTACACACCATCAGTCAAAAAAACTATTGTCCCAAACACTCTGACGAGCCAAGAAAAATTAAGTTTTATGCTTCTGAGCATGCGTCGACTTGATTCTGAGCATGCGTGGGTTTTTTATCCGATGGAGTTCCCCACAGATGATAGTAATTTGCTATTGTTTTTTTTTCCATCGGATAAATTTAAAACATGTTCTATTTTTTAACACCGATGGAAAAAAGACAGATAGGGCCCATACACGATTGGTTTGTCCGATGAAAACAGTCCATCGGACTGTTTTCATCGGTTAAACCGATCGTGTGTACATGGCTTAACTGTAAGGAAATCCTAGTTCTGGGTGGTATTTGTTGTGCTAAAGCAGCCTTTTTCAACCAGGGTGCACAAACACCCTGGGGTGCCTTCATTTTCCTTCTGGGGTGCTCTTGTAAAATGTCAAAAAGTTGTACAAAAATTGTATATACGTCAGTGGGTGGATCAAGCTTGCCTTTTAGTTACACAAAGCCACAGGTTTTCATTGTGCACCATTACAACATTTCAGTTGCCGGAATCCTAACAAGCAGTGTTGTCATCGGTTGATAAGGAGGACATTGTCAGGGCTGGGCTCAGCCCTTCCTTCTCTGTGCTGACAGCTCAGCTGTCAGCCAATTGCCAGCTCCCATCTCTCCACAGTGATACACCTGTTGATTATCCTGCTCGTCAGCTCTGCCTACTTAAGGACTTCCAGTTAATTTGCTCTTTGCCTTCGCCTGTGTTAACATCACAAGAGACTTTCTCCTGCCTTCCAGTTGAAGACCTGCTTGTCTGACGTTCCCTCTGGCTACAGATCCTGCTTGCTGTACTACTACCTTTATCGTTGGCTCTTGGACATTGGACTATGTTTTGACTATGTTTATTCTGTTTACCGTTTTATTTTTATTATTAAACAAGTGTGATTTAACTGTACTTCTGTCTCGGTCTGATTCATGGTTTCTGACAGACATCAGGTGCCTGCATAGCATCATAGTTTGCTACTCCCCTGGAACAAGCATTTAGAAAATTATAGTCTGCAAAATGTCAGACTACCTTACCCTTATACTTTTATTACAGAAATATAAAAGTGAGCACCAGACTAAAACCAGATGAAAGAGCCCAAGATAATTTTAATTGTCGGTAAAATAAGTCATATGAAAACACCCAACGCATTTCAGGGGCAACACCACTCCTCCTTTATCAGGGCTCAACACAGGATAAAATGTGAATGGACTCAGTGAAACCAGTGACTTCACAGAACTACTATATTAGAACTAGTATTGAACTCTTCTCATGAAAGAGGACATCAGTTGCTGAGTAGCAATGGAGCTGTGCTAAGATGTTTGTAACCCTAAAAAAAAAGAAGAGAGATTCTGTTCCCTTATAGCAGGTTAAACAGCACAGTGCTTGTGTTGTCTAATATGCCCCTCTCTTAGCCATAAAAACCTGGCTGATCCTGCCAGACTACAGTAATCGTGGTTGCTGAGCCCTAGTTACCGTGGTCAGTTTACATGCCTCCGTCATCCGCTTTCTCTCCTCTGTTCCCCTCACCCCCTCCCTCCCTTTTATTAAAACAAAGCTTGTAAATACCTTTTTTTCAGCTATATTCAGGCCGGTCACATGACTTCCAACCGGGCTCCTACTCCGATCCAGGGCTACAGCGGGAGGGGCTGAGCGGACACGGGACTTCCACCAGCAAACGTCAGAGGGAGATCTCGGCCCCTCCCGCTGTAGCCTTGGATCGGAGTAGGAGACTGGCTGGGATTCTTGTGACTGGCCTAAATATAGTTGTAAAAAAGGTAATTACAAGCTTTGTTTTAATAAAACACTTACCCTGTGTGTTATGCCTAGATATAATAGAGGGGCTGTCAGTGAATTATATTTTCAAGGTAACAACCACTTTAAAGCGGAGCTCCACCCTAACGTGGAACTTCCGCTCATCGGAACACTCCCCCCCTCCGGTGTCACAATTGACACCTTTCAGGGGGGAGGGGGTGCAGATACCTGTCCAAGACAGGTATTTGCACCCACTTCCAGGAGTCCTCTCTGCGGGAAATCTGCAGGAAGCACGTCACTTCCCGCAGAATACCCGTAGTGTTCTGGGAGACACTCGGCTCCCAGAACACAGGAGGACCAGTCAGAACGGCGCAGCGCGACTCGCGCATGCGCCGTAGGGAACCGGGCGGTGAAGCCGCAAGGCTTCACTTCCTGGTTCCCTCACCGAGGATGGCGGTGGGGGCAGCAGAGTGACGAGCGATTGCTCGTCCTCTGCTCCGGACGTCGCTGGACTCCAGGACAGGTAAGTGTCCTAATATTAAAAGTCAGCAGCTGCAGTATTTGTAGCTGCTGGCTTTTAATATTTTTTTTTTCGGCGGAGCTCCGCTTTAAGCCCTGATAAAGGGTGAGTGGCGTCAGAGATTTTTATATGACTTTTTTCCCCAACAATTGAAATTATCTTAATCTCTTTTATTTCGTCTAGTGCTCCTTCCTGTATTTATGTGGTTTGAGTTACTGTTGGATGCCCATCGAGGAAAGACATAGGATCATAGGATTGGAGAAATGTTAGTACTCAGAGGGGATGCTGAAAACGCAGCAAAGAGATTCTTATGTAGCACCTCCTCAAAGTGATGTATTTTGTGCTCCCTCTGGAACAGTGGCTGTATATTGACCATATAACCTTTGCATCAGTGGGCTCTCCAATAGAGGTTCCTCTCTTTGATGACCTGAATCCTGAGGTCTTTGCTTTTGAGCATACAAGGCCCCATTTATCAAAAAATGCCTGAAACGGAGGACCCTGAGTTGCCCCCAACCTTACTCCCCCTTGTACAACTTCTGGGGTTGGGAGGAGTAATGTCCTTCTTATTGTCTACTCTATTTTGTTCTCTTCCTCATCACCTCCTCCTCGTATTCCTCCTCTATTTTTGCTGCCTCTTTACATTCCACATGTTGATGGAGGGCAGGGATGGCCTTCCGGGCAAAATAATGGGGGAATCAGAAGAGGAGAATGAGAAGGAAAATGGGAGAAGGAAAATGTTGCATTAGCAGAACTTGCAGACAACTGGCTGCTCTGCCCCTGGGAAGAGCAAAAAGAGAAAGCTTTTGTCAGCTACATGGCAGGGTGAAGAAAAACCCAACTTCTCATGCCATTTCACCTGAAGAAGTTGCAGGAGGAAGAAGTGCAGGAGGAAGGTAAACAGGTGGTAGCAGGTTTATAGAGGGAGGAGGAGGGAAAGGAAGAAGCAATGCTCAGCTCGGCACCTATAAGCTTAATGTTGCTGTGCCTCTACCTCTCCTTTTAGACCTGCCTGTCATATTTCTTCTTTTTTTATAGCTCTTATTTTAAAAATGACTTGCAGCCTATGGCTTAATGATTCCATGTTGTTTGCCCTTTCCCTGGCTATAGGATTTCCCTCCTATTTACATCTGCCTTCCTATCCCTCTGCATTGTGGAAGGTCAGGCAGCCTATAGTGGTAGGGTTTCCCCCTGAAGCTATACCTCCAGTGCCCTGACTATATTTAAAAATTATATTTAAAAGAAATACAACTGGCTGTTAAGTATCTGGGAGAAGAAAGATTATACTGGCAAATCAGAGAAAATATAAATGTGCCAGGCCTAACCACTGCATCAATATCATAAAATACAGAAAAAATATTTTAAAAAAAATGTTAGTATAAATATTTAATACAATTAAATAAGTAAAAAAAAAAAAAAGAAAATAAATTGCAGATATCTGCCACACTGGGACAATCCAGGCCAGGAGTTGCTTAGACAAAGTGGGGCTCAGACCACCTGACTTGCCCCATCTAGAGCTGCACTGTCCAGCCACTGTAAATATTTGTGGCTATTGTCTCTCAAATAATGCACTGATGTTTATTTTAAGATAAAACCTGTCTCATCCCTCCCTCTTATATTGTAGTCAAACCAAGCTGCTTACATAATGTTTAGCCACAGTACAATATTAGTGACCATTGTCTCTCAGATAATACACACATTTTTATTGCATGATAAAACATGACTTGCCTCTATCTATTTGCTGACTAATCAATTGCTCGCATAGCCAGTTTCTACCAAATACATACCTAAAGTCTGTATTTTGAATATTTTTTAATTTTAAAAAAACTTTTAAGACATTGAAGTGTGCTACTATGAAAAAAGAAGCTCACAAACTATACTATTAAAATGTTGTGCCACTGGCCAATTTGCATGAAGATGAGGGCTTTAGCTTTATTTCTTATAGCTTTTAGATCTGTTGTGTGTGTTATGTGTACCAGTCAATTCAGGCCTATTACTTCTTGATAAAAAAATCAGGTTTTGCATACAAAACTACGCAAAAAGCGTGGTGTGCTGCTGTTGTGTTGAGGCCATGCTAAATGTAAAAGTTAAAAGCTAATTATGCATCTAATTTACGGCTGAGGCCAGAATATGGCATTGCTGATGCTTTCAGTTAAACTCATACTGTTCCAAAGCACCACATCCATGTTAAAGTTAATTCCCAAGCATGTCATTGACGTTTTTTCCATGTTGCCCTTGAAGTCACATTAAAGTGACACTAAACTCAAATTTTTTAAAATTAAAATAAATTCAAAATGTTTATAGGAGAAGTATAGCCAAAGCTATTTTGGCGATATGTGTCATATGGATCACAGGAGTGCAGTTCGCTCTGCACTCATGTGATCTTTTTTCAGCAGAAAGCGGGCTAAAGCCTGCTGTTGGTTGACTCACAGGTCCAGTCTAGGTTCTGAAAAGATCCCAACCATATGGTCGGGATCCGCCAAGAAGCCTGGACCAACAGCTGACTCAGCTTCTCAGTGATTTGCAAAGAGTCTAAGCTAGCCCCTGCCCAGAGCAGAGAGCCGGAGCCTGACATTCACAGCTTTCTGCTCCCAGAATACTGAGAAATGAGCCATCAGTGGTCTTTGATCACTAAGTTCTCAGTGCAGAGCCGTTGGGGGGAAAGATGTGGCATTGTATCGGTGCAGTATCCACTTAGGTGAGTATAAATGTTTTTGTTTTTTTTCTAAACCCCATACTTCTCTTTTAAATATAAGTAGAATGTACATTACATCTTTGCCTTCCTTTTTTTATTTTGTGAATGCAAGCTTTTTTTCGTCTATTCTCAGACTTCCTGTTCTAGGGTGGCTACATTCATTCTCCTTGTCCCTTGTGTATGTTAACAAGCCACCCATTCCTGCTCACCCCTGAGATGGTCTACACATCTACAGCCTCTTATGCCTTGTACACACGACCGGATTTTCCGATGGAAAAAGTTAAGTAAGACGGGCTCTTTTCATTGGATATTCCGACCGTGTGTATGCCCCATCTGACTTTTTCCTTCGGAAATTCCGACGGACTTAGATAGAGAACATGTTCTCTTTTTTTCGGAAAATCTGTTCGTCTGTATTCAATTCCGACGGACTAAAAACCATGTATGCTCACAATCAAGTAGAAGAGCCAAACTGCCTATTGAACTTCATTGATCTTGGCTCGTTGTACGTGTTGTACGTCACCGTGTTTTTGACGGTCGGATTTTAGTGTGACTATGTGTATGCAAGTCAGCTTGAGCGGAATTCCATCGGAACTCTGTCGGACAAACTTCCGACGGACAATCCGGTCGTGTGTACAGGGCATTAGGATACATATATGACCCATAGGATGCATAGCTAGGTAGTTGTAAGCACCACATCCCTAAATACAAAAGACATTGGGATTCTGTAGGTGCTACCTAAAGGAGCAATGTGACCATGTTTGCATACTGTTAAAGCGGTTGTATACCGCAAAACTTTTTTTTTTTTTTTGGTTAACCTGCAAGGCAAAGGTATAATGAGCTAGTATGACTAGCATACTAGCTCATTATCAATCACTTACCTTAGATCGAAGCCCCCGCAGTGGTCCTCGGACGCGTCCTCCGTCGAATCCATGATACCCGGAGTGACTTCCGGGTATCGCCGCTCCGGCGCTGTGATTGGCCGGAGCGGCGATGACGTCACTCCCGCACATGCGCGGGGAACGGCACGATGCCCGCGCATGCGTGAACTACCGACATTGTACGGCAGGCTCCCATTCAAGAGCCGCCGCGCTCAGTGCGCCTGCGCCGTTATCTACGGCGCGCATGCGCCGTAGATAGCGGTACAGTTTTTTTTGCAAATATCTCCGAGACTGTGTAGGTCTCGGAGATATTACAATCACCTACAGGTAAGCCTTAATGTAGGCTTACCTGTAGGTGCTTGTACAAAATGTGGGTATACAACCACTTTAAAGAAAATATTTATTGAAAAGATTTTAAGCTTTGATTAAAAACAATTGCAAGGAATGGCAGATTATGTCCAAGATATTACAATAAATATAAAACATGTAACACCTCTGATGACTAGCATGTAGATGTTGTAAATATCCAGGTAAGTACCTATGAAACGCCAATATAATTTATCTGTATGGCATCTACTCAGATTGCACTGATACCATTTTTTTACTGGTGAGTACGAGTAATAATACTTTCTGTCAAGTACTCGCTGATGCCAAGTAGCCATACCTTTGTGGTGTGATTTGAGCCCATACAAAGTTAATAGGCTCACATCACGTTGCAAAGAATCGCATGCGATTTGAACAGGAATGAGGTGTGGTTCCTGTCCGAATTGCATGCGGATTCCCGCACCATTCCTGTGTGAACACAGGCTTTTCATAGTGACTTCAACTTGGGTTATATCCAAGATACATGTTTTGCCATTTTGGCTTCTTCAGGAAAAGTGCAATAGTAATACTAATGAAACAAAGAAACAACCCGCCCAAAAAAATCACAAAAATCCAACTCAACATGTTCATAATGTATGAATCATAATTTAGACACTATAAAGCAAGACTGCAGCTAACAACTAAGTTCGGGCACCACTGCCTCCAAGTGTAATTGGAAGAACAAGGCATAAAAATTAGAAAAATAATAAGCAGAGTTTGTCCAACAGCATCACACAAGTCCAGTCCTAGGGGATTCAGGACCAAACGTTTGTGTGCGTTTCTTTGTTTCATTATTATTACTATCGTGCTTTTCATTAAGAAGCCAAGATGGCGAAACATGTAGAACTACAAGGGTGATGGAAAATTGTGTCTCCTGTTGTGTACCAATACATGGTTGGATCAATGTATTAATGTTTTTAATCTTACTCTGTAAATAAAATGTATTCAGTTTTAACAGTGGTTTGTGCAACAAATTACTTGCAACTAAAGTATCTATCAAGTAGTAGCAGTGAGGTGCATCAGAAGAGGATCGGGAGAGCACACAGTATATAAAAAGCCTGAAAACAACAGTTAGAGATTGAAAAAAAAGCAGATCAGTGGTATACTTGATATTTTAGAATGACTGATATAAAAGTGAGTTTAGTGTCACTTAAATAGACCCTCTATCTGCTGTTCAGTATTAAAAAAAAAAAAAGATTGTTATTTGTTAAATGTCCCAGCTTCTTGTATCGTTTTTTGGTAATCGTTTACTTTTAAGCATTAAAAATGGCCATAATTTAGTAACAAAATTCACACCCTATAGGGGTTCACTGCTAGGTTCGAGTTTCATGAATTTCAAGCAGTATTTAATGAACCTCCTTCAAATCGAACCCGGGCAAATTCACTCATCCCCAGTGAATTCACTCATCCCCAGGGAACAATTTGCTTAGTCAAGCTGCTACATGGTAAAACCCTTCAACTTTTTGGTTAGTCTTGCAGTATGAAGGATAAGCTTTACCCAAATGGAAAGCCTTAATTGAAATCATAATCCCATTTTCCGGGTCATAAAAAATACCAAATAACAAAAAATCACATATACAATTGCTACACAAGCCAGGTTGTATTTAATGTTATTTAAACTTACATTTTCTTCTGCAGCACTGTAATTTTGTCATTGCAATATGACAACCTATAGACATTTTGTACACTCTTGATGTACGGAACAATGTCCAAAATGTAATTTCCTGCTTGTGTGATTGGCTCACATATTTTTCCAGAATTCTGCACTAAGATACAAGTCAGAATTTAGGCTCCACCTGCAAAATAATTTTCATTTTTGGTGAGATACTCCCCAAGGGTTAATTACGTCTACATAGATTTAGGGGATTACCGGGTGCACACCCCAGACCCCTACAATGATGGACTATATCGGCCAAGGATAGGAGACATATTTAGAAATAATTCAAATTTTTATTGTGAAATTGGTTAAAAATATTCTTTCAAAAAGTTTAAACACCCCAATAGGGGAAGATAAATAACATATACAACATATACAATGAGGTCAATTTACAAAAATGAAACCGATACAATCCATACATTGGTATCAAAGGGTGCAATCTGCCTGTACAGTCAGCGTTTTGCCACAAACTTGGCTTCTTCAGGACCCCATACATATCACAGATTTTATCGTTATCTAAAACAATACAGTGTTAGTAGCATATTCAAAATTTGTACAGATTTTAAATGTATATTGCATCATGTATTTCTACCAATATGGCCGAGAAATAGACAGTCCAGCCCGAACATCTGGGGCGGGCATAGGAACACTCACAATCAAGCAACCACAGCGCTAATACCACAGTAAGACAGCCGTCCTAAGTGAAAAGGTATATCACATGAGTATAGATCTAAATTGTAATGTGTATTTATAATGAACTGAAGGATATGGATAACTAATATTAACTTACTTCAATGAAGCAAAGGTCAAGTATATGGTAGCAGGTGCATCAATGATCAGGATGGAGGGAAATAAATCCACCCAAGTCTATTCTCTTAAAGTAAATGGAAGTTGTATATGTGTGTACTATCAGCTCTGTGGTTGCCTAATTGTGAGTGTTCCTATGCCCACCCCAGACGTTCGGGCTGGACTGTCTATTTTTGGGTCATATTTGTAGGAATACATGATGCAATATATGTTTAAAATCTGTACAAATTTCGAATATGTTACTAACACTGTATTGTTTTAGGTAACTATGAAATCTGTGATATGTCTGGGTCCTGAGGATGCCAAGTTTGTGGCGAAACGTTGACCGTACTGACAGATTGCACCCTTTGATACCATTGTATGAATTGTATCGGTTTCATTTTTGTACGTCGACCTCTTTGTACATGTCGTATATTTTATATATCTCCCCCTATTGGGGTGTTTAAACTTTTTGAAAGAATATTTTTAATCAATTTCACAATAAAAATTTGAAATATTTTTAAATATGTCTCCTATCCTTGGCCGATATAGTCCGTCATTGTAGGGGTCTGGGGTGTACACCCCAGTAATCCCCTAAATGTATGTATATATTTCTTTGGATGAGGCCAAAGTCTACATACCCCTTTGATAGGTTAATTACTTCCAAAGGCATTTTTCTCAACATTTTTCTCAACGTTTCTCATTAGAACACTGAAAGTGCATAAGGTGATTATAATGAACCAGACTCGCCCATTCACAATCAGTCTGCAAAAGAAAAGGGTGAAACAAACAGTAATTTTTTCAGCGCAAAGGGGTTGATTTAGTAAAACTAGAAAATGCAAAATCTGGTGCAGCTGTGCATAGAAACCAATCAGCTTCCAGGTTTGTCAAAGCTTAATTGAACAAGCTGAATTTGGAAGCTGATTGGATACCATACACAGCTGCACCATATTTTGCACTCTCCAGTTTTAGTAAAGTAACCCAACAAGTAGAAATCTGCAACAAAGTATGTTACTATCCTTGCAATGTACACTGATAACTCAGAGGGGAATGTTTTTTTTACTCAACAAAAGTGGAGTTACTCTTTAGAAAATGATGGAAATATGAATGTAGCGCTGGTGATTCAAGATTCAAGCGCTGTGGAAGAGTACTGTTCCTCGAACCAGATCACACTGGTTTGCTAGAATAACAGAAATCCAACAAATGGAAAATCTTACTATGACGCTGAGAGAGCAAGACCAGAAATATCGGAAAGTCTGGGCCCCTTATCTTATTTAAAGGTAACAGATTTTTCTAACCTCTCAGCAGTAAGTGACCCACTAACTTGTTCTGTAAGAGGTTATGTAAGGGAGAATGGAGGGGGGAAGGGTGGGTTGAGTTGGCCATCTGTTTTTCTCTTCCCTTTCTTTCTTTCTCTCTTTTTTTTTATTTTCTTCTTTTTGTTTTTCTACTCTTTGATGATAACCAGCGCTCTTCTTGGTTAAGGAAAATATAACAAAAAGAGAAATTGCATTAAGTAAAATTTGATTACAATGAAAGTTTGATGAATTATTATATAGTTTAAAGAAAATATAGCCTTGCAGTATTTGTAATAGTAACTCTTATGGGCCAAGAGATTGCCAGGTGTATAATAGAAGTTAGGTCATATGGATGAGATGTTTGTCTATGTAAATTGTAACACTATTTCTGTGAAATTAAAGAATTTATAAAAAAAAGAACCATAGCTGGAACCCCATTGCACATGTGCAAGCTTGCATGGCGCTTTGTGAATGGTCCTGCAGTCTCCTGGGACATGTAATGTATCCCAGAAGGCTGCAGGAGCGGAGGAGGTGGGGCAAAGAACACTCTCCTTACCTAGATGGGGATTGTGGCAGAGTGAATGGGTACAGATAAAATTCAGTACTCTCTCACTCTCCTTCCAAAAAAAAAAATGTAACTCTGTTATCGACGGGAGAGGGAGCTAACCAGCAGGAATACATTTTTGAGTGAAATTCTGCTTTAAGTTGCTCATGGTGCTATGAGCATGTCAAAGCAAAGAGCAACGCAATGCACTATGAGAATCTTTGTAGGAGAGATAATCATTTTTTCATGTATTTGTACAGCCATAACTTTTGTTTTTGGATTGATCAGGAAAGGGTTAGAGCCTCTTTCAGACTTCTGTTTCTGTCAGTGTACCTATGGGATAAATTCACCCTCTCTCTTTGTTCTACTGCCAGCAAGAGGGAAAGTGATGAGAAATCCAAAATTTTACAGTGCTTTTACACTGGTGCTTGCAGGAGGTAAAAAAAGTCTTGCAAGCAGCATCTTTGGAGTGGTGCGGGAACAGTGTATACAGCGCTCCTAAAGTGCCCCTGCCATTGAAATCAGTGGGCAGTGCTTCCAAAGTGCCTGGAAAGTGCTTCAGCAGCAGCGCTTTTCAGGCGCTTTAAACCCCTTGTTAACCTCTTCTTTGGGGTTAAAAGCGCCCCGCTCCCACTTGCACAGCGCCAATAAAGTGCTGCTAAAACTAGCGGCGCTTTGGCGCTAACGTTTGGGCGGTCTGAGTGTGAAAGTAGCCTTCAATTAAAATAACACACATGTTATACTTACCTGCTCTGTGCAATAGATTTGCACAGAGCAGCCCCAATATTTCTCTTCTGGGGTTCCCTGCCAGCGCTACTGCCTCGCCCCGAGTGAAAGCTGTTTCTTTGAGGGCACTCACGTGGGCTTGAGCCACCCTGTCTGCGTCTAATAACACAGACAGGGTGGCTCGGCCCAACCCCCCCGCTCACATAATTTGATTGACAGCAGCAGGAGCCAATGCCTCCCAATGCTATCAATCTGCTCAGTGAGGAGGGAGAGAGCCAGGAGAGCCACTGCTCTCATGCACAGCTCTGGATTGAAGTCTCATGTAAGTATAAGGGGTGGCTGGGGGGTATCCTCAAGCACAAAATATTTTTTTTACCTTAATGCATAGAACCTTTAACCATTAGAACCACTTTAAAGTGATTGTAAAGGATAACAATGTATTAAAAAACAAAACAAATATGTCATACTTACCTGCTCTATGCGGTGGTTTCGCACAGAGCAGCCCCAATCCTTCTCTTCTTGGGTCCAATCCTTCTCTTCTTGGGTCCACCCACCGGCACTCTGGGGCCCTCCCCCCTGCCGAGTGCCCCATAGAGCCACTTGCTGTGGGGGTTCACATGCATGCTCGCTCCTGAGCCAGCTATCTGCGTCCATAAGACACAGAGAGCACAGCTCAGCCCAGCCCATGCTCCCACCCCACTGGCTGTGATTGACAGCAGTGGAAGCCAATGGCTCCTGCTGTTGCATGTCAGCCAATCAGGAGGGAGAGACCTGGGAGAGCCTCGGGTCTTGTGTACATCGCTGGATCGAGATCGGGCTTAGGTAAGTATTAGGGGGGCTGAGACTGCACACTGAAGGCTTTTTTTACCTTCATGCATAGAATGCATGACGGTAAAAAACTTTCAGCCTTTACAACCACTTTAAGGTCCTTGAAACTTAAGCTCAACCATTCTTTTTTGCCATCCCCCAACCACAGGTTTAAATTAAGTTCACATTACAGCGTGTTACGTGCGTGAAATTGTGCACTTTCCTGACACACAGAGAAATGCGCTGCTATTTAGCAGACTCGCAGCGGTGCCAATAATTGTTAATGGCACCTCAGCAAATCCGCAAATGTGCACATCTTCAGACTTGCCAAACCGTATGGTGCCACAGCACCGTGCTGTTCTGTGATGCACGTTTTTTGGAAAGAGTCAGGGAATTCTTTTCCATGTTTCTCGTGTGTAGGGCAGTCCATTGAAATGAATAGGCTGCCCTACACGTAACGCATGGGAAGGTGCATAAAACTGCAGTAGTGTGAACCAACCGTAATGCCCCATACACACGATCGTTTTTCATGCCGTTAAAAATGCCATTTTAAAAAATGGCCATTAAAAATGATCGTGTGTAGGCTCCAGAGCATTTTTAACGACGTGAAAAACGGCCATTAAAAATTCCGGACATGCTCTCTTTTTTCACGTCGTTTTTCATGTCGTTTTTTTTAACGACGTGAAAAACGATAGTGTGTATGCTTTCACGACGTGAAAAAAAACGCGCATGCTCAGAATCAAGTATGAGACGGGAGCGCTCGTTCTGGTAAAACTAGCGTTCGTAATGGAGATAGCACATTCATTACACAGTAACGGACTGAAAAGCGCGAATCGTCGCTCAACAAACTTTACTAACATGAAGGGTGGCGCCATTCGAACAGAACTTCCCCTTTATAGTGCCGTCGTACGTGTTGAACGTCACTGCGCTTTGCTTGATCATTTTTTTTAATGATAGTGTGTACGCAAGGCAGGCTTGAGAGGAAACATGAAAAAAAAAAACGAGGAGAAAAACGTCGGTTTAAAAAATGACATTAAAAACGATCGTGTGTACGGGGCATAAGAGGGGATTTCCCTCATGTTGAAACAATTTTTTCTCACTTCGTGTGTCTCCAGGAGAGGAGGTTAGAGAAAGACTTCCCATACATGATAAACACAGCATGTAAACTGTCAAGGGTTTAACCCTTCACTACTCTATCCAAAACTTCCCCCCCCCTCTTTCCTTCCCTACAACCCCCCCTTTCCCCTTTCCACCTTTTTTTCACATCCCACTCCTTTTTTCCCCCCTTTTTCCCTTCTCAATCTCTCCCCCACTTTCTCCTGCCAATTTATCTTTTCTTACTACACCTTCCCTTTCTGTCATATTTTTCCTGTTCCCTTCTTTCTGTTCCTCCCTCCCCCTTTTCTCTCCCCCTTTGTTCCTTCCCCCTCCCCTTCTTTTCATCCCCTTTCCTTCCTTCTCCCCCTCCCCTTCTTACCCTTTTACCCTCTACCCCCCCCCCCGATCACCTTCCTATCCCCCCCACCCCCTACACCACAGTTTTGAAACAGATGTTTACAAAGCCATTGGTTTAGTATATCTTCCAGCAATTATTGTTACACTGACATACTTACAAATTTATGCCGTAAGGGAGCCCCTGTAGCATCCCTACCTTGACTGCTACCCGGCCTCTGGTATCTCTTGGGCAAACAACCAGTGACACTTTTCCCCTCACTACAATTTATTGATACTTCAGTATAATGAAATTGTTTGCTTTGTTGTAGATCAGTGATTCTCAACCAGGGTTCCGTGGAACCCTAGGGTTCCTCCAGAGGTTGTTAGGGGTTCCTTCAGCATTGGGCAATTTCTGCCTCTCAGATAAGTTCACACTGACCCCATTGATCTTTTTAGCTATCTGTAAGGAGGTAATTCTTCCCAATGACCACAAGTGTAAGGACCATTCTTCCAACTGACCGTCACACTAATGTATCATGAGTTGTAGATTTCTCAATTTTAGCAGGGGTTCCCTGAGACCGGAGAACTATTTCAAGGGTTCCTCTGTGTTGAAAAGGTTGAGAAAGGCTGTTGTAGATGATACTATATATAACACCTTCTGAAGAAGTGGCCCCTGCCGGGAAACATGTAGAGGATATACAGTACATCGCGAATCACATGCCTTCAGCATTCGTCCGAGGCTACTTTGTGACCAGTTAGACATGTTTGTATAACTTTCTGTCAGTTGAGGTTATCGTATATTGCTGTTTATCACACAATGTGCATCTATGTCTTTTTAACAATTTTGTACAAATAAACATTTTATATTTGTAATATTTTTGTTTAATAATTGGGGGTTCTGTAGGGGTCACCCCTAGTTACTCTTCCCTAACACTATTCAAAACTTTAATAAAAATGACTATACATATACTTTAAAGATGAGAACATAAGTGATGTGAACATTTCCCTCAATACAAAAGAACTAGTATGAATCTTTTTTTTTTTTTTTCTGTCAACCTGTAATTAAACAGTTCTAGCCAAAAAGAAGCAAAAATCACTTTTTGTAACATCCAGCTTACCTTATAGTTTGGAATAAAATGAATAAGTCCTTCGAACCTGATGCCATCAACCCATCTACTACTATTCCTAAAGTTATTGATTATACCCTATGACCATGATGTAAGTCACCACACTGACATAGGAATTCATTGAATATTTATAAGCATTTTAACAGCACAGATAATTTGTCAGTCATTCCTCTGGAAATATTACCTTCCTTTAAAATAACTTGTAATTAGAAATTTTTATTTGCATAAATCAATATGCTTGATTATTGCTTATACAAAAACACATTTAGCTGTTATTTCTCAACACAATTCTCTTCTCTTTAATTATACAAACTGAAAAATTTAACTTAGAATCTGGAAATTGTTGTATTTTCTTTAGCTGATGTCTTTGATGTTAGCATGTAATCAGGGTCAAAGACTGTACGGGTAGGAATACTTTCTCAATTAATGCTCAACAATGTAGTCCTGCTTAAGGCAAAAAAATAAAAATACGTATTAGGAAAAAGAAAATCATTTTTGTGGAATTGACAGCAGCATCAATATATGAAAACACAGAATTTGGAGGATTTGTGTTATTGGTGAATATCAACCATCCCCTCCATCTCCATTATGACAATGCTTGGCTTGACACTGAGACAAGCCATCATTTTCACTTTTGTATGACCGCAGCTGGAACATACTTTCTTATTGATATACAATATTGACAATGAACACATTGCTAAAGGGAAAGTCACAGTGGGGTGTTACTGCAGTCAAATAAATGCCTGAATTCAAATAATTTTTATCCTACCTTATGTTCACTGGCATACACATCCATCACCAGTGTTTGTTTACATGCTGTTTTATATTTTCAGTTTTCTTATTTTTTTTATAATATAAATAAACAGTGCTCACCTACTGTATATACAATTTAAAGTATCTACATGTAGGCCCTGTTACTTGTTGACTGGACTATTTCATTGTGTATTATAGAAGTGTGACTACATGCATAATCAACAGGTAAGGCTTATCATCTTGGTCCATAAATGTGTGTGTTTCTATATGGTAAGTAGATCAGACTGCCAGCTCCTGATGTAAAGGTGTGATGTATGCAATCAGCATGAAGGTGGTAACAAAGGTTGGTTTATGAAGTGGCAAAATGGCAAACAGAGTTAAACCCATTTAGTAATTCTTTCCCCAAAAGAGAGGTTTCTAGTCTAGATCAAAAGCTACCGCTGACTAGAAAATCACTTGAATGTTTCTGATAGCTAATTAATCTATTATATGTATATATATATATATATATATATATATATATATATATATATATATATATATCTATATATATATATATATACTGTATATATATATATGAAAAAAAATATATACATCTATATATATATCTATATCTATATACTCTATTTATTGGCGTATAACACTCACTTTTTTACCCTGAAAATAGAGGGTAAACTGTGCCTGCGTGTTATACGCAGGGGGCTGTGGAAAGTTTTTTTCCTGAAACTTCCCTCTTAAAGTTAGGGTGCGTGTTATACGTCTGTGCGTGTTATACACCGATAAATACGGTATCTATATATAGATATATCTATATATAGATATATAGATATATACACACACATATATATATAGATATATAGATATATATTAGAAATATTAGCTATCATGCAAGCTATTATTTTTTTTTAAATAGCTATATCATACTAGCTATTTAAAAAAGAAAGAAAAAATAATATATATATATATATATATATATATATATTTTTTTTTTTTTTTATTTTTTTTTTGTGTATTTTTTTTTTAATTAGTAAAAAGAGTCATAGAGGGCCATTATTATTATATATACTTTGAAAAAAAATATGATTTAAGTTAACAACATTCTTTATCAAGCAAGTCTTTAAATAATAATTGCAAATTTGTAGTACATGTATCCCTTACTGTTTTATATAGTTTATTTAAGAGTACAAGCTATCTTAAAAATAAGGTGAATACTATAGTGACCTTTACTCTCTGATCTAATATATATATATATATATATATATATATATATATATATATATATATTTTTTTTTTTCAGGGTGTGGTTAAAGCAGGAGTGGTTGCAGTTCTGGTGTACAGTGTGCCATTTTCATTTAGTCTAAACTAAATAACTAAATTACATTTCTGCAGACAAATGTCTAGAAAATATCCACATTTCTATATATCTTTAAAACACAAATGACCATTTGTTGCTTTTGCAACAGATGGCCACTGATGAATACCCAGGAGAGGTTGTACATATTCAGAGGGATAAGAAAGCAAATAATTATTTTTTCTTTTTCTTTTCTTTTTTTTTTTGTATTCCGAGGATAATGCAATTTTTGAGGGAGGGGATTTTCATTAGACTCAGTGTTCTCTGCAGCCCACATAATGCCATTAAGAAATCACACAGAAAGAAGTGCTTGGGATTAAAGCACACAGAGAGAAGGAAAAAAAAAAAGGACTGAAGCAGCTGAGTGGCATGCAAACCCAAGCTGCAGCTAATATCACTGATGCCATCCTATGCCACCCTCACACTGACTTCCTCTCTCATGGCAAATGAAGCTTGGAAATATTGCTAATTGCAGTAGATTTACACTGTTTCCCTGCAATGTGGGAGGCAAAGGGAAAAGCTGCTTAGCAGCATCCTGATGGATATACACTGACATTTGCAGTCTGTTGCCATGGTCGCCCTGGGACTTTTGTTTTGAAAAGGGATTTTTTTTTTCATGCTTCTATCAGATGACGTCATGGATGTCCATGGATGTGACAGGCCACCTTTGGTTGGAGGTTTAAAGAGACAGCCTCCAGCTGCAACACTAGCCCTGGCTATTGTCTCAGATGCTGATATAAAGATGGGGGACAATTCTTTTCCCTAGCTCAGTTCCCCAGAGCTCTTGACTTAGCACTACCTTGACGAAGACAGACAAGTTAGCATTGCCACATTTTGCCAGGTGCCTCGTGCGAAGAAGAACATTCCCCCTGCACCTCCTCTGATAGAGAGTATCAAGTCAAATCCTCTTTGCTTAAAGAAGCACAAAGCAGCCAATAGAACAAGATTACAGCTGGCAAGAGGACGGAAGTCAGCTGAAAACTTTTAAGAAGGACACAGACAGCTCCAAAAAGAATAAGGTAAGACACATGGGTGGTCAGGATACTACCATATAGTCAGGATGCTGATATTGTATCAATAAAGAGCTGTTTGAGATAGCAACAGGTAGATAGATAGGATGTTAGATAGGATGATAGGTTAATAGATGGAGAAGAGAGATATAGACACAATGATGGAGCAATAGAAGGATGGACCGATAGATAGATAGATAGATAGATAGATAGATAGATAAAATAAAGAAAGAAAGAGGAGGGAGACAGAGCAAGAGAGAGGGAGAGAAAGAAAGTATGACGGAAGGAAAGAAAGAAAGAAAGAAAGAAAGAAAGAAAGAAAGAAAGAAAGAAAGAAAGAAAGAAAGAAAGAAAGAAAGAAAGAAAGAAAGAAAGAAAGAAAGAAATAGAGAACGAAAGAAAGAAAGAAGGAATGAGAGGGAGAGAAAGAAAGAGAGAGGCAGAAAGTATGATAGATAGATAGACAGATAGATAGATAGATAGATAGATAGATAGATAGATAGATAGATAGATAGATAGATAGATAGAGTGAATATATTGATAGATGTATAGAAAACGAAAGAAAGAATAGGGAGACAGATAAAGAGAGAGGGAGAGAAAGAAAGTATGATGGAAGGAAGGAAAGAAAGAAAGTAAGAAAGAAAAAAAGAAAGAAAAAAAGAAAAGAATGAAAAAAATAAAATGATGGAAGGATAGATAGATAGATATATAGATATTGAAGACATTATTTGTGTGTTTGTATGTGTATGATATAATATGATATAATATAATATAATATAAAAATCTATATGTAGTATAATGTAATTTTTATATACTTTTTGCTGCTGTGCTTACCATTAAGTTGATGTTCTGTTGCATAAAAAATAAAAAATAAAAGACTTTAACTTGAGACTTAACCCAAAAGCAAAGTAAAAAAGTAAAATCATGTAATTTGAATGTAGCAGGTATCATCCTTATGTGCCCAATGATCTTAGGTGTATATGGAATAAGGTATAAGTTCAGGATTATACTCTGCACATTGTAAGGTAATGAGATAAGGAGCAGAGTTGTGCTGTGGACAGATGTATTGTCTGGGTATTGCTGTGTACTATGACACTTGCTTGTATCCATGCTAATTCCCTGTGACTGATGATAGACTGGCGCTTGTGTATTCAGCGAGCTGCTGATTTCTGGCAGTTTGCTACTTTCAGGAATGAAGCGTTGGCTCATGGGCTGCAAAGATCAAGGAACGGTTTGTGTCTTAACTCTTAATGAGACCAGGTGAAAGTGCACAGGCCTCCCAGCAGCAGTTGCGTTTCCTGTTTCAGCAATACGTTTCAAGAAATTTATATTAATAGAAAATAAACAGGTCAGAATGCTTTGCTGATAATACAATAATAAAAAAAAAATCCTTATTTCATTATTGCCTTGTAATGTAATATAAGTGGACTGTGTGGATTTCTGGCTATACTCCAATTTAAAAGGGGAAGAAATTCCTGGCTCTAAATTGCATTATATATTAATTACATTTACTTCTAACAAAGTATAGGCTTTGGTCTTATAATGCTGTATTCCCAGACCTGGGGGCAAACATATGTCAGTGTACAACATACAGCTGGCTACCTGTAAATTGTAATGTGTGTTTAGTGTCTTACACTTGCAGCACATTGATATTGCAGAGAAAATAAATGCAAAATTGTTTGATTGTTAAACTCAAGCATAAATGTTAGCAAGCAAAACTAGATACATATACATTAACAAAATACATAAAAATTATAAATGTCAAGTAAAAATAAATAAATAAATAATATAAGCAATAATGTAGATGCCAAACAGCTTTAAAAATGAATTCCATATATGCACAATGTATAGTAAGCATGCACATGCTGCATACCCACTGCTCACACAAAGGCTGGTGCATGTGATCATTACACATTCAACAGGTGGAAAAATAAATAAATAAATATATATATATATATATATATATATATATATATTACATTTACTTCTCAAAAAGAATGGCTTTGCTCTTATCCTGTATTCCCAGACCTGGGGGCAAACATATGTCAGTGTACAACATACAGCCGGCTACCTGTAAATAGTAATGTGTGTTTAGTGTCTTACACTTGCAGTACATTAATATCGCAGAGAAAATAAATGCAAAATAGTACAAAAGTATCCCCTTGTTTGATTGTTAAACTCAAGCATAAATGTTAGCAAGCAAAATAAATACACATACATTAACAAAGTACATAACATTATAAATATTTAGTAAAAAATAAATAAAAAATAACATAAGCAATAATGTAGATGCCAAACAGCTTTAAAAATTATTTCCATATGTGCACAATGTATAGTAAGCATGCACATGCTGCATATCCACTGCTCACACAAAGGCTGGTGCATGTGATCATTACACATTCAACAGGTGGGGGAAAAAAAAAGTAAGAAAAAAATAAAAAATAAAATATATATATATATTACATTTACTTCTAACAAAGTATAGGGTTTGCTCTTATGCTGTATTCCCAGACCTGGGGGCAAATGTATGTAAGTGTACAACATACAGCTGGCTACCTGTAAATAGTCATGTGTGTTTAGTGTCTTACACTTGCAGCACATTGATATAGAAGAGAAAATAAATGAAAAATATTACACATGTATCCCCTTGTTTGAGTGTTAAACTCAAGCATAAATGTTAGCAAGCAAAAGTAGATACACATAAATTTACAAAGCACATAACATAATAAATATTTAGTAAAAAAAAAAAAAAAGAATAACATAAGCAAGAATGCAGATGCCAAGCAGCTTTAAAAATGAATTCCATATATGCACAATATATAGTAAGCATGCACATGCTGCATACCCACTGCTCACACAAAGGCTGGTGCATGTGAGTATTACACATTCAACAGGTGGGGTGGGGCAATAATAAAAATAAATAAAGTAAAACAGTATATATGTGTGTGTGTGTATATATATATATATATATATATATATTATATATATTTTATATATATATTTTATATATATTTTATATATATATATATATATATATATATATATATATATATATATATATATATATATATATATTCATATAATATATACCTGAAGTGTATTTCTCTTCTTTTTTTTTTATCCTTTCAAAAAGATAAGGCATTGTGTAGACAATCGGTGAACTTTTCATCTTCCAGCCATCTCTCCAGTAATGTATTGTGGTTAATAATTGAACAGGTAGATTGGTTTGGCTTTGTGCTGCTGGTTTGAATGGTAACCAGAGATTTTCATTAAGGTATTTTCAGCACCACCCTATTGAATAGATGCTCGCTTCAATTCAAACAAACTAATCAGTGAACAGTTACCCCCACTTGCATCTACAGCATCTACTTATGCTAACTCATTTTGCACTAATGGTTTTCATTGCTTTTTTCATTGTATCACTTAATTTTACATTATTATTTTAACATAACGTATTAATCTTTGTTAAAGATGAAAAGTTAACATATAGTGAGCTTATTGTTATGACTAATAGTAAGTATGGGGGTATTATAGGGTATTGGTGTAATTGGAAGTAGGTTAGCAAATCTCTATTTAGGCAGCACTTAGAAATAGATTTTTACAAACCTACCCGCTTATACCCCATAACATTTAACACTTACACTTATGTCTGTATAAAATATTTTCTTTCTTTGTCATATTTCTTTAAAAACAGTGTACATGGTTCTTTTTAGTTCTACACAAGTGTCAATCATAAAACATTAACATTCAGCACCACAACTCTGGACAGCGCTCACAAGTAAATGCTCCTATGCATATATACATAGCACTCTATAGTGAAATTCTGCCAACTGGTATCTCCCTGTGTATTCTGGAACTAAAACTCACAGCATGCTTCATAAGCCAAAAACTTTATAATGTCTGCCAAAGAGCTCGGAGGGCATGATGTGACTTGTAGTTCAACAGAAGTTCGAGTGCTATGGTTTGCCTATCAGCAATACACTACCATAATACAAAAAATGTACTCTATTTATAATGTGTGACTCTCTTATGAATAGTGATGGAACCCTTCTCCAACACTGATATAGACTGGGAAACGATATAGTATTTCTTACCATTAACTTTCTAATGTTTTAGGTAAATCCGAAAATATTTTATATACTTAGCAAAATATTATATCGCTATATATTATATACAAAACCAATATCAGGGTATTGTAAAAAAATTAAATAAACAATAATTTTTACGTTTTTCAATTCCTTCAAAATGTATAGTATACCTGTTTTGAATAGTAACACCTGACTTTTCATATCATGAACAGTAGTGCAGTACATGCATGCTGATCTCACCATTATATATTATAGAATACCATAAGAAGAACGCTGGAAATTGGAAAAAAATGTGCAGTGCAACTACATTGTACATCTCATTATGCTGATTCATTGGAGTGATTCAATTGAGTCTGAAGCCAATCAACATCCATTGTTTTAGAATTTTAAAAATTCTGAAAAAACAAACATAAAGTTAGTGAAAATGCTAGCTTATGTTCATAATTTTGCTTGTTTTAATTTCCCAATTAAATTTATTTGCAGGAGGTAAATATTTTCATTTAAGCCCCCTTTCCCATTTATCAAGCTAGATTCGCAACAGCTACTTACAGCTAAACAATATACAACTTTTCTCCCCTTCGCTTTCCCCTTTTCTTTCAAAAGGCGAATTGCAATGTAAATTCAGTGCAGAAAGCCAGGTTATTTAAACATTGTTGCTTTGTTCCATGTGAAAGCCATGATGGTGATCGTTCTCTGATATATTTATTTTTGCTTGTGAAAACGTAATCGGTTATTCCCTAAGAGCGAATGATTATTCCAAAGAATGCTAGACGTATGTTGTTCTTTTCTTCTTTTATGGGGGAAGTTTAAGCTCAGACTTGCATAATAATACATAAAATAAACCCAAAGTTCAACATGCCATTTTTTGCTGTCTAACGAGACACATCCTTATAAGAATAAATATTATTCTTGTATCCAGTAAGCTAAAATTACAAAAGATATTTAAGTTGATGTAAAATTTGTCAATCGATTTTCCTTTGATCCCCACTGAGCAACTTAGCTACCTCCACCATCATGTTAAAAAAAAGTACCACTATTAGGGTTGTGTACCCATAGTGTTTATTGGCAGACATGTGCAGGGTTGTAGTAGTTTGTAATCATGCTGAGATGCCACTGACGTCAAAATCACCTGCTAATAATATTGTGATGTGCTGGATCATAACCTAATATGCACAATCCTAATACAATTAGCATAATCTCAGGAGAAGGACAGGGAAGATAGACTACATGTAACACATTTTTTTTATGCATAAAACTTTAATGAAACAGTTGACACACTTTAATCTGGCAGCTTTCATTTTTTTTTAACTAATTCATATGGACAAAAGGAATAATAATGATCTTCTGTTAATTTTTATCAAAAAAATTTCATTAGGTGATGGTAACAATCTAGCAGGCAAGAATTGTTCGCCCTTAGAGATAGTCCTTCTTTTACAATGTCTGTATTATCAAAACATTTATTAAAATTCCCAGAACCCCACAATGTGACTCAACATACCAGTGTATTCATTCTACCTTTACAGATTTTTCTAGGCTAAGCGCAAAGACACTGCCCAAGAGAAAAACATCTAGCAAGAATAAGATGAGAGACTGTCAAGAGAAGAAATGACAACCTGTTTTCTTTGGAGAAAACACTTCTAAGGTCTGTGCTCTTTTAACAGCTACTTATGAAAGTTAAACTAAACAAATAAAAAAATGAAAACTCTGCAATATATTTGTACATGTGTAAAAAAAAATCTAATTTATACACACTCATACACATATAAGTATCATTTAAAACACATACACACAGCCCATTTGGAAGGTCTCATTGGCTATGTCAATGAAAATAGTCATTCTTGATTTAGTTTCCTTTAAATAAAGAGAAAGTGGCAGTTGGAATCAATAAACTGTGGTATTATAGTCACTATACAAATGGAATAAAGAAAAAAAAAGGATGGAAAAGGAAAATTAATGACTTATACTTGTATTTGAGACCTCACTTTGAGACCTCACTTTTCATTCTTGATCTAGTTTCCTTTGAAGTCACTATATAAATTAAGCAAAAGAAAAAAAAAAATGAAAGAAAGGAAAGGGAGATTTAAAGACTCATACTCATATTTAAGATCTCACTTTGAGACCTCACTCATATTTAAGACCTCACTTGGAAGGGCTCATTGGCTATGCCATTAAACATTTTATTCTTGATCTAGTTTCCTTTAGGTAAATATAATGTGGAAATTGGAATCAATAAACGGTGGTATTCAAGTCACTATACAAATGAAACAAAAGAAAAAATGAAAGGAAGGAAAAAAGAGAATTAAAGACTCATACTCATATTTAAGATCTCACTTTGAGACCTCACTCATATTTAAGACCTCACTTGGAAGGTCTCATTGGCTATGCCAATAAAAATGGTAATTCTTGATCTAGTTTCCTTTAAAGTCACTATACAATTGAAGCAAAAAAAAATGAAAGAAGGAAAAGGAGATTTAAAGACTCCTACTCTTATTCAACACCTCACTCATATTTGAGACCTCACTTGGAAGGACTCATTGGCTGTGACAATGAAAACGTTCATTGTTGATGTTGTTTCCTTTAGGTAAAGATAATGTGGAAATTGGAATTAATAAACGGTGGTATTCAAGCCACTATACAAATGAAACAAAAGAAAAAATTAAAGGAAGGGAAAAGAGAATTAAAGACTCATACTCATATTAAAGATCTCACTTTTAGACCTTATTCATATTTAGGACCTCACTTGGAAGGTCTCATTGGCTATGCCAATAAAAATGTTAATCTTTGATCCAGTTTCCTTTAAAGTCACTATACAAATGAAGCAAAAAAAAAAGAAGAAAGGAAGGAAACAGAGATTTAAAGACTCCTACTCTAAAGCCCTGTACACACGATCGGTTTTACCGATGAAAACAGTCCGATGGACTTTTTTCATCGGACAAACCGATCGTGTATGGGCCCCATCAGTCTTTTTTCCATCGGTGATTAAAAATAGAACATGTTTTAAATTTATCCGATGGAAAAAAAAAACTATAGCAAATTCCGATCACCTGTGTGGAACTCCATCGGAAAAAACACACACGCATGCTCAGAATCAAGTCGACGCATACTCAGAAGCATTGAACTTAATTTTTCTCGGCTCATCGGAGTGTTTTACGTCACAGCGTTTGGGACGGTCGGATTTTCGACTGATGGTGTGTAGGCAAGACTGATGGAAGTCAGCTTCATCGGAAATCCGATGGAAAAACCAATCAGATTTTATTCCATTGGAAATCCGATCGTGTGTACAGGGCTTTATTCAACACCTCACTCATATTTGAGACCTCACTTGGAAGGACTCATTGGCTGTGACAATGAAAACGCTCATTGTTAATGTTGTTTCCTTTAGGTAAAGATAATGTGGAAATTGGAATTAATAAACTGTGGTATACAAGCCACTTTGCAAATGAAACAAAAGAAAAAATGAAAGGAAGGGAAAGGAGAATTAAAGACTCATACTCATATTTAAGATCTCACTTTGAGACCTCACTCATATTTAAGACCTCACTTGGAAGTTCTCATTGGCTATACTAATAAAAATGTTCATCCTTGATCTAGTTTCCTTTAAAGTCACTATACAATTGAAGCAAAAAAAATTAAAATTAAAGGAAGGACAAGGAGATTTAAAGACTCCTACTCTTATTCAAGACCTCATTCGTATTTGAGACCTCACTTGGAAGGTCTCATTGGCTGTGACAATAAAAATGTTCATTCTTGATGTAGTTTCCTTTTGGCAAAGATATTGTGGAAATTGGAATGAATAAATGGTGGTAATCAAGTCACTATACAAATGAAACAAAAGAAAAAATGAAAGGAAGGGAAAGGAGAATTAAAAACTCATACTCATATTTAAGATCTCACTTTTAGACCTCACTCATATTTAAGACCTCAATTGGAAGGTCTCATTGGCTATGCCAATAAAAATGTTCATCCTCGATCGAGTTTCATTTAAAGTCACTATACAAATGAAGCAAAAAAAAAAAAAAAAAGAAAGAAAGGAAAGAAAATTAGATTTAAAGACTCATACTCTTATTCAACAACTCACTCATATTTGAGACCTCACTTGGAAGGACTCATTGGCTGTGACAATGAAAACGTTCATTGTTAATGTAATTTCCTTTAGATAAAGATAATGTGGAAATTGGAATTAATAAACAATGGTATTCAAGCCACTATACAAATGAAACAAAATAAAAAATGAAAGGAAGGGAAAGGAGAATTAAAGACTCATACTCATATTTAAGATCTCACTTTCAGACCTCACTCATATTTAAGACCTCACTTGGAAGGTCTCATTGGCTATGCCAATAAAAATGTTCATCCTTGATCTAGTTTCCTTTAAAGTAACTATACAAATGAAGCAAAAAAAGGAAGGAAAAGGAGATTTAAAGACTCATACTCTTATTCAAGACATCACTCGTATTTGAGACCTCACTTGGAAGGTCTCATTGGCTGTGACAATGAAAGTGTTCATTGTTGATGTTGTTTCCTTTAGGTAAAAATAATGTGGAAATTGGAATTAATAAACTGGGGTATTAAAGTCACTATACAAATGAAATAAAAGAAAACATGAAGGAAGGGAAAGGAGAACTCATATTTAAGACCTCACTTTGAGACCTCACTCATAAAAAAGGCCTCACAGGTCTCAATGGCTATGACAATGAAAATGTTCATTCTTGATGTAGTTTTCTTTAAATAAAGATAAGGTGGAAGTTGGAAGCAATACACTTCAATATTAAAGTCAATATGCAAATGAAACCAAGGAAAAAAAATTGAAAGGAAGAAAAAGGAAAATTAAAGACACATACCCGTATCTGAAACCTCACTTTGAGACCTCACTCAAATTTGAGCGTTCACTTGGAAGGTCTCATTGGCTATAACAATGAAAACATTCATTCTTGATCTATAGTTTCCTAAAAGTAATGATAAAGTGGAAGTTGGAATCAATAAACTGTGGTATTAAAGTCATTATACAAATGGAATAAAAAATAAATAATTAAAAGGAAGGAAAATAAAAAATAAAGACATACAACAACCTACACAATACAATTCATCAGCTGAATCTGAACACAGAGGCAAATGCATATTATTATTATTATTATTTTTTTCCTTTTTTTAAAACCTCCTATTCTACATTCATTATAAACAGCTGGTGACAAATACAATGAGAAATGAACAGCTTAGGCCAATTGTTAGTAGAATTTACTTTTACAATCCTGCGGTTTATTTAAAAATGGTTACTTTTATCATTAGGTGATTTTTTTTTTTAAGGAATGATCTTTATCCTGTGTTTGCTTCTTACTAGCCAGCCAGGTTTGGTTGGTTGTCCATGACAAAGACAGATTTCCTAGGCCAATGTTGATTTAACTTCCTTGATGGAATGATCATAATAAATGCTGGACGTTTTAAACTAAACAAGTTATGGTGTGCCTACTTTTCAAATGTAATTTAATTTAATTTTTAATTTTACAGATTTTTTGTGAGGTCTAGAGGATACTAGTTGGCTGTCTATGACAGAGAAATATTTACTAGGCCAATCTATGACCCTTCTAAAGACTTTGGGTAATACAATAAAGATAGGAAGTTTGTAACTAGATGAATTATTTTGTGTCAACTTTACAGATTTTTCAGGCTAAGGGCAAAAATTTATATTGTCTCACATAACCAAGTTAGTCTAAACTGATATAATACAATTTAAAAATTTGTTTAATCTTTATTTCTATAGTACAAACAAAAGGTGAATAAATGCTTCTTAATATACATAAATCCTTTAATATACCAGTAATTAAAATAACCAACTTTAACAGAAGATATCAAATTAACAACTTTTGCACATGGATCTACTTTTCAAAATAATAACATAAACTTATAGTAAAAAACAAAACTTGTGGCTAAATAAGCACCAAAGCCTTAAGAAAATATAAAAATGACTAGAACAGCAAAAAGCATCTTTATACATCAATCATATTTGTTTTTAATCTGCATTACCCTAACTGTCACCTTTTACTTTATGACATTATTGTGTAAAGCTGATAGCACCGGGTAATGTATAACATCTTATACATAAATACCTGTTTCTCTGTAACAAGTAAATCTTTGTTGGAAAGGTTAGAGCAAAAGATATGGATGCAAGTAGTTGGAATATACATGCTAATACTGCACACGGCACTCAGTGCAGCTTTTATTTTAATCCCCGCAAAATGTCAAGGTAAAGTGACGCTTCTGCATTTAATTAACATAACATTGTAATAAAATGATAACTCCCCTTGAAATGTCTTGATTATTGGGTTGAGAATTGCATGGCACAGGCAGGCATTGCTAAACAATTACTGAAAGTTGTATTTACCAACCATCTCCATTTTCTCAGAACTAAGGCAAGAAATGCCAAGGACATCTAGAATACTGAAGAGCTGAATTACAATGCCAAAGTAATGGCAATTCCTATGTGTTTGTAGCGCCATTAAAAACAGCCATTCTTAATAATAAATTAAAGGCATACAATAGTTGCCTCTCTGTTTCCTTTATACATCACTTTCCTTATTGGTATAAGCATTGTAATGTAAATTTATAAATTTTTTGAAAGGACCTTCTAAGGTGAATAGTTATTTTTTGTCAGAATGCTAATTTATTTTATTTCTGTTAAATGACAGTAAAACAAATTTAGTATGCAATCTTTGTTCTGACTCCTTTGCACTGAGTTGGCTTTATGTGCTTCTGTTTTTTCTTTTTTTAATTATTATGAATTATAATACTGTTTTAAATCTATTGTGTGACTATAGTCTATCTTTAATTTGAAATCATTTGCATCTTAGCCTAAACCCTATAAAATGAAAACTGTGTAAAACATAACATTTTATTCTCTACACCTACTCCCAAAAGTTATATTAGGTCATATTTTTCTGTTGGGCACGCTGGTGCCTGAGATACATTATTTCCAAGAAACAGAAATATGTACATGTTAGTTCAAGCATACCTTGGCTTCATGATCAAGGTATGCTTGAACTAACCTTCAGGCCTCAAGGAACCCTTGCTAATAAATGATTTTTAGTAATAATAACACAATTCTGAATGCCATAATAGTGAAAATAATGATAATAATACTAATGGCCAAAAAAGAAATGTAGACAATGAAAACTGTAGTCCTCCCTCACATTGGTGGTCAGTAAAGTGCCCCCTTTCATTCGTGGCCACCCAAGTAGGGAAGGGCCCTTTTTCTTAGTTGGAGGTAAGACTCTCCCTTATAAATGGCTAAACAGATCATTGTAGACAGTGGTCATTTATCTGAAAGGCAGAAATTGCTCAAGGAACCTCTAGCAACCTTTGGTGAAAACCTAGGCTTCCATGGAACCCTGGTTGAGAAAAGCTGTCTTAGAGTGACCACAAAATCACTCATTAATACCTTTACTCATATTAAAAAGCAGCACTACTTACCTGAAAGGTATATAATAATTAGTCTGTAAAAGAAAATTGGTGATTGGGCATAATGTTAATACTTTAAGGATTATGCCAGAGGGTACCAACATGATTTTGACATGGTATGGACAATATATTAAAGATTTCAAGGTACCCACATGATTATCATAACTCAATTATGCTGATGTGACATAGCTAGGTAACAACTCAACAAAGATGGCTGTTGAGAACCTTAGACATCAGAACATACTGCTGGCTGACTGGTTTGGGGGAAAGATCTGTTGACCAGGCTGGATTTTCTTTACCGATGGGCTATTATTCGCACAAAATGAAGAAGGTGAAGGTGGCTTCTTAGCACACCAGCCTGTACACTTACATCTATGTACCAATCTGTAGAAAAAAATAAATATTTGGTTTAAAGGAACACTGAAGGCATTTTTTTTTTAAATAACAAACATGTTATACTTACCTCCACTGTGCAGCTCGTTTTGCACAGAGTGGCTCCGAACCTGGTCTTCTGGGGTCCCTTGGCGGCTCTCTGGGCTCCTCCCCGCAAGAACTATCCACTTTCATGCGAGCTCTCTCACATGGTGGATAGTTTTTGCGGGCGCGCTCCCGTGATACAGCTGGTGGCTATAGCCGCTCACTGTATCACTCGGCACCGCCCCCTGGCGCGCCGCATCATTGGATGTGATTGACAGAAGCGCGAGCCAATGGCTGCGCTGCTTTCAATGAACCAATGAATGAGCCGAGAAGCCCAGCCGAGAAGCCAGCGCGTTCACGGCGCTGGACTTTCGAGGGGTCAGGTAAGTAAACGGGGGCTGGGGGGGGGGGGGGCGCTAATCCTCAGATGTTTTTTCACCTTAATGCATAGAATGCATTAAGGTGAAAAAACTTGTACCTTTACAACACCTTTAAGTGCTTAGGTTTAGATAGGTTCAATAGTTTTATTATCATTTTTCTTGGTTGAAGATCAGCCAGTAAATCAAATCTTAAACAGTACAGAATATTAAAATATGCCTGTCTCTGCTACTAGCCCTTTACTGCAAGAAAGGTATATACAGATACATTGGGGCTGATTTATTAAAGGCATAGAGGATTTGATTTACCTATCAAAGTGAATGTTTGAGATTAAAGGAATGTTGTGTTCATTTTAAACAACCAATCACAACCTACCAAAAAAATCAGGTTACATAGAATGCATTAAGGTGAAAAAACTTGTACCTTTACAACACCTTTAAGTGCTTGGGTTTAGATAGGTTCAATAGTTTTATTATCATTGTTCTTGGTTGAAGATCAGCCAGTAAATCAAATCTTAAACAGTACAGAATATTAAAATATGTCTGTCTCTGCTACTAGCCCTTTACTGCAAGAAAGGTATATACAGATACATTGGGGCTGATTTATTAAAGGCATAGAGGATTTGATTTACCTATCAAAGTGAATGTTTGAGATTAAAGGAATGTTGTGTTCATTTTAAACAACCAATCACAACCTACCAAAAAAATCAGGTTACACTTTTTTTGGGTCACATACAGTATGATTGGGCACTTAAAGTGAAAACCTACAGAGACCGACTTATGATGACTGGAGGGGTTCACACTAGCAGTTATTAAGTTGAAATGTTCTATCTTTCTGGTGTAGGATCAAAGAATGAAGTAGATTGCTACTTTTCTTCCACTAGGATTTATCTAATTTCCTGGTACTTCTGCTCCATTTGCTGTAGTTTTTACATGGACTCCATTATAGGCAGTGTTGTATAGATAATCAGAATCCATTAAAAATACATATACTTCTACTTCTCATAACAACCAGATTCTTCTTCTTTCCAGTTATGCCACAATGGAGGCATGCAAGGGAAAGGATGAATGGTCATTAGTGTATTTTCTAGGAACATTTAGTCTAGGAACATTTAGCTAAAAATAAGGAAGTTCTAGTGGCAATTTGTAACTGTTTTCAATTTCTTTTTAATTATTTTTTACCAAATACAAAAACATTTAAATTTTTCCATAATTCTTTTCAAATTTACATTGTTCCCATTGGTTATTCAATATACAGAATCTTGATGAGTATCTGTTAGTTACTTTATCCTTAATACAAAATAATTTCCATCATTTGTCTGCATATACTCCTATTATCTTCCATATCCATTCATCCTCTCATCCCCAAAAAAAGGACAACATTTATTTCCCCCCACTCCCCCTTATTTCTCTCCCGTTTTCCACTTTATTTATATCTCAAATTTCTCCTGATTTTCATTAAAATTTATTCTTTCATTCCTTCCGCGAGCTGGAATTCATCCCATTTTTGCCATATTTCTGGCATTTGACTATTTATATATCCTTCTTCTCTTATCTGTTTTTCCATATATTGAATTTAGTTTATTTCACAATTTCGCAATTTGTAACTGTAGTAAGTTTTTGAAGTGTTAAGGATATTTGGGCATAGAGGGGATAGCTGTCAATTATGAGTTTAGTAACATCTGAAAAAACTTTTTTACGTCTTCATTACCAATACTGTTTGTGACTGTGATGTTAAATGGAAGCATTTGCATGTATGGCCCTTGTAGGGTGCAGATTGGTGACTGGGAGGCACTTTGTTTGGCTATTTAACACATCTTCCTAAAGGTGAGTATTGGGCTTGATAAGTCTTTGTTGTAACTTTCCCACCAGTGGATATGACAAAAAATAATGTGTATCTTAACCCAAATATGGAAAAAAACGTATTGTTTGTGGTCAATGAAATCTCCAGTCTTTCTTCCAGTAAAAAACACTGTTCTGTCTTCTTCCTATGTCTCTTCCAGATAGGATGGCAATAATGTGGCATCATTGCCTCCCCATTTGTGCACTTCTGGCCAGGACTGCCAGTCTGTGTGCCAAAACAAAGTGCATCAACATATATAGAAAAGAGAGGGGGAGGGGAATAGGGGAATGGTGGGAATTGTATGAAGCACAACACCAGAATCAATTGAATCAATGGTAGATACTATTAAATTAAATGTATTAAATAGTATCTACCATTGATTCAGTTGGTTCTGGTGTTGTGCTTCATACAAATTCCCACCATTCCCCTATTCCCCTCCCCCTCTCTTTTCTCTATGATTCAGGGATGGAGACATGCGACCTCTGTAGTAATTTGTTTCATATAAAGTTCCAACATTTTTATTCAATGAACATCAACACATATAGCCCGCAATATTGTAAGCTGTGGCAGGAGGGACCATAGGAAACTTTAGAACCCTGAGGTCAGCATGCACTTGTCAAAAAGCCAGAAGAGGCATTAGACATGACTGTTCTGAGATATGTACTGTACTGTTGTGATTGGTGCGAATATCAAGAGGCAAAATTATTTTTTGGGTTGTGGGGTGGAATGGGGGGGGGGGTGGTGATAAGAGTAGAATGGGGGGGTTGTGGGGTGGAATGGGTGTTGATAGGAGTAGAATGGGGGGGTTGGGTGGAATGGGGGGGTGGTGATAAGAGTAGAATGGGGGGTTGTGGGGTGGAATGGGTGTTGATAGGAGTGGAATTGGGGGGGGGTTGTGGGGTGGAATGGGGGGGTGGTGATGAGAGTAGAATGGGGGGGTTGTGGGGTGGAATGGGTGTTGATAGGAGTGGAATTGGGGGGGGGGGGTTGTGGGGTGGAATGGGGGGGGTGGTGATAAGAGTAGAATGGGGGGGGTTGTGGGGTGGAACAGGGGGGGGGTGGTGATAAGAGTAGAATGGGGGGGGGGGTTGTGGGGTGGAATGGGTGTTGATAGGAGTGGAATTGGGGGGGGTTGTGGGGTGGAATGGGGGGGTGGTAAGAGTAGAATGGGGGGGTTGTGGGGTGGAATGGGGGGGTGGTGATAAGAGTAGAATGGGGGTGGGGGGTTGTGGGGTGGAATGGGTGTTGATAGGAGTGGAATTGGGGGGGGTTGTGGGGTGGAATGGGGGGGTGGAGATTGTTTTTAATGTGAAGATTTAATGAAACATCAACTTGCACAAAGCACACCCAAATACAGCATTTACTTTCTGGATTTTTTTTTTAGGTTGCTTTAGTGTGTACTACACCCTGCTGTCAAACCAGAAGTTCATTATCCTTGAGGTCAACCCTATAGGTAAGGGCTCTTCAAAAGGACACAAAAACAGATTCAGACTGGAACATGAAGAGACCTTTAAAATGTCATTGTACTCAATGTATTAGTGGGTTTTTATTTTTGAGGTTTTCGCGTGTTCCCCATTGGTCACTTATATTTAAAGTGCTATTAAACCCAAAACAAACATGTAATATATTGCATCTTGCTAATTTTTAAATGTGGTTGCTGCATTTGTTAAATTTTTTTAGGATTTTTTCTCCTTGATTTTCACCTTGGTCTGGCCAGTAACACATTTCCTGTGTTTGGATGTCTCCACTCTGGATGGAGGAGCATTGGAGACATCTTTGGGCAACAGCATTGTCAGTCTGGGGTGAGGGTAATATTGGAAGCACTAGAAGATTTAGACTTGAATAACAAATTGAAAAGAACACCTGTCAGTAGTAAATGGTTTTTCTCAACCCTCTAACTGACACTTTTGCTGGACAGCTTGGTCTGGTAAAAGAAGTTGAAAAGTAGCAGACCATTGAACTAGACCTGGCCCTTACTGACAGAGCAGAGTAAGCTATTAGTTGGTCCAAACACAAATTCTATTTCTATGCAAACAAGCCAGGCTAAGAAGCTCAACTTCGTGGGAAAACCCTTCAAGCCAATCTTGAGCACCTGTATTGGTGACCTTACCTTGGACCCTTTTAAGATTGTGTCCCAGATCACTGACTTTTTGGTGTCTCTCTGCGCTAAACCTTTTCCTTTTTCAACTTCTAAAACAGACCAATTTTTTGGTGACTTAATCTTCCCTCTCTTTCTGCAGCAGCTTCCCGTGCGCTTGTGAAAGTTGCTTAAGGTATTAAATTGCTTAAGCCCTCCAAGACCCCAACTCCCTGATGGTTTTGCAGGTCTATATTATAAGAAATAGTCTTCTCTTTTCACTCTAAATTTAACTCACCTTTTTAACACCCTTAAACAGGAGACCCATTCATCCCCAGCATCTCTGCAAACTCACATAGCGATGGTCCCCAAAGGGTCTGCTGACTCTGCGGAACCTCAACAGTTCAGGAGTATTTGTCTTTAAAATTATGACATTAAACTGTTTGGCAAGATTTTGGGCATTCATATCAACAGACACCTATAAACCCTTATCCACAGGGATCAAGTGGGCTTTGTTCCAGGTCGTCAGGCAGGAGACAATGTTCGCAAAGTAGTCATACTTATTCACCTTCTGCGACACCATGGAATCCTGGGTTCTCCTTTCTCTTGATATTTACAAGGCGTTCAATTCCCATTTGTAAGACTATAGCTCCATACACACGATTGGACTTCAAACAAACTTTTCCATAGGTTTTTGTTTGAAGGGCATTGACCGTGAACTTGGTATGCATACACACAGCAGAACTTTTTCAGCAAACTTTCCCAAAATCGCGTGTTTTTTCTGCTCTTTTCTGCTCTTTACCGTCACCCTTTGGTCAACTTCTGCTATTGTTGGTTGATTTTAACATTGGTTCTGAGCATGCGTGTTTGTATTTTGGACTAAAATCCGATGGATTTCTGTACACACGGTAGAACATTTGTCCGATGAAAACCGAAAAAGTTTGTCCGATGGAGCGTACACACGGTCTGATTTTTTTGAAAACCTGGGAATTTAGAAGTTTGTTGTGAAAAAGTCTGACCATGTGTATGGGGCTTAACTCTGTTACATTTTACAGCACTTGGACTTTGGCACATCTCATTTCTTTTATGGATCTTGGTATTATACTCTTCCCCCTCCATTATAGTTCAGTACTCTTCCCCTGTTTTTAATATTTTCTAGGGTACACACCTGTCCTCCATTCTTTTAATCCTGGCTATAGAACAACTAGCTATGGCGATTAGTGACAAGCCTAATATTATAGGAGTCTTATATACTAGGCTTAATTTTAATCTTAACCTTCTCACTGATGATGCCCTCCTGGTCCTCACCAACCCCCATACCACGCTCTTGAACCTTCAACAGGTCCTTGCCCAATTTGCAGATATTTAAAGCCTTTATCTAAACCCATATAAATCTAAGACCCGGAACATCTCCCTTTCACTAGCTATGGTTACACATATTCAATCCAATGTTCTGTGTCACAGGTCCACTTCTATGCTAGATTACCTAGAGGTTAAACTTACTCTTGACTATGCATCCCTGTTCTCTGCAAACTATTATCCTCTCTTACGCTCCCTCTCCTCTCTTATGCACAATTAGAAATTGATGACCCTTGATGACCCACAGCCTGTCTGCTTTTTGATCAAACGTATGCCCCCATTTTTCTCTCTACTTCCTTCTCTACTTCCTATCCTCAATAACCCCCTCTTTCAGGGGGAAAGAGGGGGTTATTGAGGATAGGAAGTAGAGAGGGGGGAGCTTGTGGGGTCTTTTAGATGGTGGTCATCACACGGCTTCACTCAGATCTGTCACTTTCTGACCTCAGGGTCCTTCCCTACCTGGACCTCTCTTCAGGATCATCACCAAGCACTTAATTCAGAAATCTTTAGATATCTGCAGTTGCGCCATTGGATAATGTCCTTGTTGAAATTGAGCTCCTTTCCATTTACAACTCCTATCAAGCACTCCTGTCTTCACTCCTGGGTGCCCCCAAGTTTATCTTCCATCTATACTCATGCCCTGAAGAGAAGTTCATCCACTCCCCCATCCTATGTCGCACAGTGGAACAGTGAATTAACAACCCCTATGGATTTCAACATGTCAATTTTGCAAGCCGCTTATAAAGTCCTTTTTAGGTGGTAATGGGTCCCTGCTTAAATTGCCCGAGCCAGGTGTCCCAGAGGCTGTGGTCAATGTGGGGACATGGTGGTCCTGCCTGAAGTTAGTCTAGCTTTGGTCTAGAGTGTCTTCTTCAAACCTTCTTCCATCTTGTAATTCAAAGTGATGCCTGAAAAGCTCTTCTCCAACAACCGATCCCTGGCTTTCATACCTCTTAACAGAAACTGAGCATGTACCGTACTTGTTTCTGGCAGCTAAACAATCCATAGCCAAAACCTGGAAAAACCATTGGTTCCCTTCCAGGCAGTCACCACCACATGAAAATGATGCTGACCAACAATTAATAATCCAGTGCTCAATGACATGCAATCTAAATTCTGTAAAATTTAGGAACCATGGATTAGTTATGCATTGAGCCCCTTATGGTAGCCTTATGGTTTTCTTTTCTTTTTTGTTTTCCTGAACCGAGTCTCTGGGAGATGCACCCTTCTTCCTCTCCCCCCCTTCCTCCCTCTCTCTTTCTTCTCTTTTTCTCCTCTCTCTCAACTGATCTTAGTTACACTGTTCTGGTTATACAGACGCATAGGGCAGCTCATCCCAAATTGGTTGACCCCAATTTTATGTTTCTGACCTCTAAGGTGGTTGCCAGTGTATAGGTAACTAAACAGTAGTATATTTTCCTGTTCTGAGACATGTAAAATTAGCCTTACTTAACACAGAATGTGGTCCGCATATTTCAGTGTCCATGCATTGGCCTCTGTGTGGGCGTACTATGTGTTATATTATTTAAAACTCTGTAAAAAACGAAACATTATTACAGAAAAATAACAGACTTCCTGGCCAGATCACTACTAAATAAAGGAAAAAATCCCCAAAAAACAAATGCAACCACCACATCTAAGACATTGGTAAGTTTCCATATAATAGATTTTTGTGTTTAATACTACTTTTAGGATGTGATCTTTTACACAAAAACATAGCTCAGAATTCAAGTGTATGCTGCATAAGTAAACATAGCCCAGTACCTGTCATCTGGAGAAACCTTTATGTGCATGAAGGCAGCATAACCTTTATATCAGAAGCTGTAGATAAAATCTGTACTGCAATAGTAACCCATTGCCTTTCATCAGTAGAGAATCCACAAACAGCCTGATCAAAGCTAGTTCATCGTTTGCACCAGCTCAATTTCCTATTTACTTTAGGAGGTGCGGGCTTCCCTGCAGAGACAAAGATGGAGGGTAGCCATTATACAATATAAACCCTCCTGGGACAAATGCCACCACTGCCTTTGACCCTGCACAGACATCGTGCCCACCTAAGCAGTCCGGGAGCCAGTAATAGTGTACAAATCAGACCAGCCCTGTACAAACCTGGCAGCAATAATAAGGATTTCTGCTAATGACATTTACTGGGTTACTTGCTTATTACTGCACACACTTGAACTATTCCTGTGTGCATTTGTATCATCATGACGCACTTGTCCTTTAATCTTTATTGTGAACATGAGAGTAGTTCAATTTACAGTAGGTAATGCAAGCTAAATGCACCTCGTAATTCATGTTCTCTTTAGGTTTTGTAAAACAAGTGAAAATGAATGCACATTGTTTTTGCTTACAGTTTATTTATTCATGCCTGGGACTAATAAAATGTAATATATATATATATATATATATATATATATATATATATATATATATTTTAAACATAAAACATTGGATAAGAGTTCTTCTAAATTATGAATTCCACCCAGCAGATGGAGCTCTATTATCCTTTTCACATGTTTTCCAGGCTAATCTAAACAGCTGTTGGCCTCAATTTATCTAGCTGCAATATCACCTGGTGAAGAGTTAAATAGTGATTGGCTGTTAATGTGGCCACAGGAATGGGAGCCCGTCTTGCCGACTCCCAATCATGATTAGATACTGTCTATGACAGTTTTGTCACTGAACTGGGTGCAGCCAGTGAGCTTGCTCACATCACAGAGACCTTGATCATATATGTGCACAATGTTGGCATTAGGAGTCTAAGATATGCTAAAATGGCCTCACAGCAAGTGTTATTGTATGTAATTTTAGCATTCCTAAACAATATTGAGCAATTAAAGTGGTTCTAAAGGCAGAAGGTTCTTATCTTAATGCATTCTATGCATTATAAAAAACCTTCTTTGTGCAGCAGCCCCCTAATACTTACTTGAGCCCCATCTCGATCCAGCGATGTTACACGAGAGACTCATCAGTCCGAGACTCTCCCTCCTGATTGGCTGAGACACAGCACCGGGCACCATTAGCTCTCACTGCTGTGAATCAAAGTCGGTGAGCCAATGAATAGAGAGATTGGGCAGGGCCGAGCCATGGCACGTGTCTGAATGGACACATAGGGCAGTGCTCGGTTCAGGAGCCCCCATAACAAGCTGCTTGCTGTGGGGGCAATCGGGAGGATGAAGGGTCGGGAGCACCAGCGAGGGACCCCATGAAGAGGAGGATCTGGGCTGCTCTGTGCAAAATCACTGCACAGACCAGGTAAGTATAACATGTTTGTGTTTTTTTAAACAAAAAAAAACGAGACTTTTGTATCACTTTAAGGATATTGCAGCCTTGATTATCTGAGCTTTGGCACCAGAGCTAAAGCTCATATTACACACTTAAAGTGGTTCTATGTATGGAAGTTAAAAACCTGTGTGCAGCAGAACCCTAGTCCGCCCTAAAACTTAACCTGAGCCCCATCCAGATCTCCCTCCTCGTTGGCTGAGACAGCATTAGTAGCCACTGGCTCCTGCTATTGTTAATCACAGCCAGTAAGCCAATGAGAAAATGGCAGGGGTGTGGCTGAGCTGGCTCTGTGTGTGAATGGACACAGAGAGCAGTGGCTTGGGAGTGAGCTTGCTCGGGTGCCCCCATAGTAAGCTTCTTGCTATAGGGGCACTAGGCAGGAGCCTGGAGTGCCAGCAGGGGACCCAAAAGAGTAGGAATGGGGCTGCTCTGTGCAAAACCAGTGCACAGAAAAGGTAAAACCATGTTTGTTATTAAAAAAAAAAACGTTATTATCACTTTAAATATGCTAGGATTGGGGTATTCTTCCTTCCCCTCCCTCTCTCCTTTAAACAGATATGTGAATAAATACAATGGGAAAGAAATAGTCTGAAACTAAATACTCTGCATACTCTGAAAGGAAGACTCTCGCAAGTAGTCTCACTTAATAAAATATATAGCGCACGGAATAAACAGCATCATGAGTGCCACCTATAATAATATAACTTTATGTATTAAAAACAAAAACATCAATTTAAAAAAGGTATTAAAACTGAATATACTGTATTTTTAGGGCCCGTTTCCATTGCTCCCCCTTGTGTTGTGTACAAAAAAGTGTGTTAAAGAGGAAGTAAACCGTGTCAATTTTTTTATTTTTTTTTAAAACCCTGCAAAGTAAAGGCATAAAGAGCTAGTATGCATCGCATAATACTTACCTTAGAATGAAGCCCCGGACCACTGCGCTGTGAGCTCTGATAGACACTTCCATCTTTACTCGGTCTTCCTTCTAGGGTTGCGTCCTCCAGCCATCTGAAATGCGCATGGGAGTCACGAACCTCAGCACTGAGCTCTGAAGGGATGGCAAGGGTATACCGTTCCTTCAGAGCGCATGCGCCGGTGACGTCACCGGCTACATGAAGTGTGAATATCTCCTAAACCATGTAGGTTTAGGAGATATTCATAGTACCTTCAGGTAAGCCTTGTTATAAGTTTAGCTGTAGTTACAAATTTACAGAATGGATTTACAACCTCTTTAATGTCACGCCTTAATATGTGTTGTGTTGTGGCATCCTATTCAAGGCACAAATACAGGCCAAAAACTATTATTAAGACATTATTTAGACAAAAATACCCCCCCCCCCCAAAAAAAAAAAAAATACGGATTTTTAAGGCACCACAAAGGAAAACTCGATCAGAAAAAATATAACTTTTACTTCACTTTATTTACTTTTACTTTACACATCACGGCTGCCCCAGAGATGTGTGAACCGGCTCCATTGAGAGTCGGTCACATGCTCCTGTCATGCAAATTGGATGCATGGAGACCCACATCCAATTTGCATGAGTGTGAACCCAGCCTTACATTGTATTTGCATTAATGGTATTTCATTATGTTAATTGATTTGATATATGTGATGAAATAAATCTAAGTAAATAAAGTAAATTAAAAGTACTTTTTCTCAAGTTTTTCTTAGTTTTTTTTTGTCTTAATAATGAATACAAAAACTCATATACAAATAAGATGTTTAATTGTAATGCAGTGTATAAAATAAATTATTATTACAAAATAATGTTGGATATTCCCAATATTCTGTGCGTCTATTGGTCTGTTTTGGGTGCGAATTCAGGTAAAAAATCGGACCTGATTCGCCCCTGAAGTGGTGAACAGGGACGCACCGAACCCCCTGCTGCGAGCCGCTCCGCAAATAGTGTGAACCCAGCCTAACTGTTTAAAAACATATACAATTTACCTAGTTCCTAAAAACAGTATGATCAATAAATTTATGGTAAATAGTCTTATTGCTTTCATTGTTAGAAATTAATTGAGAATATCCAACATTATTTTGTAATAATTTTTTTTTTACACTACATTACAATGAAACATCTTATTTGTATATAAGTTGTATTCATTATTAAGACAAAAAGGATCCCTCAACAAAAAAGCGTATTTTTAAGGGAAAACTCGATCATAAAAAATATAACTTTTACTTTACTTTATATACTTAGACTTATTTCATCACATATATCAAATCAATTACCATAATGGATTTTATATATTTGTAATAAAATAAAGTAATTAAAAGTTATATTTGTTATGATCATGTTTTCCTTTGCGGTGCCTTAAAAATCCACATTTGTTTGGGGGGGTTTCCATTTGTCTAGATTTGGATCTGGCACCCTACGCCACCTGTAAAAACAATTTTGAATATTATGTATTCCTTTTTAAATAACATTTAATTTATAACATTTAAAATAACATTGAAAATGTAATTAATGACCATTTACTTAGGCCTGTAGCATTGTGGTGCAATGGTGTTTTACCGATGCATTTTTTTTTTTTCCAAGATAACAAATTATAGTGCTTGTATCTGTAAAAGGCTATTTCTTGTTCTCCCATACTTGTTAAGCATTAGTTCAGTGGAAATAATAGTTCGGTGTTTTACAGTCATTCCGTGTTTTTGTAAATACACACTAGCAATGCTTCATTTGAACGTACGAAACACGGCATGTTCTGAACCCATTTTGGTGACATTGTTCTTTTCTGGGACTTTGCGGATGTTGCATTGTTGTGTAATGCTTCAAAGTGTTCCATTGAAAAGATACAACATTTTGGTTATTGTGTCTTGATTGCGTGGCATGTGGAGTCAGTTCCGTGTACCTGTTAAGCAAAACCCACAGTTGTATTATATTATTCTCTTTCTTTTGTCACTTCTACAGTACAGAGAATAGTTTGTTTACTATAGCGCAGATGTTGCACCTGCAGTTTACCAGTAGGCAACTACATATTAACAAAATGCCTATTGCTACTAAACTAGACATAAAACTAAAAGAACTCAGCAGTAGCCAGAAACACAAAGGCCTTCTGCAAACAATTTTAGATCATTTAAATTTAAATAATAACATGGGGATGAAGTTGTAAACCCATGCCAAATTTGAGTGACTGAAACGGGTACTTTTTTTGCGCCCTTTCACAAAATGCCCTGATTTCCCATGCCTGCTGCATATAGTATCCTGAAGTCAGACAAAACTGTAATCCAGTCAACAGAAAATCATTATTTTTCACTTTAACAGTGCAGTATTTACAAGAGATATTCAATATCATGCTATCAGGGCTTAATTTACTGTACGGTGCATTTTTTTTTTTACTTTTTAAAAAATCTTGCTTTATGATTTGCAAAAAAAAAAAAAACATATTTTATGAGTTTTATTCAAAAGTATGCTTGAAGAAAATCACAGATATGAGTGGTTGCAGTATGTTTTATTTTGAAGGTATTTTTTCACTTTGAAGCTTTTATATATATATCTATATATAGATATATATATCCATATATCTATATATAGATATATATATATCTATATATAGATATATATATATATATATCTATATATATATATAGATTTTTTTTTACATATTGTAAAAAGTAGAGCTGCTAAGCAACAAATAAATAATTAAATATAATATTGCTTACAATTATAATTATGCAGTTCATGTGCAGTGTTATACTTTTTAATTTAACTATTTGGGATAGTTAACAAAAAAGGTAGTGTTCATGCATAAGGTAAAAAAATTAGCAACTTGATTTGTAATTCCCGCAATTACTGTTCTCACAGACAGGAGTGGTTTTTTTTTTTTTTACAAATTGTAAAAAGTAGAGCTGCTAAGCAAGAAAAAATAAATAAAAAAATAAACATATATATATATATATATATAATATTGTCTACAAGTATAATTATGCAGTTCATGTGTATTGTTATACTTTTTAATTTAACTTTTTGGGATAGTTAACAAAAAGGTAGTGTTCATGCATAAGGCAAAAAAAAATTAGCAATTTGATTTCTAATTCCCGCAATTACTGTTCTGACAGACACTGCACAGGAGTGTTTTTTTTTTCAAATTGTAAAAAGTAGAGCTGCTAAGCAAGAAAAAAAAAATACGGTATATATATAATATATATTGTCTACAATTATAATTATGCAGTTCATGTGCATTGTTATACTTTTTAATTATTTATTTGGGCTAGTTTACAAAAAAGTAGCATTCCTCCAAGAGACGAGCGGCGGAGAGGACTGTATACTAACCAGGCTGTACATAGTGGGTGCCGCTTCATTGCACATGAAAATGTGAGTGTACCGGCATAAACTTTTTAATAATTCTTTTTAACAAACGTATTGCATTATCGTGTTATTGTTCTCTCATTCTGGGTTTATCCTGCTGGTGGCATTGGATATAAGCACAAAGGAAGTAGATGCCAAGTACACACCTAGCATAGGATTAAGCATTTAAGCGGTGAGGGTCCTGGTGGCCCAAAGCTTTCTGATGAGTGGCCCCCCTTATACTAGGTAGTGCAACACAACATTTAAATGGAGCTCTGTAAAAATAAGAAGAGAATGTATGCACATGTGGTGGAAAAAAGAAGTGGAATAGAAGTTTTTTTTATTATTCTCAGGACTTTCTATGGTCTACTTTTAATGACTTTTGCAAATTGGTATTGGTTGCACGGATTTGTTTATTTCTACATGTATTGATTATGATTATTTGCACATACACATTTGTATTAGAGCTAGCGCCTCAACACATAATCACACATGTACCAGGCTTAAGGTTGAGATATGTACAAAAAATGAACAGTGTATACGGGTACAGGCAAATGTATTCGTTCAAAAAGAAGGGTGTCATGTTGTCATGAGCTAGAGACTTTATTTTTTTTTAAAGGTTAAAGTAAATATATGTTATTTTTTTATTTTTGGTTTATATGTCAGAATTCATTAGTTTGAGAGCCTCTAAAATCTATTTTGTTTTAGTATCCTGGTATGGGGAATACAATTTTATACTGGTCATATTCTCACCTATCCAATGGATCCAGAGTTACCTTGCTGCGATCTGCTGTTCAGATGTCCTAATCTGGTTCCATAGGAAGGAAAGGGAAGAAAGTGGCAAACCGGCATAGTGCAGCACAATTTATTAGGAAAAATACCATATAAAACAAATGGAACTCACAAGCGGATGAGGGGGAGAGAGAGGATGACAGTCCGCAGTGGATTGTAATGAGCTGGGAGCTGTGTGGTAGTCCTCGGTGGAGAAGAAAGCCAGCTATGGTGGGGAGCAAGATGAGCCTGGAGTCCGTGCAGGGAGACCGGCACCTGGCTGCCCTGTGTGGCTGTGATGGTTACATAGTTACATAGTTAGTCAGGTTGAAAAAAGACACAAGTCCATCTAGTTCAACCATAAGAATATCCAGAAATCAGATGTCCACCCAAAGACAAAGTGTCCAGTTAGGAATAGTGAGAGAAACTGTCAGTCCAACTGCTGTGTGAGACAATCGGGACGCGTTTCGGAAGCTTAACCACACCTCCTTCATCAGCCATTTTATCACTATAGGATGGGCACAGTGTCAGCGCTGTAGTGTTTTTTGGTAATACTCTGGTCCCACACTGTCATCTTGTGATTGTGAGCCAGCTACGTGTCCCCACTCATGCAAACATCCTGATATATGGGATGGGAAATTTCCAGGAGACTATGAAAAAAAGGGATAGGTAATTTTTGCCTAAGTGAGATGAAATAAAGAAAAAATTGCTGTTTTTATTGGGGGCGGAGAGTACAGGGTTCTAAAGTCACCTAGGGGAGTGAAGGTCGCTTTAATACAGTATCAGAGTCAATCAATTTTGGAGCTCCATTGTGCTGTGCGTGTTGAATTCTGTGAACGGAAAAAAAAAATTGTGCAATAACAGCACATGAAAAAAGTACACAAGGGTACGGTATGGTCCAACCTCCAAAGAGGAAGGGCCACAGTCCCTGAACCCCCCAGGGTGCAAGACTCCTGACAGGGGCAAGGTACTATGGTCTACCTAGGCTGAAGCCAGGTGGACCCTGCTTCTTAGAGACCTGCCAAAGCCAGTCCTCCAAGTATTGGTGAGAGCTCTTCCCGAAGAGAGACCCTCAGTTGGAGAGAGGAAAAAGATATGAAGGCCACAGTAAACAAAACACATGCCCTTTCAAATGGTATAAATATTGATCTCAGCAGGCCAAAAGGCCCGCCCAGAAATCGTATGAAGTGTAGAAAAGGTGACATGACCTAGTGCTGGTGAAATGCAATAGTTATTACTTTTGATCTTAGCCAAAAGGCTGAGAATTCATTATAATACACATAATCCAACAAAATAATCACCTGTTGCATGCACTGGTCTACTCTATATCCTTAATTTTTCTAAAGAAGCACTGTATATAACACAACAAACGTAATGTTATTACAGTGGAGCCTCGGATTGCGAGTAACGCAGTTAACAAGCGTTTCGCAATACGAGCACTGTATTTTGAAAAATCCTAACTCGGTTTGCGAGTGTTGTCTCGCAAAACGAGCAGGATTCATGCCAAAGCGTTGTGCAGTACCGCGTTTGGTCTGAGATGGGGGGTAGCCGATCGGCGCCGTTCAGAAATGCTTGGAAAGACTCGGAAATACTACGTTCCCGAGCCTTTCCGAGGTTTGTCGAGGTCAGCCGAGGTGTCCTCGGCCTTTCCGTGTGTTTCTGAAGCTCTCCGGCCCCCCCCGCCTCTGGCCGCATGCGGTATTGCATGCCATTGAAGTCAATGCGGAACAAATTATTTTCGTTTCCATTGACTTCAATGGGGAAACTCGCTTTGAAATGCGAGTACTTTGGAATACGAGCATTCTCCTGGAACGGATTATGCTCGTAATCCGTGGTTCCACTGTATTTCAAAGTGAATTGAAGTATGCATGAAATGGAAGCGAGAGGTCTGCATAAAAAGTCTACTTTATGTAGTGGGAAATCCTTCTACTATATAATAACCTTTTTTAAATGAAGTGCTATGTTATTTCCATAGATGTATATGTCACATGCAAAAAAAAAAAAAAGCTAACAAGCTGTCAGCTTTAAAAATGTAATGCAAAAGAAATGGAATAAAATTCACTTTCATTTCACAGTGGACATGGAAAATGTATCATAATGGCACATAAATAAAAGGGTGAAAAAATTACTCTTCGTTAATAAACAGAGTGAAAAATGAGATGTACATTAATAAATGGAAAATGTATACTGGAATCCGCTAATGGAATGATTTTTCATTTTTTTTCATTCTGTGACCATCAACATAATGTGTATATGAGTTTTAATTTAGAAAGACATCACTGTGATTGACAATATTGCTTTACAATTCCTTACGACAGCATAGTCTATAATGGTGGTAATGGTCTAAATGTACTGACACTACATCCCACTTAGACTAAGTACTCATAACCAATCTCATATCAATGCGACTTTTTGGGTGTCAAAATTAATATTCCATCACTACAAAATTAAAGTAATTATTCAACTTTTTTCATTTTTATGGCACATACTGTATATTATAAAAAATGCAGGCTTCTTAAAGAGGTACAACAACAGTTCCTTCATACCACAGGTATCCTTTTAAAACATCATTTTTTTATCAGGTTGTCGTCAATTTTTACATCAGTTTTTTACATCCTCCAGCTAGAATGCTTTAAGGTGAAAACCTTGAGGCTTTACAACCACTTTAATTTGCCACCAAAATAAAAGTAATTTCTAAAAGCAAACACCACAAGATGTATACTGCTTCCTGAGACATTTTCATTGAGCTGTGCTGGGTAGGGCATAGTCCTAAATTATGGTCTAGCAGAGTGATAGAGGGTATTGACTGAGAATTTATATAACCTACCTTGTCCTTTTTTGACCATTTTAATAGAACAAGTTACCTTTGCTATATATTTATTATGCAAGTAAGGATTTTATTTTGTTTATATATTGCATAATAGGTGTTTCATGGCTAGTGTGGATATACATTTGTTCTATAATGTGTCTTTAGAGTGCTCTTTCAATATTTAAGAAACTGTCCATATTTCTGGTTTGATTTGTTTTTTTACAAAAGATGAATGTCCAGCATATTCATCTTGTGGCATTAGTCTGCTGCCAGTAGCGGCCGGTAGAAATTTTTGGGGGTGGAAAACATTATGCCACCCCCCCAGGTCAGTCGTTTGGTCGGTCTGTAGCACTTACCCCATCACCAGCGGCTTCCTGCTTGGCGGTGGCTTCCCCTGCTCGTGGTTTCCCGTTCTCCTGCTGTTCTCCTGCGGCCTCTCGTTCTCTCTGTCATCACGGCGGCTTCCGTTTCCTCCCTCCTCCTCGGCAGCCAATCGAGAGTCTTCTCTTTTCGACCAGTCTCACACCCGCTTCTGATTGACCGGATTGAGGATCAGTGTTTCAACAGCGAATATATTCATTTGCTCTTGTAACACACCTGGGTGGGATGTGAGTGCATACTCTGCGTCCCGAGCCCACCCGATTTTGAAGCCTATTAGAGCCTCTGACTCTAATCAGGTGGTTAAAAAAAAAATGCCACTGTAATTTATGCACCCCGTGCCCTGAAAGGGACGGGACACATGAATAGGGGGTGGCCGCAGCAGCCATTGATAGATTCATGCTGTGCATGAATCTATCCATTACCATATAGGGGGTGGCGAGGAGAGAGGAAGCTGCGCCCGGGAGCCCCTAATGGACGGACCGCCACTGTCTGGTGCTCTGAATACTTGGGGGAAGATTTTCTAAAACTGGAGCACTAAGAATCTGGTGCAGCCATGCATGTTATCCAATCAGCTTCTAACTTCAGTTTGTTCAATTAAGCTTTGGCAATAAAACCTGGGAGCTGATTGGTTTCTATGCAGAACTGCACCAGATTGTGCACCCTCTAGTTTTAGTAAAGAACCCCCAAGCTGCTGGGCTGTCATCCTCTGAATTTGTTCACCTTTTTACTTTTTGTGAAAATGTGAATTGACCCTTTACACCAGACTTTAGTCTTTTTGTGATCTTTGAGGATTTTTGAGAATGAATTACATGCAAAGGCCTGGCTACAGGTGTACACATTCGCTCCCAGTACTACTGCATGACTGAAGAGCTTATCATGGCTGGAAGTATCTGAGTTTTGGTAATTGTGATCATAGAGAAAGATGATTGTCTTCTGACAGCAGACTTTCTATAATCCCCCTGAAGGGCTCTGCAGTCAGCCGAAATTTGAAGTTGAAAGTGTTGAAAGCCAGAACAGTTGTATTTGACTCAATAAACGGACCATAGGATGAGTACATGGATTGAAAACTGGCTACAAGGGTGAGTTCAGAGGGTAGTGATAAATGGGGAGTACTCAGAATGGTCTGGTGTGGAAAGTGGGGTCCCCCAGGGTTCTGTCCTGGGACCAATCCTATTTAATTTATTCATAAACGACCTGGAGGATGGGATAAACAGCTCAATCTCGGTATTTGCAGATGATACTATTATTATTATTTTTATTATACATAGATTTATATAGCACCAACAGTTTACGCAGCGCTTACACATTTACCAAAAATTATACAGCAATGTCAGATAGTCCAGCAGAGTAGAGTGTACAGATGGATAGATACTAAGCTAAGCAGGGCAATCATTTCCCTGCAGGATGTGGAAACCTTGCAGGAAGATCTGAACAAATTAATAGGGTGGGCAACTACATGGCAAATGCGGTTTAATGTAGAAAAATGTAAAATTATGCATATGGGAGGCAAAAATAGGAATGCAATCTACTCATTAGGGGGAGAACCTCTGGGGGAATCTAGGATGGAAAGGGACCTGGGGGTCCTAGTAAATGACAGGCTCAGCAATGGCATGCAATGCCAAGCTGCTGCTAACAAAGTCAACAGAATATTGGCATTCATTAAAAAGGGGATTAACTCCAGAGATAAAACAATAATTCTCCCACTCTACAAGACTCTGGGCCGGCTGCACCTGGAGTATGCTGTCCAGTTCTGGTCACCAGTCCTCAGAAGGGATGTGCTGGAAATGGAGAGAGTACAAAGAAGGACAAAAAAGCTAATAATTGGACTGGAGGATATTAGTTATGAGGAAAGGTTGCGAGCGCTGAACATATTCTCTCTGGAGAAGAGACGCTTGAGAGGGGATATGATTTCAATGTACAAATACCGTACTGGTGACCCCACAATAGGGATAAAATGTTTCCGCGAAAGGGAGATTAAAAAGGCGTGCGGCCATTCGCAAAAATTTGAAGAAAAGCGGTTTAACCTTAAACTGCATAGAGGGTTCTTTACTGTAAGAGTGGTAAGAATGTGGAATTCTCTTCCACAAGCAGTGGTTTCAGCAGGGAGCATCGATAATTTAAAAAAACTATTAGATAAGCACCTGAATGACCACAACATACAGGGATATACAATGTAATACTGACATAAAAACACACACACAGGTTGGACTTGTAAGACTTGTGTCTGTTTTCAACCTCACCTACTATGTAACTATGTAAATGCAACCATTCAATCACAAGGCTTTTTCAGGGGTATGAGCCATAGCACAAAACTCAGGTGGTCACACATTGGTACAACCGAGTGAATGGACATGCCACTGTGGGCTGGAGAGTCCAGTGAACATACCAGGAGGTTGGCATTAATTTTAAAAGTAATACAAAAAATAGGAAAAGAAAAAAAGAAAATAAATAAGCCTCCTATTACTTAGCTCTTTCCTGCAGACATTTCCCTGTCCACTTTGCCGAGTACCACTGTGCATACAGAAACAATTTTTATTGCGTACAATAACAATTAGTAACCGCTATCCTACTGCATTTTTACTGCCAGTTGGCAGCTCTCCAAGGTAATTTCCTTCATCTCTCTTGCTCCAGATGTGGCAGACGTTTTGTTTTTCTTTAATTACTTTTGTGTTTTTTAAGAGTCATGCCATCTATCCAAAACCCTTGCCCCCAACTATTTGTGCTGGAGCAGATCTCCCTCTGCTAATTATGCAAGTTATGCAACGAAAGGGACATTTTTATCGCATCAAGAATCATTATATATTTTCCAAAATGTACTATGTGTATTGTAAGATGACTTTACAGATAAATATTTAATTATTTGGTTTCCAACCACAGTAAAGCTGGGAGTTGGTGTCTCAGTCACTAAGGGCCCATTTGTATCTTTGTGTTGTGGTAATACCTTAACCTGCGTTAAGTCACGATACATGCATTGCTGTGAATGGTTAGACATGTGCACTGCTGAAAAATCTGTTTGTTTTAGTTTCATTCTGGGTTTTTTTTTCACTTTTTCGGGGTCATTCGTTTTATGATAGCAATTCGTAAATTTGTAAATTTGAAAATTCGTAAATTTGAAAATTTGGAAAAATTCTGAAAATCAAAAATTCTAAAATCTGAAAATAAGAAAGAAAATCACAAAATTCAAAAGAATAACTAACTAACTAACTAACTAACTAATAATAACTATCTATTAAATTATAGGTATTGGAATTTCCTTTCAAATTTGTTTGTTAGTGAACGTAACGAATACAAATTTATCCAAAGCTACGTTATCCGAAATAATGAGAACGGAACAAATTAATAATAAATAATAATATTAATAATAATGAAGATAATAATACATTTTTATTGTTTTAAATTAAAATAATATTCAAAGTACAAAACATAGTACAAAAACAGTACAAAGGGTAAATATGGAAAGAATTAGTCAATCAGAACATACCGGTACATTATATATGTTGGTAGGATTGTCTATATGAGGTATAAACATACAAGGGGTAAGCAGTTATAGATTTACCCACATAGATATCACAGTTTGCTCCAGTGCAACAGTAACATTAGGAAGAAAAAGGAAGGGTAAGATATTAGATGGGTAACAATGAGATGTATATTAACCAATTGTAAATTTAGTGAGGGACGAGAATTGTTGAGATACTGACGTAATCACTAACAGCCAAATTTGAAAGGAAATTCCACTACCTATAATTTAATAGTTAGTAATAGTTAAGTTATTATTAGTTAGTTATTATTTGAGATTTTCAAATTTTCAGGTTTTCGGATTTTTCGAATTTACGAATTAACGAATATTCAAATTTACATATATTCGGAAAATTTTGTTAAATGGGTTTTCGTTAATTTGGATATTTCCGAATTAACAAATTTGTCTAAATTCGTAAAAAAACAAATTTTTTAACGAAACGAATTACACATGTCTAGTGTTGGTGTGCGACTCATTTTGAATGGCACCCCAAAGCACTAAGACAATGCAAACGCATTGCATTGGGCCACAACAAATGACAATGAACCATAGTTTGTTGCCATGTGTTGTATTATAAGGTTTGGTTTTAGAGATGTTTTGGTGTGTTGGCAGCCCATTAATTTGTCTGTCTTAATACAAAAAACATTAACGAGTGCCATACCATGCATTAACACACTACAAAAATGTAAATGGGCCCTTAAAAGTGTATTTTTTTAAAAACAGTGTAGCAACAGTCTTGTGCATAAAATATTTAACAACCCCCAACAACTATAAAGTGATTCAGTGCAATTATATAATCTGTGCAAACAGCAGAAACAAGTGTAGTGCTCCTTTAAGAACACTAAATAGTAACGATCCCCAATTTACTCTCTATCATCAAAATAAAGTGCTGAATGCAAATCCATCAAATGTGCAATACAATAGTGTCCATATATAATGCAATCAAAAGTTCTCATTGTGCTGTACAATCCTAGTGTGTATTCACATGCAGATCCTTTATATGAAAGCAATCAAGTGAAATCAATCGTCCTCCACAAAAGTTATTGCTTCACCATTTAGCCATCATCTGTGCTAGCTGCTGAATACTGGAGTACAAATATAAGGATCTTAGGAGTCACTGTGGAACCTAAGGGGTGCATTGTGTAAAAAGGCTGTTTGATCCTGTATGCACAGATCCTCCCCTTCTTGCATTGCCCCAAAAGATCTCTGAATAAAACAGAGTTAGCAGGGTCAGTCTGCATATGCTCAGTTAATATTGCTAAAAAAAAAAAAAAAAATTCTTGGGAGGGTACATGTGATCAGCACAGGGCCAATCAGCACTGTCCAGACAGAGGGTCAGGGGTCCTGCATTCTTATAGGACATTCATGGGAGGATGAAAACTCCTCTTACAAGCTTTAACCAGACACTGATATAATTCGTAAGACTGCTATATACTGCTGATGAGAAAAGGTATTTAGCAGTTTATATTTACTAAAATAATTGCATTTCTATGTTCTGTGTACCGTGGGAGACCAGATATAGTGAATGCAGGCTCCTGGGTTTAGTACCACTTTAACCACTTCAGCCCCGGACCATTTGGCTGGCCAAAGACCAGAGCACTTTTTGCGATTCGGCACTGCGTCACTTTAACTGACAATTGCGCGGTCCTGCGACGTGGCTCCCAAACAAAATTGACGTTCTTTTTTCCCCACAAATAGAGCTTTCTTTTGGTGGTATTTGATCACCTCTGCGGTTTTTATTTTTTGCGCTATAAACAAAAAAAGAGTGACAATTTTGAAAAAAAAGCAATATTTTTTACTTTTTGCTATAATAAATATCCCCAAAAAATATATATAAAAAAATGTTTTTCCTCAGTTTAGGCCGATACATATTCTTCTACATATTTTTGGTAAAAAAAATCGCAATAAGCTTTTATTGATCGGTATGCGCAAAAGTTATAGCGTCTACAATATAGGGGATAATTTTATGGCATTTTTATTAATAATTATTTTTTTACTAGTAATGGCGGCAATCAGCGATTTTTATTGTGACTGTGACATTATGACGGACACATCGGACACTTTTGACGCCATTTTGGGACCATTGTCATTTATACAGCGATCAGTGCTATAAAAATGCACTGATTACTATCAAAATGACACTGGCAGGGAAGGGGTTAACCAGTAATGGGCGCTGGAGGGGTTAAGCTCCCACAATGCCGCTTCTTAAAGGGGACGTACCTGTACACCCATATGCCCAGCCGTGCCATTGTGTCTATGTGTATCGTCATGCGCTGGTCGGCAAGTGGTTAACAGACATACATTAATACAATGCACTAGAACATGATGTGCTGGTGTGAGGCCTCGTACACACGACCGATTTTCTCGGCAAGAACCAGCAAGAAACTTGCTGGCAGAGAGGTCTTGCCGAGTAAATCGGTCGTGTGTACGCGGCTATCGGGTTTCTCGTCGAGAAAACCGACAAGAAACCTCGACGAGAAAATAGAGAACCTGCTCTCTATTTTCTCGTCGAGATTCTCCTCGGCATGTTTCTCGACGAGAAAAGTGAGTGTGTGTACACTTACCTGTCCTCCCGGAAGCCCGCGCATGTTCGAAATGAATTTGACGCATGCGCGGTAGCTTCCTAGGCATACGTAGGGTATACCAAGATGGCGGCGACGGCATCGAATGTGACGAGCGCATGCTCGTCGTAGTCGATGACGTCACCGCGTACGCTCCATTCAAAGAACCGCGGGTTCTTTGAAACGAGCGTGTGTACACTCGGCCGGGACAAGTTTCTTGTCCAAGAATCTCGTCGAAAAAAACGACATGTTTTTTTCAACGAGAATCTCGGCCGTGTGTATGAGGCTTGAGAGATTCACCCAACTTTCACCAAGGATTCACACATTTTTCAGTTGACTCTAATTAGAAAAATGTGTAAATCTGGAGGGAAAGTTGGGTGAATCTTGTATGAAAACATTTACAAATACAAACCGAATAAAGATATAATTTGACAGTTACATAAACAGTTAAATGCCCATTTAATGCAAAATATAGTATTTCCACAAATTTTTTATTAACAAATTGAAAATTATAGATGAAGCACATGGGGGACATTTACTAAAACTGGAGAGTGCAAAAATCTTGTGCAGCTCTGTATAGAAACCATGCATACTTCACTTCACTTTGAAGTAATAATAGTAAGTTTGTTGTGTTGATATATACAGTGCTTCTTTAGACACACGGGGGATATAGAGTAGACCAGTGCATGCAAAAGGTGATCATTTAGTTGGAATTAGGGTTATTTACTAAAACTGGAGAGTGCTAAATATGGTGCAGCTCTGCATAGAAACCGATCAGCTTCCAGGTCTTATTGTCAAAGCTTAATTGAACAAGCTGAAGTTAGAAGCTGATTGGCTACCATGCACAGCTGCACCAGATTCTGAGTGCACAAGTTTTAGTAAATCTTCCCCATTGCATCTGCATAGGATTTATGGGGCTGTCTTTCCACTCAGATGACATTTGTGACTGGGGCCTGATAGAACCCGATTGGAAGCTGGGGTACAGGTGCAAGCAGTGCGCCAAAGATCTTTTGGTGTCATGTAACTGAGCAACAGAGACCGTGGGCAAAATTGGGAGACAAGTATGCATTTGGGGGATGTGGAGTGTGGGCTCAGTGGATGAAGTAAATTCACTTTTTGGGAAATGCACTCATCCTTTAAGCTGGCTGAAGGGAAAAAAGGACGGTGAGTGGCTCTGTGCTGTGGTCAGTATGTTGGAAGGAATTGCACATGCACTGTGTATAGTCACAAGTGTATAAAGCATGGAACTCTCTCACAATTAGATAAAAAGGCATAACAGTATATATTTATGTGGCTTCCTGCATGGAGAGGCTGCATCAGATAGAGGTTTGTATGGTGGTAGCCTACTGAAAGTGTGGCTATAGGAACGATAATACCAGGAACGACATATCAGTGTGCATGATCAGCTTTGTATGGTGGTATTAAAATTCTCTCACAGTAAAGGGAGTATCACAGAAAAAAAACACCCAGGAGGCTCCAGGCACTGGCCCATAGCTCTCCATGGTCTGCGGCAGAGCTGGGTGAGCAGGAGAGAGCCACTTCAAAAGGACGGCTATGGAGCGTGCACAGGCAACAGGATCAGAACCATTGGCAGAGGTTGATGGATATATCCTTGTCTATCACCTGACCTTGGGCTGCAGGATTGGTGCCAAAATCCGTTTTCCCTGATAGCACCAGTAAAGGCTTTTCTTCTCTAAAAGTGCAAAGTAAGTTAGATGGAAGAGTACTAATAGGAACACATTGTTCCCGGCTTCTGTTACTGAGAAGAGAGTCTAAAGAGCAGAAAGAGTGCTACGAGGAGCTGTCAGTGGAAGGTCTTATTAAAGGCCACGTTCAAGCTCTTTGCAATTATATATAAGATTAGTGGAAGGAGTCTGGAATAGTGGGATACTGCCTGAGATTGAATACAATTCAGAGAGAGTAATGGAGGGTGTCCAGGCTTGCTTTAAAGACAAGAGAAAGAATGCCCAATTAAGTGCATGACCACTAAAGACAAAAACTTTGAGCTTATGTCTGAGCTGGAGAAGAAACACATGCCTGGCAGTGAAAAATATAAATTGATACCGTTGCCAGAGAAAAAATGGATTAAGGCTTCATTCACATTGACCCCAAAAGGACACAATTAGCATGAGCCTTTAAAGTGGAAGAAAAGTCAAAACCGAACTAACTGTAAACCTACTCTCAGCCACATTCTAAGCCTAATCTATCTAGCTCTGTAAAGCAAAAATCACTATACTTACCTGTTCTGCAGTCATTCCAGTTCAGTCCCAGGCTGAGCTGTCTGCGACGACTTCAGTGTGTAGGCATGTGCAGGCGAGGCAGCCAACAATGGAAGCCCCATAGTAACTCTATAGGTCATGTCCCTTCCCAGGCATTTTACAGTCGTTGTCGGTTTTCTCCTGCGCACAGCAGCCGCCACTGGAGACCAGACTGGAACAGCTGAAGATCATGTAAGTATAGCGATTTTTGCTTTACAGGGCTAGATAGATTAGGCTTAGAATGTTGCTGGGAGTAGGTTTAGAGTTTCCACTTTAAGATCTGCCAAGTGCCTCATCAACTTGTAGCTCTGAAAGGCTACATACATACTGTTTTTCCTCATTCACTGGGCATTAGAGATGTACAGAACTATTCGCCGGCGAACAGTTCCCGGCGAACATAGCTTGTTCGCGTTCGCCGCGGCCGGCGAACATATGCGATGTTCGGTCCGCCCCCTATTCATTATCATTGAGCAAACTTTGACCCTGTACCTCACAGTCAGCAGACACATTCCAGCCAATCAGCAGCATACCCTCCCTCCCAGACCCTCCCACCTCCTGGACAGCATCCATTTTAGATTAATTCTCAAGCTGCAGTCTTAGCGAGAGGAGGGACAGTTTAGCTGCTGCTTATTTTATAGGGAAAGCTAGGCTAGGCAAGTGTATTCAGTGTTCACTCCACTCCTGAAAGACTCATCTGATCTCTGCTGTAAGCACAGCGTCCTGACAGCACCCCAAAAAGCCCTTTTTAGGGCTGGTAAAACACCAGTCTGCTTGTTTTTTTTTTCTGGACAGCATCTATTTTAGATTCAGTCTGAACTTAAGCTACAGTGTTAGCCAGAGGAGGGACAGTTTAGCTGCTGCTGATTTTATAGGGAAAGCTATAGGCAAGTGTATTCAGTGTTCACTCCACTCCTGAAAGACTCATCTGATCTCTGCAGTAAGCACAGCGTCCTGACAGCACCCCAAAAAGCCCTTTTTACGGCTGGTAAAACACCAGTCTGCTTTTTTGTTTTTTCCTGGACAGCATCTATTTTAGATTCAGTCTGAACTTAAGCTGCAGTCTTAGCGAGAGGAGGGACAGTTTAGCTGCTGCTGATTTTATAGGGAAAGCTAGGCTAGGCCAGTGTATTCAGTGTTCACTCCACTCCTGAAAGACTCATCTGATCTCTGCTGTAAGCACAGCGTCCTGACAGCACCCCAAAAAGCCCTTTTTAGGGCTGGTAAAACACCAGTCTGCTTTTTTTTTTTTCCTGGACAGCATCTATTTTAGATTCAGTCTGTACTTAAGCTGCAGTGTTAGCCAGAGGAGGGACAGTTTAGCTGCTGCTGATTTTATAGGGAAAGCTAGGCTAGGCCAGTGTATTCAGTGTTCACTCCACTCCTGAAAGACTCATCTGATCTGTGCTGTAAGCACAGCGTCCTGACAGCACCCCAAAAAGCCCTTTTTAGGGCTGGTAAAACACCAGTCTGCTTGTTTTTTTTTCTGGACAGCATCTATTTTAGATTCAGTCTGTACTTAAGCTGCAATGTTAGCCAGAGGAGGGACAGTTTAGCTGCTGCTGATTTTATAGGGAAAGCTAGGCTAGGCCAGTGTATTCAGTGTTCACTCCACTCCTGAAAGACTCATCTGATCTCTGCTGTAAGCACAGCGTCCTGACAGCACCCCAAAAAGCCCTTTTTAGGGCTGGTAAAACACCAGTCTGCTTGTTTTTTTTTCTGGACAGCATCTATTTTAGATTCAGTCTGTACTTAAGCTGCAGTGTTAGCCAGAGGAGGGACAGTTTAGCTGCTGCTGATTTTATAGGGAAAGCTAGGCTAGGCCAGTGTATTCAGTGTTCACTCCACTCCTGAAAGACTCATCTGATCTCTGCTGTAAGCACAGCTTCCTGACAGCACCCCAAAAAGCCCTTTTTAGGGCTGGTAAAACACCAGTCTGCTTGTTTTTTTTCCTGGACAGCATCTATTTTAGATTCAGTCTGTACTTAAGCTGCAGTGTTAGCCAGAGGAGGGACAGTTTAGCTGCTGCTGATTTTATAGGGAAAGCTAGGCTAGGCCAGTGTATTCAGTGTTCACTCCACTCCTGAAAGACTCATCTGATCTCTGCTGTAAGCACAGCGTCCTGACAGCACCCCAAAAAGCCCTTTTTAGGGCTGGTAAAACACCAGTCTGCTTTTTTTTTTTTTCCTGGACAGCATCTATTTTAGATTCAGTCTGTACTTAAGCTGCAGTGTTAGCCAGAGGAGGGACAGTTTAGCTGCTGCTGATTTTATAGGGAAAGCTAGGCTAGGCCAGTGTATTCAGTGTTCACTCCACTCCTGAAAGACTCATCTGATCTCTGCTGTAAGCACAGCGTCCTGACAGCACCCCAAAAAGCCCTTTTTAGGGCTGGTAAAACACCAGTCTGCTTTTTTTTTTTTCCCTGGACAGCATCTATTTTAGATTCAGTCTGTACTTAAGCTGCAGTGTTAGCCAGAGGAGGGACAGTTTAGCTGCTGCTGATTTTATAGGGAAAGCTAGGCTAGGCCAGTGTATTCAGTGTTCACTCCACTCCTGAAAGACTCATCTGATCTCTGCTGTAAGCACAGCGTCCTGACAGCACCCCAAAAAGCCCTTTTTACGGCTGGTAAAACACCAGTCTGCTTTTTTGTTTTTTCCTGGACAGCATCTATTTTAGATTCAGTCTGAACTTAAGCTGCAGTGTTAGCCAGAGGAGGGACAGTTTAGCTGCTGCTGATTTTATAGGGAAAGCTAGGCTAGGCCAGTGTATTCAGTGTTCACTCCACTCCTGAAAGACTCATCTGATCTCTGCTGTAAGCACAGCGTCCTGACAGCACCCCAAAAAGCCCTTTTTAGGGCTGGTAAAACACCAGTCTGCTTTTTTTTTTTTCCTGGACAGCATCTATTTTAGATTCAGTCTGTACTTAAGCTGCAGTGTTAGCCAGAGGAGGGACAGTTTAGCTGCTGCTGATTTTATAGGGAAAGCTAGGCTAGGCCAGTGTATTCAGTGTTCACTCCACTCCTGAAAGACTCATCTGATCTGTGCTGTAAGCACAGCGTCCTGACAGCACCCCAAAAAGCCCTTTTTAGGGCTGGTAAAACACCAGTCTGCTTGTTTTTTTTTCTGGACAGCATCTATTTTAGATTCAGTCTGTACTTAAGCTGCAATGTTAGCCAGAGGAGGGACAGTTTAGCTGCTGCTGATTTTATAGGGAAAGCTAGGCTAGGCCAGTGTATTCAGTGTTCACTCCACTCCTGAAAGACTCATCTGATCTCTGCTGTAAGCACAGCGTCCTGACAGCACCCCAAAAAGCCCTTTTTAGGGCTGGTAAAACACCAGTCTGCTTGTTTTTTTTTCTGGACAGCATCTATTTTAGATTCAGTCTGAACTTAAGCTACAGTGTTAGCCAGAGGAGGGACAGTTTAGCTGCTGCTGATTTTATAGGGAAAGCTAGGCTAGGCCAGTGTATTCAGTGTTCACTCCACTCCTGAAAGACTCATCTGATCTCTGCTGTAAGCACAGCTTCCTGACAGCACCCCAAAAAGCCCTTTTTAGGGCTGGTAAAACACCAGTCTGCTTGTTTTTTTTTTCCTGGACAGCATCTATTTTAGATTCAGTCTGTACTTAAGCTGCAGTGTTAGCCAGAGGAGGGACAGTTTAGCTGCTGCTGATTTTATAGGGAAAGCTATAGGCAAGTGTATTCAGTGTTCACTCCACTCCTGAAAGACTCATCTGATCTCTGCTGTAAGCACAGCGTCCTGACAGCACCCCAAAAAGCCCTTTTTAGGGCTGGTAAAACACCAGTCTGCTTTTTTGTTTTTTCCTGGACAGCATCTATTTTAGATTCAGTCTGTACTTAAGCTGCAGTGTTAGCCAGAGGAGGGACAGTTTAGCTGCTGCTGATTTTATAGGGAAAGCTAGGCTAGGCCAGTGTATTCAGTGTTCACTCCACTCCTGAAAGACTCATCTGATCTGTGCTGTAAGCACAGCGTCCTGACAGCACCCCAAAAAGCCCTTTTTAGGGCTGGTAAAACACCAGTCTGCTTCTTTTTTTTTTTCCTGGACAGCATCTATTTTAGATTCAGTCTGTACTTAAGCTGCAGTGTTAGCCAGAGGAGGGACAGTTTAGCTGCTGCTGATTTTATAGGGAAAGCTATAGGCAAGTGTATTCAGTGTTCACTCCACTCCTGAAAGACTCATCTGATCTCTGCTGTAAGCACAGCGTCCTGACAGCACCCCAAAAAGCCCTTTTTAGGGCTGGTAAAACACCAGTCTGCTTTTTTTTTTTCCTGGACAGCATCTATTTTAGATTCAGTCTGTACTTAAGCTGCAGTGTTAGCCAGAGGAGGGACAGTTTAGCTGCTGCTGATTTTATAGGGAAAGCTATAGGCAAGTGTATTCAGTGTTCACTCCACTCCTGAAAGACTCATCTGATCTCTGCTGTAAGCACAGCGTCCTGACAGCACCCCAAAAAGCCCTTTTTAGGGCTGGTAAAACACCAGTCTGCTTTTTTGTTTTTTCCTGGACAGCATCTATTTTAGATTCAGTCTGTACTTAAGCTGCAGTCTTAGCGAGAGGAGGGACAGTTTAGCTGCTGCTGATTTTATAGGGAAAGCTAGGCTAGGCCAGTGTATTCAGTGTTCACTCCACTCCTGAAAGACTCATCTGATCTCTGCTGTAAGCACAGCGTCCTGACAGCACCCCAAAAAGCCCTTTTTAGGGCTGGTAAAACACCAGTCTGCTTGTTTTTTTTCCCCGGCACAGTAGCTTACATAAAAAAAACCACAACAGTTTTGACTGCAGTAGATGAGCAGTCAGTTGCCTGCCAGCATGTGTGTCAGACCTACAGTGTCTACTGTGCCAACTTCTGCCAGTGCACAGTGCCACTCATATCTGGTGTCACAGTAGCTTGCACGCATAGTACAACTAAACTAATCTAAAAAAAATGACAGGCAGAGGCAGGCCACCCCGCAGGGGCTGTCGTGGTCGTGGTGCTGTGATTCCCTTTGGCCCAAGAATAATGCCCAGTGTTCAGGGGCCACGTACCCTGAACTCGAAAAGTTCTGAGGACATAGTTGACTGGCTAACACAGGACAGCCAATCTTCTACAGCTTCCGCTCGGAACCTTGACGCACCATCCTTCTCCAGCTCAGCTTTGGGCACCTCTCAAGTTCCCACTCGCCCGCCTGCCGCCACCACCAACACTAGCACCACAGTTGCTTCACTTGATCTGTCAGAGGAGTTATTTACACATGAGTTGGAAGAAATGAGTGATGCGCAAACATTATTGCCAGAGGATGTAGATAAAAGGGATATGTCTCAGTCAGGCAGCATTACACACATGGATGTACGGTGTGATGATGATGATGTTGTACCCGCTGCTGCTTCCTTTGCTGAGTTGTCAGATACAAGTGAAGCGGTTGATGATGACGATGTGGATGTCACGTGGGTGCCCGCTCGAAGAGAAGAAGAACAGGGGGAAAGTTCAGATGGGGAGACAGAGAGGAGGAGGAGACGAGTTGGAAGGAGGGGTAGGTCGTCGCAAGGAGCTAGTGGCACAGTCAGACAGCATGTATCGGCACCCGGGGTCAGCCAGACAGCACGCCAATCAACGCATGCTGTTGCCACCACCAGAATGCCGCCATTGCAAAGCTCAGCAGTGTGGCATTTTTTTGGTGTGTCTGCCTCTGATAACAGTGATGCCATTTGCAACCTGTGCCAAAAGAAACTGAGTCGTGGGAAATCCAACACCCACCTGGGTACAACTGCTTTGCGAAGGCACATGATCTCACATCACAAACGCCTATGGGATCAACACATGATGACGAGTACAAGCAGCACACAAGCTCAAAGCCACCATCCTCCTCCTGGTCCAGCATCTTCAGCCACGTCAACCACTGCTGTCCTCCTTGCCCCCTCTCAACCATCTGACACTACGTCTCTCGCCTTGAGCAGTTCCTGCTCATCTGCCCACAGTCAGGTGTCTGTCAAGGACATGTTTGAGCGTAAGAAGCCAATGTCACAGAGTCACCCCCTTGCCCGGCGTCTGACAGCTGGCTTGTCGGAACTCTTAGCCCGCCAGCTTTTACCATACAAGCTGGTGGAGTCTGAGGCCTTCAAAAAATTTGTAGCTATTGGGACACCGCAGTGGAAGGTACCCGGCCAAAATTTCTTTTCACAAAAGGCAATCCCCAACCTGTACTCTATTGTGCAAAAGGAAGTCATGGCATGTCTGGCACACAGTGTTGGGGCAAGGGTCCATCTGACCACTGATACCTGGTCTGCAAAGCACGGTCAGGGCAGGTATATCACCTACACTGCTCATTGGGTAAACCTGCTGACGGCTGCCAAGCATGTAATGCATGGCTCTGCAGAGGAGTTGGTGGTGACACCACCACGACTTGCAGGCAGGCCTGCTGTCACCTCCTCTACTCCTCCTACTCCATCCTCTTCGATAACCTCCTCGGCTGAGTCCTCTTCTGCTGCTGCGTCTTGCTCCACATCAACAGCACCCCCCCAGCTCCCCAGGGGCTATTCCACATCCCGGATACGACAGTGTCACACTGTCTTGGGGTTGACTTGCCTGAAAGCAGAGAGTCACACCAGACCAGCACTCCTGTCCGCCCTGAACGCACAGGTGGTTTAGTGGCTGACTCCGCACCAACTGGAGATCGGCAAAGTGGTGTGTGACAACGGAAGCAATTTGTTGGCGGCATTGAATTTGGGCAAGTTGACACATGTGCCGTGCATGGCACATGTGTTAAATCTGATTGTACAACGCTTTGTGCATAAGTACCCAGACTTACAGGATGTCCTCAAGCAGGCCAGGAAGGTGTGTGGCCATTTCAGGCGTTCCTACACAGCCATGGCGCACTTTTCAGATATCCAGCGGCGAAACAACATGCCAGTGAGGCGCTTGATTTGCGACAGCCCGACACGTTGGAATTCAACACTCCTAATGTTCGACCGCCTGCTCCAACAAGAAAAAGCCGTCAACGAGTATTTGTATGACCGGGGTGCTAGGACAGCCTCTGCGCAGCTGGGAATTTTTTTGCCACGTTACTGGACGCTCATGCGCAATGCCTGTAGGCTCATGCGTCCTTTTGAGGAGGTGACAAACCTAGTCAGTCACACTGAAGGCACCATCAGCGACATCATCCCATTTGTTTTCTTCCTGGAGCGTGCCCTGCGAAGAGTGCTGGATCAGGCCGTAGATGAGCGTGAAGAGGAAGAGGAAGAGTTGTGGTCACCATCACCACCACCAGAAACAGCCTTATCAGCATCGCTTGCTGGACCTGCGGCAACGCTGGAAGAGGAGTCTGAGGAAGAGGAGTCAGAGGAGGAATGTGGCTTTGAGGAGGAGGAGGAAGACCAACCACAGCAGGCATCCCAGGGTGCTCGTTGTCACCTATCTGGTACCCGTGGTGTTGTACGTGGCTGGGGGGAAGAACAGACCTTCAGTGAGATCAGTGAGGACGAGGAACAGGACATGAGTAGCTCGGCATCCAACCTTGTGCAAATGGGGTCTTTCATGCTGTCGTGCCTGTTGAGGGACCCTCGTATAAAAAGGCTGAAGGAGAACGACCTGTATTGGGTGGCCACGCTACTAGACCCCCGGTATAAGCAGAAAGTGCCAGAAATGTTACCGAATTACAGGAAGACGGAAAGGATGCAGCAGTTCCAAAATAAATTAAAAAGTATGCTTTACACAGCGTATAAGGGTGATGTCACAGCACAACGGGAATCTAACAGGGGAAGAGGTGAAAGTAATCCTCCTCCTACCACGACCATGCCGGCAAGGACAGGACGCTTTACAGACGTATTGTTGATGGAGGACATGCGGAGCTTTTTAAGTCCTACGCATCGCCACAGCCCTTCGGGGTCCACCCTCAGAGAACGACTCGACCGACAGGTAGCAGACTACCTCGCCTTAACTGCAGATATCGACACTCTGAGGAGCGATGAACCCCTTGACTACTGGGTGTGCAGGCTTGACCTGTGGCCTGAGCTATCCCAATTTGCGATAGAACATCTGGCCTGCCCCGCTTCAAGTGTCCTTTCAGAAAGGACCTTCAGTGCAGCAGGAGGTATTGTCACTGAGAAGAGAAGTCGCCTAGGTCAAAAAAGTCTAGATTACCTCACCTTTATTAAGATGAATGAGGCATGGATCCCGAAGGGACTGACAGTGGGCGATACATTTGACTAAAAAAGGCCTGATGAGATGAGCTGCCTTGGGCTAAAAACGGTCCACAAGCCGCAATGTTTTAGGGCACTTTCTGCCTGAAAAACATAATTTTTTCTGGCCGCTGCTACAGCAGCGGCTGCAACAATACCTAATTTTACAGGCATGTGTACATGCCTAATTTTTCTGGCCTCTGGTGCTGCACTGTGGCTGCAAAAAAAACAAACAAAAAAACACATACCTGTGTCAATTCCCCTTCGTGATCGTTACCTTGTTGTGGTGAAGGGGCTTGCGTATCACAATGAAGCGACCACCTCTATGAGTGTGTTGGCAATGGCGTTGTTGGCACACCCCAGATGGTAAGGTCGTTGCTTCATTGTGAACAGACCAAAAGCGATCGGCTTGATAATTTTGCATAGAAAAAACATAAATTTTCTTTGTGATCATCTAAGGTGATCATTAAAGCCTTGCGGTTGTGCAAATGGACTGTTTGCAGTTGTTTGCGGTGCGTTAAACGGGGAGTTTGGTCTGTCCGAGTTTGGTCTGTCACTGTGAAGCGGGCGTAACCCTTACACTACCTGATCGATACAACATCATACCTGATGTTTTAAAGCACGTTATTCCAAACACATTAGGAATGTTAGGTGATTTATGCCCTTTATGGATTAAAACCCGACTCTGCGTCAACTACGTAATTTTCCATGGGAGTTTTGCCATGGATCCCCCTCCGGCATGCCACAGTCCAGGTGTTAGTCCCCTTGAAACAACTTTTCCATCACTATTGTGGCCAGAAAGAGTCCCTGTGGGTTTTAAAATTCGCCTGCCTATTGAAGTCTATGGCGGTTCGCCGGGTTCGCCCGTTCGCGAACATTTGCGGCAGTTCGCGTTCGCCGTTCGCGAACGGAAAATTTTATGTTCGCGACATCACTACTGGGCATCAGTTTGACTTGCATAAACCTAAACATTTCATGCAACACTAGGGCCACACCATCCCATTCAATTTGCCCTTTGGCATCCAATGCCCATGTGAATATGGTCTAGCAATTTAGCATTTCTCAGGTTCTGCTCTAATTCTGCAAATAATTATGGTTGGCTATTGATTGGCAAATATATTTCTTTCTGTGTGTGACCCCTACCAGTGAACTGTTTCTATTACACATTCTGTGGTTCTGCTTAAAATCAAGATTTCATAAATGCTGAGATTTGTCAATAATGGGAAGAACTGGATTTTTCTACCTTTCAAACAAACCCAACCAAAGAAAGGCTCACTCCTGCTGCTCCAGTAATAATCTTGCAGTGATATTTCTATAGAGAGCCTGAGTTGATGTTCGCTGTTGCTCTCTATTTATTTGGTCTACTGGGTTTATTTAAAATGCATCTAATTCGCTAAACATTTATTTTTCCTTTTTTTTTTTTTTTTTTTACATTTATAACCAACAATTATTAAAACAAACAATTTTTGTTCTGCCAAAAGCTTCAGTGTCATTTTATGGAATAGCTGTCCTTGATAAATTCATGTGCCTTACTTAAATATGCCTTTTAAAGTGGATTTTAACTGGCCTCTAAAAGCTGTGATTTGGGATAGTATATAATTAAACACAAACCATGTAAAATGAGCCATTATTGATCAAAATAATAGTTTGTTGTAAATGACAAAGTATGATTTTTTTTTTTAAATTACAAACACTTTATCAATTGTACCTTCTCAGTATAAACCACCTTTTCTGGATGAACTGTTATTTTATCTTCTATTCTCTTAAAAAAAAAAAAGTTCTCAGACTGAGAACTGTAGTCCAACTTCCTTTCAGAATGGGGCTTAAAAACATATCTTATGTACTTAGCACAACCACGCAAAAATTCAGAAAAAATAAATAAACAATTGTTGTTCGGTAATGCTGTAAATATCTGGTTTCTAATTATGCATTGCTGTCTGAATTTTAGAAATACCATGTTGCATTCTGTTATTTTTGAAAGAAGCTCCTAACATTAACCACTTGCCTACAGGGCACTTTCACCACCTTCCTGCCCAAGCCATTTTTCAGCTTTCAGCGCTGTCACACTTTGAATGACAATCATGCAACACTGTACCGAAATGAAATTTTTATCATTTTTTCCCCATAAATAGAGATTTCCTTTGGTGGTATTTGATTACCTCTGCGGTTTTTATTTTTTGCGCTATAAACAAAAATAGAGCGACAATTTTGAAAAAAATGCAATATTTTTTACATTTTGCTATAATAAATATCCCCAAAAAATCTATAAAAAAACTAAATTTTTTCACAGTTTAGGCCGATACGTATTATTCTACATATTTTTGGTAAAAAAAAAAATCACAATAAGCGTATATTGATTGTTTGTGCAAAAGTTATAGCAGCTACAAAAAAAGGGGATAGATTTATAGCATTTTTATTATTATTGTTTTTTACTAGTAATGGCGGCAATCAACGATTTTTATTGTGACTGCGATATTGCGGCGGACACATCAGACACTTTTGACACATTTTTGAGACCATTCACATTTATACAGCGATCCCTGCTATAAAAAATGCATTGATTACTGTATAAATATGACTGGCAAGGAAGGGGTTAACACTAGGGGGCCATCAAGGGTTAAATGTGTTCCCTAGATTGTGATTCTTACTGTGGGGGGAGGGGACTGACTGGGGGAGGTGACCGATGGTTGTCCCTATGTACAAGGGACACACCATCGGTCTCCTCTCCCTGACAGGACGTGGATCTGTGTGTTTACACACACAGATCCACGGTCCTGCTCAGTTGCTGGGCACGCGCATCGGGTCCTCAGTGACGCGGCGGCACGCGCGCATCCCCTAGTGGCTTCTGAAGGCCATCACGTTATATGACGTCCGCCCAGAACAACAGGGTCTTCCGCCCGCCGCCATTTGATGGTGGGCGGTTGACAAGCGGTTAATGAGTGCAGATTTAATAATAAAAAAAAAAAAACTTACAGATCAAAGCAAGTAAATGTATGAGAATGTTGCTATACAACACATTTGCATTTACAAGCTGAGGGAAGAAAGGCACAAATAACTTAGGGCTTCCAAGTATATTGAAAGGGGGATAATTGCATTTTCTATTGCAATCATATGTTACCCCCCCCCCCCCCATTAATATCCAACCCCAACCATTGTATTGTTAAGCTCTACTTACAGTAAATAGGTCAGTTAGGATACTCAGATGCTTCTTAACTACTTAAAGAATGTTTCTGAATCCTGAAGGATCTGAGCAGTGTAAGCTAAATGGACCTAGCTGGCTTTTTTTTTAGCTCTACCTTATAACCACCTGTGTCATACCAGGAACAGCCATGTGCACAACAGGCATACTCTCCATAGAGGTAACATGGTTGTAGACCCTTGCATATACTCAGTGTGGTGACAAGCCTCAGGTGGCACACAAAGATATCGGCAGCTGCCTCTGTTTATCTGCAACCGTTTCTTCTCTTCAGCCTTCTAAAGCACACAGATCAAAGGGTATTTTTACAACTCCAGAAGGCAGGGGATGTGGATCTAATGTCACACACTGCACAGCACAGTACAGGGAATTGAATGTAACCTGAGACCTAAGTGGAGGAAAGAGACACACCTCCCTCTACACAGTCTCATAGGGAAACATGCACATCCGAAGCTGTCAATCACCTTTTGTGTGCTGGAGGGGGGGGGATGTCTTCCGAAACTCTATGGTGTTGGGATAACCTGTCAGAAGTAACTAATAGCAGATAGCAGAGGGAAGAGAAAGTAGACAGAAATCACACGTGGTACCAAGATTGAGGCTAATTTACACATTAGAGCAGGGTTTCTCAACCAGGGTTCCATGAAACCCTGGGGTTCCTCCAGAGGTTGCCAGGGGTTCCTTGAGCAATGAGTAATTTTTGCCTCTCAGATAAGTTCCCAGTGACATCATTAGCCTCCTGTAAGGGGGTACCTCTGTCCCAGAAGTAAGCAACCGAATGGAACTGTTGCAGTGTGCAGATAGTCCATAAGTTACCCCTGGATTGTGAACCTTACATTATATTAAGCCCCCCTCCTCAGTTCCTCTGCTGGAGCAAAGCTTTATTGGTTTATTGTTTTATTTTTTTCCTTCCTCTGGATTTTTTTTTTCCGGTACTTAAACTGAATTTTAATAGACCAAAAAAGGTGTATATACTTCATCCTCTATAAGGTTTGCTACAAAATACATAATGTAAGAAGCATGAATTTGTAACTGTGGAGTAACTTTGGTAGCCTAATACTCTTTCCTGTAAAAGCTGAACTATTTATTGGGGTATACAATTGTTAATGTAGGGGAAATAATAAGAATAAGGGTGATCCCCTGGAATATGTAACAAAAGCAACAGATTTCTGGAACCTTTAATAACATAGGACAAGTGTAGGAAGGGTCAGATAGCAATATATCAGTTTTAGAGCTTTATACTATGAGCATAGATCTTCATGTACATACACTATAAGTCTGCACACTTCATATATAAAATAAATACATTTAATTTATTTCCATGTAATGAAATATTGATTCCTTACTGTTTCATCATCGCAAGTTTATATAGGAATGAAATGAGATAAGATATTGAAACAAAAGCCAGCGTGCCAAGCCCCCTAAACTTTTACTGCCCCAAGGCTATTTGACCTTTGCTAAGCCTGAATTTACCCATTCTGAGTCATCCACATCATCTACTCGGAAAGGACAGACTCAAGAATAGGAATGCAGCAGGTGCTTGTGACCACAATAAATACGTAGGCTGCTACTGGTAAACAAAATCAAAAGGAACATAGCTCAGCTGATTTACTAAAAGCAAATTGACTGTTCACATAGCAAAGGAATTATCACTTTAAAAGGAAATATTTTTCTTACCTTGGTGAATGAGGTGAAGCTCTGTTGCCTTCCATCATCTAATTGCATGCAAGCAAAAATAATGGTTTTTTTTTTTTTTTCCTTGTACTTGATTGGGTATTCTTTGCAAAGTGAATTTCTACCGTATTCACAAAGCCAGTGTAAATCAAACCCATAGTGTATTTTCAGTGATTATATACCGTATTTATCGGCGTATAACACACACCCCAAGTTTAGGAGGGAATTTTAAGGAAAAAAACTTTTAGGAGGGAAGTTCAAGGAAAAAAACTTACATTTAAATGCAGCCTTGTCCATCATTGCAGCCTTGCCCAGTGTCCATCTGCAGCCTTGCCCAGTGTCCATCTGCAGCCTTGCCCAGTGTCCATCTGCAGCCTTGCCCAGTGTCCATCATTGCAGCCTTGCCCAGTGTCCATCTGCAGCCTTGCCCAGTGCCTTTGCAGCCTTGCCCAGTGTCCATCTGCAGCCTTGCCCAGTGCCTTTGCAGCCTTGCCCAGTGTCCATCTGCAGCCTTGCCCAGTGTCCATCATTGCAGCCTTGCCCAGTGTCCATCTGCAGCCTTGCCCAGTGCCTTTGCAGCCTTGCCCAGTGTCCATCTGCAGCCTTGCCTGGTGCCTTTGCAGCCATGCCTTGCCCAGTGCCTTTGCAGCCTTGCCTTGCCCAGTGCCTTTGCAGCCTTGCCTTGCCCAGTGCCAGTCTCTGCAATGTTTAAATTTGGCGCAGATTTCCGCTGTGGAGAGGAGCGAGTGGAGTCGAGTGTACTTAGGCTAGACTCGGCTCCTCTCGCAGTCCCGCCCATCTCCACTGATTGCGCCACTGACATACAGAAAGCCGAGTGTACTTCGGCTAGACTCGGCTCTGCTCACAGTCAGGGGCGGGACTGCGAGAGGAGCCGAGACTAGCCGAAGTACACTCGGCTTTCTGTATGTTAGCGGCGCAATTAGTGGAGGTGGGCGGGACTGCGAGAGGAGCCAAGTAAAGCCGAGTGTACTTCGGCTTTGTGTATCTCGGCTCCTCTCGCTCGTTTCAGCGGGGGATCGGTGTATAACACGCACCCACGATTTTCCCCTGATTTTAAGGGGAAAAAAGTGCGTGTTATACGCCGATAAATACGGTACTTTATTATGTAGTGTTTTCATAAAGTAATTTGTGATCTGAGTTTTTACAAGCTTGTTCTCCATATTTTTTGGTACCGTATTAAATATATAGATTTTCAGATTAACCACTAGAGGGAACAAACACCCAATTTTCAATATTTCTGCCTCTATTCTTAGCCATTGTTGAGATAATCATATCTGGCAGATAGACAGTATATTTCCTAAAGCTGATCTAAACCCAAAAACAAAATGTAATATATTGCAGGCTTTTCATGTCTCTACTACAATAAAGAACCTGCTTGCTTCAGTCTTTAACCACTTGCTGACTGGCCAGTGGCCAAAGTACGTCTACTGTGGGTGGCCAGCACAGGCAGGCTGGATCACATACATGTAAGTCATCCAGACTGCTCCGGGTTAGGGGCACGCGGTGTGTTGCTCCCTCAGCTCAGAGTACCCAGGGCTCGGTGATGTGATAATTTTTTGCGCTACATCACTGCGTTCCTTTAACTGATAATTGCGCGTTCGTGCGACGTTGTACCGAAAAAAAAAACTGATGACCTTTTTTCCCCACAAATAGAGCTTTCTTTTTGTGGTATTTGATCACCACTGCGGTTTTTATTTTTTGCACTATGCATCTACAAACTATGGGATATTTGTATGTAATTTTTATTTATCTATTTATTTTACTCGTAATTGCGGTGATCAGCAATTTTTAGCGGGACTGCGACATTGCGGTGGAGGAATCGGACACTTAACTGGCACTTTTTGGGGACCAGTGACATTATTAGAGTGATCAGTGCTAAAAAAAATGCACTGTCACTGTACTAATGACACTGTTAGGAAAGGGGCTAACACCAGGGGCAATCAAAGAGGTTAAATGTGAGTCCCTAGGGGGTTCTTTCTAACTGTGTGGGGGGGCATGTTTTGACTAGGGAAAAACAGAGATCCGTGTTTTTGCTTAGCAGAAACACAAGATTTCCATTTTCCCCATCTGACTCAGAACGACCCGCAGGTCCCGGCGGACATCGTGTCCCCTGGACCCGCTGATTGGCTCCCACTGAGTCCAATCACAGTGGGAGCGGGTCGCCGGTGGCACGTGCCTCAGACCCAGTGCACGAAATCACGCACAGGTACAGTATAATTGTGTGGGGGCTGTCTTAGGCTCTGTTCACACCTAGATGTTGCTGTTTTACATGTATTTTTTCAGGTGTTTTTGCTGAGTTTTTCAGAGTTTTTGTACAGGCGTTTGCAAGGTTAAAAGGTCACCAATGTAAAATAATTAAAAACGCCTGTAATCTGCCCAAAAAAAAGCTGCTGTACTTTTTTGAGCGACGGGCGTTTTGCTTCAGTTGACAGAACGCTCAGATGTGAACAGGGGCCATTGAAATTAATAGATGTTTTCTTGTTGAGCGTTTTTAGAGCTGAGGCTTACAGCAGAAAAACGCCAAAATCGCCTAAAAACTGAGCCTAAATGTGATTAAACTAAAAGTTCAGTTGGGCTTTAGGAGTTACCTCAACCCTTTTTTTCCATTTGGGTTTGTCCAGGGCTTTTTTTCTCAGAGAATAGGTGCAGGAACGCCTCCTTTCTGAGTCACCTTTGACTCCGCCCCCTACCCACCTCTGAGCACTATTCCTTGGTTCCACCTCCTACCCACCTCTCAGTACCACCCCTTTTAGAGAATACAGAACCAAGTATCATTTTATAGTGCTAAGTATTTTGTAAAGAATTTGTTATTGATAACAAGAAAGGCAGTAAAATGGATCTAGCAACAATGGACACCCCAGTGACAAAACACTCCCAACAGCCAGCATCAATAGACCCTCCAGCAGCCAGCAAATTTAGACCCCTCCCTTAACAGTAGATCCCTCCAGCAATGATTGACCCCCTGCAACATAAGACCCACCCCACCAACAACACAACCCCACTGGCAACAACAGTCCTCCACAGCAACAATACCCCCCCCCCCCCAACCTGCAAAAATAAGTCCCCTCCAGCAACAATAGATCCCTCTTGAACAACAGAAGATCAACCCAGAAACAATAAACCCCCATCCTCAGCAAATAGATTCCCTCCAGCAACGACAGATTCCCCAGCACCAGCATCAAGAGATCCTCCAGCACCCCTTCCCATTACATATATTCAGTTCTGGAGGTGCCGGAACTGCGTTTCCCCGCGTTCCCACTGAAAAAAAGCCCTGGGTTTGTCCCAAGCGCTGTCCACTTTCTTTGTATCAAACTGTCACTTTTGCTGGACAGCTTGTTCTGTATGTAAATATGGAGAAAAGGTACTAGAATATAGGCTAAGGTTTATGGACACAAAAGTCAGATGATAATATAAGGTTTGTTTTGCTTCTACTGCTTTTATTGATGACTGTACTTTGGGAGTTGTTTTCTTGTATCGAATCTAGCAAAGATTCAAGGGTTATGTTTTTTGAAGCTGTGTCAATATGCGTCAACGGAACGGGCGTTCATCTCTATAGGGAGGTGCACAAGTTGTACATGAAAGAACACCCAATTTCTCTTGAAACATCTCAGACTTCAGATCACAAAAGCAGGTAGCTCTCGACAAAACGACATGTCCTTGTAAGACTCTAAAGTACACAGGCGTGTTCCTTTGAACTTTCTGAAGAGACAGAACTGTGTGATATAGACTTCAGTGGATCAAGAGCTTTCAGAGTAACTCCTCGGAGCCTCCTGCAGTGGGGCAGGATTGCCAGCTCCCTGCCTATGTACAGTGACAGATCAGAAAGTAGATGACTCCTTATGACAGTCTCTTGTTCTCCTGTGATGAGAGCCCCCATAACTTACATTGTCTGGAAAGACAAAGAAGACTGCGGACAGCACATGAAATACCTTGCACTAGATCAAGTGTATATTGAGCAGCAGACACAGCTTCTATTAAAACAGGCTCTGTAGATATAAATCAGATTATTGAAGGGCTAAAGCTCTTCAGATGAATTGCAGATCTTAATGACAACGATATTCACACCCTCCATCTGCTATTATCTCATCAGAATACAAATTTCAGAATTTGTTCTTTGCCAGAAACATTAGCGGTATGATAAGGCATGAGCAAGTAAAACAAAAAAAAAGTAACATTTTAGATAAGAAATGCCATGCACTGCAGTTCTTGCAGACTGAATACAGGTTAGGATTTGCATGCACCATTATTATTGTATCTGAATTAGGCTTTGCTGATTGTATTACTGTATGTTGCAAGCCCAGCCCACCCAAAATGAATAATATAGCTGTCAGGACCTAAACCTGCGACCTCTGCTGTGGCTGGCAATGATTCTGCTTGCTGAGCCACCTGGAACGCTCGGCTAGACAGTCCCCTAGACAATTCCTTGAATCCTATTTGCCCTAAACCTTGAAATTTTTGCTCCTCCCATGAACTTCCTGATTTACATATGTACCACTACCCCCGTAAGAGCTGCTGGTTTAGATTTGGGCCTGCCGTTACCTTTCTGTTCACCACACTCGTCTCAAGGGTCCCTCTTGAAGAGCTTTCATGAATGTCCACACCAACACTTGGTTTCTTTTTCTTCAAGAGTTGTATTAAACAGTTCCAAAAGAGGGGTAGAGGGATAGGGGAGGTTCAGGTACCTTGCTTTTGCGGATCACGGGCACAATCTTAGATCCAGAGGACAAATCGGTTCCACACTGGATTCAGCAACCACCGGATAGGCCTACTCTCACTGACCTAGCAACCGGTGCAAAGCTCGTTCAAAGTCTCTGCCACAGACTTGATGAGTGCCGTTGAGTCGTTTCACAACCTTCTGCAACAAGATCGTGTAACCACACTGACACTTTGTAAAGTTCCTCAAAAAATACACAGCTCACGGTCCCAGAATCTTTCAGCCAGCCGGCAGCACCGTGAAGTAAATTGGCCAGGATACGTCCTTCAATTGAGTCCCCAATTGTTCCGCTTCTTCCTGCAGGCAAGACCGCGTAGGACCATCCCTGGACTAGTAGGCCCCAGAAGCTCCTGGGTCTACTCTCAGTTGCAGAGCCACGGGCCAGCTGGCCCCGAGGCCGAAAAATGGCTCGCACATCCCTGAGGCCAGGAGGGCCCTTAGGTCAGGATCCGGCAAAACGAATCCCACTAGAGTGGTCTCTGTCCCTTAAGTACCCCTTCCCAGAATGCACAGCGGGTTGACCACACCCTCTGTGCCACTTCTGGTAAAGGAATACCCAATACATCCAGCCTGCTGCATTTCCAACCTTGACCTGTGGTGACAGTGACACCTACTGTCAAGTGGAAAAACGTGCAACCCAGCTGGACTGAAACAGAGCCAACAATTTAGCGTAATCCTTCTGAGCTAAACTACAGCTCAGACAACTAAATTTAACACATAGCGCCTACCCAACAGGATCAGGGCGCTACACATACCTCCCAACATTTTGAGATGCGAATGAGGGACACCTACTAACAAATGTATGAATGCATAGGACACGCCCCCTGCCACACCCCCTTAAAGGAGAACTAACCAAAAAGAAGGCTAATTAAATCCACAAGGACTTTTTTACCACTACTATTCCTTTATATTGGCTTTTAAAATGTAAAAATGCAGCAATTTAGAAATTGGATGAAAGGTTTAGCACTAGGAAACACTTTTTGAAAGATAAAAAGTGCATTTTATATACAACTATAGAGATCAGACGAAAATGAGGGACAAATGAGGAGGAAAGAGGGACAGAGGGACATTGCTCCAAATCAGGGACAGTCCCTCGAAATCAGGGACAGTTGGGAGGTATGGATTTAAGCCATGTCTCTGCACTTCCTGGTTGCCAGAATATTGTGCCTTCACCAGCCAATATCTCGCTCTTGTCTCTCCTGCTGCCGACCATATGTTAACTACCATTCCTTACCAACATTTGGCTTGTTACTCGACTATGCTTCTGCTTAATCCCAACCTGCAACTATTCATTACTGACTTTTGGCTTGTTCCTCAACTACGTTCTGCTTGATCCCTACCTGCTATATCTGCTACTGGACCCTGGCTTGCTCACCTCCTGGTGGGGCTATCCTGAGGACCACAACCTGGTACTAACACGCAGCAAAGCCCATCTCCACCTTCAGGAGCTCTGGTGAACACCGGTTAGTACTTAGACCCTGCACCTCAGATGAACCCATATCATCAGCCAGGGTGACCTGTGTGAATATCTGTTCCACCTATTAGTGGGTGCTACTCCATTGCTATAGCTACTGGCCTCCGAGCCTGACTCCAGATCCTGAAATTATCATAGTTCCCAACTGTCCCTGATTTCAGGAGACTGTCCTTAAATTAAGAACAAAGTCCCTCTGTCCCTCTTTCCTCCTCATTTGTTCCCCATTTTAGTCTGATCTTTATTGTACATAAAACTTTCAAATACTTTCAAAAAGTGTTTCCCAATGCTAAAACTTTCATCCAATTTCTAAATTGCTGCATTTGTAAATTTCAAAAGCCAACATAAAAGAATAGTAGTGTTAAAAGAAAAAAAGCGCTTGTGGGTTTAACGGATAATCTTTTGTATAATGCCCTTGTAAGGGGGCATGGCAGGGGGTGTGCCCTATGCCTGCATACTTTTGCTAATAGGTGTCCCTTCGTTCCCATCTCAAAAAGTTGGAAGATATGGTATAGCAATGAGAAAAATCATCCCCTAGCTGTCACAAGGCCACAGAAAGTTAGCCCTTGTATGAGCAGGTAGTCTTAAGATCCCTAGGGCACAGAGCCTAAGCAACAGCTGGTTTTAACCACAGCTTATAATGTTGGAGATTTTTAGAGGAGGATGCTTTTTTATACATATTGACCTAAATTGATGAAGAAATTATATTTTTTACATTTTTTATTGGGTGTGTTCTATAGCACAAAATAATATATATATATATATATATATATATATATATATATATATATATTTTTTAAATTGTCATCTTTTTTTTGTTATAGCGCAAAAAATAAAAAACGCTGAGGTGATCAAATACCACCAAAAGGAAGCTCTATTTGTGGGAAAAGAAGGACATCAATTGTATTTGGGTACAGCGTTGCACGAACACGCAATTGTCAGTCAAAGCAATGCAGTGCCGTATTACAAAAACAGCCTGGTCAGGAAGGGGGTAAAACCTTCCAGGGCTGAAGTGGTTAAAAATTCCTTAACCCTTTCCAAAAACACAGCGGCTGGAAAAAGCACAGATGTGAACATGTCCCCATAGAAAACCATCTTAAATGGACTGTAGCGGGTTTCTGCAAAAAGCACAAAAAAACGCATAGGTGTGAACCAGGTCTTAGACAAGAATGGTCTGTCTTTCTCACAGCAAGCAGTCAGATTCAAACCTGTAATGAAAAGGTTAGTAGGGGGGGGGGGGCAGCTTGGTTGCTATGCTACAATACAGACAGTACTTATTTCAGACAATTTATTAAATAAGGCCTCCTATTATTTATAGGTAAATAGGGAGTTGAACACGTTCATATAAATATATTTAAATCGATTTTTCAATAAAGCCTTCATTTTGAAATTACATTACTGTTTTAACGTACCAACATTTTTTAACCACGATAAGCGGAGAGGATTGTCTGAAAATTCATTAACATGTAGAGTAGGAAGATGAGTTGTTACTTATCGCTAAATACAATCTGTCTGTGCATTCTGGACAAAGTTGTTTTCCTGATATGTAATGTAAAGGTCACAATTTACAGTTATTTTTAGGCTGTAAACTAAAACACTTAAACTAAAACATAGAAAAATATATTTTTTGGTTGTCATATTTTCCAATACCAGTAGATGATAAGAAAAAAGTTAATATGGTTTGCTTATTCCAGAGCAAGAGCAGGCAGAGAGACAGAGACAGTTATAAAAAAGATTGGTTGGACTGTAAATTGTTTTACAAATCCCTATTCATTTAAAGGGTAACTCCACTTTCGTTGGCAAAAAAATAGAAAAACGAATCATATAGCATACACAATTGCTACATCATATTGTAATTGAATGTTAGAAAAAAAACTTGCTTTTGCTGTACTTCTATTTTAATATTTACTCAACTGAAATTGGCTGATTGGACCACACTACTTCCTGATGTATAGTTGGAGAGCCATGACACTACAGGGAAATCTATAGCCTCTATACTCTGTATTTTGAAGACCATGGTGAGCTGAGTCCCTTGGGAACTTTTGCTGACAGAGGGCTTCACACAATACACTTGTGGGTGAAAGCAGTAGGGGCTGCTCTTTATTATATGTTAACAACGTCACCGTGGGCACGGCTGCCTCTACTATGTTTGTGATGTAGTTTGGCAATGGGTGGGTGCACCGACAGAACATAACCATGATTCCCCTGAGGAAGCCCTTGGGCGAAACATGTCATTGGCTCTGTGGAATATTTATGGCTCTATCAACACTTTATGTATCAGATTGGGATAATCATAAATTTGGTGCCATATCCTAAGTGTAGGGATTAAGCACTTTGTAGTTTGATTGTAGTTTGATGGGGTTGATGTTCTGTATTAAATTATGAACAATCGTGTCATATGTTTTAATCTGAAGAAAGGGGTACATAAATCCCCTATGTTTTGTTTTTTTTTCAAAATAAATATTTATGAAATGGAATTGATTGGTTTTAAGTTGGTTGCAGTGTTTTTCCAAAAGACCATCCACTTTTTTTTTTTTTAATATACAAGACCAGTATATATTCTCTTTAAGCCAATACAAAGTAATGTCACATATCCCACGTATAAGGGAGCTTGCTTGACATGGACTGAACAGTGGCTATAATAAGTGAATAAATGATTGGTTAAGGTCAGGGGTCTCCAAATATTCTAAACAAAGGGCCAGTTTAATGTCCTTCAGACTTTGTGGGGGCCGGACTGTGGCTAGTGGGAGTAGAAAATGCCCTGGCATCAATGGGAGTAAAAATGCCCCATCATTGGCATTAGTGGGAGGAATAGTGCTCCATTGTTGGTATCAAGGGAAGAAATAGTTCATTGGTGTCAGTGCAAGTAATATTGCCCCATTATTAATGTCAGTGCGAGGAATAGAGCCCCAATATTGGTGTCAGTGGGAGGAATAGTGTCCCATCATTGGTGTTAGTGGGAGGAATAGTGTTCCATCATTGGTATCAGTGGGAGGAATAGTTCCCCATCATTGGTGTCAGCAGGAGGAATAATACCTTGTATCGGTGGGAGGAATAGTGCCCCAAAGGTAAGTAAAGGGCCACTATTGGACCCTGGGCCGTAGTTTGGAGACCACTGCTTAAAATAATGGTCTTTCATAAATGAGTAATCCTTTTCCCTTATGTATGGTCAACCTGAGATTTCACCTTCCCCTCAACAACAATGGTGGATATTCCAGTTCTCATTATAGTTAATTCTCTTAACCTTCAATTACTTTTTATCTAGTTCTTGTTAACGCTCATTAACCTAGTTTCAATATTTTTTTTTTTAGCTAACGGTAATGCTTCTGGCCAATTCTGTTGATTATCAAAGCTATATTCAGTGAATGATCGATAAAGGTAATGGTCTATCATAAATGAGTAATCATTTTCCCTTATGTGTGGCTCAGCCTGAGATTTTACTTTTCCCTCCACAACAGTGGTGGATATTCCAGTTTTTATTATTTATAGTTACTTTTCTTAGCTTTTGATTACCTTTTCACTAGTTCATGTTAGCACTCATTAACCTGGTTTAGATATTTGGGCTTTTTTTTAGCCAATGTTGATCCTTTCTGGACAATTTGCTTAGAAGGACATTGGATGTGCTGTTGACTATCAAGACAGTACCATAAAGTGGGTCCATCTAATTATTACAGGGGCTCGTCAACATTACATATCCATTGTTGGTTACAAAAGAAGAACTTGTTTTTCTCTTAAAAAATATGCAATATTTGTACATATCAACCGCTCTCCAAAAAATGTGCCCGGGGTTAATTTTAGAAAAAAAGTAAATAACAGATTTCATAAAGAATAATCACAGGTAAATAAAAAAACAAATAGCAAGAAATTACGGCAACTCGATTGCTTCTATTTAAATCTTTATTGAGCACTGACAGCAGTGCGACATCTAAAGTGCTAACATGTTTCGGCCGGGGCCTTCCTCATAGCATGCTATCAGAAAGGCTATGAGAAAGGCTCCGGCCGAAACATGTTAGCACTTTAGATGTCACACTGCTGTTAATGCTCAATAAAGATATAAGAAAAAGCAATAGAGTTGCCGGAATTTCTTGCTATTTTGATGTTTATTGGACACAACAAACCTGTGCACCGTTATTCAGCTCATCATTCCATAATCATGCGGTAGAGCTTGGGTGAGTCTTTGTCTAAATAAAAGACAAACCCCTTTTTTCGTATCATACAGTTTTCAGTATCTTGTTAGGTCTATGAACATTTTGGAACAGGAACAAAGGGCTGCAAACACAGGTATACCTATCATTTTGTTTGTTTAAAAAAAATATATACGGTATATCAAAATTATTTCTGTATTTGCCGTTTTTTTTTTATTCTCTTATGAAAAAAGGGTAAAATCCCACCAGGCCATGCATTCCCTCTGGTAGTGTTTATGTAATGATAACATAGTACTCACGCTGTGTCCCAGATCTGCAGTACAGACAAACAAATGACCATTACAAGGTGCCGAAGATCAATAGTGCAATTGTTGCTGTTAAAATATAACAGACGCTGAAATCCATTTTTTGACAGTTTCCATCAAGTAAAATTTGTCAGGAAAGAAATAGAACAGAACATTGTGGGAGATTTATCTAACCTCAGCATGAGCAATGAACAGATCGATAACATGCAGGGCTACTAACATAGTAAATAATGTTTAGGCTTCAACTTTTAGGCAGAATACAAATGAACTGGAACATCTACTGAGACTCTTTTATATATGAGGCACCCAATGTAATACAGGTGGTAATGTTTCTCACTTGTAGTTCATGTCAGATTTAAATAATATGTCATTCATCAGTCTGGATAGAAACCTTTACTTTCAAGTGACCCTTTTCTGTCTTGTACAATTATTCAGGCAGAATATAACCCATACAGCACTTATCATACTAGTAGGCAATCCTGCCCTTTATTTAAAGTGTAACTCCACTTTTGCTGTGAAAAATCAAAACAAAACAATGAAGAGATCAAGGATATTAATATTATTATTAATATTATTATTATTATACAGGATTAATATAGCGCCAACAGTTTGTGCAGCACTTTACAACATCGGGGAAGACAGAACAATTACAATACAATTCAATTAAAGAGGGATAAGAGGGCCCTGCTCGTTATATCTTACAATCTAGAAGGGAGGGTCAAGTGGAACAAAGGGTGGTAGCTGTGGGGGATGATCAGATGGACAAAATGAAAATACAGTTGTTAGGTGTGAGTAGAATAGGCTTCTCTGAAGAGGAGGGTTTTCAGGGATCGTCTAAAAGCTAATAGAGTAGGAGATAGTTGGAAAGATTGGGGTAGGGAGTTCCATAGGCTTGGAGAGGCTCTGGAAAAGTCCTGGAGACAAGCATGGGAGGAGGTGATGAGAGAGCTAGAGAGCAGGAGGTCTTGAGAAGAATGAAGAGAACGATTAGGTTGGTATTTTGAGACTAGGTCAGTGATGTAGCTGGGGGCAGAGTTGTGGGTGGCTTTGTAGATAGTTGTTAGTATTTTGAATTTAATTTGTTGGGTGATTAATACAATTTGTAGCAATAAATAAATAAATAAAAGTGATCTTGCGAAATTCCTCTAGTGTTACTCTGTGTATAGCATCATAATCCAAAACAATGTGTCCATTCCAATCAATATCATGAATAATTCATAAACCAATAAACGGAAAATTCCAAATTTCAAAATAAGACGAATAAATGAATGATAAATAATAAAGCCCTTCTAGGTTGAACTTCCACCAATCACAGTGCTTCCACCAAACAGCTCAGTGCTCTCAGAACTCTCACCTCAATAATGTGAATAGAAAGCCGTCTGGTCAAATATATAAGCCGATGGTCCTTCCTTGGTGTATTTTTTTCCTTATCTCCTCTATATAGAATCCAGGCTCTAGGCTCTTAAAGTATCTCTAATGACTCCGAACCACATACAGGAATGAAATAGATAGAATGCCTCCCATAGTGTATTATCATTTAAAATGGAACAATTTATTAAAAAACTATCCCCTATTTTGTAGAACCTATAACTTTTACGCAAACCAATCAATATACGCTTACTGCAATTTTTTTACCAAAAATATGTAGAAGAATACGTATCGACCTAAACTGAAGAAAAAAAATAATTTTATATATTTTTTGGGGATATTTATTAAAGTAAAAAATATAGAATTTTCAAAATTGTCGCTCTATTTTTGTTTATAGCGCAAAAAATAAAAACCGCAGAGGTGATCAAATATCACCAAAACAAAGCTCTATTTGTGGGAAAAAAAGGACGTCAATTTTGTTTGGGAGCCACGTCGCACGCAATTGTCAGTTAAAGCGACGCAGTGCCGAATCGCAAAAAGTGCTCTGGTCTTTGGTCAGCCAAATGGTCCGGGGCTTAAGTGGTTAAACATTTTTACAGGTTACCTGTTTGGAGTTACAGCGGTGGTCTTGTGCTAGAATTAATGCTTTTACTCAAATGATCACGGCAATACCTCACATGTGTGGTTTGAACACCTTTTACATATGTGGGCGTGACTTACGTATGCGTTTGCTTCTGTGTGCGAGCTCAGAGGGACGGGGTGCTTACATTTTTTTTATTATTATTTATTTTACTTTTTACTTTTTTACACTGTCCCTCAAAAAGACCTCAGATCTCTCATTTACCTTTAAAAGCAAAAAAAATTAAATAAATTTTGCCTTAAAGAGGGGGAAAAAAAACCATCCATTTAAGGCTGGGAGGTGGAAGTGACATCATACATCACTCCGGTCCTCCAAGGGCATGGAGCCTAGTGGGGGCTATATTCCCCTTACTCGGCTTCCTGCCTGATAATCGACCGCATCGGATGGTTTCCCGGGTCACTACTAGTAAAAAAATAAAAATAAATAAAAACCTCTACCAAAAATATGTAGCAGAATACATATTGGCCTAAATTGATTAAGAATTTTTTTTTTTTTATATATTGGATGTGTTTTATAGCAGAAAGTAAAAAATATTGTTTTTTTTCACAATTTTTGGTCTTTTTTTGTTTATACCGCAAAAAATAAAAACCACAGAGGTGATCAAATATCACCAAAAGAAAGTTCTATATTGTGGGGAAAAAAGGACATACATTTTATTTGGGTACAGTGTCGTACAACCGTGCAATTTTCAGTTAAGGAAACTGTGACAAGGGTCACTTTGGGCACAGGGTGAGCAAGAAAATAATGGACATTAAGAATATGTCTTGGATTGCTTTAAAATGGGACAGTGATATTTTTCCACAATATTCCCCTGGATATCTGTAAAGAACTATTTACTGTTTGATTATGAAATCAACAGGTTAACTGAAAAGTGACTCCTTCATGATGTTGGGACACATACTGTTAGATGCTAATGTCAGCACATCCAGCCCCCACCTGTGTCTGCTAAGATGTCAGATGTGTATTGGGAGACAGTGAGGCTAGCCTAAAGGTCATGTGTCTGAGTCATCACTGTAGTTAATTAGCTCATGTAAATTAGGTCTGGTCAAAGGTGTATTGTCTGAGAAGAATGTAAGAACCTCCTCTCTGTGTGTATAAAACTGGGAGTTTGTCATTAAAGATTGTCAGTCCAGTTGGAAACTTCATACAGAGTGTTTGTCTCGTATGTTTGGAAGGATTAATCCTATGGGAAGCGGTCGCCTGACTGTGGAGGATCGGCAGTGGATGTGTGTCCAGAGAGGGAATATCCTAAACGGCGTTAACCCCTTTCATACTTGGGGTGCCGTTACAGAAACGTAGTGCCGTATCACAAAAAATGGCCTGGTCATGAAGGGGTTAAAACTTCCAGTTGGAAAGTGGTTAAATACTCCAAAAACAAAACACATTTTCAAACAAATGTCACCTTAATTTTGTTCAAAATGTTTTGTTTTAAGAACATTTGCTCGTTTTCTATTAATAAGTGGGGTCAAATCGACATTCAATTTAAATGGCAGTGATGAGAAAATTTTAAGGATCAAGGTGGAAATATTTTCTCCAAGAATTGAATGCATAGAATTAATTTTTAAACATGAAAAAAAATGTTGGTTTGTTCACATGTTCAGCAGGAACTGCTGCTTTTCTGAAAAGTGATCCATGCTTGAATCACTTTCAGATGTGTTTTAAAGTCTTGTTTTTTGTTATTTAAAAATAATAAACATGTTATACTTACCTGCTCTGTGCAGTTGGTTTTGCACAGAGCAGCTCTAATTCTCCTCTTCTCGGGTCCCTCTTCTGTGATTCTGGGCCCTCCCTCCTGTTGAGTGCCCCCACAACAAGCAGCTTGCTATGGGGGCACCTGAGCTGAGCCGAGCCGCTGCTCTGTGTGTCCATTCAGACACGGAGCCGCGTCTCAGCCCCACCCTCTCTTATCTCATTGGCTCACTGACTTTGATTGACAGTAGCGGGAGCCGATGGCACCCACTGTGTGTCTCAGCCAATCAGGAGAGGGAGAGTCCCGGACAGCCGAGTCTCTCATGCAACATTGCTGGATAGAGATGGGGCTCAGGTAAGTATTAGGGCTGAGGGGGGCTGCTACACACAGAAGGTTTTTTATCTTATTGCATAGAATGTATTACTGTAAGATAAAAAAAACTTCTGACTTTACAACCACTTTTACCCTTCGGCCCTGTACTAATGTTCCACAATCACCTGCATTACATGTGGTTGTGGGGTGCTTACAAAGTTCATTTGAATGGGTCTTGATCGGCGACAGGGGGTATAATTCGTGCCTATACCTACACCCCCGGCTGCTGCCTCCGCAGCTCAAGAGGGAGTGGTTGAGAGGGGCAGTAAAACCACAGCACCTTAGACTACATTCACAGAAGGCAGTAAAACCAGGCGGTGGAGCTGTGGTTTTACCATCCCCCGACCGCTCGCCTGAACACTAACATACAGCTGCTCACGGCTGTGCACATGCCACAGCCACGATGCTGTGCCTTGTGAACGCAAAACCTAAACAGCATGTTGCTTTGGGTGGGTGGTGCCACAACCGAACCCGACTAATGTATTTCTATGGGGCTGCGCCACAAACGTGTACAATGCATGTGATTGCAGCACAGTACTGTGGCAATTCTAAGGGGTGAGGGTACCCTTATATCATTCTGTATATCAGCTAATTTCTTATACATATACTGTAGATAGGGTTGCCACCTGTCCAGGATTCACCCGGACATTTCCGGGTTTAGAACCATGTGTCCGGGTTTCAGTCTGCCTGAAACCCAGACACATTATTCAGACAGGGCTATGGTTAAACAAGTAACCGAGATTGTCACACACAAATCTGTTGTTGTCTGGGAGCTGCGGGCGCTGTCTGGGGGCAAGTTCCCCATCACTGGAGGGTGGGCGATGATGTCAGCAAGAGCAATTTGGCTACACCCACTGTTCACCGCGGCACGATTTGAGCGCTGCATTACTACTCTCCTTGGGGAACCCAAAGGTGTCCCAGGTCATTTACAATCCTATAATGTTTACTTTGAAAAAATGTATTTGCCCTGTGCCACTAAAGTGTTCGGGTTTGACTTGAAGAAAAGGTGGCAACCCTAAAGCCCTGTACACACAATCAGATTTGCGATGGAATCAAATCCGATGGATTTTTCCATCGGAATTACGATGAAGCTGATTTCCATCAGTCTTTCCTACACACCATCAGACAAAATTCAGACTGTCCCAAATGCCGTGACATACAACACGTACAACGGCACTATAAATGGGAAGTTAAAATCCAATGGCGCCACCCTTTGGGCTGCTTTTGTTTATTTTGTGTTACCGCGTGTTAGTTAAAGTTTGATGAGAGCCGATTCGCGCTTTTCAGTCTCCGTGCTTTTCAGTCCGTTACAGCGTGACGAATGTGCTATCTCCATTACGAACGCTAGTTTTACCAGAACGAGCGCTCCCGTCTCCTAATTCATTCTGAGCATGCGTGGGTTTTTTCTCCGATGGAGTTCCACACAGACGATCGGAATTTCCTTTCGTTTTATTTTTTTAAATTTGGAAAAATTTAAAACATGTTCTATTTTTTTTTCACCGATGGAAATAAGTCTGATATGGCCCACACACGATCGGTTTGTCCGATGAAAACAGTCCATCGGACAGGGCTTAAGTGTATATATAAAAAAAGAGTAATTAGAAAAAAAAAGTATAATTTCTGTTATTACGGCCATGTTTGCAAGTCCTATTTATCAGCCTTTTTATTTTATTATTCCTTTTTACTTAAATATCCTTAATATTGCCTATATTTGTGCTAATGTAATAAATACAAGTTAAAGTGATGCAGTGATGGATAGAAAAGTTTTCTGTCAATTCTGCCCTATATAGTCCTATGTAAAATAATTATTAATAATTACTATCTTTTTTTTTCGTCCTTTCCTGGTGCGGCAATGTACAGCCACCTGCTTTGCCTCATCTAAGCTCTGTGAACGTCATTAGCTTTGTTATCTGTCAGTGTCGTCCATACAGCTGGACATGGAGTGTGCATGAGATCAGGCCTGTACCATTCAAGTGTGTGACTGAAAAAAATTGAATTATTTATGGACATGTGAACAACGATGACTGGAGCTAAATGGGAAAGGTCTTCTGTTTCATGGCATATAGAAAACCACTTGTTTCCAAGGAGCCCATGTCTGCCTCTATTCTATCACCTATGCATACAGAAACCGCACACATTGGTTGCTGAGCTGGAATTAATAACTGGCTATCATTAATAGAAGCACCTTCAGAAAGCAGTGCAGTCAAATCATTTTAGACACATTCAGGTTAATTTACTAAAACTTGAGAGCGCAAAATCTAGTGCAGCTTCCAGTTTTTTTTAGTCAAAGCTTAATTGAACAAGGTAAAGTTAGAAGCCAATTAGTCAGTGGCGGCTGGTGCTCAAATTTTTTTTGGGGGGGGGGGGGCGCAAACAAACTGAAAAAAAAAAAAACATCAATTGCAGCCACTGTGCCCGTCAAACACAGCTACTGTGCCCATCAATTGCCGCCACTGTGCCCATCAAACGCAGCCACTGTGCCCCTCAAACGCAGCCACTGTGCCCATCAAACTCAGCCACTGTGCCCATCAAATGCATCCACTGTTCCATCAATTACCGCCACTGTGCCCATCAATTGCATCCACTGTTCCATCAATTGCCGTCACTGTGCCATCAATTGCTGCCACTGTGCCATCAATTGCCGCCACTGTGCCATCAAACACAGCTACTGTACCCATCAATTGCTGACACTGTGCCCATCAATTGCTGACAATGTGCCCATCAATTGCTGACACTGTGCCCATCAACTGCCGCTACTGTGTCCATCAACTGATGCTAGTGTGCCCATCAATTGTCGCTACTGTGCCCACCAATTGCTGCCAGTGTGCCCATCAATTGCCGCTACTGTGCCCATCAAATGCTGCCAGTGTGCATCCCGCCCGCCCTGTTTTGGTGGGGCAGCGGGTCACGGTCCTCCACGCTCCTCGCTCCTCGATTTCTTCTCCCGTCCTCTGCTATGATTGGACGCCTGATAGGCGGCGTCCAATCACAGCGCCTGTTGTTTCAGCCAATCAGGTGACAGGTTACAGGCCCGAGCACCTGATTGGCTGAGAGGCGGTTCAGTGTTAGGAAAGCGATTCATTCACTTTCCTAACACAACGCTGAGTTAGCAGCGAACGCACAGCATGGCACCCGCTGTTCACCTTTTTGGATGCCTATTAGAGCCTAGGGCTCTAATCAGGTGCTTCCAAAAAAATCCCAGCAGCTGTAATTTAGGTGCCCGGCACCCAAAAAGGGGCCAGGCACATTAATAGGGGGTGGCAGCAGCCACCATAGATAGATTCATGCAGTGCATGAATCTATCTATTGGTGAGAGAGAGGAGGCGGTGCCTGTGTGCCTTTTATGAACTCACCACCACTGTGATTAGGCTACCATGCACAGCTACACCAGATTTTGCACTCTCCAGTATTAGTAAATTACCCCCAATGGTGTCCATTTTCAGTGGTGTATTTTGGTTTTGTTTCAATATAAGGGATACTGTAGCTCAAATTGCTGAAAAAATTTATGCTGGTTCTGATAGAAAGGTGTCAGAACACACAGTGCATTGCAGTTTATTGCATATGGAGCTGCGTAGCTGCAGACCGGTCAGGGTGCCTATAGTGACCCGTGTCCTTAGCCAAAAGTGTCTACAATGGGCCTGATCTGATGAATCACATTTTTTTCCTTTTTCATCATATGAATGACTGTGTGTGTAACCATGTAGTGCAAGGGCTTGCCTGATTGCATACAAATTGAAAGATTTTACCTCATATTATATGGTTTTGGTAAATCTGAAGACAAAAAATCTGCAGAAAATCTAATAGTGTGCATGGGCCTTTACTTGGGGAAGAGATGGCACAAAGATGCACTATGGGAAAAAGGCAGCGTAATGCTTTGTCTAATGGAGTCCATGCCTCAGGGCTGTTTTAGCAGCAAAATGGGGGCCCTACTCAATATTATGTGGGTGGTCATATTGTTATGTTTGGTGATCATAATGTTATGGTGGGTGGTCATACAGTTATAGCTGATTGGTATATGTAAGTTGAAGTCTGCTCCTATAATGCTATTGCTGTACCAGGAATATAACTGGTCTCACCATAGCATAAGGACCAGAAATTGTGTATGACCCCCCACCATGTTAATACAAACTAAGATGCTCTTCATCCTCAGGTTGATGCTTAGGAGAGGGCTCGAAAAAGGGCCACATGCTCTTGAGTTATCTGGCTGATAACAAAGGAACGGGTCAGGAGAGAGCTATGGGACTTAGATCTTTGAAGAGAGATAACAAAACACTGCAGATATATGTGCCCAACTCAAATTTTATGAATTGGGTTTACATCCACTGTGAGTAACTGAAGCAAGTACCGGAGCAGTATTCTCACCAACCGGGGATAGTGAAGAATTGGGAAGCTTCAGTAAGTGCCAAGCCAGGGACCAAGCCAGTGGGGTGACGCTTGAGGAGTATCTGGAGTGCCAAGCAAGGGACCCAGCAGGGAAGCGGGGGTGACACTTGAGGAAGATGCTAAAGTAAGAAGATTAGAAGAGCTCATGGGATTCAGTGGCAGTGAATCAGCAAGTCTAGTGAGAGAAAAAGAGAAAAAAGAGAAAAGCCTTCGCCACCCTTCTTTGGCTCTCCTTGTTGGCTGGAGAGTCCTTGGATCATGGGGGATCTGTCCCTGCCTCAACCCCGGGGGAGACAGTTCATCCAGGGCCATCATCCCACTCCCATTTGGGGGTCACAGGTCAACCTATCTGGGCTTTGCCATTGGTAATGTATCAATCTTTAACCTTGCTCTCTCCTTAAAAACAAGATTCATTCCTGAGACTGCATTGACCTACTCATCTAATTTATTTTTCCTGTAGTTGATATCTAGGCACCCCACTCCTGATGACTGGCTTTAAACGCCAAGAAACGCGTCGAGTCTATACTCAGGGATGCCAAGCCAAGTCTGCCCAATCATGAATTTTATTAATTGCTATTTTGTACCCATTTTTAGGATAATCGTGTTCACTTCATTTGTATGTTTATTTCTGATAAACAATATATGTATTATGCCTCTGTATGCATGATCTTTGTATTATTCAATATAATACATTACAATTTATTATTTTCATATCTGCCTATTGATTTTCATTTATTGGATCAATCACCCAGCAGTTCCTTATGGCCACAGAGACTTCCCTCAAGGGATTGTGACAAATTATTCATTTTCGATATCCTAAACCTCTACCAATCCATATCTATGCCTCATTTAAAGTCCCACAACCCCATTTTTTTCTCTTTCATATATTACCAGGGATTGAGGCATGGGTATGTCCAATTATGGGCTCCAGCTGGTCACTCGCTTTTAAGTCTAGTGAGAGAGACTGGTAGCTCAGTGGGCTGAGAATCTACAAGAAGTGATCGTATAACAGTAAAGGAGTTTTTTACAATGTGTGTTAGAACTGTTCTAAGACTGTTTCCATAGGAGACAGTGTTCCTACACATGCAGATGTGGCGTCCTGCTGGGTGCCTTTCCCTGCATGGCTGTCTACCTGTAGAAGTCTCGGAGTTTGCCAATTGACATTGCAACTACCCAAGGGTGTCCTGGCCCTAAACCCTCTCTCCTACTGTTTTGTTCAAGAGAAAATACTGTAAATCTCTTTGCATTCAAGAAGCGTCTAGCGCCCATGAATCTACCTTGCATTATACCCACTATGCTTTGCAGCCCACTCTACACAGAAGGATGTCAGCTGTCCTTGGCTCTGGAGGTTCTCATTAGACTAAAGGAGGCCTGGGACCTTGCTACAATATAAAGAAAAGAGTTAAAAATAATCCAGACTAGAATTCTTCCTTCTAGGCTCCATGGCATGTCTTGCTTCTATATGAAAAAAAAAAATCAAGGCTAAATTTGAGGAGAAGTAGCTTCCCCATTTAGTGTCCAATGGCTTTGGGCAAGAAACGTTCCTGGATTTCTGATTTATTGATTTAGTGATACAAACAGGAAACGACTGATGTACATCCGATCATGTTGCTCCTCTATATAGAGAATTTCTGCTTCAATGTTTTGATTGAAGTTTGAAATACAGTTAAAGAACAATACAGCCATAAGTCTCTGATGGTAAACGCAGGCTGGGCATGAATGGGAAAAAGTACAATGGTAAAGTATATAGTAAGAGTAGCAAATCCTGAAAGATTAAAGTGGACCCTCGAGAGGAAAACACCAGGATATATAGAGAATTTCATAAGATATTCAGCTTATTCTGTGGCTTGATGCCATGAAATATTGACACTTTTTTTTAGGAGGAAGAAACAAAACAAAATAAAAACACACAGGACCTAGAATAAAGATTTATTTTTGAATCTTGTGTTGTTTTTTTTACTCTTCATTATAGTAAAATTGGAGCAAAAGGAGAGGGGGTAAGGCCCCTTTCACACTGGGGAGTTTTTCATGCGGTTTAGCGCTAATATCAGCGCTATTATACCGCATGAAAAAATCATGCCCTTCAGCCTTCAATGTGAAAGCCCGAAGGCTTCCTGATTCCCTCACCGAGGATGGAGGCGGGGGCAGCCGAGAGATGAGCGATTGCTCGGCTCTGGCTGCCGACATCGCTGGCACCATGGACAGGTAAGTGTCCATTTATTAACCTTCCTAGCGGTATTCCCGAGTCTGGTTAAATTTCAGCACCAAAAGCGGTAACCCCGAGCCAGACTCGGGATTGCATCGCAGTGATCCAGGCAAAGTTACTTACCTTGTCCCCTGGATCCTGCGATGCCTCCCCGCTGTGTGATCGAGCTGTCTCCTCGCTCGATTCACACAGTGCCGAGTGCCGCCGAGCTCCGTTCCCTGCGACGTTACGACGCACGGGGACGGAGTTCGGCGCCAAATTCAAAAAAGTTAAAACACAGTATACATACAGTACACTGTAATCTTACAGATTACAGTACTGTATGTAATAATTACACACCCCCATTGTCCCTAGTGGTCTGCCAAGTGTCCTGCATGCACTTTTATATAATAAAAACTTTTCTTTCTGCCTAGAAACTGGAGATTGTCCATAGCAACCAAAAAGTGTCCCTTTATGTCAAAAGTGGTTTTAGACCAGCTAAAAAACAGCGATAATAAATTAGAATTACTCGCAGAATTAAGCGATAGCGATTTGTGGGGAAATTCGTCATCAAACACTGAAAAACACTTTTATTATTATTATTATATTATTTGTTATAATTATTTTATAGTTATTTATTTTATTATAATGTATAATTTTGTTTTTTGAACTTTATCATACCCGGGATGTCTACTAGACTCTTGTTTGGACAGATTTAAGTGAGTTATTCCTAAGAATTACAGGCCTGCAATATAAAACGCCAAATTTCCATGCAGAATAATGGTACCGCTTTCAGCACCTAAAATCTGACAGAATCATACCGCCAGGGAGGTTAAAAGTCAGCAGCTGCAGTATTTGTAGCTGCTGGATTAATTTTTTTTTTTTTGGGTGAACCTCTGCTTTAAAAACATATACACAGCATGAATTAGGTGACATGAGGTTTGTTAAATTGTATATGCTGCTGACATAAAAAGTCATCAGTCACTATCTAGTATATCACCTATATATCACCTACAGTTGTGTAATGGGCAGGTAAAAAAGCAATCATGAATACGGGTACTTTTGGAGAGGGATATCAGTCCTATTATACATGTGATGGGGTGGTGTGTCAGGATTTGGTACAGATAGGCAATGCATTTTCTACAAACTAACGTAAAAGCTGAGTCTGCAATGAAAATTTGGTAATTAATGGGAACCACTAAAATTATCAGACGAGTTAAAAGAGGTCTAAAAAAGCCCACCGGTGGCCCGGCACTGTATGTCTAAAGATGAGTCAGAGTCACCCGGTTTACCGAACATCAAACTACTTTATTTCATCAAAAATAAAACGTTCAGTAAATCAGATGACTCCGACCCATCCTTAGACAGGCTACAACGGGTGTCTGTGCCACTCGGACCACCAATGGCCAATTTTAGACCTCCTCAACTCACTTAGCTACCAGCACCCTCCTGAGAGCTCTAAAGAGGATCCAGGATTGGGACCTCCGTGGCACCGAGGGTGACCTTTTTAATCCTGCACCTGTGCCTACAGAAGTTTTGCATGTTTTTACTCTAAAGGGTTACCACAACTTTAGCAGATGTAAGTAATTTTCTTTATTACTCATTGATAAACTTTTTTGAGGTAATGATTATATTTGAGTCATTTCCATGATAAGGAGGGCTCTCCTGCCGCCCTCTTTTCTGGTGGACACCACAAGTCGCCCCATGAGTGCCAGCCTTGTGCAGTCACACCCTTTGGACCCCTGTTGACCATCATATACTAAATCCCACTAAAAAAATCAGCAGATCAAGAAATAGATCCAAGACAACCTCTTGTATGTACAGCCTCACTTTTCCAGTAAAAGTAGAAAGGTTGGAGTTTACAGCATACCTTTTTTAGCTATCTTGTGTTAGTAAAGATTCAAGGTTTTGGGACCTCTTAGATCCGTTTTTTTAATGCTGAAAAAGGGATTTAAGTGATCCCAAATAGTTGCATCTTGAAAGTAACTCCACCTCCTTAATAAAACTGACAACAGCAATGCAATTGTTTTTTTTTAATTAATAAACTTAGTAACGGTTACTTGCATTTATCTTTTATTTTTCCTGAAGTCTCCTTGGTCTTCTCTCCCCCCTGAATGTAAAACTCACATTGCCATTTTTTTTTTAAATATCACTAGCGGCCAACTTCTTCTTCCTTATTCTGTGCCGGCTCACCAGCGACTTTGAGGTTGATTTACTAAAGGCAAATAGGCTGTTCACTTTGCAAGGGAAGTTGTCCCTAAAGTTTACTGAATGTTTGCAAAGAATACCCAATCACATGCAAGGTAAAGTAAAAAGCAACTCAATTTTTGCCAGCCCACGATTGGATGATGAAAGCCAGCAGAGCTTCACATTATTTACTAAGCTCAGGGGAAAATCCCCTTGCACAAAGGCAAAGTGAACAGTCTATTTGCTTTTAGTAAATCAAGCCCCATGTCTCCTGATCTTGTGCATGCAAGATATAGCACAGTATGTATAACAAACCAAACCATATTTTATGCATTGCATGAGGTGTATGATAAAGAATAACATATCTCACCATATCAGCATAACATGAGCAAGATCAGTCAAGAGCTTCCTGAAAGGCATTGGTGATGTAGCCCTCCCAGGGGGCATCTGTAAACATGTCACCAGTGCCTACCAAAATCACAGAAGTAGAAGAAAATGTGTAACTTATGTAAAAACACATAGAGTTATACAAATAACTTAATGATGTTTAGGGATGTCCATGCAAAGCTGCATGTGTCATGAATTTTTGTGTATAGGGTAAATATCAATTTTAATGATGGAAGTTAGCCAATAAAGGGTATCACCTAAACTCCAGACGTTCTTCATTAATTGATAGCTAACACTTAACTGCTACTCCTGTAAAAATAGATATGGAACTGCCATTCCCATCTCACAATCCTGCCTATGTGTCAGTCAATGTGACAGGCATGTTTGCTGATGAACCGACAGGCCTAAGAGTCTAAATTTTCAACTTCTACAAGAAAATTTTGATTTTCTTACAACTTGAACTGATTTTTTTTTTTTTTATTTCCATTAAAAGGTAACTTCTTTATAAAGCTGAACCCCGTGCACAAAAAATGTCATTTAAATATCATACAGCCTGTAGTTGCCACCACTGCTATCACCATATCAGTTCTGTCTGTTAGAATCCATGGTCAATCTTACCAGATCCCACACAGGACATCCTTCATCACTCTACATGCCATTAATGGACCAGGACTAAAAGTAGAATCCCCCAACCCAGTCTCCTAAAGCACAGGCTCCTTCTCCTGCCATCTCTCCAGTAATGGCTTCTTCCACACTCTTATTCACAATATGGGCTGCTTCCTCTCCAGACCCTTTTCAAAATCAGCATCATTCTGCACCTGATTGATCCATCCTTGCCACTTGGCCATCAACACCAGTGGACCTTCATTTGATGACCTCTTGTAAAATACAACAGTTTTTTAATAGTAATAACAGGGTATTCTGTAATAGAAAAGCAATTAAAAATAATTTGGAGCAAAGCTGGTAATAGATAGTCACATTCCACTGGACTTCTTCTGTAATGTTCAAAGAAGTGGCTTGGCTAAGCATTGAAACATCTTCAATATTACAGAATAAATCCAGCTGAATGTGACTAACCACCACTAGTTCTACCATGACCTGGATGGATGAGAACCTTCACAGACATGTTTGAGAACAGATTGGTTTCCCGAAAAGCGTCCCTATTTGACCATGCCTCTCTTAATGAACCATTATCTTTTAAAACATTGCTATTTAGCCACACCACATCTATTAAAGTGGAGGTCCGCCTAAAAAAAAATAATTAAAAGCCAGCAGCTACAAATACTGCAGCTGCTGACTTTTAATAAATGGACACTTACCTGTCCAGGGTGCCCGCGATGTCGGCAGCCGAAGCCGATCAATCGTTCGGCTCTCGGCTGCCCCCGCCGCCATCCTCGGTGAGGGAATCAGGAAGTGAAGCTTTGAGGCTTCACTGTCCGGTTCCCTACTGCGCATGCGTGAGTCGCGCTGCGCGTCCTAACTGGTCCCTGCTGTCTTCTGGGACCTGAGTGTTTCCCAGAAGACAGCGGGGGGAGGGGCGTGACTCCGGAGGGGGGAAGGGTTCCGAAAAGCGGAGGTTCCATTTTTGTGTGGACCTCCGCTTTAAGGCATAGCTACTTTTTACAGCAGTATCTTCCCACTGGAGAAGGGACATTCAACATTTTGCTGTGTATCGCCATAATTTGTGGTTACACCTTCGTACACAGGATTACTTTCACTTTCCTGTGTTGCTGTGGACTTCTTGGCTGACCATCCTTCAAGCCTACTGTTCAATGAGATTACCATGCTGGACAATAATGCTCTCTTGTTGACCAGGGGGATGGTGGTGGGTAGTGCTTATGTGCCAAGTCTAGAAGTCAAGGCCTCCACAGCGAGGTGAAATTGATCTCTAGGAAGGCACAATGGTACCTTTTATAGAAAACATAGAAAAAAGCAGGCAGTCCATTTAAATAGTCAGAGTAAGGGAAAGGGTCACTTTCACTATTCCTACTGCTGACTACTGTACAGAAAGTCAATTAAGTGCTTGAAAATATTGTTCTCTACTATACCATTTAATATATAGTCGCAGTCACGATAAAAATCGCAGATCGCCGCCATTACTAGTAAAAAAAAAATAATGATAAAAATGCCATAAAACTATCCCCTATTTTGTAGACGCTATAACTTTTGCGCAAACCAATCAATATACGCTTATTGCGATTTTTTTTAACCAAAAATATGTAGAAGAATACGTATCGGCCTAAACGGAGAAAAAAAATGCTTTTTTTAAAAAAAAAAACGTGTGCCTTGCTCATTCAAGGAGTTCCTTTCTTCAACCGTGGTGGCTAAAGAAAGCTGTGGAGGAGCAAGGGAAAGCTATGCACAGTTGATGAGGCAAGCAATAAAACATGCTACATTTCAGATAATAGTTTTCATTCATTTATAATGTTCTAAATATTACATATTGGATAGCTAATAGGTGTTGGATGGAGACTATTTAAAGGCCTTATAGTACATTGAATAATGGCTTATATGTTGTTAGGTGTATAGTGTGCTATTAATAAAATTCTAAAATTTATATACTATGAAAATGCTTTATATGGTGATCTAAAAAGTCCTAATTTTTTCTAACTTTTATGTATAATTACCCTTTAAAAGTGTTGAATTATATTTAATTATAATAAATACAAATTTCAAAAAATAAAGAAAGAAATAATAAATAGTATTTAAAATAAATATACCTAATAATAAGGTAATTATCCTTTAAAAGTATAGGAATTAAAACAATTGTTATTCTTGATAAATAGAATCTAGTGGTAATTTGTATTTATATTTTTAAGGAATATCTATATTAAATTATTTTTCACCATTTTTTACCGTGGCATTAGCATTAGCATTTTTTTAATGCTTTTGGCTGCAAATTTTTCAGAATCAGCAATTCTTTGTGTATTCAATTACCCATAGTAAACTACATCCCATCCGTGCCGTGATCTCCAGTGTGAAGGTTCTTGTATGTGATTTAGGAAGCTCAAGCAAGCCCAGTCTGTCAACAGAGGGCAATTGCTGCTCAACCTCACAGGGGGAACAAGCTTGCCTTTGGTAATTCAGGCCTAGTGTGCCTATGGCTTTTAATAGGTAAGGTGACTTTTGAGAAAATAAACTGATGAGGTAGCGCATGAGATTAATTAATATTACAGTATAATAAATTCTTTATAGTTATCTGTACAAATAGCCATGAATGCCATGTGCATGTTTCCACAAAATGCACATATCCTGAAAAGAAAAAAAAAAAAAGAAAAAAAAAAGATGGAGACAAAGGCCTTTAATTGTTACCATGGTTATTTGAAGTGCTTCATTTAAGCCAGCTGCGTAATCACGACTGGCACAAGGGTAATTCAGGGGGGACAGAACGTGTTGCTCTGTGGCTGATATTGCTAAAAAGCAGAGACGGTAGAAGCCCTTTATCATTACAATGAATGACAGGTAGGGAAAAAGCTGCAGCATGCCAACTCTGCATGAGCACCATAGGAAGCAGCTCTCGCTGGCATTCATTCGCAGTGCATTTAATTTACAATGAATTTATTTATATTAAGTTATTTTATCAAGATACAACACAGATGCATGCCTTATTTGTAGATAACATAGAAAAAATACACCAAGTAACATCATGATGGAAAAGCAACTACATTCCCGTCTTTAAATAACAAAACATAAAAGGAAAAAATAAATAAATCACAAGCTAAATTGAAACTATGAATATACCCAGTCAATAAGGAGCAAAACTTTGTTTTCTAAAGAGGATAAAAAAGCAACAAAAAATAAATAAAATTTAAGATTTTGTGTGCAGTAACTTGTAGAATCCAACTAGCTTCAATTCACATAATTTGATTGGCTACTATGGGCCATCTTATATTCTGTATTTATTGGCGTATAACACTCACTTTTTTACCCTGAAAATAGAGGGTAAACTGTGCCTGCGTGTTATACGCAGGGGGCTGTGTAAAAATGTTTTTCTGAAACCTCCCTCTTAAAGTTAGGGCGCGTGTTATACGCCTGTGCGTGTTATACGCCGATAAATACGGTATATATATATATATATGTATATATGTATATATATATATGTGTGTGTGTGTGTGTGTGTCGCTGGCATTGGTGAAAGGCCCTTGTGGCCATTATCTGTGGCTATTACTAATTGCAAAGTGTTGGCACTTTGAAAAAAATAAGTTGGTTTTGTGTCACAGTTTGGGCACTCGGGCTCAAAAAATGTTCACCATCACTGCTTTTGGTATATTTTGGGTGCAATGCCCTTGTTTTGTTTTTGTATTGTGTTTTTTTTTTTTTTTTTTTTAGTTTGGTTTGGTTTTCTTTGTGTTTTGGGTAAAAATGCAGAGTCCTGCTTGCTCCATTTTTGCAGAATTTTCCCATTGAGTTTAATATTAGCACCGTGTTTGAAGGTGTTTGATGAATGCTTAGTAACATAATGCATTTTGAAATCACAAGCTACCGTGTTTCCCCGAAAGTAAGACCCACCCCGAACATAAGACCTAGCGTTATTTTCTAGAAGGGCTGCAATATAAGCCCTATCCCAAAAATAAGCCCTAGTTTAAAATGCTTTTAAAATCCTATAATCTACCCTATTATAGTAGTATATAATGTACAATGTGTGTGTTTCTGTAATATAATTGCGGGGAAGAGAGCTCCGGCGGGTCACAGAAGCGCAGACAAAGGTATTTGACACAACTATATTACAGAAACACACGCATTGTACATTATATAGTACTGTAATATAGTGGATTATAGGATTTTACAAGCATTTTAGCTCAGTTCACACTGAGGATTCCTGTCAGGCAGGGAGAGAGAGAGGGGGAGAGAAGACAGCACATTACATGGTAAGACCTACCCCAATAATAAGCCCTACTGTGTCTTTTGTTGCCAAAATTAATATAAGACCCAAGCTTATTTTCGGGGAAACACGGTTGTAGTCCTTTAAAAAATAACTGCTGTTTTAATTAGTTCACTTGCTGTCAATCCTAGATGCTACATGTGTATACTTAGCTATACTTCTACTGTTATCATAAGATGACCTTTACAGAGATCAATGAGAAAGAACCTTAGAGACTGAAACTTAGAGATACTGTATATGTAAGTTGCCATTCCTGAAGTTCTTCTGAAAATGCAAATTTCTGACTGCCCTGTCTAATGTTAAAGTTAAAGCTTTAACCCTTCTGCTGCCAGAGCCGTTTTGGTGTTTTATTGCATACATGTTTAACCACTTACTGACCAGGCCTTTTTTTGGAACTAAACTTTAAATTAGGATTTTTTGCTAGAAAATTACTTAGAACCCCCAAACATTGTATATTTTTTCTTAGCAGGGATCCTAGAGAAGAAAATGGCAATTGTTGCAATATTTTATGTCACACTGTATTTGCGCAGCAGTCTTTCAAACGCATTTTTTTTTCTAAAAAGTACAGTAAAAAGTAAAAAAAACAAAAATCACTAAAATTAACAAAAATGTTTTTGTATAATGTGAAAGATGATGTTATGCAGAGTAAATAGATAGCTAACATGTCATGCTTTAAAATTGCGCACACTCACGGAATGGCGACAAGCTACGGTACCTAAAAATCTCCATAGGCGACGCTTTAAAAATGTTTACAGGTTACCAGTTTAGAGTTGCAGAGAAGGTCTTGCACTAGATTTGTTGCTCTCGCTCTATCGATCGTGGCGATGTGTGGTTTGACCACCGCTTACATATTTATTTTACTTTTATTTATTTTTAATTTTTTTATCACTTTAATTCCTACAGTATTACAAGGAATGTAAACATCCCTTGTAATAGAAATAAGCATGGCAGGTACTCTTTATTGAGAGATCTGGGGTCAAAAAGACCTCATATCTCTAATTTACTCTTAAAAGCAAAAATAAATAAAAAATGACACTGACTTAGAAAAACAAACAAAATCATCTCTTTAAGCCTGAGAACAGGAGTGCTATCAGACGTCGCTCCGTTCCTCCAAGGGCATAGAGTTGAGTGGGGTCTATCTTGCCCTCACGCGACTTCCTGCCTATCCATCAGAGGGATTGGATCAGTTGCGGGCTTACTGATGGCTCTGATGACCCCGGAAACGACCGGGAAGTGGCGAGAGGGGGCACCTCTCCCGCTGCCTTTAAAAGTGATCCCGTGGGAATCTGCCACCAGGACCACTTTTACTAGATGCTGAATCACCCACAGAATAAAAAGATACTGGGGTTATAGCAGCTAGCTACTGCCATTTAACATTAAAGTCATGATGTACAGTGTATATATATATATATATATATATATATATATATACTGCGGGCGGTCAGCAAGTGGTCAAAATCATTATAAGCCTGAAGATTAAGTTAAACCCCCAAAATATTATATACTTTCTGAAAGCAGAAACCCTATAGAATAAAATAGTGGTAGTTCCAATTTTGTCACATGATATTAGCGCTACAGTTTATAAAAAAACATAATTTTAGTAAAAAAATACACAAAACTTAAGTTTAGGGCACACATATGCAATGTATTAACAAGTTTCATGCTATAATATAAAAGATGAGGTTTTGCCAAGTAACTAGATAGCCAACATGTCAAGGCTTACAACTGTCTGTGCCTGGGACACAGTGACAACGTTTGGTACACTACATTTTCTATTAAAAGCCCCTACAAGTCATCAGTTTAGCAGCAATATGTAACATGTGTATCACACATCAACGTTTGTGTAGGCGCCCTTATTCTATTTACATTTGTATGTGTCTGTATGTGACAGGGGGCGTCAAAAATTTTTGGGGGGAAGTTTTAAGTGCTTGGGTGTAACTGTATGTCATATGCCATATGCCGACAGCAGCATATGCCATACAGAAGTGGTGGTAAAAGGGTTAAGAACTCAGACACTCCTGCATTTTGGCTGTTTTGAATAGTGATACAACATACTAAGGCATTGTGGTTCCGATTCTCCTGCATTTTGATCAATTCTTTTGCATTGCCAGTCAATTCCAAATGAATGAACTCTCCTTTGCAGCATTTACTAACAGGGCATAACCTGCTCTACTGAAACATTTCCAAGTAGTAAATCACAATGCAGATCTATTTGATATCTGCTCTTTGAGTTTGTTTAACCACCGCACTTTGAATGACAATTGCGCGGTCAATCAACACTGTACCCAAATATTTATTTTTATTTTATAACTGCTGGGATTTTTATTTTTTACCAAAAAAAAGAAAAATGTCTTTCTTAGTTTCTGTCAGTTAATTTTGTAAATAAGTAATTTTTTTCCTTTACTGATGTGCGCTGATGAGGCTGCAATGATGGGCACTGATAGGCTGCACTGATGGGCACTGATGAGGTGGCACTTATGGGCACTAATTAGGTGGCATGGATTAGGAGGCACTAATATGCCACACTGATGGGCACTGATAGGTGTCACTGATATGCAGCAATGATGAGCACTGATAGGCAGCACTGGTGGGCACTGATAGGTTGCCCTGGTGGGCACTTATAGGTGGCAGTGGTGGGCACTGATAGGCGGCAGTGGTGGGCACTGATAGGCGTCATGGATAGGCATCACTGATGGGTGGTACTGATGGAAGGCACTGATGGGCATTGATGGGCAGCACTGATGAGCAGGCAGTTATGGGTACTGAAAGGCTGCACTGACTGGCATCACTTATGGGCACTTATTGGTGGCACTGATGGGCACTGATTGGTGGCACTGAATGGTGGCACTGCTAGGCACTGCTGGGGCTTTCCTGTAATCAGGGCACTGATGATCAGTGCCCTGATTACCTCCTCAGGTCTCCCCTGCGAGGAGATGCTGCTGATCGACACTCCTCGGCACACACTCTGTCAGTGCGAGGCGGGGAGAGCTGATTCAAGGCTCTTCCGTATTTACATATGACCGGCTGTGATTGGACACAGCCGATCACATGGTTAAAGAGCCGCAGCAACATGGTGCAGCCATGATCGCCACACTGAGCACCCCCGCGGGCGCGTGACAGCGGGCGTTCTGGGGCGCCGTCATATGTCGTCCTCCCAGAATGAGAGGCACGCCGCCCCTCCGTCATTTTATAGTGGGCGGGCGGCAAGTGGATAATTACAGTCTAAATTCTTAAGCCCTGATGAAGAGTTTGGCCCCCTGAAACACATTGGTTTTATTATGCTATGAATCACTGTTATCATTAAACGACCTTGAAATCCTGGAAATTTGTTTGACGTTCTCATTGTCTCTGCCCCGCCCCTGCTCCCTCCTCAGTGGTTGTGATTGACAGCAGCAGAAGCCAATGGCTCCCACTGCTGTGTCTCAGCCAGTGAGGAGAAAATGAGCCCGGCTTTGCTTAGCTGTCCAGCCAGCTGGTGGATGTTACGGCTGGTTGCTCGAGTCTCCCGGTGGAACAGGAGAGCACAAGAGAGTCGCAGAAGGCTAGTAAGCCACTCTAATTTCTATTACAAGAGAGCCGACCGCCATCTCTTAAAAACTATACCATGGTGATGCCTGCAGCCAGGGCCACTGATAGAGGAAACCACCGGTCCTCTTGTAGGGGGCCCGAGCACACAGGGGGCCCACACAGGGAGGGGGATTAGTGATGGATGACAATTGTGTCTCTCTTCCTCCAGCAGCTGAAAGCTGGTCTCTCCCCCTCTCCCTGCTGCCAACTTTTACCTGCTGAGAAAGAGACAGTCGTCCCTCACTAATCCCCCTCCCTGTGTGGGCCCCCCTCTCAGCGCTGGCTCTAATGTTAGCTCTGCTCCTGAGTTTGTTATCTCTGTAACTTTGTTTCTCTCCCTCTGTCTCTCTGATCCCGGAGGCCAACCTGTATATATTTTATTCATCTCATCCTCATTTTTATTTATTACCTCAGTCTTATGTTTTAGATTTAGCAGGAATTCTGTGAGTTATGCTGTATTTGTGTCTGCTAATAATTGTATAGTATTTTTAGGAAAATATAGCTTTAATATTTTATTAGGGGGGGGGCTGTCAGGTAGTCTGTATGGGGCCCCGTGATTTCTATCAGCAGCCCTGCCTGCAGCTGTAGTCATCATCCCGGTACAACCACCGAAAGTACGGGAAGTGGTTAAAGAGCCACCTTTGCCCTTCTGCTTGGGAGCTGCGCAGCCCCCCTAAAAAATGCTGCCCAAAGCAAACGCCTTGTTTGCCTCATGGTAGATACGCCCCTCTGCATAAATACCTTGTAAGTTAGGTAATTCGTTTATAGGAAAGACTTCTTGGTGATGTGAGTTTTTAGTAGACAAATTTTTTTAGAGATAAGGAAGATGTTCTGCAGAAGATTGTCTAGTTGTGGAATGTACAATGGGGCCGTCTGACGTTTGACTAATACATCTTTCATGTAATATGTCCTTATTATACTACATAGTAGTGAGTCACTGACCTGGAAAAGACATAAAAAGACATATAGCCAGTAAGGTCCATATTCCTGACCTCTATGTCTATTCTGGGACAATGACTCACTATGTAGTGATGAAAAGATTAAGATGATATCCCAGGGGCCAGGAGCTTGCACTGGAAAACAGATTGGTAATGGCAGCTACTCACATATGAAATCATCTTCATGTAAGAACTTATTTTCTATTCAACAATGGTAGACTAACTTTATTTCATTCAAATGGAATTCCAATTAGAATTTCAGAGATCTGTCTTACTAGGATTCTGGACTTGCTAGCTCATTTTCATTTAATTTACTAGATCATTTTAATCATTTTAATTTACTATATCATTTTAACAATTTTAATTTACTAAATAATTTTAATAATTTTAATTTACTAGATCATTTTAATAATTTTTATTTACTAGATCATTTGAATTTAATTTACAAGATATTTTTTTTACGCAATCTTAGGATTGCTGGATTTGCATGGCATCAGAGTTTAAAGCTGGACTGCAGGCAAAAAGCTATATGCACAGATGAACTGCGTGTATCGGAACTGTTAAAGGCTCCATTCACACTTGTGTGACTTGTCATGCAACTTTGGGCATCAAAGTCACATGACAAGTTGTTCCCCATGTTTTCCAATGATAACCATTAATATACACTATATTACCAAAAGTATTGGGACACCTGCTTTTACATGCACATGAACTTTAACGGCATCCCAGTCTTAGTCCGTAGGGTTCAATATTGAGTTGGCCCACCCTTCGTAGCTATAACAGCTTCAACTCTTCTGGGAAGGCTGTCCACAAGGTTTAGAAGTGTCTCTATGAGAATGTTTGACCATTCCTCTAGCATTTGTGAGGTCAGGCACTGATGTTGGACGAGAAGGCCTGGCTCGTAGTCTCCATTCTAATTAATCCCAAAGGTGATCTATCGGGTTGAGGTCAGGACTCTGTGCAGGCCAGTCAAGTTCCTCCACCCCAAACTCATTCAACCATGTCTTTATGGACCTTGCTTTGTGCACTGGTATGCAGTCATGTTGGAACAGGAAGGGGCCATCCCCAAACTGTTCTCACAAAGTTGGGAGCATGAAATTGTCCAAAATGTCTTGGTATGCTGATGCCCTAAGAGTTCCCTTCACTGGAACTAAGGGGCCAAGCCCAAGCCCTGAAAAACAGCCCTACACCATAATCCCCCCTCCACTAAATGATTTAGACCAGTGCACAAAGCAAGATCCAGAAAGACATGGATGAGCAGGTTTGGGGTGGAGGAACTGGTCTGCACAGAGTCCTGGCCCCAACCCAATAGAACACCTTTAGGATGAATTAGAGTGGAGACTACGAGCCAGGCCTTCTCGTCCAACGACGTGCCTGACCTCACAAATGTGCTTCTGGAAGAATGGTCAAACTTTCCCAGAACAGTTGAAGCTTGTTATAGCTGCAAAGGGTGGGCCAACTCAATATTGATCCCTACGGACTATGACTGGGATGCCATTAAGGTTCCTGTGCGTGTAAAGGCAGGCGTCCCAATACTTTTGGTAACATAGTGTATGTGCGACTTAAAGTTGCAGCAACTTCAAAGTAGTTCATGCACTACTTTGGTCTGACTTTCATGCAACTTAAGGGCTATAGATTTCAATGTTAAGCCTCTAAAGTTGCATGAAAGTCGTACCTGAATGTTATACAATGCAACAGTTGTGCAACAGTTGTTAACTTTCACTGGTCAAAGCCAAAATCGTATCCAAGTTGCACCCATCCAAAGTTGTGTCAAAGTTGCTACAAAGTTGCACTTCAAAGTCAGCGCAACTTTGAAATTGTGTGAATGGAGCCTTAATGACAAGAAGATTTGTATTACTGGCTATCCATTTCTGAGATTTACACAGCTATGCCATATAGCACATCCATATCTGGCAGGGGTAATGACTTGGACTATCTCTGCTGCAGCTCAGTGATGCTTAAACTAAGGCCCTGTTCTCACATACTGCGGTGGCCTGCGTTTTACAGCACTGGATGAACACAGGTCACTATTAGGACACACAGAAAACAATTGTTATCTATGTGCCCTGTTCACACTGCAACACACCCCAAAACTGTGGTGCAGTAGAGCTGCAATAAAAAACAGGAATGCTGCATTTTATTGCAGCACACAGGGGAGCATCGCATGGCACAAAACAGCAGCATAGTGCACTGCAACGCTGTCTGGTGACATTAATGAAGTGCCACTTTGTGCACTTCAAATAAAGTTCATACAAAAAAAAAAAAAAAACAAGAAAATGAAATGTGGGATGCACTAAAACGTGCAACTGCCCTCTATTGCTAACTGCCTCCAGCCTGTGATTGGACAGAAAAGGAGAAGCCGCAGTCTGGGGAACTCATCTCTCTACCACTCTGCTCTCTTTTCCTTTAAACATGCTCCTTGCAGCACAACTGACAGGCTCCCTGTTCTACCCCCCTCCCCCATCCCCCCACCAGCCTAAGCTGTGCTGTACAATCAAATTGAGGGGAACATGTACCAAAGCAAAAACAAAAAAGGTAAACTTCAATTTGGTGAGGAGCAGTGATTTTAATATTGCTTTAAGGTCAACATTAAAAATGCAAGATTCATTTAAATATCATCACTGGGGTGCCCTCAACTTGAAGTGGCAGACCTGTATGATGTACACAACCTACTACAGCAGAACTGGCAAGGAAAAAAAAAAAAGCTTCTTAAATTGCCGCCAAATGACAGCAGCTTTAATTTGTTGTGAACAAAAGACCTTCATTTATACCAGACTCTTTTCCTAAATGAGTCTGATATACTGTAAATATTAATAGGGTTCTCCCCACAGAAAAAAGCAGCACGGGGTTCCTCCTACCAATACATACTAGACCCTTATCCTTGATGAATGTAAGGTATGTACGTCAAAGGGGACCCCACATAAAAGAAAATGATATAGGGTGCCCGTAAAATTCCATTACTTAATGAGTAAACCACAAATAAAAAAGAAAAGAGTGGAGTCCCCCAAAAATCCACATACCGTATGACTGTCACCTAGGGTTGCCACCTGTCCAGGATTCACCTGGACATTCTGGGTTTTGAACCATGTGTCCAGGTTTCAGTCCGCCCCGATAAGGACCTGTCAGAAGCCCTCGCTCAAGCTACTGCTGAATTTTAAACTTCTACACTAAGGGCTCTTTCACACGGGGCGGATCCGTTAAGATCCGCCCCGTGAAGCTCCGCTTGCTCAGCGGGGATCGCTCCGTTGATCCCTGCTGAGCCGGCGGATGACTGGGCGGTCCCCGCACATTGTGCAGGGACCGCCCTGTCAGAGCGCCGCTCTCCCCTATGGGGGGATCGGATGACGACGGACCGTAGAGTCCGTTGTCATCCGATCCGCTCCGCCGACGGAAGGAAAAATAGGGTTTTCCTCCGAGCGGGGCGGGTCGGATGTCAGAGGACATGTCACCGCTGACATCCGTGGCTCCATAGGGGTACATGGAGGATCCGTTCAGGTCCGCCTAAAAAACTGACAGGCGGACCTGAACGGACCCTCCGCGTGAAAGGGGCCTTATGCTCCGTACACAGGGCCGGACTTTTGACCGGCCAAAATCACATCGGAATTCCGACGGAATTCCATTGGAGTAAAAGAGAACATGTTCTATATCTAAACTCCGACGGAATTCCTCGGAATTTCCGATGGAAAAAGTCTGATGGGGCATACACACCGTCGGAATATCCAATGAAAAAATTCCATCTGACTTTTTCCATCGGAAATTCTGATCGTGTGTACAAGGCATTAGAGGTGCCTCTTTTTCCTAGTTGTTTTTAGCTTTGCTGGAATTTTGGCTTCTATTCCTCATTGGTGTCTGTCCTGAGTGTATGGACTCATCACTATTATTTATCTTATTTTCTATGGATTAATTATGGACTTCTTTGGGTCATGTTGGAGCTGGTAATTTGTGCCTTGTACTTGTTTTTTTTTTTATTTACAAATACTGTAGCTGCTGATTTTTAATATATGGACACTTACCTGTGCAGGAAGCCTGTGATGTTGGCACCCAGTTGATTTTGGGATCGACTCTCGGGTGCTTCTGCCACCATTCCTGGTAAGGGAAGCCGGCAGTGAAGCCTTTTGGCTTCACAGACGTTTCCCTACTGCACATGTACAAAGTGCAGTGAAGCAGCGGAGGAAGGAGGAGGGGGGGGGGGCGAACTTCCAAGGGACGGCGCCAGAAGTGGGGAAGGATACCTGTCAAAAACAGGTACCGTGTTTCCCCGAAAATAAGCCCGGGTCTTATATTAATTTTGGCAACAAAAGACACAGTAGGGCTTATTATTGGGGTAGGTCTTACCATGTAATGTGCTGTCTTCTCTCCCCCTCTCTCTCTCCCTGCCTGACAGGAATCCTCAGTGTGAACTGAGTTAAAATGCTTGTAAAATCCTATAATCCACTCTATTACAGTAGTATATAATGTACAATGTGTGTGTTTCTCTAATATAGTTGTGCCAAATAACTTTGTTATAGCGCCGCTCTGCGCTTCTGTGACCAGCCGGAGCTCTCTTCCCCGCAATTATATTACAGAAACACACACATTGTACATTATATACTACTATAATAGAGTGGATTATAGGATTTTACAAGCATTTTAAACTAGGGCTTATTTTTGGAGTAGGGCTTATATTGCACAGCTCCTGGAAAATAACGCTAGGTCTTATTTTCGGGGTAGGTCTTATTTTCGGTGAAACACGGTACATGTTCCCCCTCCCACCTGAAAGGTGCCAAATGTGGCACCGGAGGGGTGGGAGGAAGCAGATTAACCGAGGTTCCACTTTTGGGTGGAACTCCGCTTTAAATTCCAGCAAATGAGACTCAGGAATTGCATGACTTACCAACAACTAAGCAAATGATCTAATGCATATTTTTGACCCATAATTCACATGGAAATAATAAAAAAATTACCGGTTCCATTTAGATTACCTTTGAACTTATTTGTTTCAAATATCCAAGTCGTTCACTCATATCTACTCAGATCATCGACTCTAACGATCGAAGATCAATAGCACACTAATTACTGGAGTACCAACTTAAATGTGATTGAGGGCTATGGGTCATGATAGGGCAGAGCTCTGCACAAATTTTGATGAGAGGGTTATCATGGTCGCAGTGAAAAGGGAGAATGTAGTACATTCAGTGAAATACTTTTGAAATTGCTTTCTTCAGAATGGTTAGCTGAAACACACAAGAAAAGGAATCCTCGTAGCTTTTTACATTTGCTAGATAGCCTACAAGTGTTACTTTCCTGGAGGATGATTTGAATTTATTATCCCTATCTATATCAGTTTATAGCTGTGAATCATCTGCCTATAAAAATATATCAGATGTGACAGAATTTTTTGTCATTTGGCAAGTTTATAATGCTCGTAATAATAGACGTAAATTATTTATCTAGTACCGTCTTCCCAGAGGAATGAAACCTGTCTTTATTCTACCAGTTTAACGATTGCATACTAAAACAGCATAACAATATCCACTTATATGTGTACCATGGAAATAAAAACTTGATATTTGGGATCTGCTGGGATAAGAGTGCATTAAAAAAAAGAATAACAAACAGAATGAATCCATTTAAAAAAAAAATACATGTATTCAAGACTGATACAGAAAACCCAAAGGGTAACTCCTGGTGTAATTTTCACAGGCATAACCACTACTGTTGAAGCCTTAATGTAATCTGCCAGAGAACACTGCATTTTGGGAGAACTATTGCCACCATTATTTTTATCAAAAAGGGAAAGGGGGAAAGGGCATGGACCTTTTGGCCAGAGTGTCAACTGGTCAGGTCAATGGTAGGAGTTCCGACTCCTCCAACGTAAGGATGGAGTTCACCAATAAGGACCAATAAGGATTCAAAACATGCAGAGAATGAGGAAAGATATCATCAAAAAAAGGGGTCCATACCCTCATGAAAGTACCATATTTATCGGCATATAACACGCACAGGCGTATAACACGCACCTTCATTTTAAGAGGGAAGTTTCAGGAAAAAAACTTACATTTTAAATAAAGAACTTTGAAGCAAAATAAGGGTCAGTGCCCATCAATGCAGTCTGATCAATGCCCATCTGCAGCCTCGCCATTGCCCATCAATGCAGCCTGATCAATGCTTATCTGCAGCCTCACAATTTCCCATTAATGCAGATTGATCAATGCCCATCTGCAGCCACACAATTGCCCATCAATTCAGCTTAATCAATGCCCATCTCTAGCCTCATAAGTGCCCATCATTGCAGCTTGATCAATGCCCATCTGCAGCCTCACCATTGCCATGAATGCAGCCTGATCAATACCCATCTCATCTCAGATTACTGCTGATTCAGAGGGGACAGAGAGGGGGGCGGGATGAGCGCCATCAGATTACATACAGCGAGAATCTCCTGTTTACTCTGCGGCCTCCTGGACCTCCTTCTATGATAGACAGAACACTGGTCCAATGGCGGCCCAGGATACGGGACTTCCTATTACAGAGGCCGCTGAGTAAACAGGAGATTCTCGCTGTAGGTAATCTGATGGCGCTCGTCCCGCCCCCCTCCCCGTTCTCTCCGAGGCAACCCAAATTTCAGTATCAGCGTATAACATAAACACACTATTTGCAACCAATTTGCAGGGTGAAAAAGTGAGTGTTATACGCGAATAAATAGAAGTATTTTTTTTTTCTTTTTTTTTTCACTTAAGTTTTTCTTTTCATCAGCAAAAAGTCATTACAGAAACATAAATATTAAAGATGATTACAATTGACTTCACATAAATCTCAGGTATTATTACCATAAAAACTTGCACAAATTATCACCTTAAAAACCATTACTGACAGTATTTAAACAAAAAGTATTAATTTCTAGCCTCATCTTGGTCGTGTATATAATCAAGTAATCTTATAAACTAATAATAACTTACATTAAGAAAATCTAGTTCCCACAAGAATAAACCGAAAATATGAGGGACTCCTACTCCCCTCCCCAGCCACCCCTAACGGGAACACACTGTAACTAGGAAGGAGAGGGCGCCCCCCGCCCGGCCTTTGTATCTCCACCAACAATCGTTGGTGGAGACGAGTAGAGAGATATAATAGAAATTTGTCATTTGTACATGCAAAAACCAATACTCGACCTTAGTATGAAAACTAAGAATTGTTCTTAGACTGTTAGAGCTAAGTTTAACAGTTTAAGTCTCTAACAAAAAGAAAGAATCTGAACCTGAAACTGTTATATTTTATCGTATTTTTTTTTCTTATACATTCTTTCTATATACAAATGTAGTGCACCCCCTAAAGATCTGCTGGTGAATTTGGTCCTATTTCCTCATTCAGAGCATACACACCCAGACAAACAGCATTTATTTAAGTTTTCCACTGGCTCTAAGGGTTCTTTTTTGTTTGTTTTTTTTGGGAACAATGAACTTGGATAGAGATAGGGGGCATAGGATACCCCAATAAATTAAAAACTTGACAATTTGAGGACTCCTCAGTTTCTGGCTGCACTTCACAAACCTCTGGCTGTACTTTATAGAGTAAATGCCCAACAGGATTGCTACTGCTGCTAGCTACATACTGTCACTTTCCTTCAGCATTGGGGGTCCTCTACTCACTTAGCCACAGGATCACTGGTTGCCTCCTGCCAATATCCACCAGGCTCTTTTCAGTAAGGGAGATGTAGACTCACACCACAATAGGATGGTTGGACTCTTCCCCACCAACTTCCTCCTGGCTCTCTCCAGTGAGCTTCCACCCAATGTAATCCCTGGACATAGATCTGCAAATAGGCCACCCAGCTAAGCCTAGCTGGGACCTTTGGGTCTTCCTCAAGAATCTCTCCTGGTGTAATTTTCACAGGCATAATCACTACTGTTGAAACTTTAACATAATCTACCAGGAGCACTGCATTTTGGGAGAACTATTGCCACAATTTTTTTATACATTTTTTATTTATACAAATGTAGTGCAACCCCTAAATAGCTGCTGGTGAATTTGGTCCTATTTCCCCTGATCAGAGAACACACAGCCAGATACACAACATTTCTTCCATTTTTCCACTGACTCAGAAAACAGTCTAGGGGTTATTTTTTTTATTTTTTTTGGGGAACAATGAACTTGGATAGAGATAGGGGGCATAGGATACCCCAATTAACTACAAACATGACAATTTTAGGACTCCTCAGTTTCTGTCTGCACTTTATAGACTAAATGTCTAACAGGATTCCTAATGCTGCTGGTGACATGTATTCCCTCAGAAGTTGATAGCCACACACTGTCACTTTCTTTCAGCATTGGGGGTCATCTACTCACTTAGCCACAGGATCATCCATTGCCTCCTGCCAATATCCACCAGGCTCTTTCCAGTGAGGGAGATGTAGACTCACACCACAATAGGATGGTTGAACTCTTCTCTGCCAACTTCCTCCTGGTTCTCTCCAGTGAGCTTTCCCAACATAATACATGGACAGGGATCTATAAATAGCCCCCCCCGCTAAGCCTTAGGGTCTACCTCGAGAAGCTCTCTCTTAAGGATCCTGTACCAGGGGGCAGATCACCTGCACATGGGTTTCCTCCTGCAGGGTTGGACCCAAGAACACTGCACTCTGCTGCCAGGTCTCAGACTATTTATGGTCTTTCTCTCCACCTTCTGGGCACACCTCCCCAGGGGTTGCTTGTTTAGGTCTCCCTGTCACTAAAGTTCTAGAAGCCTATAGAAAAAAGGAAGAAGTAGCAGAACAGCAGCCTGTGAAGCATTGAGCAGCCCTAAGCCATCAACCCCTGCTCCACTGATTACAGAGGAGCTAAGGTAAATTTACCTAGCAGCATACTCTATATTAATAAGACCTCCTAGAGATACTAGAGTGAGGTCATAGAAAAAATTCTGGATCACGGGGCAATGGGTAACCAGTAAATTTTTGGCAGATACAACATACTTTTGGCCATAACTGTTTAATCGATGGGCTGACACTATTTTTAATGTGTTTCTTTCTATTTAAAGCCGAGTTCCACCCCAAAATGTAACTTCTGCTTTTCGGAACCCTCCCCCCCTCCGGTGTCACATTTGGCACCTTTCAGGGGGGAGGGGGGTGCAGATACCTGTCTATGGTGTTTGCACCAACTTCTGGGCATAGACTCACGCCGCCCCCCCCCCCCCCCTCACCGAAAATGGCGGTGGGGCGGTGGGGGCAGCCGAGAGAGGAGCAATTGCTCGACCTCGGCTGCCGACATCGCGGGCGCGCTGGACAGGTAAGTGTCCATTTTTTAAAAGTCAGCAGCTGCAGTATTTGTAGCTGCTGGCTTTTAAAAAAAAATCGGGTGGACCTCCGCTTTAATAACAAAGAAAGCTGGCTATAAACCAATGGAATGTTATATAAAATGTTTCCTTTTCAGAATGTCCACCTGTTTTTCTAATAGTCAGTGGGGTAAAATCAGCATTTTTTTTTTTCAAATCTAATGACATTTAAATTGTAAATGTGGCTTTTGTTCAGGAAAAATCACACATATTGTAATAAAACCTACTTAATAGGTCTGGGATACTCAAATAGCGTATCTGGATGTAATTTGTAGGGCTTTTAAACAAAATTAGTTGACAGGATGGCAAGAAAAATTGGATGATATATAGTTGGATGATATGTGACATTGTTTTTAATTTTTTTCTGGACACTCATGCCGCGTACACACGACTGTTTTTCCCGTCGAGAAAAATGAAATTTTTCCCTTTGGACGAGAAAAACGATTGTGTGTGGGCTTTTTGTCGTTTTTCTCGACGGGAAAAACGGCATTAATCACGACGAGAAAAATTAGAACATGCTCTAATTTTTCTCGTCATGATTCCCGTCGTTTTTTTCGGCGGCAGTTTACCCATCCCTAAACACACGGTCGTTTTTTTCGACCAAAACAAAAATGTCATTTAAAACGGCCGTGTGTGGGGGGAACAAGCTGTTCCTCGTTTTTCACGTAGATTTTCTCAACGGTGTTTTCACCGTCGAAAAAAACGATCGTGTGTACGCGGCATTACAATCTAACTGGATGATATATGTGACTATTCTTATTTTTTTTATTTTTATTATTTATAACCTAATTGGATGATATATAGGATTGTTTTTAAGTTTTTTACTTTTTCCGCACATGATTTATACTGATTGTGTAATTTATGAGCTTTGTTGTTTATATGCGCATTTGAGTCTACATTTGGTAATTATATTATCTCCTTGAATTCATTTTAATCTTTAGCGCAGTCATGTTTATACACTAAAAGAACTTTATATATTATTATATATTATATTAACTCCTTGGAACCAACAGTATACAGAATGTGGCCTCTCGGCAGGTGTGCTTTAACGCAGAGAGGCTGCATATTTGCGTACCAGAATGTAAACACAGCTGTGCTGAGAGCGTGCCCCCTGCATACTCCCAGCACAGTTACTGTCGGTTAGCGCAAAGATTGCGATCGTAACTTGCGATCAGGAGCTTTCTGATCATGTTACCACTGTGACAGCCAATCACGGCGGTCACATGATCATAAACCCCACCCCTCCTCCGGGCATCTGAAACCCCTTGAATGGCCAGAAGGCACTAGCGCCAAGGGGTTAAGGAATGCTTCACTGTTAGTAAGTATACATTTTAAGATGGCAAGAAAGAATGTTCTAAACAAACTTTTTTCAGAATTTACCCACGAACCTTTGAACGAGAATCTAACCGTGTATGGCAGTGGTTCTCAACTCCTGTCCTCAGGACCCACTAACAGGCCAGGTTTGCAAGATAACTGAAATACATCACAGGTGATATAATTTGCTCAGTGATTGTAGTATTCTAGTCTGCATCTCCCCTAAGGTAATACTTAAAATCTGGCCTGTTAGTGGGTCCTGAGGACAGGAGTTAAGAACCACTGGTGTATGGCCATGGAGGAGGAAGTATTAAAGCGGGATTCCACCCGCGATTTTTTTTTTTTAAGTCAGCAGCTACAAACACTGTAGCTGCTGACTTTTAATAAGGACACTTACCTGTCCTACTCGCCTGCGATGTCAGCCCCCCTGAGGCCGATCCCTCTGCGCTGGCAGCTCCCGGCGATGCCATCCTCAGTAAGGGAAACAGGCAGTGAAGCCCTGCGGCTTCACTGCCCGTTTCCTACTGCGCACGCGCGAGCCGCGCAGCGTTTTGTGAATGGGCCGGCTGCTCTCTGGGATATACAGAGTTCCCAGAAGGCAGCGCACCCCATTCACCAGAAGACACCGTGAGTAGGGCGGAGGAAGGAAACCTGCCGAGGACGATGAAGAGGAAGATTAGGGACTTCTGCATAGCAACCGCTATTTTAGGTAAGTAAAAAATTTATTTATTTTTTCAATTTATTTTTTTCAATTATTTTTAAAAAATTTGGGGGAAAAAAAAATTCAGGGTGGAACTCCACTTTAAGTACAATGCTACACTTTTTAGCAGACAGTGCAAAGCTTCTTTAGTCTAGCCAGGACAATTGGCCACAATTATAAATTGTGTTCACCACAGGAACACCACTTACTATACTTGAACTCATACTTGAAGGTTGTTGTAAAATCTCAGTTAAAATGAAGTGTGGCTTTTTAGGAAAACATGCTCCCTACCATGAGTTCAAAATATGACTTTTTATTCATCATTTTTTGTCTACTGAGTAATGTAGCCTTAAGTACAGCCCTTGGCTGCTATAGAGGACCTCAGGCATGTATGAAGTGTTGTATGACATTTCATATGTGTCTGGAGAGCCGAAGCTGTCCTGAGCAATGAAAATCTGCGCCATGACAAAGCCATTGAGACTCATATATAAAGGATGTAAGAAAAGAATTAAGATGTTGCCTATGAAGAATAGCCCAGAGATTACCGGTCATGTTTCTATAGAAGATAAAAAAAATGAAAGCAAGTAACTTACTCATTGCTATGAGCAATGTTTCTATTTTTTTCCAGCATTCATGCATCAGTCCTGATGAGCTTTACATTTTGTCAGAAGCAGAACAAGAAAATATCTTACAATTACCATTAATTAGTATGTGCTCTCTTTTCAGGATTTCCCTTTCACCACTCGCATTCTAAAGGCAATGACATTAGTCCAAATAAGGGGCTTTAGTCTTATGAACACCATAGTATAAGGATCATGACATGATGCTGCCTACACAAGCTAAATTTTAGGACAGGCTAGAAAGTGTAGCGGTCAGGGAGAATATGTCTTTCTGGACTGAACAAGAAGGGAAAGGCGAGAGTGCAGGATCCATCTCCGTTGTAGGACAATACAAATAACATTTGACAAATGCAAACCTCTTTGAATATCGCTGTTGATGGAGGAATCTGATGGCCTCCAAATCTGTTGTTGCCAAAGCACTATTCCCAACGCACACATTCCTGTAGAGATGGCTGTATATGTAAGCGGGTGCAGAAGCAACCACCAGTTGGAAATCCAAGGATAGTGAGAAAGTGAGATGTCACCAGCACACCAAGATCTCCAAAACAGGTCCAAAGCTTTTATTCAGCGATCACATCTTTACAGCAAATAGCAACATTTCCGAGCCACGCAAGACCTATTCATCAGGCATGTGACATGCCTAATGAAGGGGTCCTGCGTGGCTCCAAAACTTTTCTATTTGCTGTAACGATGTGATCGCTTAATAAAGCTTTGGACCCATTTTGGAGATATTGGTGTGCTGGTGACATCTCTCTCTCTCTTTAGAGAAAATTTGGATGATGGACTTTATAGGCACCACAATGACAACATAGTAAAATTAAATACATTTTATTACAGCATATTTACAATTAAACAATACTGAAAAACATTGACTATTCATTGTGCAACAATGTTGCCTTGATTCACTTGACGCATTACCTATTGAACCAATAACATTGGGCTACTTATTTTCAAAGGAACCGAGGATCAATTTCCATTGGTATTGTTCCATCAGGTGTAGCGTAGAATAATAGGACGTGTATCTGTTTTTGTATCCACAGTACCACGCTGTGTGATACAAATAAAATCTTTCTTCACCTCTCTCTCTTTGAATCTGTTGTTGGTCATTCACTGACTGGAACACGATTGCTGAAGAAGAATAGAAAATCATTGCCACAGTCTATCCCCCTTCCATAATTTTTTCCCTTATGGGCTCTTTAGACTAATTACGTGTTTGTTCTGATCATTATTGTCTAAGCCAGTCTTTCTCAAACATTTATACCACAGAAGAACTCTTGAAAAAATGTTCAGGTCCTAAAACAAATTTATTGGGGGTCTGTGGACAAATGTCCCTTACATTGGTGGCCAGTTGAAAAATTGCCCCTTACAGACAGCTGAAAAGATCTTTGGTATCATGCAACTGGCTCAGCCAAGTGGCACTCACCCTGGAACTATGCGGGCATCATACAATGGAAGGGTTAATTAGTCACAGCCCAAGGAACCCCAGGGTCCCACAGAACCCTGGTAGAGAATAGCTGGTCTAAGCTGTATGCAGTTTCCACTAAGACAGCTTCCTTATAAGATATGGATGACTCTAGGCATTTGTGTTCAGTAGATTATTTTACTACGTTGAAGATTATTTAGTTAAACTTTTCCTGTCCCAATATACAGAAATGACACCTTGCTTATGAACTTACCTTTTTGTTTAACATTTTAGGCTGGGTTCACACTAGAGAACGCAGTGGCTCACAGCAGGAGTCCGGTACGTCTCCATTCACTATTTCAAGTCCGAATTCAGACCAAAATTCGGGCTAAAATCAGACCTGAAATGGTGCATGAAACAGACCAAAAGATAAACAGGACTCCTGTGCAATTCGCACCAGAGCCGCTCCGGAGATGTGTGAACCGGCTCCATAGAGAGTCGGTCACAATCTCCTGCTTTGCTAATTGGATACGGGGATCCCACATCCAATTCGCATTAGTGTGAACCCAGCATAAAACTCAAACATTCTGAGTGGACAAAACATATGTATAAAACTGCATGTCCCTTATACCACTTTTCACAATTTCAAATTATACATTAGGTGCCGCCAATATTGTGTCAATCTCGCCGCTCCTAGCGGCGAGATTGACACCCTATGAGCTCCGTTTCGAGAGCCAGCGCCGAGCTGTCTCGTCATCGGGAAAGGAAAAATGTTCCTTTCACGATGAGCGACACGCCGCATTGCCGGTAGACGGAGATCCGACGTGGATTCCCGCCAATACCAGGCACTGTGTTTGGTATGAATCCTGAGCGGGAACTCCACGCCAATTTTTAAAGAAAAAAACGGCATGGGTTCCCCCTCCAGGAGCATACCAGTCCCTTGGGTCTGGTATGGATTTGAAGGGGACTCCCCTAAGCCGAAAAATCGGCGTGGGGATCCCCCTCAAAATCCAAACCAGACCCTTATCCGAGCACGCAACCTGGCTGGCAGGCCACAGGGGAAGAGGGGGGGACGAGAGAGCGCCCCCCTCCCTCCTGAACCGTACCAGGTCGCATGCCCTCAACATGGGGGGTTTGGTGCTCTGGGGCAGGGGGGCGACCTGCGGCCGCCCCACCCCAAAGCACCCTGTCCCCATGTTGATGAGGACAGGGCCTCTTCCCGACAACCCTGGCCGTTGGTTGTCGGGGTCTGCGGGTGGGGGCTGATCGGAATCCGGGAGCCCCCTTTAATAAGATGCCGGCCCAACACCCTATGTGAATGAGTATGGGGTACATCGTATCCCTACCCATTCACCTGGTGGAAAAACAATGGCAATAAAAAAAACACACACAGCTTTTTAAAGTAATTTATTGCACAGCTCTGGGGGTCTTCTTCTGACTTCGGGGGTCTCCGGTGTCATCGCCACGCTCTCCGGTTCTTTCTTCCTTCTGCCGGGCCACCGCTATCTTCTTCCAGCTCTTTTGCTAGCGGGAACCCGGTCTTCTCCGTCGCCTTCTTCCCTCTTCTTCTCTCCGGTTCTTTCTTCCTTCTGCCGGGCCTCCGCTATCTTCTTCCAGCTCTTTTGCTAGCGGAGGCCCGGTCTTCCCCGTCGTCTCGTCCGGCTCTCCGTTGTCCTTCTGCCGGCCCCTCCACTATCTTCTTCCAGCTCTTTTGCTAGTGGAGGTGCCGGTCTTCCCGTCGTCGCCTTCTTCTCTCTTCTCCTTCTCGATGTTGATGCGTCGCTTCCTCTCGCAGTAATGCTAAATCTTCGGTCCGCATCGATTTATATAGGCTTCTCATGATGTCACAGTCACATGCTCCGGGTGGCCCCGGAGCATGTGACTGTGACGTCATGGGAACATGTGACTGTGACGTCATGAGAAGCCTAGGGCACACCTGGCACACCCTGTGCGCACGCCTATGAGTAACATCATCAAATGGTTAACGGTGTACCTAGCCAGTGTTTATGTATATGTGATCTTGTGCACAGGTGCCACCCTGTAGCAGTAAAACTGCCATAGGTCTGACCTGAAGTGGTTAAACGATAAAATAAAAAGCAGCTTTTGCTTCAATACTCACCTTCAATCAAGAACTGTCCAGCACAGTACTTTAGTACTTTTTTTACTGCCATTAGTAGTCCTCAGCCTTCTGGGCTGAATGATTTCCTCATTCAACCTACTTCCTCTGATTCCGGGCTGTCCTGGACCTGTCCACAGCCTGTAACTGAACACTGAGTGAGAAGCAACGCAGTGATGAGCTTATCTCTCTGTCACTCTGTTTTCTCCCTCCATTGGCATGCTCCAATTGCTGTTTTTTATTTCTCTCACTCTGAACTGCTGTTTCAGTGACTGCAAGAGGTTTAAATCAAGTTAAATTCAGGTATTTACACTGCTTGCATTGAGGGAAAAAATGCATTCAATGATGTATTATTGAGTACAGAAGTGTATATTGTATGTGCTTTTCATATCTGCCTAGAATTGAGCTTTAAGGGGCAGACTTGGTGGGTATTTCAAGAGAGATTTGTTTGGTCTATTTAAAGTGGAACTTTACCCATAACAACTTTAAACACAAATAATGTTCTTTAGCAAGGAACATACATTCCACATTAATAATTATGCTACCAAAATTAATGTGTGCTGCCATTTTACTGAAGCCCAAATGTGGCCGGACGCATGAATCTGCGGTGGCCATGGATAGATTCATGCTATGCATAAATCTATCCATTAACCATATAGGGGGTGGCGTGGATAGAGTGGGCGGCGCCCGTGGCCCCTTATTGGATGGGCCGCCCCTGCACCATAGTAGGGAATTTACTGAAGACACCACGCTTTTGATTAAAAAAAAAGGTAGCCTACCAGTTTCAGTCGTTTTTTATGGTTGTGATAGAAATTGTTAGTGGTAGGTTCATTTTAATCATTTTGTTGTATCTGGGACCTTGTACTTCTTGAAAGTGTATTAAAATTGCAAGAAAATTGCCACATGCATATTCTGGCCCAGAGGTGCCTCAACCATGTTCTGTAAATCCTGATGCCTGTGCTAAAGCTTCTATGTCTTTGGCTGTCTGTACCTATGTCACTCACAACTCAACCCATCTTCTGCTGTCTCTCCATCTCTGTCTACCCATTGTAAAATTATCACTCCCTTACTATTACTTTCTTTAGGAACCTCTTGCTTCCATCTGCAATTTTAGATTAGGCCACACAACACCATCATCGTATGGCCACCATGTGTTATTTTGCTTTGGAAGACACACAAGGCCAGTTCCCTGTAGGTTTTATTCAATTGTAATGAGCAGCGTATTTGACTCGGCAGTCTAAACTAAATATTAGCTACTCAGTTTGTTGATTTTTCTGGCTGCCTGAGGTGAAGATTTGGATAGACTTTTCTCTACAGCCACGTGTACTGTGATTCCAATGCTATATGAATGCGTTTCAAATAATTGAAGAACAGCTCTTACCAGTATAAGCTGCGCCGGCAGCCAGAGCAATTCTTTGGCTAGATCTAGATGGGCAATACATGCCTGCACCTGTGTTGTTAGAGCAGTCAGCCCATTAATGCACCCACCGGGTCTGCACTGAAAATGCACGGTGTCTGAGTCCGGTCACCTACCTGTTAACCAGTCCCCTAGCACAGGGTTTCTCGAATCCAGTCCTCAAGGCACCCCAACAGGTCATGTTTTTAGGATTTCCATTATTTCACAGGTGATTTGATCAGTTTCACTGCCTTAGTAATTACCACAGCCGTTTCATCTGAGGGAAATCCTGAAAACATGACCTGTTGGGGCGCCTTGAGGACTGGAGTTGAGAAACACTACCCTAGCAACATTCAGCATGAGTAAATACAGACCAGAGCCCAATGTATATTGAGAGTCCAGCCCAGGTCCCCTCCCATCAAGCACAGAGCCCTGTGTATACAGAGAGATCAGATCTGTGCCCTATTACCGTATATGTAAAAATAATTAAATCGAAGACAGTTTAATTAAAAGAGCATCACTATGCAGAGAGAGGGGGTGGTGGTTACAGGGTTGTGCTGTAGCTCCCCCATAGACGCACCCATAAATTGGGCTTTAGACTGGTGTGGAGCTGACAGTCAGTAGTAACATAAAAAAGAAAGCCTTTTACTTCATAGTATGGCCATGGATCAGAATGGGACCAAACATCCCATACACTTGGTCTCCTGCAGGATTCCACAAGGATTTAAAAATGACACCTATACTTCCTTCGGACACCAATGCTACCTTGTTGGAATAGGATAAGGTTCTCCATCTTGTGTATGTAACTAAAAAATATACTTTCACAAGCCTTGAAAATCCAAACAGAACACGATGAAAAAATGAACAAGACTAGGTTCAGAGAGAAGAAAGGAGGTGCCTCTTAGTGTAGACTATTAAAACATTTATTTTGCAGAAGATAAAAAGTGTGTATATCAGCAAAGCAGGGGATGGTGTCAGTAGAGCAGAGATTGGTGTCAGTAGGACAGCAGATGGTGTCAGCAATTTTTTTATTCTTCAATTTTTTTTTATATTTTTTGTTATTAATTTTTTTTTTTTTACAATATTATTTTTTTGTTATTTTTTACAATTTATTAGGAGTCCCGTTGTTGGGCTTTGGTGGAATATCATGGGTCTAAACAGACCCCTGATGTCTCATTTTTGACACAGAGAAAGGGACAGGGGAAAGAGATTCCCTAGTCCCTTTCTCTGCAGCGTCAGCTGCACTGGACAGTGAACGAATGGGAAGTGCTCTGTGCTAAGCGGCTTCCTGTTCGTTCACAAATTGAACATAGTAAACGTAGTTTACCATGCTTCAGTTAAGAATGACCACAGGAGCAATCGGAACAGATCACTCACTGTGTCCATTCAGAAAAGGAAGGGGTCGGTAAATGAAATATTTACTTCCTCCGCTCTCCATCTTGAAACATCCACCGCAGGAGAGGAGAGGAGAGGAGGGAAGCTGGCAGCACTGCAGGGAGGGGAGACAGGGGGTGCCAGGAAGAAGGGGGCATCGGCAAAGCATGGGGTGATTAGGATGTGCCCCGCCACACCCTGTGCGCATGCCTATAAAGGGGGAGTTAAGCAAACTACATATCTGTGCATTAACACATGTGCATTAGCACACAACGCCATCCATTGTTTTAGGGCAGCCAATTTATTTTTAACGAGCTGCCAACCCATCCCATCACACAGGAAACCACACGGGACCCTTTTTTTAGAAGGTAGTGCACAACAATGCAGTTATGTTGCTTTGGTGCATTGGGGTGTCATTTAAAATGCATGCATGGTATGGTGTGTCCTACGGCAAAGCAAAGGTGCGAAGCCAGCCTTGCAAGACGTTGTTTTTCTTATGCTGTGCAGCCGTATAGCAAAGCTGTGGTCATTTGTCGTGTAAAACATTTACAGTATATGTGTTTAATCTTGTGTTTAGCCGGAGCTGATCTCTGTAAATACACATTAATGGAGTTTCGCTTTTCCCCATTGATTTTGTAGTAACTTTGCTTGTTTGTTGCCAAACATGTCATGTGACATTACCGTATCTGAGAACCCAGGAGCTTTGCCGGGCAATAGTTGGCGTTCTATCAACTGAAGGTTCTCTTTTTTTTTTAAGTGACACGTTGCCCACACACGTTGCCCAGATTGATAGCCTCATGATGAAGCCATGAATATGATTTTATATCTTGCTGTGGTGAGGAAATGAGAATGGGAGAAGAAGGGGAAATAAAAGAATAAGGGAAAAAAAAAGAATTAAAAAGCAGCACGGAGAGAGAAGGGTAATTATCCCTCCCTTCTATCTCAAATACAATTAAGCCGACTCTCCACAAGCCCCCTGGATATTGTGGTTTACTAATTAACAAGTGGATATGCAGAGGCCTTAGTCAAGGCAATTACGGTGAGAGACAGGCCTTAGGATTTCTAATTACACATCAGACTGAGACACATGCTGAATCACAAATTAACAAGGGTCTTTGGCATTAAAGGGAATACCTAACAAGTGATTACTGCCAATAAGTGATTGAAATACAGGTTGGGGGGATGGAGCATGCATGTTCTGGAAAAAGCTTTGTATTACAATTTCAGTTTGGCAAATGATACAAAAGGCTTAAAAGAATATAAATTGGTAGAACAGATTTCATGGGGAAACCAGTGCAAAACTATAAGAATAAAAAAAGAAAAATGAAAGTATGTCTGTGCAAAATATATATCAATCAACAACACAACGGGGTTTATTAACCGCTTAAGGACCGCCCCATGTACATATACTGCCACATAGGGGACCTTTAGCGCAAATTCACGTACCTGTACGTCATTGTTTGTTCAGATTCTGGGGTGCGCGTGGGCACTACGGCAGCCAATTAGCAGGACCCACCGATCGTTTGAAGGAGAGGCAGAACGGCAGTCTGCCTATGTAAACAAGGCAGATCACCGTTCTGCCAGAGAGGAAAATTGAGATCTTGTGTTTCTGCTAAGCAGAAACACAGATTTCTGTTTTCCTCCAGTGTCAGCATTAGTGGCGGCCGGTGGAATTTGGCCAGTTGGTTGGTCAGTCAGTAGCACTTACCCCATCACCGGCAGCTTACCCTGCTCGACGGCGGCGGCCTCCCATTCTCCTGTTCTCCACAGGTCATCACGCCGATGGCGGTGGCGACTTCCCATTTCTCCCTCCTCCTTGGCTGCCAATCGAAAGTCTTCTCTTTTCGGCCAATCGGAAAACGGGTCTTACACCAGCATCTGAATGGCCAGATTGAGGATCAGTGTTTCAACAGCGAATATTCATTCGCTGTTGTAACACACCTGGGTGGGCTCCGTTTGATTTCTCTGCGACCCAAACCCACTCTATTTTGAAGCCTATTTGAGCCTTTGGTTCTAATCAGGTGCTTCAAAAAAAAAACTGGCAGCTGTAATTCATGCTCCCTGAAAGGGGCCGGACGCATGAATAGGGGGTGGCCATGACGGCCATGGATAGAGTCATGCTATGCTATGCATGACTCTATCCATTGCATATAGGGAGTGGCCTGGAGAGAGGGGGCGGTGCCCGGGTGCCCCTAATGGATGGGCCGCCACTGGTCAGCATTCCCCCCCACAGTTAGAAATCACTCCCTAGGAGCACACTTAACCCTTTGATCGCCCCTGATGTTAACCCCTTCCATGCCAGCGCCATTTATACAGTGATAGTGCATTTTTTTTAGCACTGATCACAATGGTGTCACTGGTCCCCAAAAAGGGTCACTTAGTGTCAGATTTGTCCACTGTAATGTCGCAGTCCCACTAAAAATCACTGATCTCCGCCATTACTAGTAAAAACAGTAAAAAAATAAGTCCATAAATCTATCCCATAATTTGTAGATGCAATAACTTATACACAAACCAATCAATATATGCTCATTGGGATTTTTGTTACCAAAAACATGTAGCAGAATACATATTGGCCTAAATTGATGAAGAAATTAGATTTTCGACATTTTGTTATTGGATATGTTTTATATCAGATAATATCAAAATTGTCGCTCTTTTTTTGTTTATAGCGCAAAAAATAAAAACCGCAGAGGTGATCGAATACCATCAAAAGAAAGCTCTATTTGTGTGGGGGGAAAAGGGACATTTTATTTGGGTACAGCGTCGCACGACCGCGCAATTGTCAGTTAAAGCAACGCAGTGCCGTCTCCCAAAAAATAGCCTGATCTGGAAGGGGGTAAAACCTTCCAGAGCTGAAGTGGTTAATAAATTTATAAAATACACAAATCACTCTTGTGTTGGAAGATTTTTAAGATTAATACACATACACTGTGGTATATGGGCTTTCATTTTCCTTCATCATATTTTTTTTATTTGTATTTTTATTCTTATTCTTATCTTATTTTGCAGTTTGTAAATGTGTGTATCTCACAATTTGAGCTGCTGCTTATTTTATATATTTTTTTCTGTTTTCATTTTTGATTTAGCATGGTATTTGCCATTTATATGGTTAAAAAGTGTTTTCACATAAGATTCACACAACTTTCACAAAGGATTCACAACTTTCAAAATGAATCTAATTAAAATGCATGAATATTGGGTGAAAGTTGTAAGATTTTTTTTTTTTTTTTTAATAAAACCCTATGGGGTTGATTTACTAAAACTAGAGAGTGCAAAATCTGGTGTAGCTGTGCATGGTAGCCAATTATTTTTTTCAGCTTGTTCAATTAAGCTTTGACAAAAAAAAAGAAAAAAAAGAAAAAGGAAGCTGATTGGTTTCTATACAGAGCTGCACCAGATTTTGCACTCTTCAGTTCTAGTAAATCAACACCAGTGTGTTTGTTTTATGAAAACTAGATAAATGATGAACCCATTTAATATCAGCCAACTAGATGTTAGCTTTTCATTTAAAGTGGACCTGGACTCAAGATGTAAACGTTTGCTATCTTATATGTGCTTTAGCAGTACCGTAAAAGATTAAGTTAGCCTGGTTCACACTGGTCCGACAAACGCTCCGACATTAGGAGCTCATGTCGCATGACGTGTGAAAATCAATGTTTCCCTATGGGAGCCATCTTAACTGGTCCGACACATGTCGGTCCGACTTTGAAAATGCTCCCTGTACTACTTCGGTCCGACTTTGATCCGACTTCAGCCCATTGAATATCATTGAAGTCGGATCAAAGTAGGATCCTTGTCCTAACCATACGACATTTGACATCCGACATGGTGATTACAGCAGCAGTAAAAGGAATTTATCTCACCCTGGGATTGTTTTGATTGGTCAAAGGACAAGTCAGACTAGCCCAATGTCGGATCAAAGTAGTATCCTGTTCATGAATGTCGGATGGATGTCGGACCGATGTAGGATCAATGTAGGACTGATGTCGCAGAGCAAAGTAGGATGAAAGTCGGATGAATGTCGTGTCGTATCAGTGTGAACCCAGCCTTACAGTTTTTCTCCAGAGTTTGCCTTTAGGTCCTCTTTAAAAATAGGCACTTCATGTGTCTAGGCACTCCTGTCCTGTGCCTATAGTCTCATAGTGTGAGATCAAGACTCTGTCCCTCTGGCTGCTAGTCTCAGGAGATTTGGTGTGAGATTTTTTCAAAGTGATACTAAAAGATATAATTTTTTAGTTTAAAATAAAAAAAGATGTCATTCTTAAGCCCCGTTCGGTCGGATTTTTGGCCAACAAACTTCATTTTGAGCAAGTTGGACCAACAATCCGACCGTGTGTATGCTCCATCGGACAAACTTTTTTTGCTTTTTTCTTGTTTTCATCGGACAAAAGTTGGGTCTGCAAACAAAAGTCTGATGGAGCAAAGTCCGACCGTGTGTACTGTAAACCATCGGACTTTTGTCCGATGGACAAAACAACTAATGTTAAAATCAACCAACAATAGCAGAAGTTGACCAAAGGGTGGCGGTAAAGAGCAGAAAAGAGCAGAAAAAACACGTGATGTTGCAAAAAGTTTTGAGAAAGTTTGCAGAAAAGTCAGAGCGTGTGTATGCTATGGGTGTTCCCGACCAACTCCGTTCGGACAAAAAAACCACGGAAAAATCAGATGGAAGTCTGACCGTGTGTACAGAAAACCATCGGACTTTTGTCCGATGGACAAAACAACTAATGTTAAAATCAACCAACAATAGCAGAAGTTGACCAAAGGGTGGCGGTAAAGAGCAGAAAAGAGCAGAAAAACCACGTGATGTTGCAAAATGTTTTGGGAAAGTTTGCAGAAAAGTCAGAGTGTGATGGAAGTTCTGATGGAAGTCCGACCGTGTGTACGGGGCTTTACCTTCTTTTTTGTGCAATATTGCACAAAAAGGCCCCTTACCTTCTCTTCTGGTGGTCTCCTGCCAGCACACAGCAACTCTCTTAAGCCGGGCTGTGTGCATTCATAGACACATACAGCACTGGAAAGCCACGCCTCCTCACAGGACTTTGACTGACAGCAGCAGGAGCCTATGGTTCTGCTGGCCTCAGTTTCTCCTGAGAAAGCAGGAAGTGAGAGGAACGGTGCTGGAGTGGTGAAAAGAGCCAAGTAAGTGTTATGGGATGGGGGAGGCGGGTAGGACAGGTACTGGGGATTTTTTTACCTTAATGCAGAAGATGAATTCAAGTGATAATAAATTCTTGCGTTTTTATTTTTCTTATTTAAAAATAACAAACACATTATAGTTACTTGCTCTGTGAAGTGGTTTTGCACAGAGCAGCCCAGATTCTCCTCTTTTTGGGCCCTTCGCCGGCGCTCCTGACCCCACCCTTCTGCCAAGTGCCCCCACAGCAAGCAGCTCGCTATGGGGGCACCCAAGTCAAGCTGCTGCTCTGTGTGTCCATTCAGACACAGAGCTGCGGCTCGCCCCCGCCCCCTCTCTCTCCTCATTGGCTTTCTGACTTTGATTGACAGCAGTGGGAGCCAATGGCGCCCGCTGTTTGTCTCAGCCAATCAGGAGGGAGAGTCCCGGACAGCCGAATCTCTTGTGCAACATCGCTGGATCCAGATAGGGCTCCGGTAAGTATTAGGGGGGCTCTGGGGGGGGGGGGGCTGCTGCACACAGAAGGTTTTTTATCTTAATGCATAGAATGCATTAAACCACTTTAGACTTTAGAACCATTTCAATATTACTCCCATAATGCTGTTATGCTTGCTGCACAGGATACTGTACCTGGGCAGTTGCAGCAAGCATTTCTCTGCTTTATCCTTTCTGTGGCTCTCTGTTTCCTCCACCTCTACTGCTGCTTTATGAATATTTCCCCACCAGTCATGAAGCAAGTCTGTAATTTAGCTTTAATCATCAGCATGAATGCTTAGGGAGCTCTGAAATCCACAGTGTTCTAACATGTGCATTCTGACTTGTGGTAAAGTCAAGTTGGGGCACACCCCTTCCTATGCCTCCCTATTGGTCAATGGGACCACCCACGACAGTAATAGACCATCACTAAGTCCCAGGGTGGACCAATGTTTTTATATTCCAGGAATCAGAATCTTCATATTTTCATATTTATGTGCCCCAAGGTTTTGGTTGTGAAGCTGTTTAACCACTTCCGCTCCGGCAGGTGTACCCCCCTTCATGACCAGGCCATTTTTTGCGATACAGCACTGCGTTACTATAACTGGCAATTGCCTGGTCATCCAACGCTGTGTCCTTTTTTTCCCCACAAATTGCTTTCTTTTGGTGGTATTTGATCACCTCTGCAGTTTTTATTTTTTGCGCTATAAACAAACAAAAAAATATATATATATATATTTGTTTACTTTCTGCTATAAAACATACCCAATTAAAAAATGTAAAAAATTTAATTTCTTCAAAAATTCAGGTTAATATGTATTCTGCTACATATTTTTGTAAACATAATTCCAATAAGCGTATATTGGTTGGTTTCCGCAAAAGTTATAGCGCCTACAAACTATGGGATAGATTTATGGAATTTTTATTTTTCTATTTTTTTTTTACTAGTAATGGCGGCGATCAGTAATTTTCATCAGGACTGCGACAATGTGGAGGACAGATCAGACACTAAGTGACACTTTTTGGGGACCAGTGACACCAATACAGTGATCAGTGCTAACAAAAATGCAGTCACTGTGCTAATGACACTGGCAGGGAAGGGGTTAACAACAAGGGCGATCAAAGGGTTAAGCATGTTCCCTTGGAGTGTTTTCTAACTGTGTGGGGGGTGCACTTACTGTGGGAAGGCAGAGATCCGCGTTCCTGTTTAGCAGAAACACAGGATCTCTGTCTTCCCTTCTCAAAGAACAGCGATCTGCCTTGTTTACATAGGCAGACCACCATTCTGCTGATTTCCGGAATGATCGGCGGGTCCCGATGTCCGCTGGATCCGTTGATTGGCTCCCGCTGTGTCCAATCACAGTGGGAGCGGGTCGCTGGCAGCGTGGGCGCGTGCCCCAGACCCGGAAGTGTCAAATCATGTATTAGGTACGTGATCTGGCCCTGCCGCAGTATAGCTACGTGGGGCGGTCGCTAAGCGGTTAAATGTTCAGACAGGCTCCACTAAGGGCCTGCACTTTATTTATCTAATCAGATTTACAGGTTTACATTAGAATCTCCTTGCTGCCAGGAATTTCGTGTTCTATGAATATCTACAATAATCTTTGAATCTGTTGCTCAGATGTTTGAAATATCAGTATAGGTTTTCTCAGTCCTGCCTACTGTACTCACCATACTATGGGGGAGATTTACTAAAGGCAAGTTTTCTTTGCAAGGTAATTTTTTCTTAGCGAATGTGGTAAAAAAAAAAAAAAATGCAAAGAATACCCACTGAAGTGCACCTAAAAAAAAAAATATTTTTTTTCTTGCACATGATTAGCTGACGGAGGTCAGCAGATCTTTGCCTCATTGACTGAGAAAAAAATCTCTTGCAAAATGAACAGCCCCTTTGCCATTAGTAAACCAACCCCTGTGTCTCAAAGGGCAATAGAAAGAAAGTTGCACAGTACAGAGTCATGTAACTGGAAGAAGCAGACCCACCTAGAAGTACATGATATTGTATGGTACTGCTACACTGGAATACATAAACCAAAGAAAAAGGATAATTAACCCCTTGCCACCCAGGCCAATTCTGACACTTCTCTCCTACATGTAAAAATCTAAATTTTTTTGCTAGAAAATTATTCAGAACCCCCAAACATTATATACCGTATATACTCGAGTATAAGCTGACCCGAATATAAGCCGAGGCACCTAATTTTACCACAAAAAAATGGGAAAACTTATTGACTCGAGTATAAGCCTAGGGTGTCCATCTGCATGCCGCACTGTGCCTCACTTTGCCTCACTGTGCCCATGACTAGACTGAAGTTTAACATGGGAGTCTATGGAAGGGGTGCCCGGGTTTGAAAAATCGGTGCTCCACGGCTGTAGGTCCCCCAGACAACAAACTTCGCACACTTGTAGAGGAGAAATGGGGCTACATGTGTGCCAAGTTCCAGGTCCAAAGAACCCACGATCGGCCGGTACCGGGTCCCCAAAGTCACCAGAGAAATAACCGTTTAACATGCGAGTCTATGGAAGGGGTGCCCGGGTTCGAAAAATCAGTGCTCCCCGGCCGTAGGTCCCCCGGACAACAAACTTTGCACACTTGTAGAGGAAGAGTGGGGCTACATATGTGCCAGCCGGTACCGGGTCCCCAAAGTCCGGGAGATCAGACGCAAAAAGGTGACTCGAGTATAAGCCGAGGGGGCATTTTCAGCACAAAAAAATATGCTGAAAAACTTGGCTTATACTCGAGTATATACAGTATGTTTTTTTTTTTTTGCAGAGACCCTAGGGAATAAAATAGTGGTCATTGCAACTTTTTGTCTCGCACGGTTTGTGCAGCAATTTTTCAAATGCTATTGCATAATGTAAACGATGATGTTAGGCTGAGTAGATACCTAACATGTCATGCTTTAAAATTGCGCACACTCGTGGAATGGCGCCAAACTTCGGGATGTAAACATCCTTTGTAATAGGTGTAGGGCATGGCAGGTCCTCTTTCCGGCGAGATCTGGGGTCTATAAGTCCCCACATCTCGCCTCTAGGCTGGGAAGCCTAAAATAAATAAAAAAAAATTTAAAACGATCCCGGCTTCCCAGCCAAGGCAACAGAATGTTTTCAAATGCAGTTATGACATCATGCCTGGGCCTCCGAAGGTCATAGAGACTGCCGGGGGCCATCTGGCCCATGGTATTCTCTTTGGTGAACTTCCAGCGCCAGCAGATTCCACACAAACAAAGTTTCAATGCAGCTTTATACATCAATTCCATAGCCACTATTTAAACTCAGGTTAGTTCCTGACCTACAGTTGATTCGGTTATAGAAGTCAATAAACTTGCTGCATATGAAAAAATGACATGACAACGAGGAGTTACTGTACATGAAAGCACACTTTATTATAGGCTAGAATGTTGGACGCTGCCTCTGAGGATTATATTAGCATTATGACAAGGGTCTCCAAACTTTCTAAACAAAGGGCCAGTAGCAGTAGAAAAGTCCCGATGTCAGTGGGAAAAAATAATGCCCCATTTTTTGTTTCAGTGTGAGTAATTGCTCTCCATTATTGGTGTCAGTAGGAGGAATTGTGCCCCATCATTGATGGCACTGTGCCTCATCGTTGATGTCATTGTGCCCCATCGTTGATGTTTTGAGCACCATTGTAGGGGTCATTAAGAGGAATTGTGCCAATTAATTGGTATCAGTGGGAGGAAATGTGTGCCCCATCATTGATATCATTTGGCCCCATCATTGGTGTCATGGAGAGGTATTGTGCCCCATCGTTGATGTCATTGTGCCCCATAGTTGGTGTCATTGAGAGGAATTGTGCTCCATCATTGGTATCAGTGGGAGGAAATGTGCCCCCTTCTTTGGTGTCAGTGGGGGGATTTTGCCCCATGGTATTAGTGGAGAAAATAGTGCCAGGGGTCGGATATAAGCAAGCAAAGGGCCGCATCTGGCCCCTGGGTCGCAGTTTGGAGACCACTGGTCTATGCCATTATGCATGAGATGTCAAGCAACCAGAGCTCTGACTTGTGGTTAAGACTACACCCCCCCCTCCCCCTACACACAGCATACAGGAACAGAAATTAGGCTGTCAGAAGTGACTCATGCTAATAGCAGAGAAACGAAACAGCAGATAAGAGTGACTTAAAGAAGAGTTCCGCCCCCCACAAAAAAATGATAAAGTCAGCAGCTACAAATACTGTAGCTGCTGACTTTTAATATTATGGCACTTACCTGTCCAGGGTTCCCACAATGTCGGCACCCCAGATGATTTTTGGATCAGCGCTTGGGTGCTGCCATTTATGGTAAGGGAAACCATCGGTGAAGCCATTTGGCTTCACAGTCGGTTCCCTACTGCGCATGCACAAAGCACGCTGCGCTTTCTAACTGACCTGGTGGCGGAGGAAGGAGGAGGGGGGCCAAACTTCCAAGGGATGGTGCTGCGGGGTAGTCTCCCGGAAGTAGGGAAGGGTACCTATTAAAACAGGTACCTGTTCCCCCCCTGAAAGATGCCAAATGTGGCACCGGAGGGGGGGAGGAAGCAGATAAGTGGAGGTTTCACTTTTGGGTGGAACTCCACTTTAAGTGAGCTCTTAATTGAAACAAGTGCACACTATAGAGGGATATGCTTTGTTCATATTTCATGTCTGAGCTTTACAACGACTTTAAAGACTTTGAAAATACATAGACCATAAAATGATTGTTGGTGCTGGACACTGCGGTCGTCATGTTTGGTTAATGTAAACCATTAACCAAACATGACAAAGGCATGATTCATAGACTATAATTCATCATAAAAACATTACTATTTGTAGAACGTGTCTTATTATATGATCTGGTAAGTATACATGAACATCAGAAAGCTCAAATATAAAGAGTCCATACTAGAGAATATGGCCCTTTTCTCTTCTTTAGCCCATTTTATAAGATAAAACCATGGGGTATTCCAGCATTACCATTTTGTGAATGATCATATTTTGATACAGTATATGTGATTATTTCTATATGCTTTATTTCCATACATCTTATACTACACCAAATCAGTATATTTGCCACTGTAAAAAAAGATCCTCATTTATTTCTTATATAACGTTTAATAGACAAATTAGTCCTACAAAGCATTGCTTCAGGAGATTTTCGCACAAACAAAGTTTCAATGCAGCTTTATACATCAATTCCATAGCCACTATTTAAACTCAGGTTAGTTCCTGACCTACAGTTGATTCGGTTATAGAAGTCAATAAACTTGCTGCATATGAAAAAATGACATGACAACGAGGAGTTACTGTACATGAAAGCACACTTTATTATAGGCTAGAATGTTGGACGCTGCCTCTGAGGATTATATTAGCATTATGACAAGGGTCTCCAAACTTTCTAAACAAAGGGCCAGTAGCAGTAGAAAAGTCCCGATGTCAGTGGGAAAAAATAATGCCCCATTTTTTGTTTCAGTGTGAGTAATTGCTCTCCATTATTGGTGTCAGTAGGAGGAATTGTGCCCCATCATTGATGGCACTGTGCCTCATCGTTGATGTCATTGTGCCCCATCGTTGATGTTTTGAGCACCATTGTAGGGGTCATTAAGAGGAATTGTGCCAATTCATTGGTATCAGTGGGAGGAAATGTGTGCCCCATCATTGATATCATTTGGCCCCATCATTGGTGTCATGGAGAGGTATTGTGCCCCATCGTTGATGTCATTGTGCCCCATAGTTGGTGTCATTGAGAGGAATTGTGCTCCATCATTGGTATCAGTGGGAGGAAATGTGCCCCCTTCTTTGGTGTCAGTGGGGGGATTTTGCCCCATGGTATTAGTGGAGAAAATAGTGCCAGGGGTCGGATATAAGCAAGCAAAGGGCCGCATCTGGCCCCTGGGTCGCAGTTTGGAGACCACTGGTCTATGCCATTATGCATGAGATGTCAAGCAACCAGAGCTCTGACTTGTGGTTAAGACTACACCCCCCCTCCCCCTACACACAGCATACAGGAACAGAAATTAGGCTGTCAGAAGTGACTCATGCTAATAGCAGAGAAACGAAACAGCAGATAAGAGTGACTTAAAGAAGAGTTCCGCCCCCCACAAAAAAATGATAAAGTCAGCAGCTACAAATACTGTAGCTGCTGACTTTTAATATTATGGCACTTACCTGTCCAGGGTTCCCACAATGTCGGCACCCCAGATGATTTTTGGATCAGCGCTTGGGTGCTGCCATTTATGGTAAGGGAAACCATCGGTGAAGCCATTTGGCTTCACAGTCGGTTCCCTACTGCGCATGCACAAAGCACGCTGCGCTTTCTAACTGACCTGGTGGCGGAGGAAGGAGGAGGGGGGCCAAACTTCCAAGGGATGGTGCTGCGGGGTAGTCTCCCGGAAGTAGGGAAGGGTACCTATTAAAACAGGTACCTGTTCCCCCCCTGAAAGATGCCAAATGTGGCACCGGAGGGGGGGAGGAAGCAGATAAGTGGAGGTTTCACTTTTGGGTGGAACTCCACTTTAAGTGAGCTCTTAATTGAAACAAGTGCACACTATAGAGGGATATGCTTTGTTCATATTTCATGTCTGAGCTTTACAACGACTTTAAAGACTTTGAAAATACATAGACCATAAAATGATTGTTGGTGCTGGACACTGCGGTCGTCATGTTTGGTTAATGTAAACCATTAACCAAACATGACAAAGGCATGATTCATAGACTATAATTCATCATAAAAACATTACTATTTGTAGAACGTGTCTTATTATATGATCTGGTAAGTATACATGAACATCAGAAAGCTCAAATATAAAGAGTCCATACTAGAGAATATGGCCCTTTTCTCTTCTTTAGCCCATTTTATAAGATAAAACCATGGGGTATTCCAGCATTACCATTTTGTGAATGATCATATTTTGATACAGTATATGTGATTATTTCTATATGCTTTATTTCCATACATCTTATACTACACCAAATCAGTATATTTGCCACTGTAAAAAAAGATCCTCATTTATTTCTTATATAACGTTTAATAGACAAATTAGTCCTACAAAGCATTGCTTCAGGAGATTTTCGCACAAAACCAAATTCCTGTTTCCGAATCCCCTGATAAAAGCATCTGTCCCCCATCTCATGAGGAAGTTCCATGGCAATGACTTCATTCAATGAACCTGAACAGTGTTGAAATTCAAGCTCAGGTTTAACGCAAATTCAACCTGAATTTCCGGAGAGTGAATTCTATCAAATTCTTGGATATTGAATTTTGAATTGCATTGTAGTCAAAACAGGACCACTTTTGATGGTCTCTTTTGGTCCTTTGGAGGGCCATTGTTGTCACCCAAATGTCTTAGGCTGTGGGGTTGATTTACTAAAACTGGAGAGTGCAAAATCTCGTGCAGCTCTGCATAGAAACCAATCAGCTTCCAGGTTTTTTTTTTTTTTTCAAAGCATAATTGAACAAGCCAAAGTTAGAAGCTGATTGGCTACCACAGCTGCACCAGATTGTGCTCCAGTTTTAGTAAATCAACCCCCTAGTGTGATGTTTTAGAACTACGACTTTCAAAAACAGCATCAACTACAGCACACTTTGACTGCAAAATAATATATATTTTTTTACAATTACCTATGCTTAAAGAACTCCAGTATACATTCCAGCAGTAATTATTAGTCAAAAAAGTTTTTTTTTCTGGTTATTTTAGCAGCAACACATGTGTTTTCATCAAATAGTACTAGGCATGCTTTGACTAGCAGAAGCCCAGAAATACTATTTTTTTTTAGCTGCATATAAAAATTGCATAAAAAATATGTTACATTTTCCATTTGTAGTGAGCAACTGCTAGGCTGTGAATAGCCTAAGTAATTTATTTTTATTTTTTGGTGCCCCGTGTGAGGATCTAGCCTAAGTAATTTGATATTTATGGGGTTAATTTACTAAAGACAAATAGACTGTTCACTTTACAAGGGAAGTTGCACTTTGCTAGGGAATTTTCCCCAGAGCTTAGTGAATGAGCTGAAGCTCTGTTGACTTCCACCATTCACTTATGTGCAAGTAAAAATGCTGTTTTTTATTTATTTATTTTCCTTACACGTGATTAGGTGTTCTATGCAAAGTGAAATTTCACCTCATTCACTAAGCTCTGGGAAATTCTCATGCAAAGTGCAACTTTCTCTTACAAAGTGAACAGCCTATTTGCCTTTAGTGAATCAACTTCAATTTTTCCATTTACAATACCCACAGCTGAATAAAGTAAGAGGAGAGACACACTGCTCCGCTATGGCTAACTTACATGAAGCTGTCTCAGTCTCAATTATGTTGAGGCAGTGAAAAAGTGAGCAGGCACTTTTTAGAGAAAGTCTAGTATGCCTTACAAAATACACTGTATATGTCATGAAAACACTTAGTATTGAAAGTTTCTTTGAAAAATATATATAAATGATCATCTTTCAAGGGGGATTATTGAAATAGATGCATTGAAAAAATACGCCAAATGCATTAAAGTGTTACTAAACCCCCAACAGTAAAATCAGTCTGTATATGCAGTAAAGTATGCTGGGTATACTCACTGTGGAACCTAAGGGGTTAATCCTCGGCAGTGTGTATATAGGCTGTGTGATCCTTGTCTTCCCTGATCCTCCTCTTCCTTAACCACTTCAGCCCCGGAAGAATTTACCCCCTTCCTGACCAGAGCACTTTTTGCGATTCGGCACTGCGTTGCTTTAACTGACAATTGCACAGTCTTGCGATGTGGCACCCAAACAAAATTTACGTCCTTTTTTTCCCGCAAATAGAGCTTTCTTTTGGTGGTATTTGACCACCTCTGCGGTTTTTATTTTTTGCGCTATAAACAAAAATAGAGCGACAATTTTGAAAAAAAAGCAATATGTTTTACTTTTTGCTATAATAAATATCCCTCAAAAAATATATAAAAAAACAAATTTCTTTCTCAGTTTAGGCCGATACGTATTCTACATATATTTGGTAAAAAAAAATTGGAATAACCGTATATTGATTGGTTTGCGCAAAAGATATAGCGTAGACAAAATAGAAATAGGGGATAGTTTTATGACATTTTTATAAAAAATTTTTTTTATTAGTAATGGCAGCAATGAGCGATTTTTATTGTGGCTGCGACATTATGGCGAACACATTGAACACTTTTGACACTATTTTGGGACCATTGTCATTTATACAGCGATCGGTGCTATAAAAATGCACTGATTACTGTGTAAATGACACTGGCAGGGAAGGGGTTAAACACTAGGTGTCGATGAAGGGGTTAAGTGTGCCCTAGGGAGTGATTCTAATTGTGGGGGGCTGGGTTACAAGTGAGACAACAGTGATCACTGCTCCCCATGACAGGGAGCAGTAAATCACTGTCCTGTCACTAGGCAGAACAGGGAAATGCCTTGTTTACATCTCACTGTTCTGCAGCTCCGTGACACGATCGGGTCCCGCGGGCACGTTCATGAAGCACGCGGCAGGTGCGCAAGCGCGCCGTCAGCGGCACGCACGCACCCGCATGGCGGCAAATTCAAAGCGACGTACAGGTATATTGCTTTGCACAGCCGTGCCGTCCTGCCGATGTATATCGGCGTTAGCCGGTCGGCATGTGGTTAACTGAATACAACCCATCTACTGGTAGAACAGAGCATTAGGAGTCAGGCTGCACATGCTCAGTTTGGTGTCTATTGCTAGAGAGTTTTTTTTTTCTTGGGAGAATGCATGTGATCAGCACAGGGCCAATCAGCACTGTCCAGACAGAGGGCCAGGGGAAAATGAAAACTCCTCCTACAGGCTTTTACCCAGTGCTCTGCAGGACACCGATAAAAGTCACAAGACTGCTATATACTGCTGATGAGAAAAGGTATTTAGCAGTTCATATTTACTAAATTAATTGCATTTCCATGTTCTGTGTACTGTGGGAGACCAGATATAGTGAATGCAGGCTCCTGGGTTTAGTAACACTTTAATGTTTGATTTAAAAATAACTGTCAGTTATACTCACAAAGACAGTAAGGCCCCTTTCACACTGAGGCGGGCAGGTGCACTGACGGTATAGCGGCGATATTTTTAGCGCCGCTATACCGTAGTTTTTACCGCGATATTTGGCCGTGCGGTTTTAACCCCCGCTAGTGGCCGAAAAAGGGTTAATACCGCCCGCAAACCACTGCTACAGCAGCGGTTTGCTGGCGGTATAGCCACGGTGTCCCATTGATTTCAATGGGAAGGAGCGGTAGAGGAGCGGTATACACACCGTTCCTTCACCGCTCCAAAGATGCGGCTTGCAGGAGATTTTTTTCCTCTCGCCAGCGCATCGCCTCAGTGTAAAAGCCCTCGGGCTTTCACATTGAGAATGCTGGGGCAGGATTATTTCAGGCGTTATTTATGCGCTATTTTTTGCGCTAAAACGCCTAAAATACGCCTTAGTGTGAAAGGAGCCTTAAGAAATGCAGATAGAAAATAAAAAATGTATTTAAGTAAAATAAAACATTCTCCCAACTAATATTTTTTTTTTAAAGGGTGATTCCAGGGAAATTTAATAGATGGGTGCCAAAAAATAAGACATTTTATTGAAGATAATATTTTTTTTATTTACATAGCATTTGTAACAGAATAGTTTTTTCTGGCAGTTATTGATAAATCCTGTACACAGCCCAGAAGTCTAGGTTATCATTTATGTGTACTGATATTGTGGTTTGCTGTACATGCTGTGATAAAGCTGGGTCACACTGTACACATGCCGAGCTGGGCAGAGTAACAGTAGCCTGTCGGCTGATCTCCAGCTGTTTGATTGGCTGAGGGAAGATCTGTTCCTATTTTATTGATTCAGCCGCACAAAACCGCTGCTGTGCCTAAGCAGCCTAAAGACTGATAAAACATTTTTTTTTTCAATATATGATAACGTGGACTGCCTACTCAAATAACAACTATTCAAATAATAAATGGTATTACTCAGAACTGAGAAATAACATACCATGGTTTATTAATTAAACATGGCCAAAATACCTAATTTATATGATTTAAGATTTTTTTAAAATAGCACTGACATTCTGTGGTGCCTTGCGGGATACTTTTTGAACAATTTTCACTGCAGTGGACATTACAATTTAGTATTTTGATTTGAGGGCACACTATAATGCTTCATTCAACCAACTGCCAGTCAACCAACTGGTTTGTATTATGTAGAGTGATTTTTCCAAGTAACCTCGATTCTGATACTTATAGCTACCAGAATCTTCTACTTTAGCTTATTCGTTAAAATTCTAAATACAAACTACAATATATAATATATTACGAAAAGTATTGGGACGCCTGCCTATACACGCACATGAACTTTAATGGCATCCCAGTCTTAGGCCCCTTTCACACTGGGGCGGTGGGATGCGTCGGTGGTAAAGCGCCGCTATTTTTAGCGCCACTTTACCGTCAATTTCGCTGCGCTATTTGTCCACTAGCGGGGTGCTTTTACTCCCCGCTAGCGGCTGAGAAAGGGTTAAAACCACGCAAAGCGCTGCTGCAGCAGCGCTATGCCGGCGGTATAGCTGCGCTGCCCATTGATTTGAATGGGCAGGAGCGATGGAGGAGCGGTATACACACCGCTCCTTAACCGCTCCAAAGATGCTGCTAGCAGGATTTTTTTACCGTCCTGCTAGCGCACCGCTCCAGTGTGAAAGCCCTCGGGCTTTCACACTGGAGAGACAGCAGTGGCTCTTTCAGGGCGCTTTGCAGGCGCTATTTTTAGCGTTATAGCCCCTGCAAAGCGCCTCAGTGTGAAAGTGGTCTTAGTCCATAAGGTTCAATATTGAGTTGGCCCAATCTTTGCAGCTATAACAGCTTCACCTCTTCTGGGAAAACTGTCCACAAGGTTTAGGGTGTGTCTATGGGAATGTTTGACCATTCTTCCAGAAGCGAATTTGTGAGGTCAGGCACTGATGTTGGACCAGAAGGCCTGGCTCACAGTCTCCGCACTAAATAATAAACATGTTATACTTAACTGCCCTGTACAGTGGATTTGCACAGAGCAGCCCTGATCCTCCTCTTCTCAGGTGCCTCTTCTGCGCTCCTGGCCCCTCCTTCCTGTTGAGTGTCCCCCACAGCAAGCAGCTTGCTATGGGGGCACCCAAGCTCGAGTCACAGCTCCCTGTGTTCATTCAGACATGGAGCTGTGGCTTGGCCCCGCCCCATCTCTCTCCTGATTGGCTACCCGACTTTGATTGACAGCAGCGGGAGCCAGTGGCATCACTGCTGTGTCTCAGCCATTCAGGAGGGAGAGTCCCGGATGGCCGAGACACTTGTGGACATCGCTGGACATAGATGGGGCTCAGGTAAGTATTAGGGGGGCCGAGGGGGGCTGCTGCACACAGAAGGCTTTCTATCTCAATGCATAGAATGCATTAAGATAAAAAACTTCTGACTTTACAACCCCTTTAAACAAAAATGCAGTTCCTATTGCAGGGCATGCCTAAAGTTATAAATGTATCTTAGTGTAGGCGTCTGAGAAAATCAGTGAGCCAATCACACAAGCATGAAATTATATTTCTGGGGGCTTTCTGTATACCAGCTGTATACAGAACGCCTCCAAGTTGCCATATTGCATTGAATTTTTTGACAGTTTTTAAAAATTACCATGGCTTCAGATTCAAATGGAAAGGTGATTTCTAAGAGCAGTAATTTACAAAATGACTTGCGTGGCAATTTTATATGCTATATAGATTTTATTTTAATTTTTTTTTAACAAAAGTGGAATTCCTCTTTATTGTGAACCTTCCCCGAAGAACAATATAGTCTGCGATAGCTGACTTCCTTCCCAAACACTGAAGGGAATATTTATAAAGCAGTGAATCTGACATTCACCGAACATTCACTGCAGGTGAATCCTCCTGATCCATGTGTTTTGAATGACAGGGATTGAGTTACAACCAGTGAGTGCTGGTTCACACTGGGGCGACAAACGCTCCGACATTAGGAGCTCATGTCGCATGACGTGTGAAAATCAATGTTTCCCTATGGGAGCCGTCTTAACTGGTCCGACACATGTCGGTCCGACATTAAAAATTCTCCCTGTACTACTTCTGTCCGACTTTGATCCGACTTCAGCCCATTGACTATCATTGAAGTCGGATCAAAGTCGGATCCTTGTCCTAACCATACGACTTTGGCATCCGACATTGTGATTACAGCAGCAGTAAAAGGAATTTATCTCACCCTGGGATTGTTTTGATTGGTCAAAGGACAAGTCAGACTAGCACAATGTCGGATCAAAGTAGTATCCTGTTCATGAATGTCGGACCAATGTCGGACCAATGTAGGACAGATGTCGCAGAGCAAAGTAGGATGAAAGTCGTGTCGTATAGTGTGAACCCAGCCTAAATGTTTGCTGAAAGTCTCATTATCCTTTATACGTTTCCTATACACGCAACAAACAGACAATTCCACACTATTCCTATTACATTTCATCTCTGGTTTTATTTTAAGAAATGCTTACTAGTTTTCAAAATCAGATGGGTGTAAGAGGTAAAATGTCAATTTTATTGATCTGTTTTCTGAACTGTGTAGAGTCGGATCATGCAAAATTGTGGTTATCTCAGTAGGGAGTGTATTCATCAAACATTTACAAAGGCCATTTTGGAGAATGTACTCATTGATGCCCATGATGATGCCATAAATACAATATTTGTGAGGAAAAGATCATTAGGTTGATATGCATGAACTAACCAGCTTAAAGTGGTAGTAAACTCTTTTTAATAACGTGTATCTACAGGTAAGCCTATAATAAGGCTTACCTGTAGGTACAGTGAATATCCCCTAAACTTGCACTGTTTAGGGGATCTTCACACTGCATGCAGCTGATGACATCACCAGTGCATGTGCTTTGAAGGGATGGCATACCGGTGCAATCCCTTCAGTGCTCCGTGCCGCAGTCCATGACTCCCACGCAGGAGTGACGTCATTGTGGCTCAGCCAATCAGCGGCCTGGAGCACGAAAAGCCCGGAAGGAAGACCGGGTGAAGATGGAAGCCCTGTCAGGTAAGTATTTCATATTGTGCTAGTATTTTATGCATATTAGCGCATTATGCCATTGCCTTGCAGGTTTTTTTTTATTAAAGGTGCAGTTTACTACAGCTTTAACCACTTGAGGACCACCGCACGCCGTTGTACGGCACTGGTGTCCCGCGATCAGGTCACAGAGAGGAAGAATGGGGAGAGGTAAGTGTAAACAAACCTCTCCCCGTGCTTCCTAGTGAGCCTGTCACTGATCGTCTGTTCCCTGTCATAGGGAACGATGATCAGTGACGTCACACGCTAAGCCACGCCCCCACACAGTAAGAAACACAAATCAGGGCACACTTAACCCCTACAGCGCCCCCTCCTAGTTAACCCCTTCACTGCCAGTGTAATTTTTACAGTAACCAGTGCATTTTTATAGCACTGTTCGCTGTAAAAATGACAATGGTCCCACAATAGTGTCAAAAGTGTCCAATGTGTCCGCCATAATGTCGCAGTCACAAAAAAAATCACTGATCGCCGCCATTACTAGTAAAAAAAAAAATTCATAAAAATGCCATAAAAATATCCCCTATTTGTAAACGCTATAACTTTTGCGCAAACCAATCAATAAATGCTTATTGCAATTTTTTTTACCAAAAATATGTAGAAGAATACGTATCGGCCTAAACTGAGGAAAAAAAATGTTTCTTTATATATTTTTGGGGGATATTTATTATAGCAAAAAGTAAAAAATATTGAATTTTTTTCAAAATTGTCGCTCTATTTTTGTTTATAGCGCAAAAAATAAAAACCGCAGAGGTGATCAAATACCATCAAAAGAAAGCTCTATTTGTGGGAAAAAAAGGACGCCAATTTTGTTTGGGAGCCACGTCGCACGACCGCGCAATTGTCAGTTAAAGCGACGCAGTGCCGAATCACAAAAAGTGCCCAGGTCTTTAAGCTGCATAATGGTCCGGGTCTTAAGTGGTTAATGTAAAATAATAAGAGTAATGATATATTTAAATAATCAAAGGGAAATTTGCATGCCATGATGTCCAATAATTAACATTATTTAATTGTAATTTCTATTCCTAATATATCTTCCTATTCCTTCAGTATTGAACTGTATTGCAATTGTACTTTCCCCCTTTTATATTGTAAAGCACTGCATAAACTGTTGGCACTATATAATTCCTGTATAATAATAATAACAAAGCAATGTCATAAAATGGATTCTGCAAGATCTGCAAAGCCTGTAGCCTCCCTGGCCGCATGAATATGTCTGATTTTTGATGCTGAAAACAGTACCATTATTTTGCATCGAAATTTGGCGTTTTATATTGTAGTCCTGTAATTCTTAGTAATAACTCACTTAAATCTGTCCAAACCAGAGTCTAATAGACATCCCGGGTATGATAAAGTTTGAAACACAAAATCATAAATTATAATATAATAACTCTAAATAATTCTAAAAAATAAATTTATAATAATTATAATAAAATACATTTCCCCACTATTCACTATCGCTCAATTCTGCAAGTGTTCTAATTTACTATCGCTGTTTTCTGGCTGGTCTCAAACCACTTTTGACATAAAGGGACACTTTTTGGTTGCTATGGACAATCTCAAGTTTCCAGGCAGAAAGAACAGTATATATAATATAAAACTGCATGCAGAGCACTGGACAAAGCACTAGGGACAAATGGGATATTAAATAATTTCATACAGTAATGTAATCTGTAAGATTACAGTGTACGGTATGTATTATGAATTTTGTCATTTTTGAATTTGCCACCAAGCTCCGCCCCCGTGCGTTGCTTCTTTTGCAGGGAACAGAGCCTGGCATACAGAGGCATCGGGCGGAGGACAGAGCCTGCGGACCCAGCGAGGGGGACATCGCAGGATTCTGGGGACAAGGTAAGTACACTGCACCAGGATCCTGCAATGCAATCCCGAGTGTGGCTTGGGATTACCGCTAATAGTAATGAGATCTCACCCCAAGCCACACTCGGGAAAACCGCCAGGGAGGTTAAGGGAGATGCCACTCTAAATGGAAAGGGGATCCCTATTCAACTCTGATCTATATGCAAAGCAACATGGAAGTTCCCCCTTCTCTTATGCCTCTTTAATAACTCCAGAATCCACAGTTTGATTTCTATGGAGGAAGGCTCAGGGGATGCCTTGTTTCTCAGTAATGAGCTGCAGAATATCAAGTCACAGCGCAACACAGCATTTTGGTTATAACTACATACAGGCAGTCCTCGAGTTACGAACGACTCCTACTTATGAACGGTCTCAAATGCCAGCCACTTGTGCTCCACGCTGGTCCTAGATACCTCCGTGCTCCTCCGAACACATCCCACACTGCAGTACTACATGGCCAGAAGAGCCCCAGATAACATAACAAGCGCCAGGAACATCCCACATCCATGCACAGGCGAAAGTTACACTTACGAATGCAGTGTTCTGACCGGAAGTTACACTTACAAATGCAGTGTGGCGACTTATGAACAACTTTGACTTACGAACAAACCTACAGTCCTTAACCACTTCCCTACCCAGCCATAGTCAAATGACGTCCACAGATGGGATCTCCCATCCTAAGTGGACGTCCTGTGACATCCTGGGCTTTGTAGGGGGATATCTGAATGATGCCTGCAGCTAGAGGCATTATTCAGATATCCTTTTGTTGTGCCGGCGATTCTGTGCACCATAAGAACAATCATAGCAGCGGTTCCGCCGCTTGATCGTTGTTATAGGCGGTGGGAGGGGACATCCCCCCTCCCGCCACCATCCGGTGCTTCTCCGGGCTCTCCCGTGCCATCGGGGACCCGGAGAGAATCGTCCGGCGCCGGTGGTGGGTCACATGACGAGCATAGAGACGACCAGATGGTCACCAGTCATCTCTATGACTGTCGGAGGCCCGGGCGCGATGTGATGACGTCACGCCCTGGTCCTCAGATGTAAAGAAAGCCGCCATTGCGGCTAGTAAACATGATATCAGTGAAATTTTTTTCACGATCTCATGCTTTCCAGCCTGGAGGAGAGATGTGGGCATCTCTCAATAAAGAGGACCTGTCACACACCATTCCTATTACATGGGATGTTTACATTCCTTGTAATAGGAATAAAAGTGATCAAAAAAAAATTAAAATAAGTGTAAAAAAAATAAATAAGTAAATAATAAAAAAAATAAAAATTAAAAATTAAAATTAAAACGCCCCTGTCCCTGGTAGCTCGTGATCAGAAGTGAACGCACACATAAGTCCCGCCCACATATGTAAATGCCGTTCAAACCACATAAGTGAGGTATCGCCGTGTGCGTTAGAGCGCATGCAACAATTCTAGCACTAGACCTCCTCTGTAACTCTAACCTGGTAACCTGTAAAAAAATGTAAAGCGTCGCCTATGGAGATTTTTAAGTACCGAAGTTTGGCGCCATTCCATGAGTGTGCGCAATTTTAAAGCGTGACATGTTAGGTATCTATTTACTCGGCGTAACATCGTCTTTCATATTTTCCCCAAAAATTGGGCTAACTTTATGGTTTTGTTATTTTTTAATTCATGAAAGCATTTTTTTCCAAAAAAAAGGCGTTTGAAAAATTATTGCGCAAATACTGTGAAAGAAAAAAAGTTGCAATGACCGTAATTTTATTCCCTAGGGTGTCTGATAAAAAAACATATATAATGTTTGGTGGTTCTGAGTAATTTTCTAGCAAAAGAATGATGATTTGTACATGTAGGAGAGAAGTGGCAGAATAGGCCCGGTATTGAGGTGGTAAAAAAAGCCCGGGGTTTAAGTGGTTAATGTGTTTGTAACTCGGGGACTGCCTTTATAGTGATGAGATTAACTAAGGGTTATTTATTAATGTAAACCTTTTCTAAAAAAAATCTGAGCTGCTATTACTTACCTCCTCTTAAATTGGAAAGTTGTGATGATAACCCTTCAATAATATGAGATTAATTTACTGAAGGCAAAGAGGCTACTTACTTTGCAAAGGAATTTGAACTTGGAAAGGGAATTTTCCCCAGAGTTTAGTGAATGTTGTGAAATTTCATTTTGCAAAAAAAAATCACTTGCAAGAAAAAAAAAAATGTTTCCACATAATTGGATGATGGAAGTCAGCAAAGCTTCATCTCATTCACTAAGCTCTGGAGAAACTTCCCTTGCAATGTGCAACTTTCAAAGTGAAAAGTCTATTTGTCTTTAGCAAATCAACACTTTTGAGTGCCTAATCTAGAACAAGTATGTAGACAGGATCTACTGACTTTACTCTGACATTTCTCATATTCTTTTGTACTTGGACAATTACAGTTATAGTTATAAAATCTCTCTTTTATTTTTCAGCATTGGCAACCTGCTTGAAACCCTCGGGGCCGATCTGGAACTGCAGGATACAGCATGTATGAAGGCATGTATGAAGGCAGTCCCACAAACAGAGTATCTTCTTGTCACCCTCTGGTAAGTACAATATCTTGGCAGTCTTCTTGACTATGTATGTTGTCAGACAATAAATTGTATGAATAGTCAATCATGTCAATCATGTCAATAATACAATTGTGTGTAGATAAACAGTAAATTGTTTATTACATGACTGGATAAGTGAATATTCACCAAATTTATATTGTAAATATTCACCTTTTCACTATCACATTGCCCTGATTGGACAATGTGTGAGTATGACTTCTACGTTTATCTCTGACATCTGAGCACTGACGGTCTTGAGCTGAAAGTTATTTTTGTATAATTTTATTTATAATTTATTATAATTTTATATAATTTATCATTATTATTATTATTATTGTAAAATATGTAACCAAAGACAGGAATTGTGCAAATGTATTTTTGACTTTTTCATAAAATCAAAATTTGTTAAAAATAGCAAAGGGGAATTTTTATGTCATACAATATACAGCCTTTGACAAATTTGGTGGAATACAGCTCATTGAAAAAATACTTAATTCCTCCTGAAAAGTGATGAAATTACAAGCAACTGTCTCATGTATAGCTGCATGCCTTTGTTACATCGTAGAGCAGGGGTCTTGAATTAAAATTTATGGAGGTCCCATCAGTAATATTTTTCTTCAGCAGAGGTCTGAATCTCATGTTTGTGCTATAACACATTACATCGGTATCTTCTGCCTACCCTTCATATCATAGCCCTCTTCACATCACAATCCCCCCTCCCTTTACCCCTTAACATAACAGTACCCCCTTTACATCAGTTTCCACAGTCCCCCTTTACATCACAGACTCCCTTCACATCACTGTCCTCCTTATGGCAGTCCCACAGTGTCCTCATTTCCCCTTCACATTACAGCTCTCCATTACATTGTAGTCCCCTTTACATGACAGCCACTCTTTACATTGCAGTACCCTTCACATTACAGTGCCCCTTCACATCACAGTTCCCCTTTACATTGCAGTCCCATTCACATCACAGTCCTCCTTTACATAGCAGTGCCCCTTCACATCACAGTGCCCCTTTACATTGCAGTCTCCTTCACATCACAGTGCCCCTTCATATCACAGTGCCCCTTCACATCACAGTTCCCCTTCACATCACAGTGCCCCTTCAGATCGCAGTGCCCATTCACATCACAGTGCCCCTTCACATCACAGTGCCCCTTCATATCACAGTGCCCCTTCACATCACAGTTCCCCTTCACATCACAGTGCCCCTTCACATCACAGTGCCTATTCACATCACAGTGCCCCTTCATATCACAGTGCCCCTTCACATCACAGTTCCCCTTCACATCACAGTGCCCTTTCACATCACAGTGCCCATTCACATCACAGTGCCCCTTCACATCACAGTGCTCATTTACATTGCAGTCCCCCTTTACATTGCAGTGCCACTTCACATCATAGTGCCCTCCATATCACAGTGCCCCATTACATTGTAGCGTCCTTTCACATCACAGTGGTGCCCCTGGACATAATAGTGCCCATTTATATTGAAGTGACTCATCACATCACAGTGCCCCTCACATCACAGTGCCCCTTTATATCACAGTGCCCTGAAAGGAAACTACAACTATCATACAACAAGTTAGTACATTTCTATCTTAAAGATGTACTCCCTATATATTTCTCCTATACTAACAAAAAGGTTATCCCAGATTTGTAACGAGTTAACGGTACCCATCTGTCTAAGGGATTTATTCCTTCCATATACTAACCTGTGCCGCCACCAGAATTTTTTTTTTTTGTAAGGGGCCCAGAGGTCCCCAGAGGCCCAGAGGTCCCCAGGGCCCCGGATGGAAACCTCCCTTTTTTTATAATTTTTTTTCTATAATTTTGTTTTTGTAAGGGGCCCAGAGGTCCCCAGGGCCCTGGCAACCCCCCTTTTTTTTTGTTTTTTTGTTCTTCTGTTTTTTCTGTGTTCGTCAGCACCCAAACCCCCTGCTTCTCAATTCGTGGCACCCCCCGCTTCTGAATTTGCGTCAGCCCCCCCCGCTTTTCAATTTGCGGCGGTAGCACCCCCCCCGGTTGTCCTCGGCTCCAGGGGGCCCATGCCTGAAGCTGTGTAAGGGGCCCCAAAATTCCTGATGGCTGCCCTGGCCGCCACTCTCCATTCCACACTCCCAGACACACACACACAGAGCCCTGTGGGAGCAATGTAGATCCAAGTCAAAACACAGACACAGGATGATACATCACTCATCTTTTATTTCCTGGTTCAGTATCTTAAATACAATATATTATCAGGACATGACCGAGCGATGTTTATAACATTACACCAATAGACAAATGTCCACCATTGCTTGACAAACCCACCTTAATAGAATTGTTATGAACATGTTTGTCACCTTAAGTAACACCTACTAGTAAGTAATACACATCTCTTAAACGTATATATATGAAGAATATTGTACAATCATAAAGTTAATTAACTCTAGACACACTTATCAGTATTTCTGATTTTATTCTGTAAACATATTCTGGGTGTATTGCCAAACTGTCTACAATTATCTTTCTCCCACTCAGTATCATAACATAGAAAATTCCTCTGTGTTGTCACATTTTAAGACTTCAATGGAAGCCTCCTCTGAACAGTCCTACCTCTGGCAGGGAAGAGGCACTTATCAGCATGAGGTGTCCTCTCGCAGTTCTCCCTCCCAGATGCCACTGTCATTCTCACAGCAGGGAAGGGGACAGGGGGTTCTGCAGGTCTGGATAGAGGGTGGGACCTGCCCAACCTATTATGTTAACAAGTGAGTGATTACTCGCTTGTTACTTTGAAAAGACTCCTGCTTTCAGTCCAGATCTTCAGCACCTCCTGGCCCCTTGCTTTAAGGATGACAGCAGTGACTGAGCAGGAACCCCAAGAGAGGACACCCAGCTGATAAGTGGCATGGCCGCAGTCTGGACAGGGCTGTCACTTGGCCCAGAGTCCACCATTTAGTGATCCTTGTCATAGAGTAAAGCAAAGTGTGAAAAGAGTAAAATTTTTGCACATTCTACAATAATATGTTCCAAACAGAGCCTGAAATGATTTGTTGATACGTCTAGAAAAGATTATACATTATTGGATCATGGTGATAGCTCAAACTGTTTTCTGTAGAAGTATCATGCATGTCTTCAGTGTTGTAATTAGTCAGTCTATTGTAGAAATGTTTTTAATAGTGATGAGCCGAACACCCCCGGGTTCGGTTCGCACCAGAACCCGCGAACGGACCGAAAGTTCGTACGAACATTAGAACCCTATTAAATACAATGGATGCGAACGTTCGAATTCTAAAGTGCTAATTATAACAACTATTATGCATGTTATTGTCCTAAAAAGGGTTTGGGAACCCGGGTTCTGCACCAGGGGACATGTATCAATGCAAAAAGAAGTTTTAAAAACGGTCGTTTTTCGGGAGCAGTCATTTTAATGATGCATAAAGTGAAAAAAAAAAGTCAAATATTCCTTTAAATATCGTACCTGGGGGGTGTCTAAAGTATGCCTGTGAAGTGCCACGTGTTTCCCGTGTTTAGAACTGTCCCTGCACAAAATGACACTTCTAAAGGAAAAAAAAGCCATTTAAAACTTCTTGCGGCTTTAATGTAATGTCTGGTCCCGGTAATATGGATGAAAATCTTTAAGAAAAATGGCATAGCTACCCCATGACCCCCCCTCTACCCCAGCCCATTACCAGCCCCTTTGGGTCTTGTATGGATATTAAGGGGAACCCCGCACATAAAATAAAAAAGGCCCTATATACTCTGAACAGCCGTATACAGGCGGTGCATACAAGACAGGGACTGTAGGTTTGTTCTTATGTAGAATGTGTTTGTAATTTTGAACAGGTACATTGTTGAAGTGTAGCTCCAGCCCAAAAATCTATTTTTAAACTTTTTGGGAAACATAGGTAAGGGTTATCACCCCTGTAACATTTGTTTTGCTGTCTGTGCCCCTGTTCAGAACATTTCACCTCACTTTCCGTCCCAATGACAACTGTTTTTGAAATGTGGTGTTTTTCTTGAAACAAGGATTGCTGATAAAGCATCAGTACAGAGGAGACACCTTTCTCCCATATTTATTCTTACAGGAGAGAATTTTCCTTCCTAGGGGTAGATTTCCTCTCACTTCCTGTTGTCTTCTTTCGTTTGCAAGTAGGAGTCGTTTGTAAGTTGGATGTTTGAAAGTAGGGACCTGCCGTATATACTCTGCAGAAATAGGCCCCTTAGTTGTTGGTGTTGGCACAACACTGTAAGCACTCACAGTTACTCTTGGTTGGTGCTGGAACGCCCTGCTGTCAACTATTATATCAGGAATTTTAATTACATATAATTGTTGAACAGTGGTAGTAAAAATTGGGGCTTTGATGGTGGTGCTGGTGCCACAACACTGTAAGCCCTGACAGTTACTCTTGGTGGGTGCAGCAATGGGCCCTGCTGTGAATTATTAGATCAAGAATTGTAATTGCATGCCCCTGTTGAACAGGGGCTGAAAAATTGGGCTTTTCGTGGTGGTGGTGGTGGTGGTGGTGTTGCCACAACACTGTAAGCCCTCAGAGTTACTCTTGGTGGGTGCAGGAATGGGCCCTGCTGTGAATTATTAGATCAAGAATTGTAATTACATGCCCCTTTTGAACAGTGGCTGAAAAATTGGGCCTTTCGTGGTGGTGGTGGTGGTGGCGTTGCCACAACACTGTAAGCCCTCAGACTTACTCTTGGTGGGTGCAGGAATGGGCCCTGCTGTGAATTATTACATCAAGAATTGTAATTGCATGCCCCTGTTGAACAGGGGCTGAAAAATTGGGCCTTAGGCACTGGTGGCACAACACTACAACCCCTCACAGATACTGTACTTGGAGCACAGCAATGAGCCCTGTTGCAAAGTATTGCTTCAAAAATTGTAATGACACGCCCCTGTTAAACAGGGGCTGAAAAATTGGGCCTTAGGCACTGGTGGCACAACACTACAACCCCTCACAGATACTGTACTTGGAGCACAGCAATGAGCCCTATGGCAAATTATTGCTAAAAAAATTGTAAGTACACGCCCCTGTAAAACAGGGGCTGAAAAATTGGGCCTTAGCCACTGGTGGCGGCACCCATAAACAAAAATGATCTTCCAAGCTATCATCATCAATCGTATCATTGAGGACTCGGAGGAGGAGGATAGCCAGTCAACATAACAGCACAGGCACTCAGCATCAGCATCAGTCTTGAAGGGACGTGACATGTTAAAATCAATTAGTCTGTTATATCAGCATCAGGTGTGTGGTAGCTGGTGGTGATCCAAGACTGGTTCATCTTGATGAAAGTCAGTCGATCAACCGAGTCGGTGGACAGGCGCACCCTGTGATCCGTGACAAATCCTCCAGCAGCACTGAATGTGCGTTCCGAAAGAACGCTGGATGCAGGACAGGCCAGTAGCTCAATTGCATACTGTGCAAGCTCTGGCCAGTGATCCATCCTCAAGACCCAGTAAGCCAGAGGATTTTCGGTGGGGAAGGTGTCCAAGTCTGACCTTGCCCCTAGATATTCCTGCACCATGTTTATCAGACGCTGGCGATGGTTGCTGGAACCAATCATACTTTGGGGCTGCGGACTAAAGAATTGTCTGAACGCATCGGCCAGACGGCCACCTTCCCCACCGCTCCTTCTTTGACTGGCCGAAGCCTCAGCAACTCGTTGTCCTGGACCAGGAGTTTGTAACCTCCCAGTCTCTGGGAACGCGTTGCACAGACCTTTCTGCAAGGCCTCCCGGAGTTGTCTCATCCTCTGCTCCCTCTGCGACGGTAACATAAGGTCCGCAACCTTACCCTTGTACCGTGGATCAAGGAGAGTGGCCAGCCAGTAATGGTCCCTCTCCTTGATCCGAAGAATACGAGGATCCTTCCGCAGACTTTGCAGGATCAGGGAGGCCATGCAGCGTAGGTTTGCTGAGGCATTCGCTCCGGAGTCCTCTGGGTCACTAAGGACGACATGATCCGCAGTCACCTCCTCCCAGCCACGTACAAGTCCACTGGTTTCTTGGGACTGTAAATCATCCCTAAAAGACTGCTGCTGATGATGCTGAGTGCCAGCCTCCACCTCCATGCTGACACAATCCTCCTCCTCCTCCTCCTCTTCCTCTTCCTGTGCGATGGGTGGGACAGAAGGAACACTGTCTGGGTAAAGGGGGCCTTGAGAGGCAAGGAAGTCCTCCTCTTCCTGCCTCTGTTCTGCCTCAAGTGCCCTGTCCATTATTCCACGCAGCGTGTGCTCCAACAGGTGGACAAGAGGTACAGTGTCACTGATGCATGCACTGTCACTGCTCACCATCCTCGTGGCCTCCTCAAATGGTGCCAGGACAGTGCATGCATCCCTGATCATGCCCCACTGGCGTGGAGAAAAAAAACCAAGCTCCCCTGACCCTGTCCTGGTGCCGTAGTCGCACAGGTACTCATTGATGGCCCTCTGCTGCGTGTGCAGCCGCTGCAGCATGGCCAACGTTGAGTTCCACCTGGTGGGCATGTCACATATAAGGCGGTTCTTGGGCAGGTTCAACTCCTTTTGCAGCTCAGCCAGGCGAGCACTGGCATTATAAGATCTGCGGAAATGCACACAGACTTTCCTGGCCTGCCTCAGGACATCCTGTAAGCCCGGGTACCTGCCCAAGAACCGCTGCACCACCAGGTTAAGGACGTGAGCCACACAGGGCACATGGGTCAGTTGTCCCTGTCGGAGGGCGGAGAGGAGGTTGGTGCCATTGTCGCAAACCACCATTCCTGGCTTAAGCTGGCGTGGCGTCAACCACCTCTCGGCCTGGCCCTGCAGAGCAGACAGGACCTCTGCCCCAGTGTGGCTTCTGTCCCCCAAACACACCAGCGCAAGCACGGCATGGCATCTTTTTGCCTGCGTACTTGCGTAGCCCCATGAACGGCTACGGAGCACCGCTGGTTCATAGGACAAACCACAGGAAGAGGCCATGGAGGAAGAAGAAGAGGAGGGGGTGGAGGAGAGAGGTGTGTCACAACCAGTAGTAGCATTTTGGAGGCGTGGCGGTGGGACAACCTCCAACACTACTGCACCTTGTCCTGCATCCTTCCCAGCTGCCAAAAGAGTGACCCAATGGGCCGTGAAAGAAAGGTAACGTCCCTGTCCATGCCTGCTGGACCATGAGTCAGCGGTAATATGCACCTTACCGCTGACCGCCCTGTCCAGCGAGGCCAAGACATTGCCTTCCACATGCCGGTAGAGAGCCGGAATAGCCTTCCGTGAGAAAAAGTGGCGTTTGGGAACCTGCCACTGAGGAACCGCACATTGCACAAACTCACGGAAGGGGGCCGAGTCTACCAACTGAAAAGGCAGCAGTTGAAGCGCTAGCAATTTAGCCAAGCTAGCATTCAACCGCTGGGCATGTGGATGGCTGGGAGTGAACTTCTTTTGACGGTCCAGCAGCTGGGGCAGGGAAATTTGCCTGCTAGAATCGGACGTCGGTGTACTGCTAGCAGAGTGGCCGCAAGTACTTGGCTGTGACACACCTAATTCTACACCTTCATTCCTCTCAGTGCATGTTTCAGAGAGGACTGAAGTTATAGTGGGGTTGGAGATCCCAGCTGATGCGGTGCAAGGAGAGGTCCGCTTTGTTCTTTGGTGTGGGTCTTTGAGGTAGGCTTGCCAACGAGCTGCATGGCAGGTCAACATATGTCTGGTCAGGCATGTGGTACCCAAGCGGCTGATGTTTTGGCCACGCGATATACGCTTGACACATATGTTGCAAACAGCAGCTGTGCGATCTGATGCACTAGCCTCAAAAAAGGCCCACACCAAGGAACTTTTTGAATGACGGGCAGAGGCAGCGCCCTGCACAGGCGGAGCTCTGCGGTGTGATTCCGTCGGTGTACTGCCCTTACGCTGGCCACCAAAGGGCATCCTGTCTCGTTGGAGATGTGCCTCCTCCTCATCCTCCTCCTCCTCTCTCCTATTAGGCACCCACGTGGAGTCAGTGACCTCATCATCCCCTCCCTCCTCATCACTGGAGCCAATCTGGCAGTATGCTGCAGCTGCTGGAACATGACTGCCAGATTGGTGTCCTTCTTGAGCATCCCCTCTGTCTGCTCTCACCCTACTGCCTTCCTGTAGCTGGGTTTCATCATCAGACCCTTCGAAACGCTGGGCATCCTCCTGGAGCATGTACCCAACACTGTGCTCAAACAGTTCGGGGGACTCCTCAGGAGGAGGACATGGTGGGTCTAGGGAAGGAGTGACTGATGATGAGTCTGACATTGATACCAGGGAAGAGGACGCTTTGGCAGCTGCTTTGCCAGTACCCTGAGCCTGGGTGAGAGAGGATGAGGAGGAGGAGGAGGGCTTGGTCATCCACTCTACCAAGTCTTCGGCATGATGTGGCTCAACATGTCCAGCTGCGGAAAAGAAGGACAAGCGTGTCCCATGGCCATGTGCTGATGACAATGCACCGCGTCCACGACCAGCACTGTTGCCCCCAGACACAGAGCCTGCTTGCCCTCTTTTATTGCCTCCTGACTGTCTGCCTCTCCTTGTTTGCCTTCCAGACATTCTAATAGATGGCCTGCAGGGAGATGGGAAAAAAGCAATAAGGGCTACCTTCAGGTGTCCTTCTCTGTCCCTTGAAACAAGGACTTGCACAGTGAAAGAAACTGACACTCTCCCTACCTACAGTTTTCTGTCCCTAGAAAAAATGTTTTTTTTAAGCACAATATAGCACAAGGAGAATTCACTCACTGTCCTTCCAGGTCCCTAGAAACAAGGACTTGCACAGTGAAAGAAACTGACACTCTCCCTACCTGCAGTTTTCTGTCCCTAGAAAAAATGTTTTTTTTAAGCACAATATAGCACAAGGAGAATTCACTCACTGTCCTTCCAGGTCCCTAGAAACAAGGACTTGCACAGTGAAAGAAACTGACACTCTCCCTACCTACAGTTTTCTGTCCCTAGAAAAAATGTTTTTTTTAAGCACACTATAGCACAAGGAGAATTCACTCACTGTCCTTCCCAGTCCCTAGAAAAAAGGACTTGCACAGTGAAAGAAACTGACACTCTCCCTACCTACAGTTTTCTGTCCCTAGAAAAAATGTTTTTTTTAAGCACAATATAGCACAAGGAGAATTCACTCACTGTCCTTCCAGGTCCCTGGAAACAAGGACTTGCACAGTGAAAGAAACTGACACTCTCCCTACCTAGAGTTTTCTGTCCCTAGAAAAAATGTTTTTTTTAAGCACACTATAGCACAAGGAGCATTCACTCACTGTCCTTCCAGGTCCCTGGAAACAAGGACTTGCACAGTGAAAGAAACTGACACTCTCCCTACTTACAGTTTTCTGTCCCTAGAAAAAATGTTTTTTTTAAGCACAATATAGCACAAGGAGAATTCACTCACTGTCCTTCCAGGTCCCTAGAAACAAGGACTTGCACAGTGAAAGAAACTGACACTCTCCCTACCTACAGTTTTCTGTCCCTAGAAAAAATGTTTTTTTTTAAGCACAATATAGCACAAGGAGAATTCACTCACTGCCCTTCCAGGTCCCTGGAAACAAGGACTTGCACAGTGAAAGAAACTGACACTCTCCCTACCTACAGTTTTCTGTCCCTAGAAAAAATGTTTTTTTTAAGCACAATATAGCACAAGGAGAATTCACTCACTGTCCTTCCAGGTCCCTGGAAACAAGGACTTGCACAGTGAAAGAAACTGACACTCTCCCTACCTACAGTTTTCTGTCCCTAGAAAAAATGTTTTTTTTAAGCACAATATAGCACAAGGAGAATTCACTCACTGTCCTTCCAGGTCCCTAGAAACAAGGACTTGCACAGTGAAAGAAACTGACACTCTCCCTACCTACAGTTTTCTGTCCCTAGAAAAAATGTTTTTTTTAAGCACAATATAGCACAAGGAGAATTCACTCACTGTCCTTCCAGGTCCCTGGAAACAAGGACTTGCACAGTGAAAGAAACTGACACTCTCCCTACCTACAGTTTTCTGTCCCTAGAAAAAATGTTTTTTTTAAGCACAATATAGCACAAGGAGAATTCACTCACTGTCCTTCCAGGTCCCTAGAAACAAGGACTTGCACAGTGAAAGAAACTGACACTCTCCCTACCTACAGTTTTCTGTCCCTAGAAAAAATGTTTTTTTTAAGCACACTATAGCACAAGGAGAATTCACTCACTGTCCTTCCAGGTCCCTGGAAACAAGGACTTGCACAGTGAAAGAAACTGACACTCTCCCTACCTAGAGTTTTCTGTCCCTAGAAAAAATGTTTTTTTTAAGCACACTATAGCACAAGGAGCATTCACTCACTGTCCTTCCAGGTCCCTGGAAACAAGGACTTGCACAGTGAAAGAAACTGACACTCTCCCTACCTACAGTTTTCTGTCCCTAGAAAAAATGTTTTTTTTAAGCACAATATAGCACAAGGAGAATTCACTCACTGTCCTTCCAGGTCCCTAGAAACAAGGACTTGCACAGTGAAAGAAACTGACACTCTCCCTACCTACAGTTTTCTGTCCCTAGAAAAAATGTTTTTTTTAAGCACAATATAGCACAAGGAGAATTCACTCACTGTCCTTCCAGGTCCCTGGAAACAAGGACTTGCACAGTGAAAGAAACTGACACTCTCCCTACCTACAGTTTTCTGTCCCTAGAAAAAATGTTTTTTTTAAGCACAATATAGCACAAGGAGAATTCACTCACTGTCCTTCCAGGTCCCTGGAAACAAGGACTTGCACAGTGAAAGAAACTGACACTCTCCCTACCTACAGTTTTCTGTCCCTAGAAAAAATGTTTTTTTTAAGCACAATATAGCACAAGGAGAATTCACTCACTGTCCTTCCAGGTCCCTAGAAACAAGGACTTGCACAGTGAAAGAAACTGACACTCTCCCTACCTACAGTTTTCTGTCCCTAGAAAAAATGTTTTTTTTAAGCACACTATAGCACAAGCACAAAACACACTGACACTCTCCCTACCTATCCTTCTCTTTCCCTAAACTAAAGGAATCCAGGTTAAGCAAGAAAGAAATAAAAGTCACTGTCCCTGCCTATGCTGCTCTATCCCTGCTCCGGAACACACTACACTAGGCCGCCGTGCTGGCGGCCTTTTATAGTGTGGGGCGTGTACTAAACACCCTCAGCAATAATTGGCCACAGGCATCCTGCCTGTGGCCAATCATTGCTCTCTCTTCGCTGCCGGCGCTGTGATTGGCCAAGCATGCGGGGTCACAGTGCATGCTTGGCCAATCACAGCGCCTGGATGACACTGCGATGGCGTAGTGCATTGTGGGCCGTTCGCGTCACTCGAATTTGGCGCGAACGGCCCAAATCGTTCGATCTTCGTCGAACGATCGAACAGCCGATGTTCGAGTCGAACGTATGTTCGACTCGAACACGAAGCTCATCCCTAGTTTTTAACCCTGATGTTTGATATAAGCATGTGCACCATACTGAGCATGAACTAGCTGACTAAGGAAATCAGAAATAAAATTATGGACCTGGATGTCAAAGGTAAAGGCTTGATCATCTACAAGCAGCTTGATGTTCCAGTGACTGCAGTTTTAAATATTATTAGGAATTTGCATATATGAGTGTAGTCAACCTCCCTTAATGTGGTTGCAAGAGGAAAAATTACCCTAGTTTGAATAGAATGATAGTGTGAATGTTAGGCAAAGAGCCCAAAAAATCTTCCAAGGAGATACAAGCTGAATGCCAAGGTCATGGCATATCAGCGCTATCTATTGTTTTCTTATTATGCCCCAAAGAACTTGATTGTTAAATAAAACACCCAATAAAGCTACTTAAATTTGCTAAAATGCATTTTGAGAAGCCACAATGATTCTTGGAGAACATACTTTGGACAGATGAGACAAACCGGTATCTTTTTGGGAAAATCACATCAGCTCTATGATGGCAGACAAAACAATCAAGCTTTCAAGAAAACCACACCTACTATGAAACATGAATGAGGTTCTGTATGCTTTGTGGCTGTTTTGCTGTGTCCGGCATTAGTGCCTTGCATTTGTGCAAGGCACAATGAAATTTCAAGAATTCTGGAAGAAAACATACTGTCCAATGTTTAAAAGCTTTGTCTGACTTGCAGGTCATGGGTTCTTCAATAGGATAATGACTCCCAACACCCAGCTAAAAGCACACAAGGATGACTAAGAAGAAAACATTGGGCTATAGTAAAGTGATCTTCTATGAGCCCTGAACTGAATTCTGTCAACAATCTACAAAAGAAAAGTTCTATATTTATTAAATGGGTAAAAAAAAAAATCATGGATGCCAATCAATTTTGGCAGTGTCAAAATATTACTAAGAAAAATGTGTGTAATTTTTTTTAGTGGAAGGGTAACCACAAATTTGTCCATTTCTATAACATATACAAATAGCACAGAGAAACATTTTCAGAGTAATCCATAATATTGATCTTTCCCCCTGTTGACTCTGAACCACACAACTTAATTCCAGTGGCAATTCCAGTAGGGGAGACATGGTATGTTGACCGAGTTTGGCCAGTCTGACTTGGTGAGTGCTCATCATAGCTTGAATAGCTGATGTGCGTACTTGTTGCATGGGTCAGTGGTGTGCTGGGTCTTGGTTGTATCTGAGAATAGGCAGATGACTGGTGAGAGAGATTGTGATGGGCTGGATGATGCTGGTTTCTCAAAACCAGAAAACGTGATGTTGGCAGAAATGGAGGATAGGGCTGAAATTATAAAGATTGCTGATTGTAGGAGTGAACATATTGTTGTCAAGATGAAGCAACAGATTGAGTAGGAAAAGTTGGATTCTAAAGTCTGGAAGGGGCAGTATATAAAGCTGCAGTGCTACATCTCTCTCTTCAGCTATTGTCTCTAACAGTGGAACATATAATATAGATAGAAAAATTGTACCAGAGACACTGTTCAGAAGATGATCCAAGAAAGTGGTAAAAGTCCCTTGTACCTGGTCCTCTTCTGCAAAACAATGTTGACCCTGGGTTGAGGACAGCATGGAAGTTAGAGGTCTATATAATGGCTGTGATGAAATTTGAACTGCATTTAAATCATGCACTTCTGACTGCATCTCTCATTTCCTTGCATGTTGTTGTTGAGTTTGTGATATCAGACACTGCAGGGCTTGAACATTGATGGCTACTTTCAATTCCTGACTCAGCTTTCTCAATGTCAACATGTGCTGGGTCGTAAACATTGCTGTGGGTTCTGTAAAATAAACGTGTCTCAAAAAAAAGATCATTGCAAACAAGATCAACTTATGAGTGCAACTCCAAATAGGGAAAGTTTAGCTAGTGAAAGTAGTGGTTTGGCACTTTCCTGCTGGCTCTGGAACCACTCCTCTGCTCTATTTTCTACAAGCTCAGCTCTCTTTGATAATTATTTCTTACGCTATGCCAGCATGTTTTGAGAGTTTGCACTAAAGTAAAACAGTGTACAATATATTAATATTTCAGATTTCTAGGTGCTAAACTATTTTATGCATATTCTGCTTGGTAAAATCCCCAATCTTCTACATTGTCCAATCAATATGCAGAGTCTTGTAGAAAAACCCACAAAAAATTCCCACACCGGTTCCTACAAAAGCACAATGGAGAGAGATTGTAGACCATTTCTGGCAATGCACTAGCTTAGGAGCTAGTGATAGAAAACATATCTGGATGGTGATGTCCCAGTGTAGTGGAATCAAATACCTCTCTACTTGCCGTGATAGACGCTTAATACAAATTTAGATTTATCGATGTGTGAAGCAGCAGTAATGTCACCATCTTCAACCATTTACACTTGGGCAGCAGTTGAGGAATAAAAAAATAAATATTCCTGCTCACAGATCCTAATCTGTTACAACAGAAGTAGCATACTCCTTCCAGTTTGTGGGCAATATGGCCTTTGCTCTAGGGGAACATTTATTGCAGCTATATGATCAAAGAGGACTGAGCCACCCCAAACCTGTATTCAATTACAGACTTTAACAGTCCACAAGAATAGTAGAATGCACATTTGGCATTCTGGCTAACAAATTGGAGGTGTTACGCTGCCATAACCCCCGAGAGCACCATCAACATTTTGAAAGCTGCTCGCATTCTGCATGATTTGTTCATGAAAAAATATGGGTACAATTTTGTATATGCCTTCCACCACAACTTAGAACAAGCTTGGTGGACACCTGTTAGAGGACCAATGGGTGCACAAACTCTCTAGAAATAAAGTAGCCTTTGCTCCCTAGCAGAATAGTTTGCTTAATTCTACTTATGTATTCTGTTCAGTTTGTCATCGTCTACACCAGAATATATATCATTTGTAGTTTCTGTGCCCAACTAAAAAATAAGCATTTTGTTTTAGCTTATATTGTTTCACTTTTTTTGCCTTGGTAATCAGTTGTAGCTTGTGAATGTTGTTACTCTAGCTAGCACATAGAAGTGCTTATATGCAGGAGTAGTGTGGACAAGGAAGGTTTTCGCAGTTGATAACCTGAAATAGCATTGTATTGAGTTTTATTAGCTTATGGTTACAGACAGACAGGTCATTCAGAAACACATCTGAATAGGGTACATATATGGGAACACTTTTATCTTTCACTAATGTGACCTAGAATACTTCAGCAAATACTGTGTATACACTTTTCTATCACTAAACCCAAGAAAAAGTATTGAAAATTGTTGACAGCTTTTATGTGACAAAAATCCAAGGGAGGACCTAATTACTGGAATTGTGCAAAAGTTTGGGGCCCACAAAATGCAAAAGTTGAGAAAGCATTTCACATACAGTACATGTAGCAATTTTTTGTACCGTATATACTCGAGTATAAGCCGACTCGAGTATAAGCCGAGGTACCTAATGTTGCCTCAAAAAACTGGGAAAACTTACTGACTCGAGTATAAGCCGAGGGTCAACAATGCCTCACTGTTCCCATCCTTACTGTTCCTATCCTCACTGTTTCCTATCCTCACTGTTCCCATCCTTACTGTTCCTATCTTCACTGTTTCCTATCCTCACTGTTTCCTATCCTCACTGTTCCCATCCTTACTGTTCCTATCTTCACTGTTCCCATCCTTACTGTTCCTATCCTCACTGTTTCCTATCCTCACTGTTTCCTATCCTCACTGTTTCCTATCCTCACTGTTTCCTATCCTCACTGTTTCCTATCCTCACTGTTTCCTATCCTCACTGTTCCCTAGCTCGCTGCTCCCTAGCTCACTGTTTCCTATCCTATAATTTTACATTATAAATAGTACCTGTAAAGAAGTTGCGGCTGCGGCGTCCATCGTTCGAATTCCGCGGTCTCTTCCTGTTCCTTCCATGATAGGCGATTCTCATCAGACACTCTCCGCCTATCACGATCATTCTCTCATCTTCAGTTTCCCAGCAGACACTGTGTTGGTTGTTCCGCCAATCACAGACGTCTGCTGGGAAACTGAGGATGAGAGAATGATCGTGATAGGCGGAGAGTGTCTGATGAGAATCGCCTATCACGGAAGGAACAGGAAGAGACCGCGGAATTCGAACGATGGACGCCGCAGCCGCAACGTCTTTACAGGTACTATTTTCAATGTAAAAAATTTCGCTGACTCGAGTATAAGCCGAGGGGGGGGGACTTTCAGCCCCAAAAAAAGGGCTGAAAATCTCGGCTTATACTCGAGTATATACGGTAACTGCCCAATCCAATCAGGGTACACCCTTGTGGCAATTTCCCTCCAAATAACAGTTTTTGGTGGTTGTCCCTGTGTGCCTCATTGTACAGCTCATCTTGGCTTTGGACCCAGCTTATGAATACATCTACAACAAGCGAACAAGAATTGGTCTTTTTAACAATGCCACACGCTTTCGATCTGTCTTTCTGCATCTATCAATACACCGGCACTCTGGCTCCGTCCACACTGTCTCTCTTTGCACACAGCATCAAAAATGGCTTACCTACAGGTCACTGTAGGAGTTATATATATATATTTTTTTTATAACTTTAAAGCACATTGATGTGGCACATTGATGTGCAATGCAACACATTGTGATGTGTTAAAAATAAAATAATAACCAACTTTGCATGTTGGTGTGAGTATGCCCTATACAAAGCAGTGCCTTTTGCCTTGTCTATGTGCTGTGCCTGTGTTGGGCAATGCTGTACGTTTTTGGTCCCTTAGGACTCATTCAGAGGGATGATCAGTCCCATCCTCTGTACAGAGATGCTGGCAGGTTTAATTCTGTGTTGGCACTTTGAAAGAAATACGTTGGTTTTGCGTTGCGGTTTGGGCACTCAGGCTCAAAAAGGTTCACCATCACTGTACTAGAATGTAGTAAGCATTTACAGAATCTACAAATTAGAAAAGGTGACACATAAAGTGATTTAATAACCAATCCATTAAAAAAAATCTGATTGCCCTAAAGCCTCATACACACTGAGTGTGAAAAAATGCAGCTTTTATGGGATTTGATTACTTGTTTCTCCCTCCAAATGCCCCTCTATGCTAGCCTATGTGTTCATGCACACATAGGCAATGGCATTTACAGGCACTTAGAGGCAGGAGTGTTTAGAAGCAGAAAAAAAAATCACTTGCGCATTCAGGAGTAGCGTTTCGAGAAAAAAAATGGCTGACGTGACTAAACTCTAAAGCCCCATACACATGTCCAGAGACATTGACCGGTTCAATAAAAACCGGCCGACATTCGGCCTGTGTGTATGACGATCTGTCTAACAGAAGTCAGCTTCTGTCGGACGAGCATGCTGGAAAATCAGCAGCTGACGGACTCCCGATTAGCTCTCTCAGCCAATGACAGAGAGCGCTGATTGGGGTGTTCATGCTGGGAGTGTCAGAGCACAACAGCTCAGCGGGGGAGATCTCTGTACTAACTTCGGATGGTTAGTACAGTGGCTCTGACCAGAATTGTCTGTTTTTTTTTGTTCAACCCGCTGGGTTGAACAAAAAAAGACTTGTAGTGTGTACCAGGCTTAGGTGTGTTTAGCACTTCAGAATTCATTAATCGAAATGTCTAGAATAAATTATTGTTCTGGTTAAATTAAATGAATGAACGCCCAAACGCTTGATGCACCTAAATGTGACTAATGGCATTTTCAAAACGCAGCTTTAGGCTCTTTTTTTGCGCTGCTTTTCTCCTACCTGGTGAAAAAGCATTCAGAAGAGCTGAGCAAACACCCAGTATGTATGAGGCCTTATTCTGTGTACAGTTACTAGCTGCTGATAATTCATTGTTACTGCTATAGGCTTAGAATTTGATTTTAACTAATAAATTCTATTGCTTCCGTAACATTTTGGTAAAAAAAATTCTCTATACCTACAGGAATAATATTTTAACTGCTATGCTTGTGGATGTTTTACTCTGCATTTTTTACTATAATAGCATTGTATAGTAGTGTATATAACAGTTGCTGCCATATAGGTGCAATCTGGTTCTATTGATACAGGATGTTATCCCACACAGAAGGCTGATCTAAAGAAAGGCTCATTGGATATATGGGCCTTATCATTTGACATTGTTCCTTCTGATGAAGACAGATAGCTGTGCTAAATGGGCAGTAAGCAAGCTGGGTGAAACATGACCATATGTCTGTGTTTGTTCAGTAAAGACTGGAGACCTTTCAGCAATAATCACTCCATAACATCAAGCTTTAGCTGACTTAACCTGTCAGAAATCCCCACATATGCCTAAACGGTGTATACAGTTCATGTTTGATTTTATGGCTATTTAAAGAACCATAATGCTGAGCTTGCGCTATCCTTTCACAAAACTGTAAAAGGTGTAGTTAAGTAAAACCACTTATTGGCTAAACTAACAGATACAAAATGCAAGCCTTAAAAACCTCTTAGGCCTTTGTCAGGCATAATACATGATACCATGCATGATTAAGAGGCATAAATTAGGGCTACCAGGAACCATCCCATGTCTGCTATTTTGTTTAATGAAATTATAGGTACTGTGGACTACAGTGGTAGAGACTGAAGCCTGTCTTCTTAGCAAGGAACATATCCCTTTTTGAAGAAAAAATATTAAGCACCAGCTGCCACTGCCCAGTGGCCAGTTTCATGGGAGAGGAGGGACAGCCAACAGATGCCCCATAGTAAGCCTATGGGTGACATCACCTCCCAGGCATTCCATCCATTGTTGGCGCTCTCTCTTCTCTCCTAAAGCCAGCCACCGGAGGGATCACATGACCGGAGCACCCTAATGCCTTGTACACACGGTCGGTATTTCCGATGGACTTTTTCATCGGAAAAAACGATCGTGTGTGGGCCCCACCTGACTTTTTTCCATCGGTGTTAAAAAAATAGAATATGTTTAAAATTTTTCCAATGGAAAAAAAAACTCTAGGGAATTCTGATCGTCTGTGTGGAACTCCAACGGAAAAAAAAACCCACGCATGCTCAGAATCAAGTCGACGCATGCTCAGAAGCATTGAATTACATTTTTCTCGGATCGTCGGAGTGTTGGACGGTCGGAATTTTGTCTGATGGTGTGTAGGCAAGACTGATGAAAGTCAGCTTCATCAGAATTCCGACGGAAAATTCCATCGGATTTTATTCCATCGGAAATCCGATCGTGTGTACAGGGCATTAGAGTACCTAAGTAAAGGTATCTTCCTTCTACAGGGTACTTAGAATAAGAGTTAAAAGGGGGTGGGGTAGGTTTGGAGCAGCTTCATAGAAGAGGAGGGACAGCCGAATATGGATCTCCCATAGTAAGCCTATGGGTGACATCACCACCCAGGAATTCCATTTGTTGGCGCTCTCTCCTCTCCCCTGAAGCAGGTCACTGGGGAGATCATGCCCTGAGAATAAATAAGTACTGTATAAGCATCTTCCTTCTGCAGGGTACTTAGAATAGGAATTAAAGGGGGGGGGGTTGGAGCAGATTTAAGCTTAATTACCGTAGATGTAGATGGGAATTCCAATTTCACTATTTTTAATCCCTAATCTACCCAAAACGAAATATCTAGCAAGGTAACTTAATTGGGGCACAACATTTTACATCAAACATGTATATTAATGTTTACAATTATACATAAAATAATTATATAAATATGTTAGTAGGCATAGTTATACCTAATGACATACTCATAATATGTTTATTTAAAGTGGAGTTCCACTTTAAGGACTCCTCATCCTCTTACATGCCACATTTGGCGTGTCATTTTTTTTGGGTGGGGGAGTGGGTACCTAGTTTTGACAGGTACCCAGCTCCCACTTCCGCTTGGGCTGCCTAGGCTACTCAGGTGGAAGTTCTCCTCTCCCCCTCCTTGCAATCTTCTGGGACACGTCACAGGTCCCAGAAGATTGCCCGGCCATTGAGGAGGCGCACACTTGTGATGCCGATGCCGGGGAGAGGCGAGTTTGAAAACGATTTATTAAAAGTCAGCAGCTACACTTTTTGTAGCTGCTGACTTTTAATAAACACAAAAAATTACTGGAACTCCGCTTTAAGGCCATTTCTTTGCCAAAAAAAAATCCCTAACAAATATTTCTATATTATATTTGGTGGTATAGTTTGAGATATATTCATATATCTTTAGATGAGATAACTGCACATATAGGACTCCTTAAAATCCTCCCATTCCTCTGATGTCACCTGAAACAAAAAAATTGCGCCATTTATTGGATGTAGGAGGACAGTTCCAATCTAGCATAGAGCAACACTGTATAATATCGTGAAAATAGTTTGGTATTATCTGAAAACAAATTGTTCAAGAGGAAGGTGGGGGTGATGGGACAAAAGCCCAAAACTGAGTAGATAAAACATGCCTGACTTAGAATAATCATAAGAATTTATTGTGGGGATAAATTCTATTGGGGGTGAATCTCACACTCCAAATGAAAACCCTGCAAGCTTTAAAATAGTGTCAACAGTTAGAACATGGATTTGATAGTCAGAGTGGCCCAAAAAGCAGGGCAGACAGGTTACCCCAAATTAAATGAAGGGGGAGACCATCCTGCAGATGGTCTTACTGCATATCTTAAAACTTTCAAAGAGGTTTTAATCAAGGTAGTACCCTGTAGACTGTCAACTATTTGGTGATTGGCAGAATTGCAGAAAGACTCACATGAGGTCATAATGGCCACCTCAGTAGCTGTATGAGTATTATCCCGAAAAAAGGATACCTTCCCTTTGTTATTTGAATTAAAGAGAAATCCCTTGTCCGCCCTCCTATAGAGCCTCTACATTTAGTTCCAAAATCTCCAAAGATTTTTGTCCACCCTACTGTTTGAGTTCAGTTTTTTTCATCAACTCTGTTCCCAGGCTCACATTCAGTTACTACATCCTACAAATAGATTACTTCAGATATATACAAATTACACATTTTAATAGCAGCTCATCAAGTTTTTCACCTGCAGATTGTGTAAAGAAGCCCCCAATAGTTTTGTTTTTTTATATTATATGGCTAATTTAATACTGTTTGTTCGAACTAAAGGAAAATCTGTTCTTCACTTGAGACCTTATTTAAAAGAAAGAATAATGAGCTTATACTTCAACTTTATTGTATGAGGGTGGCCTTACATGGAATAAAGACCCAAGGTCTTCACGCCCACGGAGCTGTGCTGCCTTTGACAGCTGTCAGAACACCTCTGTTCATCTGTATGGTGACTTGAGGTTACTGTAGGGCACTTCACAGGTCATTTCATGTCCGCATATCTATGGACAAAGGAAAAAACATATACCACAGAATTTTTGGTTTGTCAGTGTTTAAACTTACTGACATGCTATGTGCTTTTCAGTAACTTCCGTTCATTATAGAGATGAACAGAACTGTGCCGAGAGTCAGCATAGCTCAGCAGGCCTTGAAATATCAGATCTTTACATAATTGTAAAATCCCCTGTAGTCTGTGCATAATATATATGATGCCTTGCAAAAGTATTCACCCCCCTTGGCATTTTTCGTGTTTTGTTGCCTCACAACCTGGAATTAACATGGATTGTTTGAGGATTTGCATCATTTAATTTACAGAACATGCCCACAACTTTGAAGTTTTTTGTTTTTTTTTATTGTGAAGCAAACAACAAATAGGTCAAAATAACAGAAAAGGTCAATGTGCATAACTATTCACCCCCCTAAAGTCAATACTTTGTAGAGCCACCTTTTGCGGTTATCACAGCTCTAAGTCGTTTTGGATAAGTCTCTATGAGCGTGCCACATCTTACCATTGGGATTTTTGCCCATTCTTCCTTGTAAAACTGCTCCAGCTCCTTCAAGTTGGATGATTTGCCCTTGTGAACAGCAATCTTTAAGTCTGACCACAAATTTTCTATTGGATTGAGGTCTGGACTTTGACTAGGCCATTCCAACACTTTTACATGTTTCCCCTTAAACCACTCAAGTGTTGCTTTAGCAGTGTGTTTGGGGTCATTGTCCTGCTGGAAGGTGAACCTCAGTCCTAGCCTCAAATCACACACACAGAGTGGTACAGGTTTTGCTCAATAATTTCCCTGTATTTAGCATCATCCATCTTTCCCTCAACTCTGACCAGTTTCCCAGTCCCGACTGCTGAAAAACATCCCCACAGCATGATGCTGCCACCACTATGTTTCACTGTGGGGATGGTGTTCTTTGGATGATGTGTGGGTGTTGGGTTTGCGCCAGACAGCGTTTTCTTTAATGGTCAAAAAGTTAAATTTTAGTCTCATCAGACCAGAGCACCTTCCTCCATACATTTTGGGAGTCTCCCACGTGCCTTTTCGCAAACTCAAAAGTGACATTTTGTTTTTAACTGAAAGTAATGGTTTTCTTCTGGCCACTCTGCCATAAAGCCCAACTCTATGGAGCATATGGCTTATTGTTGTCCTATGTACAGATACTCCAGTCTCTGCTGTGGAACTCTGCAGCTCCTCCAGGGTTACCTTAGGTCTCTGTGTTGCCTCTCTGATTAATGCCCTCCTTGCCCGGTCCGTGAGTTATGGTGTGCGGCCATCTCTTGGCAGGTTTGCTGTTGTGCCATTTGGTTATGATAGATTTGATGGTGCTCCTAGAGATCATCAAAGATTTGGATATTTTTTTATAACCTAACCATGACTTGTACTTCTCAACAACATTGTCCCTTACTTGTTTGGAGAGTTCCTTGGTCTTCGTGGCAGTGTTTGGTTAGTGGTGCCTCTTACTTAGGTGTTGCAGCCTCTGGGGCCTTTCAAAAAGGTGTGTATATGTAATGACAGGTCATGTGACACTTAGATTGCACACAGGTGGACATCATTTCACTAATTATGTGACTTTTGAAGGTAATTGGTTGCACCAGAGCTTTTTATGGGCTTCATAACAAAGGGGGTGAATACATACGCACATGACAATTATAATTTTTTTATTTCTGAAAAATAGTTTTATGTATATATTTTTCTAATTTTACTTCACCAACTTAAACTATTGCATTTTTGGAGTTTTGTGTGACATTATGTCCAATTTGCTTTTTTTCCTCCCTTTTTTTGTTTTGTTCCAATACACACAAAGGGAATAAACACGTGTATAGCAAAACATGTGTTTCTGCAATACTTTTCTGTGATAAATACTTGATTTTCTGGAAAAATTTCTGGGGTGCCAACAATTTCGGCCATGACTGTATATATTGTGATATGGGGGATGTTCAGCTCAGTGGTAGATGCTATCTTTGTATAGTGAGTCCATGTCACACAGGCATTATAGTTAAGGGCCTGGTAGCCCGCCTTTAATAAACGGGAAAAACAAAACAAAAGTCCATCCAGGATTCCCACGCCACCTGGCTCTCTGGTCAGCAGTACCTCTGCTTGTTTTGGTCTCCCAGACCACTTGCTATTCAGGCTCTCTCTCAGCCTAGGTGACATAAACTTGCTGTTCAGGCCCACATGGCCTCTTGACAGGGTTTTCCCAGTATCTCCAGCTTGCACACACCACATATTTCCAGATTTTCTCCAGCCCCCTGGACTACTCAGCTTCCTCAGTCTCCCAGACTCTCATAACTGGTCTGCCTTTCCCAGTCCTTGGGCATAGAATCCCCCTCACACAGGCTGCAGTCTCCAACAGGGGTGACCAGCTCTCCTGACAGGGTCTTTAAACAGCTCCAACTCCCACCACCTTCTGCTCTCACCAGCCCGTTGTTATAAGGGCTGTATGCACCTGGGCACACCCTGCTGGCTGTCCTCAACACCCGGACACAGGATTGGACATTCCGTCCCGCCCAAGACTCTACCAAGAATCTAAACTAAAAAATCCCATCTAGAAATACCAAGATCTGGGGAAAGCTGCAAAAGCAGTTTTCTCTACTCAAAATCTATGCTCTGTAGCTCTGCAGTCAGTAGACATGCAAACAGAGGGGTCCATTTACTAAAACCAGAGAGTGAAAAATCTGGTGCTGCTGTGCATGGTAGACAATCAACTTTTAACTTCAGCTTGTTTAATCAAGCTTTGATAAAAAAAAAACTGGAAGCTCTGGCCAAATGTGGTACTGCACACCCCAGCATCTTGAATCCTGCTTGTCTTGTGAGGATTTTTTTTTTTAAATCGCTCGTATTGCGAAACACTCGTAAACTGCATTACTCGCAATCCGAGGTTCCACTGTATTAATTTTTGCATTAACTAATTTGGGTAAAACTGAAGATTTTGCAATCTAAGTTATATTATTAACCTTACTTTCATGTAATGAGCCAAAAAATTTTCTATAAAACTTCGTTTTGTCAAAATTGTGGAAACTGTTCTTGTGTTCATTGAGATATTGATTAAAATCTTACTTTTTAAAAGGTGTGTACTCATTTATGCTGAGCACTGTGTGTATATATATATATATATATATATATATATATATATATATGTACTGTATATATTTATTTATTTTGGATAGTGGGCAAAAGTAAGGGTTCCCTTCACTTGCTGTTCTATCTGAGACCCATTATCTGGAAATTCTCCATATTAGGAACCTGAAAAACAAAAGGCACAGGGTCTCAGCCTTTTTCCAGCCTGCTAAAAAAAAAATGTTTATTGTTGTATGTGTCTCCATTTTGTAGGTATGTCCTTACTTCCTGTTTTTTTGGCACCCATGAAACAGACCGGAAGGGAGGAGAAACCTTCCAAATGGGAACACAAGCACTAGCAAATAGTTAGCAAGGGTTTTGAACCTTCACAACTATATGCAAAACTTTAAACATGTTTTGGCAGTGTTTAGGCTTTAATTAGGATTATTTTACATTTATATCAAACATAAAGGACATATGAAGTGGGAACCTGTTAGCTAGTAAGGACCTGATTTATAAAAAAAAAAATCTGTGTACCATACCTCCCAACTTTTTGAGATGGGAGCGAGGGACACCTAATAGCAAATGTATGTAGGTGTAGCACACAGATCCCTTACCCGCTTACCTCCACTTGCAGGACAGGAAACACCATGCCCAGTATCCTCCATGTTGTATATGAATTGAGCGGTGTTAACAGTTTTTGGGTCCTGCAGCGTGTTACCTCCTTCTGCTGGTTCTCGTCCCTAGAGTGTAGGGAAAAGTCTATTTTCTCTCTCAAAGAAGGCCAATGTCCAGACAGTGTTAAACTCCAACAGACGAGTTTATTTTTTTCTCTTGCTCGTAACTTAGTAGGAAAGTTGAAGATAGAGATAGAGTAGGGTAAGAAGGTAGGTTCAGGCACACGGCACTTATTTACCCTCGTCGCCACTCAAGCCTGAGTGGGTCTTGCTCACCCGGATTGATCCCACTTACAGTTCTAGCAGCCGGAGTGAAACACGAACATTTACTTTAGAATTTTTGTCCCCTCCAAGGACAGGTTCATGAGATCCTCTGCCACAGGATCTTTTGGTCCTTGAATCCAGAACTCTTCAGCACTCGTAACTCTTAGAGACCATAGGTGCCAATGGGGCACGTTACAGAGCTGTTTCAATGATCACAGAATCCTTCCCTCTGACAGGCAACCAGGCCTCTCCCGAGACAGTGACTTCCTTCACCGATTCCCTGGACAGGTCCTCCCCTGGTTTCCTTTCCTTCAGAGCGGGTCACCCTCCCACGGGAACCCTGGGACTTCTGTGATTCGATTTAGTTGTAGGCCTCAGTTAAAGGTACTGGGCCTACCAGGAACGATGGGGCCTCGGGCTAAAGGTGCCCGGGACCCAGCACATGCACACGCACCCCTGGCCATGTGGGCCACCGAAGGTGGGGTACGTGCTGGACGAAGACGACCCAGAACCAATGGCGTCGGCCCCTTAAGTACCCTCTCCCGGCATGCACAGCAGGCCGACCACGCCGCACAGCCGCCGAGAGAGGACACCCAATAACGCCGCAGTGCAACCTGTGGTTCGACCCGAGACCTGGGCAACAGTGCCACCCACAGGCCAAAGGGAACTGTACAACCAGGCAACACCTCAGCAGAGCAGAGTCCAATTTAAGTAAATCAAACAACCTGAGCCAAACTATTGCTCATGCTATCCCTGAAATTTCAAGCATAGCAACCCCAAATGTGGGGGTCCGCTACATAGGCATAGGACACACACCCTGCCACGCCCCCTTAAAGGAGAATTATACAAAAAATTATTGATTAAAGGGTTTGTAAACCCTTGTGGTTTTTCACCTTAATGCATCCTATGGTGAAGGTGAAAAAAACACCTGACAGTCACAGGCCCCCCTAGCCTCTCAGTTTTACTTACCCCGAATTTCCCACGGCGGGACGCGCTGTCCCTCTCTCCACATAGTCCCGACTCTTGATTGGATAGATTGATAGCAGCATAGCCATTGGCTCCCGCAGCTGTCAATCAAATCCAATGAAGTTGTTGCCGGACGCCGAATGAATGACTCGGGAGTGCGCCTGCAAGGTAACCCCCCGGGAGAGTTATTTTCCCAGGGGGTTATCTCAAGCAGGGAGGAGTGGCGAGAGCCACCGAGGGACCCCAGAAGACGGTGTTCGGGGCCACTCTGTGCGAAACGGGTTTGTTATTTTTTTTTTAAATAACCAAATCTTTACAATCACTTTAAACCCACAAGTGCTTTAATTTTACCACTACTATTCCTTTATATTGACTTTTGAAATTTACAAATGCAGCAATTTAGTAATTGGATGAAAGATTTAGGATCGGGAAACACTTTTTGAAAACTAAATAGTGCATTTTATATACAACTATATAGATCAAACCAAAATAAGGGACAAATGAGTAGGAATGAGGGACAGAGGGACATTGTTCCAAATCAGGGACAGTTCCTCAAAATCAGGGACAGTTGGGAGGTATGGTTTACCAATCAGATTGAGTCTCATGCCGCGTACACACGATCGTGATTCACGGCGGTGAAAACATTTTTTTATTTGTCGAGAAAAACGACCGTGTGTGGGCTCCGTGGCAGTGATTCCCTATGGGAAAACTGCCGCGGAAAAAAATGCTGGAAAAAACGATGAGAAAAATTAGAACATGTTCTAATTTTTCTCATCGTGATTAATGCCGTTTTTCCCGTCGGGAAAAACGGCAAAAAGCCCACAGACGATCGTTTTTCTCGTCCAAAGGAAAAAATGTCATTTTTCCCGACGGGAAAAATGATCGTGTGTACGCGGCATTAGGCCCTATTAACATGGTTTAACAAGCAGATACAATTTAATGGTTTACTTTAACATACATCAAGGTGTACATGACTACCCCCTTTCAGCTTTCTCTGCAAGTTCGGCAAACACAAGAATGCATATTTGGCTTACCATAGTCATCTATATTGAACAGAGATGCATGCAGGCTAACATACATATGTAACTCTCTATTTTAATTTTTTTTTATATACAGCACCCTCTGCATGAACACTAGGACCAATCCTTTTGTGATGGGAAGACCTTTGGCTGCAGAATATAAGTGTAATCACTAAGACAAGGTAGATACAATCTTTATGCTTAATTTGTTTTCTTACAAAGGGTCCCTATTCAAAAGTTAGAAGATTTATGCAAATGCTAAATGTACAGTATAGGAAACAAAAAAACTGACATTTTATAAACCTCTTAGCGCCCACGCCTCCTCGCCCTTTAAGAGGTTTCAGACGCCAGGAGGCGGAGGTGGGCATTTTGATTATGCGACCACCGTGATTGGCTATCACAGCAGTCGCAAGTAACTATAAGGAGCTTTCCGTTACCTGCCGGTAACTTTGCTGGTAGCGCACAGGGTGTACACTCTTGGCACAGCATTGTTTACATTTTTGGTACGAATATACCATGCAGCCTCTCGCCTATAAGGCCCAGCTATCAAGAGGCTGCATATATGGCATAAAGAGATAAATAATAACTAGGGATGAGCTTTGGGTTTTGGTTGCGCTTGGATTCAAGGAAAACCCAACCCATTTGCAGTTCCCAGGCATGATGAACTAATGTGGATGTTCACTGCCAAGGCAACGAACTACCCATAGTGTCAGTGGCGTATCCAGGGTATGGCAGATATGGCATGTGCCATGGTGCTATGTGAAGGGGCGCTGGTGAGTGGCTGGGCAGCAAGGCACTTATCACATTCTTGTTATCAACAGTTAACATTTTGTTGGGATATTCCTGGGTTTTGGACCTGTGGCCATCCCATGTAGTTTCCAGAAAAATCGTTTTTAGGCATGGATGAACTGGGCTGAGGTGTCTAATCACCCCCCCAAAAAAAACTTGAACAGCTCCGCTCTCACCGGGCCCCACCCACACAGTATGCTGGGAGAGATGTAGCAGTCAGCTACTAGCTAAGTAGATAGCAGGGGCCTCTTAGCCAATCAGCGCCCTCAGAAGTGTCAGCTGACTGCCGACTGCCATCACATGACAAGTAAGATGGCTGCCCCCTGTTGCATGCTGCTAATGGTGTTGGTTCCCTCAGTCCTGAGGGCGCAGAGCTCGGAGGTGTCTGTCACCCACTCTCTGGGAGCCTCAGCAGGAGGGACGATGTGGCCTGGGCTGCATTGAAGAACACCATCAAGCAGAATGGTGAGTCATACAGGCTGACTGGGGGTGGGAGGGAGATCATAGATAAGGTGAGAACAAGAGAAAGTGGAAGCTCATTACAGAGCTGATACCAGGAGGAGCTCCCGTTGTTTGTGACATGAGGATGGAGTGCTCATGGCAACTGTGTCACAGCTGCAGAAGTTTAACCACTTAACGACCGCCCACTGTAAATATACGTCAGCAGAATGGCACCGACAGGCAGAATCACGTATATGTACGTGATTGCCTTTGTATAGTTGGGGGGTCCGATCGGACCCCCCTTCTTTACAGTGAGCGGTCGTTTTACCTTCGGGAGCGATCCGACATGAGGGGACGGCCGTTCGATTCCGGCCACCCCCTCTCGATCGCTCCCGGCGAATGAGAGAGCTTCCCCTGCCTGCCAGGAAGGAGGAAGTGATGTCATCTCTCCTGGGGCGCTCACATTTACCGAGCGCCGTACAGGAGAAGATGCCAGGTTAGTACACAAAACAGCACACTGACACCAGGACACATAGGCACATAAATCGCCCCTCCAGGCCCCCCCAGACACCCCCAGATCACCCCCAGCCCCCCCAGCCCCCAGTCACAGTGTCACTGATTGCAGTGACCATTTATTTAGTGATCACTGCAATCAGTGACATTTGTGACTGTAAAAGTGTCACTACATTTAGTTTTAGGTCCAGTGTAGCCCCCTAACCCCCCCTAATAAAGGTTTAACCCCCTGATCACCCCCCAGATAACCCTTTCACCCCCTATCACCACTGTCACTAAGCAATCATTTTTCTGATCGATGTCTTAGCGTCGGTGATGCTGATCGGTAGCCAGTAATTTTTTTTAGGTTCGCCGCAGGTTTTTATAGCGTCGGGTACCCCCATATATTACCTACTGAAGGTTTAACCTCCTTGATCGCCCCCCAGGTAACCCTTTCACCCCCTATCACCACTGTCACTAAGTTATAATTTTTCTGATCGATGTCTTAGCGTCGGCGATGCTGATCGGTAGCCAGTAATTTTTTTTAGGTTCGCCGCAGGTTTTTATAGCGTCGGGTACCCCCATATATTACCTAATAAAGGTTTAACCCCCTTGATCACCCCCCAGGTAACCCTTTCACCCCCTAGCACCGCCGTGGCTATGCGATCATTTTTCTGATCGATGTCTTAGCGTCGGTGATGCTGATCGGTAGCCAGTAATTTTTTTTAGGTTCGCCGCAGGTTTTTATAGCGTCGGGTACCCCCATATATTACCTAATAAAGGTTTAACCCCCTTGATCGCCCCCCAGGTAACCCTTTCACCCCCTATCACCACTGTCACTAAGCGATAATTTTTCTGATCGATGTCTTAGCGTCGGCGATGCTGATCGGTAGCCAGTAATTTTTTTTAGGTTCGCCGCAGGTTTTTATAGCGTCGGGTACCCCCATATATTACCTAATAAAGGTGTAACCCCCTTGATCACCCCCCAGGTAACCCTTTCACCCCCTATCACCACTGTCGCTAAGCAAACGTTTTTATGATCGTTGTCTTAGTGTCGGTGATGCCGATAGGTAGCCAGTAATTTTTTTTAGGTTCGCCGCAGGTTTTTATAGCGTCAGGTACCCCCATATATTATCTAATAAAGGTTTAACCCCCTGATCGCCCCCCAGGTAACCCTTTCACCCCCTATCACCACTGTCGCTAAGCAATCGTTTTTATGATCGTTGTCTTAGTGTCGGTGATGCCGATAGGTAGCCAGTAATTTTTTTTTAGGTTCGCCGTCAGGTTTTTATATAGCGTCAGGTACCCCCATATATTACCTAATAAAGGTTTTAACCCCCTAATTGCCCCTAGTTAACCCTTTCAGCAGTGATCATCATATAAGTGTTACGGGTGACGCTGGTTAGTTAGTTTGCTTTTTATAGTGTCAGGGCACCCGCCGTATATAACCCAATAAAGGTTTAACCCCCTGATCGCCCGGCGGGTGATATCAGTTAGGTTTTAGCGTCAGAGAGGGTCTGCGTCACACCCCAGGCAGCGTCAGGTTAGTGCCAGTAGCGCTAACACCCACACGTGAAGCATACACCCCCCTTAGTGGTATAGTATCTGATCAGCTCAATATCTGATCTGATCAGATCTATACTAGCGTCCCCAGCAGTTTAGGGTTCCCAAAAACGCAGTGTTAGCGGGATCAGCCCAGATACCTGCTAGCACCTGCGTTTTGCCCCTCCGTCCAGCCCAGGCCACCGAAGTGCAGTATCGATCGATCACTGTCACTTGCAAAACACAACACACATAACTGCAGCGTTCGCAGAGACAGGCCTGATCCCTGCGACTCCAGTGCTGTAGGAGGTAATTTCACCACCACAGTTAAAAAAAAAAAGCATATATGCCGAAGCATTGGGGCAGCAGGAGCGGAGGAGCGATTTTGCTCCTAATGCCGCGTATATACGGTCGAAATTCCGACGGAGGCTTGCCCGTGGAAAAGTCTGACCATGTGTACGCGGCATAACTTTTGCGAGAAGATGCCCCCATGCTTCGGCATATATAAATGGTGCATGTATGCCCATCATTAGAAGTGGGTGGATGAAGGTCGGTATTCTAATGGTGGGCATACCCACCGATCAATCTTTTTTTTTCGTTCAGCCAACAGGCTGCATGAAAAAAAAGATTACAATACATGTCCAACAAGGACCAGCAACGTACTGGTATGTTGCTGGACTTTGAATGTTTATACCAGAATGATGCCTGCGGGTTTAGGTATCATCTTGGTATCATTCTTTTCAGCCAGCGGCCGGCTTTCATGTAAAAGCAATCCTAGTGGCTAATTAGCCTCTGGACTGCTTTTACAAGCAGTGGGAGGGAATGTCCCCCCCCGGATATAAAAAGCGCCATTGGGAAATTGGGAAAGCATTTTATCACACCGATCTTGGTGTGGTCAGATGCTTTGAGGGCAGAGGAAAGATCTAGGGTCCAATAGACCCCAGTTTTTTCAAAAAAGAGTACCTGTCATTACCTATTGCTATCATAGGGGATATTTACATTCCCTGAGATAACAATAAAAGTGATAAAAATAAATAAATATGGAAGCAACAGTTTAAAAATAAAATAAAAAAGCAAAATTAATAATAAAAAAAAAAAAAAAAAAAAAAGCACCCCTGTCCTGCCCTGCTCTTGCCCAATGGCGAACGCAAGCGTCGGTCTGGCGTCATATGTAAACAGCAATTGCACCATGCATGTGAGGTATCACCGCGAAGGTCAGATCGAGGGAAGTAATTTTAGCAGTAGACCTGCTCTGTAAATCTAACGGGGTAACCTGTAAATGCTTTTAAAGGCTTTTAAAAATGTATGTAGTTTGTCGCCAATGCGCGTTTGTGCGAAATTTTAAAGCATGTCGTGTTTGGTATCTATGTACTCGGCCTAAGATCATCTTTTTTATTTCATCAAACATTTGGGCAATATAGTGTGTTTTAGTGCATTAAAATTAAAAAAAGTGTATTTTTTCCCAAAAAAATGCGTTTGAAAAATCGCTGCGCAAATACTGTGTGGAAAAAAAAATGCAACACCCACCATTTTATTCTGTAGGGCCTTTGCTTTAAAAATATATATAATGTTTGGGGGTTCAACATAATTTTCTTGCAAAAAAAAATATGTTTTCATGTAAACAAAAAGTGTCAAAAAGGGCTTTGTCTTCAAGTGGTTAGAAGAGTGGATGTAAGCTTCCTAATGTTGTGTATAAAATGCCAGAACAGTTCAAAACCCCCCCAAATGACCCCATTTTGGAAAGTAGACACCCCAAGCTATATACTGAGAGGCATGTCGAGTCCATGGAATATTTTATATGTTGACACAAGTTGCGGAAAAAAAATTTTTTTTTTTTGCACAAAGTTGTCACTAAATGATATATTGCTCAAACATGCCATGGGCATATGTGGAATTACACCCCAAAATACATTCTGTTGCTTCTCCTGAGTACGGGGATACCACATGTGTGAGACTTTTTGGGAGCCTAGCCGCGTACGGGACCCCAAAAACCAAGCACCGCCTTCAGGCTTTCTAAGGGTGTAAATTTTTGATTTCACTTCTCACTGCCTATCACAGTTTCGGAGGCCATGGAATGCCCAGATGGCACAAAACCCCCCCAAATGACCCCATTTTGGAAAGTAGACACCCCAAGCTATTTGCTGAGAGGTATTGTGAGTATTTTGCAGATCTCGCTTTTTGTCACAAAGTTTTGAAAATTGAAAAAAAAAAAGAAAAAAAAAAAAAATGTTCTTTCTTCATTTTCAAAAACAAATGAGAGCTGTAAAATACTCACCATGCCTCTCAGCAAACAGCTTGGGGTGTCTACTTTTCAAAATGGGGTCATTTGGGGGGGTTTTGTGCTATTTTGGCATTTTATGGCCTTCAAAACTGTGATAGGTAGTGAGGAGTGAAATCAAAAATTTGCGCCCTTAGAAATCCTGGAGGCGGTGCTTGGTTTCCGGGGTCCCGTACGTGGCTAGGCTCCTAAAAAGTCCCACACATGTGGTATCCCCGTACTCAGGAGAAGCAGCAGAATGTATTTTGGGGTGCAATTCCACATATAACCATGGCATGTGTGAGCAATATATCATTTAGTGACAACTTTTTGTATTTTTTTTTTTTTTTTTGTCATTATTCAATCACTTGGGACAAAAAAAAAATATTCAATGGGCTCAACAGGCCTCTCAGCAATTTCCTTGGGGTGTCTACTTTCTAAAATGGGGTCATTTGGGGGGGGGGGTTGTGCTATTTTGGCATTTTATGGCCTTCAAAACTGTGATAGGTAGTGAGGAGTGAAATCAAAAATTTGCGCCCTTAGAAATCCTGAAGGCGGTGCTTGGTTTCCGGGGTCCCGTACGTGGCTAGGCTCCTAAAAAGTCCCACACATGTGGTATCCCCGTACTCAGGAGAAGCAGCAGAATGTATTTTGGGGTGCAATTCCACATATAACCATGGCATGTGTGAGCAATATATCATTTAGTGACAACTTTTTGTAATTTTTTTTTTTTGTCATTATTCAATCACTTGGGACAAAAAAAAAATATTCAATGGGCTCAACATGCCTCTCAGCAATTTCCTTGGGGTGTCTACTTTCTAAAATGGGGTCATTTGGGGGGGTTTTGTACTGCCCTGTCATTTTAGCACCTCAAGAAATGAGATAGGCAGTCATAAATTAAAAGCTGTGTAAATTCCAGAAAATGTACCCTAGTTTGTAAACGCTATAACTTTTGCGCAAACCGATAAATATACGCTTATTGACATTTTTTTTACTAAAGACATGTGGCTGAATACATTTTGGCCTAAATGTATGACTAAAATTGAGTTTATTCGATTTTTCTTATAACAAAAAGTAGAAAATATCATTTTTTTTCAAAATTTTCGGTCTTTTTCCGTTTATATCGCAAAAAATAAAAATCGCAGAGGCAATCAAATACCATTAAAAGAAAGCTCTATTTGTGGGAAGAAAAGGACGCAAATTTCGTTTGGGTACAACATTGCATGTCCGCACAATTTACAGTTAAAGCAGCGCAGTGCAAAATTCTGAATTCACCTCTGGTCCTTTAGCTACCAAATGGTCCGGGGCTTAAGTGGTTAAGCAGCAGCAACAGCAGCTCACCCGTCCTGTATGCAAATCAGCCAGCACTCACAGTGGTTAGGAAATGATTCCCCTTGCTCTTTATCTATTTACACCGCACACGGGACAGGTGAGCACACTGATGATCAGACTTCTGGAAGACGCTGCAAGAGTGTGACACAGTATTCCTGATGATTTGCAGCTGTTTCTGGAGAGCTCTTAGTGCCAGAGTCCTGGGTGCTCTGCATGATTTGTTTGTTTTTATATGGCCTTTCAGGATTTAGGCTAGTCAGGCTTGGATCTTCACAGACCATTTATTGTCTTACTAACTGTGCCTAGAAACTAGACTGTTGGTAAGCCAGAAACTTCAGTCTTTGAGCTCTTGTACCATGCCCGCAGTCTGACCATCTCCTGTACCATGCCCACGGTCTGAATATCTCCTGTGCCATGCCTGCAGTCTGACCATCTCCTGTGCCATGCCCACAGTCTGACCATCTCCTGTGCCATGTCCGCAGTCTGACCATTTCCTGTGCCATGCCCGCAGTATGACCATCTCCTGTGCCATGCCCGCAGTCTGACCATCTCCTGTGCCATGCCCGCAGTCTGACCATCTCCTGTGCCATGCCTGCAGTCTGACCATCTCCTGTGCCATGCCCACAGCCCATGATCATCTCCTGTAATATATATATATATATATATATATACACAAAGACATACAGTTACACTGACATCATACAGGTGTGTATGTTAACGATTATGTGTGTGCATCGAGTGTGTGTTATATATACCCTTTCTGCCACTCTGCGCTGCTTCTGGTTCCTGGGTCCTCTTCTCCCAGAAACGCTGCTATTGCGCGTCGGGACCCTTCGGGGTATATTAAGATACCTCTCAACTCTACTCAACTCATATTGTTTTTGTATGAGTTACTGTGTGTACCAATGTATTTTAATGACTGTGAGTGCCAGTGTTGGCATCATCAGTGATTTTTGTATCAGTGTGTGCCTGCGGACCATTGTGTGTGTGTGTGTGCTGAGTGTAGAAAGAGTAGAAACAGAAAAATATGACTGAACACATCATAGACCAGTTTGCATTAGTGAAAGCAAGGAAGGTGCAGTTGTAATTTTTATCTAGTGCCAATCCATAATTTGTTAATTGAAAGATTAAAATTATATAGTTTAATTTAAATGGGAAATTTATATTTTTATATTTTAATAACTTCTATATTTTAATAACTTAAAGATCAATGACTCTCTCCCTCCCCCCCTTTTTTTTTTTTTTTCCCTCTCCCCCACTTCTCTCGCTCTCCTGCTCTCTCTAACATTTATAGTTGGAGGGCGAGGTTATGGGGAGGAGACTGGGGTTGAGGGAAACTGATTATTAGAGCGTAGGGTTAAGTTGGGCTTAGGTAAAAAGAAGGATGGAAATAAACTTTTTGTCAAATATTTTCCTATTGTATAGGAAAGAATGTTGTAAAATAATTTTTTCTTGCGTTTGTAAATGGCAAAATTGAATAAAAAAAAGAAAGATTAAAGAGCTTGACTTGTCGTTTGGTTAGCTGTCCTTTCTGTTAAGGTTATCTGAAAGATGGGTTTCAAATGTTTTGACAGGTGCGCAATTTCAGTGCTTGCCATTGGCGCCATTTTTACTAGATACGCCTCTGCATAGTGTACTTCCTTGCCTCTGAACTTAGCTGCTTAGAATGGTCAATAGTGGAGGATTTGTTACATGCAAGCCCTTCTTTATAAAAAAGGTAGGTGCCCAGTAGCCATATTGACAATGTGGTTAGTTTTGATAGACAGTGCTGCTGATAAATTGCATAGGGACAGATTAGCATAGGGCTTGTAGACATTAGTCTCTTAACATAGATGCAAACCCTCTACTGTATATTATTTACGTAGCAAAATGCTGTAAGTCTTGTCTACAGTCATAATAGGCTAAAAGTGTTTTAAAAGAGAATATTTCTTATTTTTTGCTGTGAGCAATATGTATTTTTCACAGCCTGTCTCTGGGTCTACATGCACTTTAGGGCTCATGTACACTGCAGCGCAGCTCAAAAAAAGGTACTTTTATAGGCTTTTGAGCTTTTATTTCTCTGTTTAAAAGCTTGAAGAAGCTTGTGCTTTTTTGTTCGCTTTTGCGTGTTTTTATTGCGCAAATTTGAGCTTTTTTGAGCTTTTGTGAGCATAAGTGTTTTTTTCACAAACCCTCCCCTCAGCTAATTTTTCCAATTTTTTTTCTGCTTTTTTGAGCTTCTTCACGCTTTTTCACACTTTTTCTCACATTTGTGGGTGCTTAGGCGTCTTTTCTGCTCGAAAGCTCCTCTCAAAAACATGAGTTTGGTAGGATTTTTTTTCTGCCTCTAAGCTCAAACTCCTGCAAATTCTATAGTGTGCATGGACACATTGGATAACATGGAGGGGAGTTTCCAGGCAGAAAAAATTAGAGCTAATAAGCCTGTAGGAGCAGCTTCGTTGAGCTTCTTAAGATGCAGTATGCATGAGCCCATACTGATAACTGGCTACATAGGTTGTTTCACATGCATTTTCTATTTATGCTGGCTGCAATTTATTTTTTTCACAGCCTGTCCCTGAGTCCACATGCACTTCACGGCTAACCAGCTGCATGTGTATTTTCACAGGGCATAGTTCAATGTTTCTCACTAAGTTTTTTGTAGGAGCAGTGTAATATTCCTGGGCAATGTGAATATGTGAATTCACATTGTTTTGTTTTTTTTGCTATGGAAAGGCATATGAAAGAGAGATTTGCACCAGAGGATGTGGGAGACAATTGCATTTTCACCCCATAACACAAAGTGCTGAAACAAGAGCCTTTATATCGATATAACCAGAAGTTAAAGCTTATATGAAATTGTAGTGCTTGGGTTTACATCTGCTTTAACAAAATTTGCCTTAATTCTTTGAATTACATTGCTGGAGTACATAGCGCATAGGAGTATAAAGAGTGTGCACCTAAACAACCTCATATCACTAACATTCACTACAAACTCCTATCCCTACTAGGGATGGGCTATCTGTTCGAGTCGAACATGAGTTCGACTCGAACATTGCCTGTTCGCCCGTTCGCCGAATATTAAACAATTTGAGGTGTTCACGGCAAATTCGAAAAGCCAAATTTAGAACACCCATTAAAAGTCTATGGGAGAAATCTAAAGTGCTAATTTTAAAGGTTAATATGCAAGTTATTGTCATAAAAAGTGTTTGGGGACCTGGGTCCTGCCCCAGGGGACATGTATCAATGCAAAAAAAGGTTTAAAAATGTCAGTTTTTTCGGGAGCAGTGATTTTAATAATGCTTAAAGTCAAACAATAAAAGTGAAATATTCCTTTAAATTTCGTACCTGGGGGGTGTCTAAAGTATTCCTGTAAAGTAGCGCATGTTTCCCATGTTTAGAACTGTCCCTGCACAAAATGTAATTTCTGAAGGAAAAAAAGTAATTTAAAACTACTTGCGGCTGTAATGAATTGTCAGGTCCCGGCAATACAGAGAACAAAAAAAGGTGAGCACAAGCACTGGTGTATTCTCATCAAATTCTACCTTTGTCAAGCAAGAGAGTAGTGTCTGTTTTAGCTATCAGAAAATATTAATGAGCTTCGATCTGCTTGTATTCTATGCAATTAACACAACAACATAAGTTTGATAGAAGAAACTTTTTGCTTTGGCACCCCCATCCATTCTTTTTAGTTTAGGAGTTTTATTTGGTTTGATTGGAACATCTTTGTTAGAGATACAGAGCCATGTCTAAGCAGAAAAAGGCTGTCCGGGCTTTAGATCAGGAGATGTGATCCTTATAAGCATTCCGTTGAGTTAAATAATAGTGACGAGTGGGAAATGGCTGGGTATAGACCAGTGTTTGGCTCTCAGCACTATCAAGCTCAGCTTTCACAGTTTCTGTCTTGTTTAAATGACTGTGGCTTCTCACTCCTTTTAATGAACCCAATCTGTCTCATGGATCAGTGGAAAAGAAGTTCTGCTATTGGCTGTCCTACTAGCATTCCAGGACTGGAAGATACAGGTGTCACTAGAACTAACCTGCTGCTTTTTTTGGTACCTAAAGGATACATTTCTGCCTAGCCTGTCATTCAAGTTCACTATTTCAGACAACACCTGTTGCTTGGTCATTAGGTTAATTTCCTAACCCTCGGCTGCAGTCCATGTTGTTCCTTGAGTTCCCATTTCTCAGCTTGTATTTGACTATGCTTGTTTGCCACTTAGCCTTCTGTGTGTCCCCGTTTCTGATAACGACTGTTGGCTGTGTGCCATGCTTTGATTTTATTCCTGGTCAGATGTCATTTGCAAAGATTGTCTACAACCACAACCTGGTACACCCACTAGGCAAGTGCATCACTACTTGTGGAGTGCTCCGATGAGGATCTGGTTTGTGTGATTACATCATTATAAGGGCTCACAGCCTTTCCACAATGCAGATACCACGAAGGGTCCACTGTCCATTTGTTCTGTGACAGTCTGACACTCTATTCATTTCAGAAACAGATTTTTTTAATTCATCTATTGGCAGTTGAATTTGTTTTATTATTTATGTATTTTCTTGCTGCAAGACAGTGGACAATGAACACTTTCATTGACTCTTCCATGTTACCTTGCCATGTTGACCTTTCAATGTTTGGCTGCCATTAAATCATCCACCTTTAAATTTTTATTGATCTACTGGTTCTTTGACCAATCTTCCAGCAATGCTAAATCATGTTTCATGTTACAGACACCTGCAGGATAGTAAGCCCTATTGCACACCTTTGTGTCATCAACAAAAACATATACCTTACCTATTAAGCCTTTCGTTTTTTTTTGCTGATCACACAAGGGTGTGCAATAGGATTGATATTTGTTGATATTCACGGAGGTCTGTAACATGTAACATAATTTGGCATTGCTGGAAGATCGCAGTTCAATGATTTTAAATGTAAAATACTGCACTTAAAGCAGAGTTCAAGCTTGTTTTTTTTTTTTTTTTTTAAATAACCCCTGTGATGATCGCACCTAATGCAATTCATAATGGAATGTGTATGACATGTAGCTATTATTAATCATGTTCTTTTAAAATAAACTCACTTTGTAGTTCCCAGCGAGCGCGTTACCAAATTTAGTGTGGGCATCTGAAGCCCACTCGTTCCTCTTTCCGGTATCCGGCGCTGCTGGCTATCCAGCATGCGCCTCCCAATCTTGTGTATGTGCATATAGTACATAGCGTGGCGCGATGCCACAAGCGGCATCATGTCCACCCACCCACCCATTGGCTCCTGGGATATGAGTGTATTTAATCCCAGGAGCCAATGGGTGGTCGAACATGATGTACCTTGCCACGGCACACCGGAAAGCGGAGGATTAATCATACATGGGAGGTATTTACATTGCTGCAAAAAAAAAAGTCCAACTAGGTGTCAAAAACTGATCACTAATGCTGTGGGGGAGCTGGAACTCCACTTTAAGGAAAAAGGACCCCTTGAAAGAGTACAACATTGAGGGTAATTAGCCAAAATATAAGGCCTACTCTGACCTTCAAGCTGCATTACCATCTTAAATCACAGTCAAAGTCCCCCAAAATTCTACACAAGTATCAACCACCAAGTTTGATATTTGGAGAAGAAAATGCCCCTGAAGAACTGAACTGAGACCCGGCAACTGACTGCTAAGGCACCCAGGCCTGAAAAGCTGGAGTCAGGAGATAGCAGTTATATATGTTGCTGTGTGATCCATACAGGTTTCTCTTAGTAAGCTGGCAACAGATCAGGGTCATGTGAGAGCACAGGCAAGATAAGAAAAAGCACATAATAGCGCCTGCTGTGAATTGTACCTCTTATCTTGCTTAGTCTGGGCAAAGTGCATGTTTGCTTTCATCTAAAAGTGGTGTAGTTCTTTGGACTGCTGCAAACTATACATTTGCACAGTACACATTGTACACCTCGTTTAGTGATTACGAAATTACGTTTATGGAAAATGGACCTTCCTATAGAGAATAAGGATGTCATCCAACTTTATCCGTGGGCTTTTTGTGCTCTAGCAGCACACATAGAGGTTGATTTAAACTGGAGAGTGCAAAATCTGGTGCAGCTGTGCATGGTTGCCAATCAGCTTCCAGTTTTTTTTGGGTTAAAGCTTAATTGAAGAAGCTGAAGTTAGAAGCTGATTGGCTGCCACACACACAGCTGCACCAGATTTTACACTCTCAACCCCTAAAGAGCCTTAACTTTTTAAGTACATTTGACTTGTTAGAAGGTGCAAAAAGTGAAGGGAACCCACCCATTTTTGTTCTGACTAGACTCCACAGTGTTTTGGAGACAGAAATCCATACCTCCCAACCTGCACGGATTCTGCGGGATGATCCGGCACAGCCACTTACCTCCTGCATTCCTGCGATAGAGGCAGTATTCCCACACAGAAGAGGAGCCAGTGAGTGGAGGCAGCACAGGAGGAGGTAAGCAAGTGCCAACCATCATCAATGTCACCACATGTCGCCTTCCCGCCGCGGCAGAAACTCCCTTGCTTGGGAGGTTCTGTGGAAATGTGTGGATTTCTTGTGTCTCTCCAAACCCCCCCCCCCCCCGCTCAACAAACAAGAAGTTTCTTAGCCATCCCGCCCCCGCGGCAGCTCCCTCCCCCCCCCCGCTCAACAACATTAATGTCGGGAACAAGAAGTTTCGTAGCCATCCCGCCCGCGGGAGGTATGGAAATCCACTTTCCTGCCTGTCTAGCTGTCTTCTTTCTGTAGCCTTCCACCTGAGAAATAATTCTGTCAATGACTGTCCCAAATGCTACCTAAGTGCTTTTACCAAAAGTACAGATCATGTTAAAAATCTTTCTTCATCTGCCAGCAGTACATAGGGAAGGGTGGAGAGGCTGCACTTACACTGTGTGAGAGCTGATTGGAGGAAAGGGACACACATAGGCAGAGGAACTAAGGAACATGCAAAGCTGTATTCTGAATAGACAAGCTCCGTGCTTATCTCCCTCCAAGATACCTCCCCACACAAGTTTTTAGCTCATGTTATCTCATGTGTTGGAGAACTTGTCAGATGTTATCATGCTGATAACAGAGGGATGAAGCATGAAGCACCAGAGAGAACCGGCACTTAGAGCTTTGGAGAGAGACAAGAAAACACTACAGATATATGTGCTTAGTTCAAATTTCATAAATAGGATTTACAACCACTTTATTGTATTCTATGCATTAAAGTGGATGTAAACCATTTTTTCTTTCTGTTTCAGCTGTGGGAGGGAAGTCTGAGCATACACTGTGTGAAAGCTGATTGGAGGAAAGGCACCCCCCCCCCCTCCACATAGGCAGAGGAACAGAGAAACTTGCAGAGCTGTGCTGTGAATGGACAAGCTCTCTGCTTATCTATCTATAAGTTCCCTAACGGCACAAATTTCCAGCTGCTTTTATCTCCTGTGTCTGAGAACTTGTCAGAAGTTATCCTGCTGATAACAGAGGAACGAAGCATCATAAAGACACGGGACTTAGGGATTTGGAGAGAGATAAGTAAACACTACAGATATACTGTATGTGCCCAGGTCAGATTTACATCCACTTTAAGGTAAAAAACCTTCTTCATGCAGACCCCACTAAATACTTACCTGAGCCCAATTTTAATCCAGTCATGTGCACAAGAGCAGCAGCTCTCTAAGCTCTCTCCCTTCTCATTAGACAGAGAGGCAGCAGCAGGAGACATTGGCTCCTGCTGCTATTAATCACAGATAGTGGAGGAGAGAGGGGGGTAGGGCCGAACCATGCTCTGTTTTTCAATGGACACACAGAGTAGGCTTGGAAGCAAGCCTGCACGAGTGCCCTCATAGCAAGCACTTTGCGTGGGGGGCACTTGGCTTAGGGGAGGGGCCATGGGTGCCAGTGGGGGACCCAAGAAGAGGAGGATCCAAATAGGGCAAATATTATATATATATATATATATATATATATATATATATATATGTAGCAAGCGGACCCTTTTCCCTTGCTTTTGCTCAATTGCAGGAAAAAGGCACACCGTACTATATGCCCGTACCCTCCTGGATGAGGAGGTTAAGTGGTGTTATGTATTTGGGTCCCACAGCTAGGTTCTCCATCAGTTGGTTCTCATCTCCTAGGATATAGGGACAAGTCTCTGTATTCCCCCCAGTAATTCCAATGTCCACACCACTTTAAACTCCAACGTTGAGTTTATTTTCTCAATGTTCAGCAGACAGGCAAAGGGTGGAAGAGAGACAGGACAGCAAGGTTTGGGAGGTTAGTCCAGGCACAATGGATAACACAATCACTACTCTGTCCCTGAGTAGGTTTAGCTCACCCGGATAGTCTCCTACAAGTGGATCCTAGCAGCCGAAGTGATGCTCAGAGGTTTGATCAAGTTCTTTCCTAGATGCGATCGGGAGACTCTCTGCCACAGAATCTATCAGACCCCAAACCTCTTATCTTCTGGTACTTAAGGACAGGTGCCAGCAGCAGCACATTACTAGGCCCTTGGTGGATAGATGAATCCCTCCAGAAAGTTACCGGGCAACTTCCTTCACCGTGAACTCTCACCGGTTCGTCAGAAAAGGTCCTCTCCCGGCCTCCTCTTTTTAGAAGCGGGCTCCCTCGCGAGAGACACCCTGGGACTTCTCCTTCTCGAAGCGGGCTCCAGCTAAAGGTGCTGGGCCCAGTGTTGATGATGCAGCCCCTGGACTAAAGTTGCCTGGGACTGATGCACACGTGGCCCCATGGCCTGGAGGGCCATGCGCCACGCACCAGGACTCCAACTCTGGAACGAAGGCGAACCCGAAGACCCCTCCCAGGCGGCGTCTGACCCTTATGTATCCTCTCCCAGCATGCACAGCAGGTCAACCACACCCACCGTACCGCTGCCGAGAGACGACACCCAAGGCACAGCACTAATACCAGCGGTTCAACCCTGACCCATTATGGCAGTGCCACCTATAGGTCACAGGGAACTGCACACCAGTATACCATCCTGGAAATAAAACAGCACATCCTATAAATTGAGAATGGTCTGAGCCTAACTACTATCTCAGACCAGCCCCTAAATTTGGGTATATAGCACCCCTAAATGGGGTGGGCGCTACACATACATACATACATATATATATATATATATATATATATATATATATATATATATATATTTATATATATATATATATATATATATATTATTTTTCTTTGCACAGGTAGAGTAATAGTTTTACAGAAATGGTAATGATATCATGTAATGGGGCCATTTTAGAAACAAACCATGCTCTGCAGAGTTTTTCCAATGAGTTCCTAATTAATACTGAATAATAAAAGAAGCACAAAAACAAAGTTATAATATTCAAATGGTATTAAGTGGTATATTTACTATTATTTTGACTAATTACATCTTGGAACACTTATGCACATGGTCTGCCCATTCTGACTAATTGTTCAACTGAAATTAAGCCTATAATTAAGTAGCATTTTCATTTACTATTGTACGTTACCCTATTTACCCAAACAATTGTTTTCCCCATCCACAGTACACTGAAAAAAAAAAACACATGGATGCAAACGTGACAAGCGATGACAGATCAGGACCACATCTCATCTCTCCCTTGTTATATTCCAATTTTGAGTATTTCTTAATTACAGACCCCCACAGTCATTTGCATCATTTCAGGAGAAGTGAGAAAAAGGCAGATGATCTTTGTTCAAAAACGGTTATTTATATAATTCAATGGCTAGACTTTTTTCGAGCCTCATTATGGCCTATTCTCCTGATTAATTACAGTTGTGTGATTTATTTAAAATCCTTGAGGCTGGGTTCACACTATACGACACGACTTTCATCCTACTTTGCTCTGCGACATCTGTCCTACATTGGTCCTGCATTGGTCCGACATTGGTCCGACATTGGTCCGACATTGGTCCGACATTGGTCCGACATCCATCCGACTTTCATGAACAGGATACTACTTTGATCCTACTTCAATGATAGTCAATGGGCTGAAGTCGGATCAAAGTCGGACAGAAGTAGTACAGGGAGCATTTTTAATGTCGGACCGACTTGTGTCGGACCAGTTAAGACGGCTCTCATAGGGATTCATTGATTTTCACACGTCATGCGACATGAGCTCCTAATGTCGGAGCGTTTGTCGCCCCAGTGTGAACCAGGCCTGAACAGAAGCTATGGAGTATATGGTATCCTGCATGTCATATGATCATCTGTAGAGCAAATGATGAAAAGGAGGGGAAAAAAATAAAAACATTAAATGGTCTGTAAATAACATATTGAACAAACAGCCTAGAACAAATCCCGTTTAAAGAATGCACTTAGCAAAGGGAAAAAAAAAAAGCTAAAATAATGGTGCTAATTAAATGGAGAGTAGAGCATAGCTTATCTCTGCAGACAGGAAATTATACCTTGGACCTCTGTGTCTGACTTTTAATAACTCCTTGTATGAAATGCCATGGAAAATGAGGAAGCACAATGATAATCAAACTGCAAGCGTAATGTGATTGCAGAATTATCTTTTTTTTTTTTTTTTTCGGAAGCATGTCCCTGGTTAACTCTTCATCACATATATTACAGAGCAGAGATGACAAATGCATTAGTGATAGGCATTATCACGCTCCTAGTTCACACAGTTGTTGAACTTTAGTATTGCTTTATGTTTTTTACTCTTTAGTGGTGTTGCAGAGAAAAGGTTACAAACTAAAGTATAATTTCAACTTTTTTATGAAATATACACAGAAATTGGAAGTGGAGACAAGTCCCCTTCTGGTCTCCAATGGACAAACAAATGGACTATCTCAGTACCAATTCGGACGAAATACAAAAAAAAATATATAAAATAAAATGTTATTTATACATGGGGGGTTATTTACGAAAGGCAAATCCACTACAAGTGCAAAGTGCACTGAAGTGCAGTCGCTGTAAATCTGAGGGGTAGATCTGAAATGAGGGGAAGCTCTGCTTATTTTATCATCCAATCATGTGAAAGCTAAAATTCTGTTTTTTATTTTCTTTGCATGTCCCCCTCGGATCTACAGTGACTGCACTTCCAAGTGCACTTTCAGTGCAATTTCAAGTGCACTTTGCACTTGTAGTGCAAAGTGGATTTGCCTTTCGGAATAAACCCCCATAGATTTAAAAGCAGGCTATCCAAATACAAATGGAAAAAAAACAATGTTCATACCAAAGCAACATGTAAAATCCAATCTATTAATGCATGTGTGTCACTAATACTTAAAGGGGTTGTAAAGGTTCGTTTTTTATTTTCTAAATAGGTTCCTTTAAGCTAGTGTATTGTTGGTTCACTTACCTTTTCCTTAGATTTCCCTTCTAAATATTTTTTTTCTTTGTTTTCTTTGTCTGAATTTCTCACTTCCTGGTCCTCCTCAGTAAGCTGTTCAGTAAGCTGTTCTGGCTGACTAAACACGGCTCGGATGATGGTGTGAAGTTTAGTGAGGAGAAACAGGAAGTGAGAAATTCAGACAAAGAAAACAAACATTTAGAAGGTAAATCAAAGGAAAAGGTAAGTGAAGCAACAATGCACTAGCTTAAAGAAACCTATTTAGAAAATAAAAAACAAACCTTTACAACCCCTTTAAGCCCTGTACACACGATCGGATTTCCTATGGATTTTAAACCAATGGATTTTTCCATCGGAAATCCGATGAAGCTGACTTCCATCAGTCTTGCCTTCACACCTACAGTCAAAAAACCGATCGTCCCAAACACCGTGACATAAAACACTCTGACGAGCCAAGAAAAATGAAGTTCTATGCTTCTAAGCATGCGTCGACTTGATTCTGAGCATGCGTGGGTTTTTTATCCGATGGAGTTCCCCACAGACAATAGTAATTCGCTATTGTTTTTTTTTCCATCGGATACATTTAAAACATGTTGTGTTTTTTAACACCGATGGAAAAAAGACCGATGGGGCCCATACACGATCGGTTTGTCCGATGAAAAAAGTCCATCGGACTGTTTTCATCTGTAAAACCGATCGTGTGTACAGGGCTTTAGTGTACTCCGACAAGGAGTCAGGAGGTATAGTGGATCCTCACAGAACATGTATTCCTCAACATGTTTCGCAGAACTTTACCGCTTCATCAGGAGGCTAGTATCTGAAATGGAGTAATAGAATATACCAGTGTTTCTCAACTCCAGTCCTCAAGGCGCCCCAACAGGTCATGTTTTCAGGATTTCCCTCAGATGAAACGGCTGTGGTAATTACTAAGGCAGTGAAACTGATCAAATCACCTGTGCCAAATAATGGAAATCCTGAAAACATGACCTGTTGGGGCGCCTTGAGGACTGGAGTTGAGAAACACTGGAATATACATCATAATCAAAAGAAGCAAAAATGCAAAATAATATACAATCTCACAAGTAGTACATAGGGGAAGGAAAGGAGACACTGCCACTTACCAGTAGACCAACCCACAGCCAGGGTCAAAACACCACCAGCGTGCCCTTACGGCGGATGTGGGGGACATATACAGGTGGATGGATAATTATTCTAAGGTAAAGAGAATAATGATATGTATAAACATGAGCCTGTATAAAAATTAAGAAAAGGGGGGGAGCAGGTAGAAGAAAGGGAAGGGAGGACCAGGAAAAAAAAAATTGAATTTTTGAGTATTACTTGGATGATGGTACCCCCACTTTGCTTATGTAATTAGTTCTATTAGAGGCCATCTTTTGTTTTAAAATATACAATTGAATGTAAATCTTATAGTTAGCGTCTAAGTAAGAGGTAGCCGACCTTCTAAGTCCAGTGTGCCAAAAAATTTTGTATGAAATTGTAATTGCCAGATATATAAAACAAAATGTTTACTTCACCCTCTCAATCATGAAAAATAATATTTAGTAAGTAAAATTTAGTGTTCTAAATTATAATAATATAAATAAATTAACAACAATGGTGTCAGTAAAGGCAATAACAACCCGCAACACTGGTGTCAGTGACTGCAATAATAAACCCCCAGATTAGTGTCGGTGCAGGAAAAAAAAGTTTTGGTGTTAGCACAGCCTACCCCCAGGATTGGTGTCAGTGCAGCAAAATACCCCCCAGACTGGTTTCAGTGCAATCAAATAGAAAACCCAGGGTTGGTGTCACTGCGAAAAAAATAAATAAACGGTCAGTGACTGCAATAACAACCTCTATCATTTGTGATGGTGACTAAAATAATAATATTAGGGCAGCATTGAAAAAAAACAAGATTGGTATCAGTGCATCAAAATACCACAGGATGGGTGTCCAGTGAAGCAGAAAAAAAAAAAAAAACAGGGCTGATGTTCAGTGTAGCAACAAAGCTCTAGAATTGGTGTTAAGTACAGCAAAATACCCCCAGGATTGTGTTAGTGAAGCAAAAAGGCAAAAAGCAAAAAAAAAAAAAAAAACGATTGGTATTTACAGTGGCAAAAGGCCCCCAATATTGGTGTCAGTGCAGCAAAATAACCCTAGAAATGGTGTCAGTGCAGCAAAATACACCCAGGATTTTGTGTCAGTGCAGCAAAATACTCCCAGGATTGGTGTCAGTGTAGCAAGTTATAACCAGCATTGATGTCAGTGCAGCAAATTACAACCAAAATTAGTGCAGAAAAATACTCCCAGGATTGGTGTCAGTGTAGCAAGTTATAACCAGCATTGATGTCAGTGCAGCAAATTACAACCATAATTAGTGCAGAAAAATACTCCCAGGATTGGTGTCAGTGCAGCAAAATACACCCAGGATTAATATTAATGCAGCAAAATACTCCCAGGATTTGTGCAGTGCAGCAAAATACCCCCAGGAATGGTGTCAGTGCAGCAAAATACTACCAGAATTAGTGCAGCAAAATACTCCCAGGATTGGTGTCAGTGCAACAAAATAACCTCAGGATTAGGTGTCAGTTCAGTAATTTGCACCCAGAATTTGTGATATAGTGGATGGTAAATCTCCGAATCTGGTTACCAGTTCTGGGCTGTAGTGGCGGTCCAACAATTCTGCCACCTCCGGAGCACCTAGCTAAAAGTTTACCGGAAAAGTCTTATGCTGCATACAGACGATCGGACATTCCGACAACAAAACCGTGGATTTATTTCCGACGGATGTTGGCTCAAACTTGTCTTGCATACACACAGTCACACAAATGTCAAGAACGCTGTGGCGTACAACACGTACGACAAGCCGAGAAACATTACGTTCAATAGCCAGTACGGCTCTTCTGCTTGATTCCGAGCATGCGTGGAACTTTGTGCGTTGGAATTGTGTACACACGAGTTTTGTTTTCGGAAAATTTGAGAACCAGCTCTCAAATTTTTGTTGTCGGAAATTCCGACAGAAAATGTCCGATGGAGCCTACATACGGTCGGTATTTCTGACCAAAAGCTCACATCGAACATTTGTTGTCGGAAATTCAGAGCGTGTGTACGTGGCATTAGAGTGACATCCGTACCGTTTTTCCACAGAGACTATCAACAGCATCCCCAGTCCCTTTGTCACACCTATTGATTGTTCCGCAAAGAAAACTTTCTCCTAGTGTCAAGTGACTGTGCCGCTTGTCACCAATTTGGGCCTCTGCAGCGATCCCTCCTCCTAAACTTTCATCATTTGAAATAGGAAGCAGGATTACGTGATCTGAATTCAGGAGACAATTGTAATGTAATGGTTTTCAGAATATTTTTTTTTTTTTAAGGTTTTCTTTTTTTTTTTATTGTATTTTTTATTGACATTTTTCATATATACAAAAACAGGTATGAAAAATAGGAAAAATTTAGAAAAAAGCATACAACACATATTAAAGGTGTATCAATAAAGTTACAATGCTACCAACATAACAATATTATGGGATATTAGCCATATAAGTCAGGGGGTAATGAGCGAGTGAAGAAGAACCCAGTGAGTGGGCGAGTCAAAACAATATATTTTATATCATGTGTAAGCAAGATGTTACTCCTTGGGTCCGGTGACAGTGAGATCCCCAGGGCGCCCAACCAGAGAACGAAGGCACCCTGCAGGCGTCTCACCTACTAATATTAAAAAGAAGAAGAAAGAAAAGGGGTTGGGGGGAAGCACCATGGAATCATTAAGGGCACAAGTGAAGATCTGTTCCAGTATTTGGAGGACCTGTGAGAGTGCAGGTGGGGAGGGGGACAGCCACTGTAAGGGTATAGCCCGTTTTGCTGCTAGAAGAATAAAGGCATACAATTTTTGGGTATGCTTGGAGATGCCAGGGATTGGCAGGCCTAACAGGAAATGGACTGGGTCCAGCAGGAGAGTGATATCCAACAGATCCTGTAGAAAAGTCTGGATAGAAGACCAAAATAGGCGGATCAGGGGACACTCCCAAAAAATTTGGAAATGAGAGCCAATATCGCCCCCGCATCTCCAACACACCCAGGGGGGTTTTGGGATCATATCTATGTAGGATTTCAGGGGTTCTATACCAAAAAAATAGGATTTTTATAACAGCTTACCTGTAAAATCCTTTTCTTGGAGTACATCACGGGACACAGAGCGACATAGTCATTACTATGTGGGTTATATAGATTACCTTCAGGTGCTGGCACTGGCAACTTCCAAAACCGGAAGTACCCTCCCCTATATAAGCCCCTCCCATCCGGGAGTACCTCAGTTTTGTAGCAAAGCAATATGTGTCCCCAAAAGAGGGGTGGGAGCTCTGTGTCCCGTGATGTACTCCAAGAAAAGGATTTTACAGGTAAGCTGTTATAAAAATCCTATTTTTTTTTCTCGTACATCACGGGACACAGAGCGACATAGTCATTACTATGTGGGACGTCCCAAAGCAATGCCAAATGAGGGGGGGGATACATCATACATAAGCTGGGCGCTATCAGACATGAAGATCTTTTGCGGCCTGCAACACACTGCGCCCAAAGGCGACATCCTCCTGACTTCTAACGTCCACCTGGTAGAACCTAGTAAACGTGTGTACTGAAGACCATGTTGCGGCCTTACAGATTTGAGCCAGGGAGGCCTGGTGATGCACTGCCCATGAAGTTCCAACTGCTCTCGTGGAGTGCGCCCTAACTTTGAACGGAGGCGGTCTCCTTCTCAAGCCATAGGCTTGCATTATGACCTGTCGAATCCACTTGGCTAAAGTAGATTTTGACGCTGCCTGACCCTTTCTGGGGCCTTCCGGCAGAATAAACAAAGTATCCGTTCTACGAATCTGAGCAGTGGCTTTTAGATAAGCTTTAACTGCTCTTACTACATCCAAAGAATGTAATAACTTTTCCTCTATCGAGCTAGGTTTGGGGAAAAAGGAAGGAAGAACCACATCCTGGTTCAAATGAAACCTCGATACCACCTTAGGAAGAAAGGCTGGATGAGGACGTAACACTACTCTGTCCTTATGGATAACCAGATATGGCTCTTTACAGGACATAGCGGCCAATTCCGACACTCTTTTAACCGAACAAATGGCTACTAAAAAAATCAATTTCCTGGTGAGAAGAGCCAAGGAAATGTGCTGTAATGGTTCAAATGGTTGTTTCTGTAGAACCGATAGAACCAGGTTTAGGTCCCATGGACATATGGGAATTTTAACCGGAGGGCTAATACGCATCACTCCTTGTATAAAAGCTTTGACTAGTGAATGCGAAGCCAAGGGCCTTTGAAAAAATATTGACAAGGCCGAAATGTGACCCTTGATAGTACTCAAGGCAAACTTCCTATCTACAGCCCACTGTAGGAAGTCCAGAATCCTACCTATTACGTACCTACGTGGATGCCATTTCTTAGCTTCACACCAAGCGATGTACGCCTTCCATATTCTATAGTAAATCTGCCTGGATACCGGCTTCCTGGCATTGATCATGGTAGATACCACAGGATTAGAGAGACCTCTCTTTTTTAGAATGTGGGCTTCAATAGCCAGGCCGTCAAACCTAGGGCTAGTAAGGAAGGGTGGTATATCGGTCCTTGCGAAAGCAAGTCCGGACGATGTGGGAGGGTCCAAGGACTCCCCACAGACATTTTTACAATCTCTGCATACCATGCTCTTTGGGGCCACGCTGGAGCCACCAGAATCACTGGTTTCTTTTCTACCCTGATTCTTTGGAGTAATCGAGGTAACAATTGTGGCGGTGGAAATGCATATATCAGCTTGAACTGATCCCAAGGGAACACTAGAGCATCCGCGCCGCAAGCTAGGGGATCCCTTGTCCGAGAGACAAATCTGTCCACCTTTGCGTTGAATCTGGATGCTAGCAGATCTACATCCGGTGCTCCCCACCGCTGACATATTGCCCGGAAAACCTCGGGGTGAAGGGACCATTCCCCTGGGCATAATTGTTGGCGACTTAGAAAGTCCGCCTTCCAATTCTCCACCCCTGGAATGAATACCGCGGATATGGCTGGGACATATCTTTCTGCCCATTTCAGGATGTAATTTACTTCCCTCTGGGCTGCACGACTCCTAGTGCCCCCCTGATGATTGATATATGCCACTGCCGTGGCATTGTCTGATTGAATTCTGACAGGGGACCCTTGGAGTTTGGATGTCCATGCTACTAGGGCATACCGGGCTGCTCGTATCTCTAAGAGATTGATGGGCAGGGCCTTCTCTGCATCCGACCATCTGCCCTGGAGAGACCATTGCTCCAGTACTGCCCCCCAGCCTATAAGGCTGGCATCTGTAGTGACCACCTTCCAAGAAATCGGACTGAAGGATTTCCCTTTTTCCAGATTCTGGGGAACCAACCACCAACGGAGGCTCTTGCGAACAGAAGGGGACAAGGACATTGGTAAGTCTAGGGCCTGAACTTTTTTGTTCCAGGCTGACAGTATGGCCCTTTGCAAATTCCTTGAATGGAATTGACCATAGGGTACTGCTTCGAATGATGCCACCATTTTTCCCAGCAGCCTCATGCACAGGCGTATGGACGGCTGTTTTTTTGTACCCACCAGGTGGATCAAATCTCTCAAAGACGACACCTTTTCTTGAGGCAAGAAATTTTTTCTCTGGTCTGAATCCAGCCTTAGCCCCAAGTATTCCAGACTTTTGACTGGTTTTAGGGCTGACTTGTCTCGGTTGATAATCCAACCGTGAGACTCCAGATACTTGATTGTCTCGTGAACAACCATTTCTAGTTTTTCCACTGAGTGGTCTATCAGCAACAAGTCGTCTAGATATGCCATTATCGTTACACCTCGTGTTCTTAAATTGGCCAATAATGGGGCCAGAATTTTTGTGAACACGCGTGGTGCTGTGGCCAGACCGAAGGGTAAGGCTCTGAACTGAAAATGGCGCCCTTCTACTGCAAAGCGTAGAAATTTTTGGTGGACTGGAAAGATGGGAATGTGCAAATAAGCATCTTTGATGTCAATCGAGGCTAACCATTCCTCCCCTTGTAGGGCAGTGGCCACCGATCGGATCGACTCCATCCAAAAAGTCCTGATATGTAGGAATTTGTTTAGCCCTTTTAGATTTAAATGGGCCTCACATCCCCGTTTGGCTTCGGGACTGTAAAGAGGTTTGGGTAAAACCCAAACCCGCATTCTTCCAGGGGAACCTCCATAATTACTCCTTGGAGCAATAGTTGTTCTAGTGCCGACAGGAGGGATCCTCTCTTCCGGGGATCTCTTGGCACGTTTGACCACATAAAATGGGAAGGAGGAGTGTCTTTTAACTCCAGCTTGTATCCCAGACTTACTGCGGAGAGCACCCATCTGTCTCTGATCGTGTCCCGCCAGGTCTCTGCGAACAACTGAAGTCTTCCCCCCACCCGATTGAGTGGGGGCGACCCTTCATAAATTTGACTTGGGGGGAGGTTTTGTACCTCTCCTGACCCAGGGTTTTTTGTTACCCTGTGATTGTCCCTGATTTTTCCCCCCGGGATTTGACCGCGGAGGCCGTCGGAACTGCTTCACAGCAGTTGTCCCAGGGACTGGAGAGGCAGGCCTCTTAAAAGGGGGACCTCTAAATCTCTTTTTAACCGGCAAGAGTATACTTTTACCGCTGGAAATTTTCTGTATATATTTGTCCAGGTCTTCCCCGAATAAGCGTTCCCCATGAAATGGGAAGCTAACCAGCAATTTTTTACAGGGAGCTTCAGCAGACCAGTTCTTGAGCCATAGAAGCCTACGCATATGTACTACAGACAGCGTAAGGCGGGAGGCCTGATGGATTGAATCCTTGATGGCGTCAACCGCAAAGCATAAGGCTCTAGGCAGATCAGCTAGGGCAAGGGCCTGCTGATCCGGCAAGTCTCTTAAGACCTGTTTTAACTGATCCTTCACCGCTTGGCAGACCCCAATAGCTGCTACTGCTGGTTGTGTCACCAAGCTTGCTGTAGAAAAAGCAGATTTTAATAAGGACTCCAATTTTTTATCTATCGGGTCCTTGAACATTTGAACATTATCTACTGGACATGTCAGTGATTTGTTCACACAAGAGATGGCTGCGTCCACTGTAGGCACCCTCCATTTTCGGATGAACTTATCCTCCATGGGATAGACCACCGGAAATCTCTTAGGGGGAGTAAATATTTTATCAGGATGTTCCCAATCCTGGTAAATGAGTCCTTCCAGTAAAGGATGGATTGGAAAGGAACAAACAGTCTGGGGAGCTTTTAGCGACCCCAACGAGGAGACAGAAGTGGTTGATGGCTCCGCAAGGGGCATTTTAAATGCTGATCGGACCATATCAGTCAGGGACTGAACCCATAATCTTTCAGCATGTGATGCTGAAAATGGCTCTTCCACTGTTGATTCCTCTAGAACAGAATCAACCTCATCCTGATCCCCTTCAGGTAGGTCAATCCCTGCATGGGACTGTTGTTCCGCTAACAGGTACTCTGAGGGAGGAGACGGAGATCGGGCGCGCTTTCCCTCTGACAGGGAAGCAGCTATCAATGTTGTCCAGTCCTCCCAGAGCTGAGGAAAAAACCTCCTCTGTTACATACACAGGAGCAGGTGAACTGAGGACAGCCACAGTACCAGGTACTCCTGAGGGTTCTCTACGGGCACCAACCTCTGATTTTTCAGGGGAGACTGGTGCAGCAAAAGCATGCCCAAGATCCTCAGAGCCCGACGGAGACCCCCTTTGCTTCCTGGGAGTCTTAGTCCCGGAGACTTTGGACGGCATATTCCTAAGCCCAAAGCTGAGGTATTCCAGCCGTAATACACCACTTACTGAAAATAGTCTAGCACAATTGCTGCTATATAAACAGTTGGTGTCTACTAATGTGCCTTTCTATGGGGATGCCTGCATCAACCGCCTGCTGTATGCCTTTTTTAAATGTTACCAGCTCTGTCTCTGCACTCCATAGCCAGCTCACAACACATAATTGTGCCTTTTAACATGCTGGGACGCCCGCACATGCGCAGAAGCGCTGCGGCGCGCACAGAGCGTCATCCGCCAAGCTCCGCCCCCTTTCCAGCTCACCTCTATATATAGAGGCGCGTGCACGTGCACGCACGCTTCTTTTGAAAAAAACTAGGGAGAGGAGCCAGGGTCCCTGTTTTCAGCAGGGCCCGGGGATGGACGAGCATTGCAACATGACAGAGGAAGCAGTTTCCCACAAGAGAACTCACCATCTGCCTGGACTTGACCTCAGAAGGAAATAGTCCACATAACAAGAAAACGACGTTCCACAGCGGCCTCTAGTGGATTAACACAGGTACCGCGGTGTGTCTATTTTTTTTTTCTTGACCACCATTAAAATGATTACATTTTCTAGTAGTTACAGGCATGCACAGATATTTAGCGGGAATACCGTTAGGTAACAGGCAGAAAGACATATTAGGCTTGGGGGTCCCCCCAATAGAACCAAGTTCCTGAGGGGCCCCCACTTACCTTTTCCCCGCCGCAGGACTCTGTTTGGTCCACAGAAGCCCAAACTTCACCTCTCATGGCAGGCATTGTACTTAAACCTTCAGGGACCGGGTTCCCAAGGATTCCACTCCCCTGGACCTGTATAGCACCCTGCACAGAAAACATCTTGGTCGTGGGTATGACCAGAGCTCTGGATCCCAGGGTCCAGCCCTCCTAAGAGAGGCATTACAGGCAAAACCTTGCTCTTCTCTGCAAGGCCCGGGTACCGACCGTTTAGCTATGAAGCTTTTTTGGTCGGATCCGGAATAGCTTGCTGAGGCCCAAAAGAACCTGTACACAAGCCCAGATGAAAAAACATGTTAACCTTTGGCCAACACCTTAGACACTGGCAAAAAAACTCTGAGGTACTCCCGGATGGGAGGGGCTTATATAGGGGAGGGTACTTCCGGTTTTGGAAGTTGCCAGTGCCAGCACCTGAAGGTAATCTATATAACCCACATAGTAATGACTATGTCGCTCTGTGTCCCGTGATGTACGAGAAAGAAATATATATTTTGTAGAGTAGAACAGTTGTTTAGGGATCTGATGTTTCCTTTGCAGTTCATCAAAGGGCAAAAGTGTACGAGTGAGGGGATGTACAATGTTTAGAAGCTGAAAGATTCTAGCTTGTGTCCATGGAAGCATTCGAGTATAAGATAGGCTGTCTGGAATATCAGGATTAAACAACACATTTAGTAGGGGTGGACATGGGGATGCAAGAGAGAACTGCCGGGAACATTTCAAATACTTCTAAGTGGGCTTATAGAAGAATCCAGGTCTGCCCAAATCATAGCGCAAGGATGTACCGGTCTAGTGACGCTCATTTCAATCTCTGCCCACACACTAGGCGCCATTCTGGGGAACCAAGTAATAATCAGTTTAAGATGGGCGGCAAAATAATATTTAATATGATCTGGGGCTCCCATCCTGCCCCGCCCCTTGTCCTAGGAGTTAGCATTACCAAGCTTGCGATCCTATGTGCTTTATAATGCCAAATGAAATTAAGAAATGCTCTCTGTGTGGCTTTAAGTTGTGACATAGGAATGGGGATCGGGAGAGTTTCAAATAGGTATAGAAGTCTAGGCATAATAGACATCTTCAGGACATTAATGCGACCCAAGGGAGAAATGGGATAAGCATCCCATTGTCGCAAGAGTCGGTCAATGTCTTGGAAGAGTGGGGGGTAATTAGCCTGATACAAAGTTGAGTATGAGGAGGTTAGACTTACCCCTAAATATTTAAGGGAGTCCTAGCACCAATGGAATGAATAATTGTGCGTCAGAACTGTGAGATCTGAGGGTGGGATGTGTAAAGGTAGGGCTTCTGTTTTACTGGTGTTGATTTTATATCCTGAGATAGAACTAAAGTCTTTCAGCAAGGCTATGAGGTTTGGGAGAGAAGTATGGGGCCTAGTGTGTGTGTAGGATGTTTAATTCTCCAGATATCTAAAAGATTTTTAGCTCTAATGAGTTTACGGAAAGATTTAGAAAGGTGGTCAGGTCTGGAAGATGAAGTGGATGGAAATAATATGTGTCTGTTGTTGCCAGGAGACATGGTCACATTAAAATCCCCCCCCGATGACCATGAAGGGTTGGGAGAATTTGTCTAGAGTGTCAAACATAGAGGATAAAAATTTGATCTGACCAGAATTGGGAGTATAAACCTTAACAATACTGAGGGATTGATTGAGAAATGAGCAGTCCAGAATAATAAATCTGCCATGGGGGTCCAGGTGGAAAGATTTGACTCGTAAAGGGCAGGATCGGTTAATCAAGATAGCTACGCCTGCCTTTCCGGATGGGTAGGATGCCATAAAGGATGTTGGGAAATGTTTACTAGCAAATTTTAAGGATCCCCCAGTGCGGAAATGAGTCTCCTGGACCAGGATTACATCTGCTCTGGAAGCTTTAAACTCTTTCAAAGCCAGCCATCTTTTTTGAATAGAGTTTAAACCTTTAACATTACATGTCAAAAATTTTAGAGCCATAACAATTCAATCTGGAAAAAAGCATTAGATATATTGTACAGTATACAATGTGTGGGGGATTCCATGGTGCATTGTGCATATAGTGAATAGAAAGTTTCACAAATAAAGTAAAACAGTGGCAGCATTGCAACTTGAATGTAATAAGTCTATCAGAATTAGCAACCTCAGAATTAGCAAGTCTATCAGAATTAGCAAAAGACCTGAGAAAAAAACAAAATGAAAAAACAAAAAGAAAAAAAAACAGGAAAAAAAGTTTCAACATCTACTAGATAGAAACCTGGAACGCCGAACGCCTCCAGGAAACCCAGGTCTGAGCCTTGGGTGAGGAAGAGGAGCATGAGGACCTCCAAACAGAGAGACGGGTGGTCCCCCACCATTCTCCAGAGCAGTGAGGCCTGGAATACAAATCCGAGGATGTAAATATAAATAAACCGTTAAACCAGGGTGGCTTCAGAACAACAAGCCACTCACCCCCAGGGCCAAGGGGTGAGTGAACCCACTAAGGGGTTGTTGGCCACTAGGGATGAGCTTTGAGTTCGAGTCGAACTCATGTACGACTCGAACATTGCCTGTTCGCCCGTTCGCCGAACAGCGAAAAAATTGGGGTGTTCACGACAAATTCGAAAAGTCTATGGGAGAAATCTAAAGTGCTAATTATAAAGGCTTATATGCAAGTTATTGTAATAAAAAGTGTTTGGGGACCCGGGTCCTGCCCCAGGGGACATGTATCAATGCAAAAAAAAGTTTTAAAAACTACAGTTTTTTCGGGAGCAGTGATTTTAATAATGCTTAAAGTGAAACAATAAAAGTGAAATATTCCTTTAAATTTCGTACCTAGGGGGTGTGTATGATATGCATGTAAATTGGCGCATGTTTTCCGTGCTTAGAACTGTCCCTGCACAAATTAAAAAAAAGCGTGGGGGTCCCCCAGAATTCAATTACCAGGCCCTTCAGGTCTGGTATAGATATTAAGGGGAACCCCGCCGCAAATTAAAAAAAAAATGCGTGCGGTTCCCCCAAATATCCATACCAGGCCCTTCAGATCTGGCATGGATTTTAAGGGGAACTCCACCCCAACTTTAAAAAAAATGGCGTGGAGTCCCCCCAAAAATCCATACCAGACCCTTATCCAAGCACGCAACCTGGCAGGCCACAGGAAAAGAGGGGGGGACGAGAGAGCGCCCCCCCCCCTCCTGAACCGTACCAGGCCACATGCCCTCAACATGGGGAGGATGTCCCCATGTTGATGGGGACAAGGGCCTCATCCCCGCAACCCTTGCCCGATGGTTGTGGGGGTCTGCGGGCGGGGGGCTTATCGGAATCTGGAAGACCCCTTTAACAAAGGGGACCCCCAGATCCCGGCCCCCCCCCCTATGTGAATTGGTAAGGGGTACATTGTACCCCTACCATTTCACGAAGAAAGTGTCAAAAAATGTAAAAAAAAACACACAGACACCTTGGAAAAGTCCTTTATTAAAAAAAACCAAAAAAACATTCCAGCGGTGAAATCCAGTGTCCTGCGGCGATCCGATGTCCAGCACTGTCCGTCATTGGCTGAGCCTGAGCGGACCTGATGGGGAACTTCCTCCGCAGTCTATTACATGTATAGACCCGCTCCTTCTAAAGTTCCCCATCAGGTCCGCTCAGCCAATGACTCGGTGTAAGGCTGAGGACCTGATGCGGAACATGAGAAGGGGCGGGTCTATGTACCCCTTACCAATTCACATAGGGGGGGCCGGGATCTGGGGGTCCCCTTTGTTAAAGGGGTCTTCCAGATTCCGATAAGCCCCCCGCCCGCAGACCCCCACAACCACCGGGCAAGGGTTGTGGGGATGAGGCCCTTGTCCGAATCATCATGGGGACATCCTCCCCATGTTGAGGGCATGTGGCCTGGTACGGTTCAGGAGGGGGGGGGCGCTCTCTCGCCCCCCCTATTTTCCTGCAGCCTGCCAGGTTGCGTGCTCGGATAAGGGTCTGGTATGGATTTTTGGGGGGACTCCACGACACTTTTTTTTAATTTGGGGTGGAGTTCCCCTTAAAATCCATGCCAGATCTGAAGGGCCTGGTATGGATATTTGGGGGAACCGCACGCATTTTTTTTTTTAATTTGCGATGGGGTTCCCCTTAATATCTATACCAGACCTGAAGGGCCTGGTAATTGAATTCTGGGGGACCCCCACGCTTTTTATTTTTATCAATGACTTTTGCATGTATTGCCGGGAGCCGACAATTCATTATTAGCCGCAAGTCAGTTTTAAATGACTTTTTTTCCTTCAAAAATTAAATTTTATGCAGGGACAGTTCTAAGCACGGGAAACAAGCGCGACTTTACAGGCATATCATATACACCCCCTAGGTATTAAATTTAAAGGAATATTTCACTTTTATTGTTTCACTTTAAGCATTATTAAAATCACTGCTCCCGAAAAAACGGCCGTTTTTAAAACTTCTTTTTGCATTGATACATGTCCCCTGGGGCAGGACCCGGGTCCCCAAACACTTTTTAGAACAATAACTTGCATATAAGCCTTTAAAATTAGCACTTTAGATTTCGAACGTTCGAGTCCATTGTATTTAATAGGGTTCTAAAGTTCACGCGAACATTCTGTCTGTTCGCAGGTTCTGGTGCGAACCGAACAGGGGGGTGTTCGGCTCATCCCTGTTGGCCACTCAAAAACAGTAACAATAACTGGGGGCCAAGTAAAATTGGTACACTTGGTATACAGTGTCTCAGACAATTGAAAGGTTATTCAGGTTGGGAATCTTGAAGTAGGGCGCCTCTGTGGCGTGAAGTTGGACTTGGATGATTTCTGTTGCACTGGGGTCCAGATGTGACTCGGAACTGTCGGTGGTTTAGGAGTGGCTGGAAGAGGCACAGGATCCTCATCAGTAAGGGGTGGTATACCCAAGTTGCGTAGAAAGGTGTCGCTCTCCTGAAGATCACGCAAGGAGTATTGTATGCCATCCTGGGATGCAGAAAGGTGAAAGGGGAACCCCCATCGATATATGACTTTGTGGGACTGGAGATGTAGCGTCAGCGGGCGAAGATTTCTCCTTCTAGCTAGAGTAATAGGTGAGAGGTCACTAAAGATTTGGAACTCTATTCTGGATTGGTTACGGGTTGCAATGGTTAGAGCTCTATCATAGTAGTGAAATCTGACAATCACATCTCTTGGGTTAGCACCTGCTGGGGGTTTAGGGGCAAGTGATCTGTGAGCCCTGTCCAAATGCCAATATATGTCAGGGATATTTGGAGCAACCACATTGAATAAGCTTAGAAGGTAGGAGCGGAGATCTCTGTCTTCCACAGCTTCAGGGATACCTCTGATTCTCAGGTTTTGCCTGCATTCCCTGTTCTCTAGGTCTTCCTGCTGGGCTTGGAGCTGGGTGACCGTGTTTTTTGTGGCAGCATTATCCTCCTCAAGCACCTGTACATACTGCACCATCTCATCAAACTTGTATTCTAGGGAATCAGTGCGCTCTCCAAGCTGGCCAATTTCCCCTCTTAATTCTTTGGCTAACTTCCCCACTTATTGTGCAATGTTATGGGTAATGTCCTGTAGCAGGGATTGCAATTTAGCATCTAAAACTTCTGCTGTCAGCGGGGGGGGGATGATCCCGGTATAGGGGTGGGGGCAATGTCAAAAAGAGTACCTGTGTCCAACTCCAGTTGCTCCGGTCCATTCTGTGCGCCATTGTGACTACTCGAGGCCGCAGATGCAGGTCTATGCAGGAAGCGGTCCATCGTGGCTGAGGTCTGAGGCCTGAGGACTGCGGTGTAATTGTGTCTTTGATCCCCATGCCCATGGGGTGCGTGGCCATTGCGGGAAACTGAGGAGGTGACTCCCGTGGAGATTGAAGCTGTATATCTTTCAGCGGGAGTCCCGGAGAGGTGGCGGGGGCCTCACACGTCGGCCATGATCAGAAGCCATGCATGCGCCCTCTGACGGATCTCATTTCAAGCGCATGTCAATCGCATACTCTTAGCGCCAAGCGTAAACCAACTGCCCTGGGGGTACTGTGTATATGGTGCCAACTCAGCAGTAAATGTATATAGATAAACTGAAGAACTCTGATGGCCAGGGGAGGTGCGGACAAAACAGGGGAGAAGCGTGTAGGCCGAGGGTGTTCTTCAGGGTGTAGCAAGATGGTCTCTATTCACTTGCTGTATTCAGAAGCTGTCCACAAGGCAGGTTTACAGTGATACTACTTTGGGGCTGGGGACAAAGGATATCAGTCCAAGTGATCTTCTATGTCTTGTTAGTAGGGAACCAGGCGTCGGGAGGTAGGAATCAGGTGGAGATATGGATTCCAGGTGCAGCAAGATGGCCGCTGTCCTCTGGGACTAGGCTGAAGCCGCGGCCTTTCCTACAACGGCCGCCGTGCGGAGGAGCGCTGCTTCGTCTGGGCCACCGCTCCCTCTCAACAGTCAAAAAACAGTCCCCAGTCAGTGCTGTAAGGATAGTCAGTCTCCTCTTTGGCACAGGGGGAGGAGTAGGAGTAAGGGACGGCCGAGCGTCTAGCAGAGCACTGTACCTGTGAGGGGAGCTCCGTAGGCCTCAAGATGGCATTGGACCGCGGACCTGTGGAACCGGTCTTCAGGGATCTGTTCCGCCCCGTCCGGAGATGCTGCTACAGGTGGGCGATGATGGAACGGTCGCTCCCCTTGTGGCTCCCCGCACCCGAGTGTGGAGGATGCAGGAGGCTCCGTAGGTCTCAAGATGGCGGCGGGTCTCGGCTTTGTGGAGCTGGCTGCGGGCCTGGTAGAGATTCAGCCGGCCGGACTCTGTGATACAGGCTGGAGCTGAGGTAGGGGATGTTCAGGCATGGATGAAGCAGGTTTGGAGGCTCTCCAGGATAAAATTAAACAATGGATGGCAGAGGAATGTGGCAGGATTAGCGGAGCTCTGCACTAAGAACACCTTCTTCAGTACACTTTTGGACACGCCCCAAAGGTTTTCATTACATTTACCATTGGTCACTAAACATTATGTTTGTTTTGGTGCCTTGTCTTGTCTATTAGTGCTGGTGTGACTACTCTATGTGGTAATATGCACCAAAGATCAATAAAAGATTGGATAAGTGTTAAAATGGTCCTAACAGACTGCTAAGGAATTGCAAATCATGGCAACTCATCCAAAGGTCGATTTAACCGCTGTGCCTCCTGTAGTTAGTGTTATTTTGGCGTGCAGTAATGAGACCACCTCACCAAAAAACATTGACAGATTAATCTCTCGAAGTTCCTCCAATTAGTAGGTCTATTCATACGTGGTATATTTTGCCAAGTGATTTGTAGATTTACAAACTTCACATTTGGTCATATAAACAGCAGTTTTAATGCCTTTTCAAACTCTTTCCACCAACTTTTAAGGTTGGAAGCTGACGTGAAGCTTCAAAATTGCCAACAAGATGTTAATGGTAAACAGTAAGCAGCAATACAGTCTACATTGAATGCTACCCCTCCCAGACTTTTTTACACTCATTTTAAAAAAAATTTACTAAGTCAGCAGCAGACAGTGATGGCAAAATCTGATTTTTTGAGGGATTATGAGAAATGACCTTCCCCAAACAGGATATTGCCCTAAACCTCAGTTGCGTCACTAGCGGTTTGTCTCACCTGGTGTGGTAATACATGGTGCAACCCCCCCTCCTTCTCGGGGTGACAGCATGTTATATTGCACAGCCACATCAGCACGGCTCCCCCCCCCCCAGACCATATCCTAGGCTTGCACATCCACTTCAGCTGTCAGGTGTATATGTCAAGTATTGTATATCAACTGAAGTCCTGATGAGGACTCCTGTATTTTTAATACAAAGGGATCAAAACTTGTCCTGAAAGTGTGACAGGAGAGGAGTATCTGGGCAATGTGACAGGAGAGGAGTATCTGGGCAGTGTGACAGGAGTGGGGTATCTGGGCAATGTGACAGGAGAGAGGTATCTGGGCAGTGTGGCAGGAGGGGGGCAGAGTGACAGGCGAGGGGTATCTGGGCAGTGTTCCAGGAGGGGGGCAGTGTGACAGGAGAGGGGTATCTGGGCAGTGTGGCAGAGGGGTATCTGGGCACTGTGACAGGAGAGAGGTATCTGGGCAGTGTGGCAGGAGGGGGGCAGAGTGACAGGCGAGGGGTATCTGGGCAGTGTTCCAGGAGGGGGGCAGTGTGACAGGAGAGGGGTATCTGGGCAGTGTTCCAGGAGGGGGGCAGTGTGACAGGAGAGGGGTATCTGGGCAGTGTGGCAGAGGGGTATCTGGGCACTGTGACAGGAGAGAGGTATCTGGGCAGTGTTCCAGCTGCTTGCTGTGGGGGCACTCGGCACGAAGGAGGGGCCAGGAGCACAGAAAAGGGACCCGAGAAGAGGAGGATCTGGGCTTCTCTGTGCAAAACCATTACACAGAGCAGGTAAGTATGACATGTTTATTATTTTTATTTAAAAAAAACAACAGACTTTAGTATCACTTTAATTTGCAATTCCATCTTAATCTGCCAGTCCATCTAACATTCCCTTCCAGATTGGCAATGCTGCTGTTTAACTGCTTGTCCACCGCCCACCGTCAAATGAGGGCGGGCGGAAGACCCTATTGTTCTGATCGGACGTCATATGACGTTGCGCCTTCAGAAGCCACTAGAGCTTCTGAAGGCGATTGCCCAGTAACTGAGCAGGACCATGGATCTGTGTGTGTAAACACAGAGATCCACGTCCTGTCAGGGATAGGAGACCAATGCTGTGTCCCTTGTACATAGGGACAACCATCGGTCACCTCCCCCAGTCAGTCCCCTCCCCCACACAGTAAGAATCACTCCCAGGGAACACATTTAACCCCTTCCTCGCTCCCTAGTGTTAACCCCTTCCCTGCCAGTCACATTTATACAGTAATCAGTGCATATTTATAGCAGGGATCGCTGTATAAATGACAATGGTCCCAAAAATGTGTCAAAAGTGTCCGATGTGTCCGCCGCAATATCGCAGTCACGATAAAAATCGCAGATCGCCGCCATTACTAGTAAAAAGAAAAAAATTAATAAAAATGCTATAAATCTATCCCCTATTTTGTAGATGCTATAACCAATCAATAAATGCTTATTGTGATTTTCTTTACCAAAAATATGTAGAAGAATACGTATCGGCCTAAACTGAGGGAAAAAAAAATAAAAAAAAATGGATATTTGTTCTAGCAAAAAGTAAAAAATATTGTGTTTTTTTCAAACTTGTCCCTCTTCTCTTGTTTATAGCGCAAGAAATAAAAACCGCAGAGGTGATCAAATACCACCAAAAGAAAGCTCTATTTGTGAGAAAAAAATGATAAAAATGATAAAAATTTCATTTGGGTACAGTGTTGCATGACTGCGCAATTGTCATTCAAACTGTGACAGGGCTGAAAGCTGAAAAATGGCTTGGGCAGGAAGGGGGTTAAAGTGCCCTGTAGGCAAGTGGTTAAGGGTGTCTCCATTTCTCTTCTATCCTGAGTGGGGACACCCTAAGACAGGAAGTGTGTTAATAGAGGAATCACCAGGTGAAACTAAGGGGAAAAAAAGACTAAATAAAAGAAAACTAATGCAGCCACCACATCTAAGGATTGGTAAGCTGCAATATATTACATTTTTGGTTTTAGGTTGAATACCACTTTTAGTGTCCAGTTTGTACAAGACCTTAGAGACTAAAGGAGGCCATACACGGTCGAATTTCAAACAAATTTTCTTTTCAAAATCAAAAAGTTTTTTTTTTTTGTGATCTGATGATGCCACCATTGATTTTCGAAATTCGGCCGACCAAACCTTCATGTTGCCGGGAATATTCTTTTCTCTCCGGGAATATTCTTTTCTCTCCGGGAATATTCTTTTCTTGCACATGCGCATTTTTTTTTCTATTACATTTTTCGCACGATTCTCCCATCATTGATCAGAAAATCGTTTGTTTTTCAAAAAAATTCCAACATGTTGGATTCCTGAAATTTGATTGCCGCACGAAAATCGGCTGTTGCTGCAGCCCACTAACGCTGCGAAATTCGTACGAAAATTTTTTGATACGATTTTCAAAAGAAAATTCTTTCGAAATTCGAACCGTGTATGGCTGCCTTAAGCCTGAGGGAGTTTTATGTTGAAAAAAGCATAAAGACAACACTGATTATGATGCCAATCAACTCCAACCATTAGGTGACGCTTCCAGGACACTATCCTGGGAAGATTATTACAATTTAACACGTCTCAAAGGAGGATTCCCTGAGGAAATCAAAGGATTAGATCACAAAGGAAGGAAATACGTAGAAATATTAGCTTACTTACTTGCATTCAATATGGATACAATTTATTTTGCTATTTATTTACAACTATTTAAAGTGGTACTTTAGGCAAAATCAAAAATGACATATTTGATGCAGTCTGTCCCTCGCATTAAAAAAGAAAACCAGAGGGCGTGGTCTAAGGGCAGAAAATAACATGTCTTTATTAATTTTTAAAAAAAAGATAATTGGCCACTCCCATGTTGTAAGATGTACTCACATGTTGTCATCAGGTAGGTATCCTGTGCAGTGTGTCTCTTGTGTGTCACCGGCATTAACACAGCAATCTTTGTTTTTCTGAGTTCCCCAGTATTTTAGCTTTTTTTTTACATGTTGATCCTGCTGTTATTTTCCAACTTCCTTTAACCACTTGACCTCCGGAAGATTTACCCCCTTCATTAACAGGCCATTTTTTGGGATACGGCACTGCGTTATTTTAACTGACAATTGCGCGGTCGTGCAACGCTGTACCCAAATAAAATATATGTCCCTTTTTTCCCCACAAATAGAGCTTTCTTTTAGTGGTATTTGATCACCTCTGCGGTTTTTATTTTTAGGCGCAATAAACAAGAAAAGAGCGCCAATTTAGGAAAAAAATAAAACTATATTTTTAATTTTCTGCTATAAAACATATCCAATAAAAAACTGATTTCTTCATCAATTTAGGCCAATTTGTATTCTGCTACATATTTTTGGGGAAAAAAAATCTCAGTAAGTGTATATTGATTGGTTTGCACATAAGTCTACAAACCATGGGATATTTTTATTTATTTACTTATTTATTTATTCCTAGTAATTGTGACGATCAGCAACCTATAGCAGAGTGTGATATTGCGGCAGACATTCTGACACTAGTGACACTAATACAGCGATCAGTGCTGAAAATATGCACTGTACTAATAACACTGGCTGGGAAGGGGTTAAAATCAGGGGCGATCAAAGGGTTAACTGTGTGCCTAGCCAGTGTTTTCTTACTGTGTATTATTAGGGGAAAACAGTCTCTGCTTTGCAGGAACACAAACTCCATCCCTTCCCACCTGTCGGCGATCTGCCTTGTTTACATGCGGTTCTGCCGCGATTGTCGCGTGATAAATCGTACTGCAGCTTGCAGCGCGTGAAGCATGTCGCCCAAAAAAAAGAAAAATGGAGCAGAGCCACACCACAATTTTAGGTGCAATTCAAGCAAATGGCATCTCAAATGTGCGTTCCTTGGTTTGTCAGTCACACCTCGCCACTTTAAAATTGCGGGCAGAATTGAAGCAGTTCTGCCTGTAACACAAAACGCTGAGGTGTGAATGTAGCCCTAAAGTGGTTCTAAATCTAAAGCCTCAAGGTTTTTTTTACCTTAAAGTGATTGTAAAGTCTCTGTTTTTTTTTTCTGTAAAAAGAACAAACATGTTATACTTACCTGCTCTTTGCAGTGGTTTTGCACAGAGCAGCCCTGATCCTCCTCTTCTCGGGTCCCTCTTCTGTGCTCCTGGCCCCTCCCCCCTGTCAAGTGCCCCCACAGCAAGCAGCTTGCTATGAGCCGCAGCTCCATATGTCTTTTCAGACATGGAGCTGTGGTTCGGCCCTGCCCCCTCTCTCTCCCGATTGGCTGAGACAATCAATAAAAGTCAGTAAGCCAATCAGGATGGAGAGTCCCGGAAGGTCCAGACACTCATGGACATAATTGGACAGAGATGGGGCTCAAGTAAGTATTAGGGTGGGGGGGGGCTGAAGGGGGCTGCTACACACAGAAGTCTTTTTACCATCTTGCATATTCTGCATTAAAGTGGATGTAAACTCTCACATATCCCCAGTGAAGTGAACAGCCTCAGATGATACACAGAGAAGAAACAAATCTCCCTACATAAGTTTTACATGTATATCAGTGGTCTTCAGCTTTATATATTCTTTAGAAAGTTCACATTGTGTTACAGATTTTCTCCTTCTGTTCAGCACTGGGTGTGGATTATTGGCATACAGCCAAGACAGCTGATTGAAGGAAAGGCACACACCCCTCTCCTCCACATTGGCAAAGGAAGGAAGTAATGTGCAGAGCTCTGCTGTGAGTGGGCAATCTCTCTGCTAGTCTATTTATAGCAACCTCCCATGACACAAACTTCAGGCTGCTTTTATCTCCCATCTCGGAGAACTTGTCAGAAGATATCAGGCTAATAACAGAGTTACGGGACAGAAGAGACACACGGGACGTAGTGCTTTGGAGAGAGAAATGTAAACACTAGGGATGAGCTTCGTGTTCGAGTCGAACATACGTTCGACTCGAACATCGGCTGTTCGATCGTTCGACGAAGATCGAACGATTTGGGCCGTTCGCGCCAAATTCGAGTGACGCGAACGGCCCACAATGCACTACGCCATCGCAGTGTCATCCAGGCGCTGTGATTGGCCAAGCATGCACTGTGACCCCGCATGCTTGGCCAATCACAGCGCCGGCAGCGAGGAGAGCAATGATTGGCCACAGGCAGGATGCCTGTGGCCAATTATTGCTGAGGGTGTTTAGTACACGCCCCACACTATAAAAGGCCGCCAGCACGGCGGCCTAGTGTAGTGTGTTCCCGGAGCAGGGAAAGAGAAGCATAGGCAGGGACAGTGACTTTTATTTCTTTCTTGCTTAACCTGGATTCCTTTAGTTTAGGGAAAGAGAAGGATAGGTAGGGAGAGTGTCAGTGTGTTTTGTGCTTGTGCTATATTGTGCTTAAAAAAAACATTTTTTCTAGGGACAGAAAACTGTAGGTAGGGAGAGTGTGTCAGTTTCTTTCACTGTCAAAGTCCTTGTTTCCAGGGACCTGGAAGGACAGTGAGTGAATTCTCCTTGTGCTATATTGTGCTTAAAAAAAACATTTTTTCTAGGGACAGAAAACTGTAGGTAGGGAGAGTGTCAGTTTCTTTCACTGTCAAAGTCCTTGTTTCCAGGGACCTGGAAGGACAGTGAGTGAATTCTCCTTGTGCTAAATTGTGCTTAAAAAAAACATTTTTTCTAGGGACAGAAAACTGTAGGTAGGGAGAGTGTCAGTTTCTTTCACTGTGAAAGTCCTTGTTTCCAGGGACCTGGAAGGACAGTGAGTGAATTCTCCTTGTGCTAAATTGTGCTTAAAAAAAACATTTTTTCTAGGGACAGAAAACTGTAGGTAGGGAGAGTGTCAGTTTCTTTCACTGTGAAAGTCCTTGTTTCCAGGGACCTGGAAGGACAGTGAGTGAATTCTCCTTGTGCTAAATTGTGCTTAAAAAAAACATTTTTTCTAGGGACAGAAAACTGTAGGTAGGGAGAGTGTCAGTTTCTTTCACTGTCAAAGTCCTTGTTTCCAGGGACCTGGAAGGACAGTGAGTGAATTCTCCTTGTGCTAAATTGTGCTTAAAAAAAACATTTTTTCTAGGGACAGAAAACTGTAGGTAGGGAGAGTGTCAGTTTCTTTCACTGTGAAAGTCCTTGTTTCCAGGGACCTGGAAGGACAGTGAGTGAATTCTCCTTGTGCTAAATTGTGCTTAAAAAAAACATTTTTTCTAGGGACAGAAAACTGTAGGTAGGGAGAGTGTCAGTTTCTTTCACTGTCAAAGTCCTTGTTTCCAGGGACCTGGAAGGACAGTGAGTGAATTCTCCTTGTGCTAAATTGTGCTTAAAAAAAACATTTTTTCTAGGGACAGAAAACTGTAGGTAGGGAGAGTGTCAGTTTCTTTCACTGTCAAAGTCCTTGTTTCCAGGGACCTGGAAGGACAGTGAGTGAATTCTCCTTGTGCTAAATTGTGCTTAAAAAAAACATTTTTTCTAGGGACAGAAAACTGTAGGTAGGGAGAGTGTCAGTTTCTTTCACTGTCAAAGTCCTTGTTTCCAGGCACCTGGAAGGACAGTGAGTGAATTCTCCTTGTGCTAAATTGTGCTTAAAAAAAAAATTTCTTGTTCATACATCACGGGACACAGAGCAGCATAGTCATTACTATGTGGGTTATATAGAATTACCTTCAGGTGCTGGCACTGGCAACTTCCAAACAGGAAGTACCCTCCCCTATATAAGCCCCTCCCATCCGGGAGTACCTCAGTTTTTTGCCAGTGTCTAAGGTGTTGGCCAAGGTTAACATGTATTCATCTGGGCTTGTGTACAGGTTCTCTGGGCCTTAGCAAGCTATTCCGGATCCGACCAAAAAAGCTTCATAGCTAAACGGTCGGTACCCGGGCCTTGCAGAGAAGAGCAGGGTTTTGCCTGTAATGCCTCTCTTAGGAGGGCTGGACCCTGGGATCCAGAGCTCTGGTCATACCCAAAACCAAGAGGCTATCTGTGCAGGGTGCTATACAGGTCCAGGGGAGTGGAATCCTTGGGAACCCGGTCCCTGAAGGTCTAGTACAATGCCTGCCGTGAGAGGTGAAGTTTGGGCTTCTGTGGACCAAACAAAGTCCTGCGGCGGGGAAAAGGTAAGTGGGGGCCCCTCAGGAACTTGGTTCTATTGAGGGGACCCCCAAGCCTAATATGTCTTTCTGCCTGTTACCTAAAGGGTATTCCCGCTAATAGCTGTATATGCCTAAGAAATCCTAGAAATGTTTTTTCATAAGGGAAGTTTTAAAAAAACTGTAAACCTGGAAATGTTTTTCATAAAGGTGGTTTTAAAAAAAAAAAAAAAAAGACAAAAGTGCGGTACCTGTGTTTGTCCACTAGAGGCCGCTGTGGAACGTCTTTTTTCTTGGGACTATTCCTTCCATGGTGAAAGTCCAGGCAGATGAGTGAGCTCTCTTTCAGGGAAGCTGCATTCCTCTGTCATGCTGCCAAGTAGTTTCCTTCCATCCCCGAGTCCTGGTGAAACAGGGACCCTGGCTCCTCTCCCTACATGGCGCCAAGAGCGCACACGTGCACGCGCGCGCGCACACATGCTTTCTTTTTATAAGGTTTAGCTTCAAAAAAGGGGGGCGGAGCCTGGCGGATGACGCGCTCTGTGCGCCCAGCGCTTCTGCGCATGTGCGGGCGTCCCAGCAAGATAAAAGGACTCAGTCCACGCTGCTTGCTATGGACACAGAGCATGAAAAGGAGCTGGTAGCATGGTATAGGGGCTTACAGCGGGCGGTTGATACAGGCATCCCCAGAAAGACGCATTAGTAGACACCCACTGATGTACATAGCAGCAAATTGCATTAGACTATTTCAGTAAGGGGTATATTGCGGCTGGAATACCTCAGCTTTGAACTAAGGAATATGCCGCCTAAAAAACTCCGAGATATACCTCTCAGGAAGTGTAGGGGGTCTCCATCGGGCTCTGAGGATCTGGAGCAGTCATCTGCACCCTCCTCCCCTGAGAAATCAGAGGTTAATACCCATAAGGAACCCCCGGGAGTGCCAGGTACTGCGGCTGTCCTCAGTCCACCTGCTCCTGCATATATAACAGAGGAGGTTTTTTCCTCAACTCTGGAGGGATTGGAGCAGAGATTGGCTGCATTGATCGCTTCGTCTCTACAGGAAAGAAAGCGCGCCAGATCTCCATCACCTCCATTAGAGTGCCTGTTGGCAGAGCAACAGTCCCAGGAAGGGACCGACCTACCTGAAGGGGATCAGGAGGAGGTTAGCTCTGTTTTTGAGGAATCGACAGTAGATGAACCATTTTCAGCATCACAGACTGAAAGATTGTGGGTCCAGACCCTAACTGACATGGTTCGATCTGCATTTAAAATGCCTCTTGTTGAACCATCAACTACTGCTGTCTCCTCATTGGGGTCGCTAAAAGCTCCCCAGGTTAATTGCTCCTTTCCAATACATCCATTATTGGAAGGACTTATATACCAGGACTGGGAACATCCTGATAAACTATTTGTTCCGCCTAAAAGGTTTCCGGTGATCTATCCCATGGAGGAAAAGTTCACCCAGAGATGGAATGTTCCTACGGTGGATGCAGCCATCTCTTCTGTGAACAAATCACTGACATGTCCAGTAGATAATGTTCAAATGTTCAAAGATCCAGTGGATAAAAAATTGGAATCTTTATTAAAATCTGCTTTTTCCACAGCAGGGGCTGTTACACAGCCAGCAGTGGCAGCTATTGGAGTCTGCCAAGCTTTAAAGGATCAAATGAAAATGGTCCTGAGGGATTTGCCAGACCAACAGGCCCAGGCTCTGGCTGATCTGCCTAGAGCATTATGCTTTGCGGTTGACGCCATCAAGGATTCTATCCATCAGGCCTCCCGCCTCACGCTGTCTTTGGTACATATGCGTAGGCTTCTGTGGCTCAAAAACTGGTCTGCTGAAGCTCCCTGTAAGAAGCTCTTAGTTAGCTTCCCATTTCATGGGGAACGCCTTTTTGGCGAAGACCTGGATAAGTATATCCAGAAGATTTCCAGTGGTAAAAGTACTCTCTTACCGAGTAAGAAGAGGTCTAGGGGTCCATCTTTTAAGAGGACTACCTCTCCTATCCCTGCGACGTCTGCTACTAAGCAGTTCTGACGGCCTCCTCGGTCAAACTCAGGAGGTAAAAATCAGGGACAGCCACAGGGTAATAGAAAACCCTGGATCCGAAGAGGTACTAAACCAGCCTCCAAGTCAAGCCTATGAAGGGCTGCCCCCACTCAAACGGGTGGGGGGAAGACTTCAGTTGTTCGCAGAGACCTGGCGGGAGACTATCAAAGACAGATGGGTGCTCTCCGCAATAACTCTGGGATACAAGTTGGAGTTAAAAGAGTCTCCTCCGTCCCATTTTATGTGGTCAGGCATGCCAAGAGACCCTCTGAAAAGACGGTCTCTCCTATTGGCGTTAGAACAACTATTGCTCCAAGGAGTAATTATGGAGGTTCCTATGGAAGAGTGGGGGTTGGGTTTCTACTCAAACCTTTTCACAGTCCCGAAGCCAAACGGGGACATAAGACCCATATTGGACCTAAAGAGTCTAAACAAATTTCTAAACGTCCGGTCTTTCCGGATGGAGTCGATCCGATCGGTCACCGCTGCCCTACAAGGGGAGGAATGGTTAGCCTCGATCGACATCAAAGATGCTTACTTGCATGTTCCCATCTTTCCAGGTCATCAAAAATTCCTACGCTTTGCAGTAGAAGGGCGCCATTTTCAGTTCAGAGCCTTACCATTCGGTCTGGCCACAGCACCACGAGTGTTCACAAAAATTCTGGCCCCACTGTTGGCCAATCTAAGAACACGGGGTGTAACGATAATGGCATACCTAGACGACCTGTTGTTGATGGACCACTCAGTTGCCAAGCTAGAAGTGGTAATTGTCGATACAATCAAGTATCTAGAATCTCACGGTTGGGTCATCAACCTGGACAAGTCAGCCCTACAGCCAGTGAAAAACCTGGTATATCTAGGGCTACGGCTGGATTCAGACCAGAGGAAGATTTTCTTACCTCTAGACAAGGTATCCTCTTTGAGGGGCTTGGTCCGTCTGCTTTGTGCAAAAAGACAGCCGTCCATACGCCTGTGCATGAGGCTGCTAGGAAAGATGGTAGCATCATTCGAAGCTGTGCCATACGCCCAATTCCACTCAAGGAATTTACAAAGGGCCATATTGTCAGCCTGGAACGGAAAAGTTCAGGCTCTAGACTTCCCGATGGCTTTGTCCCCTTCCGTTCGGAAGAGTCTCTGCTGGTGGTTGATCCCCCAGAATCTCCAGAAGGGAAAACCCTTCAGCCCGATATCTTGGAAGGTGGTCACTACAGATGCCAGCCTTACAGGCTGGGGGGCAGTACTGGAGCAATGGTCTCTCCAGGGCAGATGGTCAAATGTAGTAAAAACCCTGCCCATCAATCTCTTAGAGATACGAGCAGCCCGGTACGCCCTAGTAGCCTGGACATCCAGACTCCAAGGGTCCCCTGTCAGAATTCAATCAGACAATGCCACAGCAGTGGCATATATCAATCATCAGGGAGGCACCAGGAGTCGTGCAGCCCAGAGGGAAGTAAGTCACATCCTGGAATGGGCAGAAAAGCATGTCCCATGTATATCAGCTGTCTTCATTCCAGGTGTGGAGAATTGGAAGGCGGACTTTCTGAGTCGCCAACAGTTATGCCCAGGGGAATGGTCCCTTCATCCCGAGGTCTTCCGAGCAATATGTCAGCGGTGGGGAACACCGGATGTAGATCTGCTAGCATCCAGATTCAACGCAAAGGTGGACAGATTTGTCTCCCGGACAAGGGATCCCCTCGCTTGCGGCTCGGATGCTCTGGTGTTCCCTTGGGATCAGTTCAGACTGATATATGCATTCCCTCCGCTACAATTGTTGCCTCGACTCCTTCGCAGAGTCAGGTTGGAGAAGAAGCCGGTGATCCTGGTGGCTCCAGCGTGGCCCCGAAGGGCCTGGTACGCGGAGATCATCAAAATGTCTGTGGGGAGTCCTTGGACCCTTCCACGTCGTCCGGACCTGCTTTCGCAAGGACCGATATACCACCCTTCCTTACTAACTCTAAGTTTAACGGCCTGGCTATTGAGTCCCACATCCTAAAGAAGAGGGGTCTCTCTAACTCTGTGGTATCAACTATAATCAATGCCAGGAAGCCTGTATCCAGGCAGATCTACTATAGAGTTTGGAAGGCGTACATCACTTGGTGCGAGGCCAGAAAATGGCATCCACGTAAGTACGTTATAGGCAGAATTCTGGACTTCCTGCAGTGGGCTGTAGACAGGAAGTTTGCCTTAAGTACTATCAAGGGCCAGGTTTCGGCCTTGTCAATACTATTTCAAAGGCCCCTGGCTATGCATTCACTTGTCAAATCCTTTATGCAAGGTGTGACTCGTATTATTCCACCGATTAAGGCTCCCATGTGCCCATGGGATCTAAATTTGGTTCTGTCGGTTCTGCAGAAGCAGCCATTTGAACCTTTGCGGCACATTTCCTTGGTTCTACTCACCAGGAAATTGATATTTTTAGTAGCCATATGCTCGGCTAGAAGAGTGTCGGAATTAGCCGCCATGTCCTGTAAAGAGCCATATCTGGTTATCCATAAGGACAGAGTAGTATTACGTCCTCACCCAGCCTTTCTTCCTAAGGTGGTATCGAGGTTTCACTTGAACCAGGATGTGGTTCTTCCTTCTTTTTTCCCCAAACCAAGCTCGGTAGAGGAAAAGTTATTGCATTCTTTGGATGTAGTAAGAGCAGTTAAAGCTTATCTAAAAGCCACTGCTCAGATTCGTAGAACGGATTCTCTGTTTGTTCTGCCGGAAGGCCCCAGAAAGGGTCAGGCAGCATCAAAATCTACTTTAGCCAAGTGGATTCGACAGGTCATAATACAAGCCTATGGCTTGAAAAGTAGACCGCCTCCGTTCAAAGTTAGGGCGCACTCCACGAGAGCAGTTGGAACTTCATGGGCAGTGCATCACCAGGCCTCCCTGGCGCAAATTTGTAAGGCCGCAACATGGTCTTCAGTACACACGTTTACTAGGTTCTACCAGGTGGACGTGAGAAGTCAGGAGGATGTCGCCTTTGGGCGCAGTGTGTTGCAGGCCGCAAAAGATCCTCATGCCTGATGGCGCCCAGCTTATGTATGGTGTATCCCCCCCCTCATGTGGCATTGCTTTGGGACGTCCCACATAGTAATGACTATGCTGCTCTGTGTCCCGTGATGTATGAACAAGAAAGTAGGATTTTTAAAACAGCTTACCTGTAAAATCCTTTTCTTGGAGTACATCACGGGACACAGAGCTCCCACCCCTCTTTTGGGGACACGTATTGCTTTGCTACAAAACTGAGGTACTCCCGGATGGGAGGGGCTTATATAGGGGAGGGTACTTCCTGTTTGGAAGTTGCCAGTGCCAGCACCTGAAGGTAATTCTATATAACCCACATAGTAATGACTATGCTGCTCTGTGTCCCGTGATGTACTCCAAGAAAAGGATTTTACAGGTAAGCTGTTTTAAAAATCCTACTTTTTCTAGCGACAGAAAACTGTAGGTAGGGAGAGTGTCAGTTTCTTTCACTGTGAAAGTCCTTGTTTCCAGGGACCTGGAAGGACAGTGAGTGAATTCTCCTTGTGCTAAATTGTGCTTAAAAAAAACATTTTTTCTAGGGACAGAAAACTGTAGGTAGGGAGAGTGTCAGTTTCTTTCACTGTCAAAGTCCTTGTTTCCAGGGACCTGGAAGGACAGTGAGTGAATTCTCCTTGTGCTAAATTGTGCTTAAAAAAAACATTTTTTCTAGGGACAGAAAACTGTAGGTAGGGAGAGTGTCAGTTTCTTTCACTGTGAAAGTCCTTGTTTCCAGGGACCTGGAAGGACAGTGAGTGAATTCTCCTTGTGCTAAATTGTGCTTAAAAAAAACATTTTTTCTAGGGACAGAAAACTGTAGGTAGGGAGAGTGTCAGTTTCTTTCACTGTCAAAGTCCTTGTTTCCAGGGACCTGGAAGGACAGTGAGTGAATTCTCCTTGTGCTAAATTGTGCTTAAAAAAAACATTTTTTCTAGGGACAGAAAACTGTAGGTAGGGAGAGTGTCAGTTTCTTTCACTGTCAAAGTCCTTGTTTCCAGGGACCTGGAAGGACAGTGAGTGAATTCTCCTTGTGCTAAATTGTGCTTAAAAAAAACATTTTTTCTAGGGACAGAAAACTGTAGGTAGGGAGAGTGTCAGTTTCTTTCACTGTCAAAGTCCTTGTTTCCAGGGACCTGGAAGGACAGTGAGTGAATTCTCCTTGTGCTAAATTGTGCTTAAAAAAAACATTTTTTCTAGGGACAGAAAACTGTAGGTAGGGAGAGTGTCAGTTTCTTTCACTGTCAAAGTCCTTGTTTCCAGGGACCTGGAAGGACAGTGAGTGAATTCTCCTTGTGCTAAATTGTGCTTAAAAAAACATTTTTTCTAGGGACAGAAAACTGTAGGTAGGGAGAGTGTCAGTTTCTTTCACTGTCAAAGTCCTTGTTTCAAGGGACAGAGAAGGACACCTGAAGGTAGCCCTTATTGCTTTTTTCCCATCTCCCTGCAGGCCATCTATTAGAATGTCTGGAAGGCAAACAAGGAGAGGCAGACAGTCAGGAGGCAATAAAAGAGGGCAAGCAGGCTCTGTGTCTGGGGGCAACAGTGCTGGTCGTGGACGCGGTGCATTGTCATCAGCACATGGCCATGGGACACGCTTGTCCTTCTTTTCGGCAGCTGGACATGTTGAGCCACATCATGCCGAAGACTTGGTAGAGTGGATGACCAAGCCCTCCTCCTCCTCCTCATCCTCTCTCACCCAGGCTCAGGGTACTGGAAAAGCAGCTGCCAAAGCGTCCTCTTCCCTGGTATCAATGTCAGACTCATCATCAGTCACTCCTTCCCTAGACCCACCATGTCCTCCTCCTGAGGAGTCCCCCGAACTGTTTCAGCACAGTGTTTGGTACATGCTCCAGGAGGATGCCCAGCGTTTCGAAGGGTCTGATGATGAAACCCAGCTAGAGGAAGGCAGTAGCGTGAGAGCAGACAGAGGGGATGCTCAAGAAGGACACCAATCTGGCAGTCATGTTCCAGCAGCTGCAGCATACTGCCAGATTGGCTCCAGTGATGAGGAGGGAGGTGATGATGAGGTCACTGACTCCACGTGGGTGCCTAATAGGAGAGAGGAGGAGGAGGAGGATGAGGAGGAGGCACATCTCCAACGAGGCAGGATGCCCTTTGGTGGCCAGCGTAAGGGCAGTACACCGACGGAATCACACCGCAGAGCTCCGCCTGTGCAGGGCGCTGCCTCTGCCCGTCATTCAAAAAGTTCTTTGGTGTGGGCCTTTTTTGAGGCTAGTGCATCAGATCGCACAGCTGCTGTTTGCAACATATGTCTCAAGCGTATATCGCGTGGCCAAAACATCAGCCGCTTGGGTACCACATGCCTGACCAGACATATGTTGACCTGCCATGCAGCTCGTTGGCAAGCCTACCTCAAAGACCCACACCAAAGAACAAAGCGGACCTCTCCTTGCACCGCATCAGCTGGGATCTCCAACCCCACTATAACTTCAGTCCTCTCTGAAACATGCACTGAGAGGAATGAAGGTGTAGAATTAGGTGTGTCACAGCCAAGTACTTGCGGCCACTCTGCTAGCAGTACACCGACGTCCGATTCTAGCAGGCAAATTTCCCTGCCCCAGCTGCTGGACCGTCGAAAGAAGTTCACTCCCAGCCATCCACATGCCCAGCGGTTGAATGCTAGCTTGGCTAAATTGCTAGCGCTTCAACTGCTGCCTTTTCAGTTGGTAGACTCGGCCCCCTTCCGTGAGTTTGTGCAATGTGCGGTTCCTCAGTGGCAGGTTCCCAAACGCCACTTTTTCTCACGGAAGGCTATTCCGGCTCTCTACCGGCATGTGGAAGGCAATGTCTTGGCCTCGCTGGACAGGGCGGTCAGCGGTAAGGTGCATATTACCGCTGACTCATGGTCCAGCAGGCATGGACAGGGACGTTACCTTTCTTTCACGGCCCATTGGGTCACTCTTTTGGCAGCTGGGAAGGATGCAGGACAAGGTGCAGTAGTGTTGGAGGTTGTCCCACCGCCACGCCTCCAAAATGCTACTACTGGTTGTGACACACCTCTCTCCTCCACCCCCTCCTCTTCTTCTTCCTCCATGGCCTCTTCCTGTGGTTTGTCCTATGAACCAGAGGTGCTCCGTAGCCGTTCACGGGGCTACGCAAGTACGCAGGCAAAAAGATGCCATGCCGTGCTTGCGCTGGTGTGTTTGGGGGACAGAAGCCACACTGGGGCAGAGGTCCTGTCTGCTCTGCAGGGCCAGGTCGAGAGGTGGTTGACGCCACGCCAGCTTAAGCCAGGAATGGTGGTTTGCGACAATGGCACCAACCTCCTCTCCGCCCTCCGACAGGGACAACTGACCCATGTGCCCTGTGTGGCTCACGTCCTTAACCTGGTGGTGCAGCGGTTCTTGGGCAGGTACCCGGGCTTACAGGATGTCCTGAGGCAGGCCAGGAAAGTCTGTGTGCATTTCCGCAGATCTTATAATGCCAGTGCTCGCCTGGCTGAGCTGCAAAAGGAGTTGAACCTGCCCAAGAACCGCCTTATATGTGACATGCCCACCAGGTGGAACTCAACGTTGGCCATGCTGCAGCGGCTGCACACGCAGCAGAGGGCCATCAATGAGTACCTGTGCGACTACGGCACCAGGACAGGGTCAGGGGAGCTTGGTTTTTTTTCTCCACGCCAGTGGGGCATGATCAGGGATGCATGCACTGTCCTGGCACCATTTGAGGAGGCCACGAGGATGGTGAGCAGTGACAGTGCATGCATCAGTGACACTGTACCTCTTGTCCACCTGTTGGAGCACACGCTGCGTGGAATAATGGACAGGGCACTTGAGGCAGAACAGAGGCAGGAAGAGGAGGACTTCCTTGCCTCTCAAGGCCCCCTTTACCCAGACAGTGTTCCTTCTGTCCCACCCATCGCACAGGAAGAGGAGGAGGAGGAGGAGGAGGAGGAGGATTGTGTCAGCATGGAGGTGGAGGCTGGCACTCAGCATCATCAGCAGCAGTCTTTTAGGGATGATTTACAGTCCCAAGAAACCAGTGGACTTGTACGTGGCTGGGAGGAGGTGGCTGCGGATCATGTCGTCCTTAGTGACCCAGAGGACTCCGGAGCGAATGCCTCAGCAAACCTACGCTGCATGGCCTCCCTGATCCTGCAAAGTCTGCGGAAGGATCCTCGTATTCTTCGGATCAAGGAGAGGGACCATTACTGGCTGGCCACTCTCCTTGATCCACGGTACAAGGGTAAGGTTGCGGACCTTATGTTACCGTCACAGAGGGAGCAGAGGATGAGACAACTCCGGGAGGCCTTGCAGAAAGGTCTGTGCAACGCGTTCCCAGAGACTGGGAGGTTACAAACTCCTGGTCCTGGACAACGAGTTGCTGAGGCTTCGGCCAGTCAAAGAAGGAGCGGTGGGGAAGGTGGCCGTCTGACCGATGCGTTCAGACAATTCTTTAGTCCGCAGCCCCAAAGTATGATCGGTTCCAGCAACCATCGCCAGCGTCTGATAAACATGGTGCAGGAATATCTAGGGGCAAGGTCAGACTTGGACACCTTCCCCACCGAAAATCCTCTGGCTTACTGGGTCTTGAGGATGGATCACTGGCCAGAGCTTGCACAGTATGCAATTGAGCTACTGGCCTGTCCTGCATCCAGCGTTCTTTCGGAACGCACATTCAGTGCTGCTGGAGGATTTGTCACGGATCACAGGGTGCGCCTGTCCACCGACTCGGTTGATCGACTGACTTTCATCAAGATGAACCAGTCTTGGATCACCACCAGCTACCACACACCTGATGCTGATATAACAGACTAATTGATTTTAACATGTCACATCCCTTCAAGACTGATGCTGATGCTGAGTGCCTGTGCTGTTATGTTGACTGGCTATCCTCCTCCTCCGAGTCCTCAATGATACGATTGATGATGATAGCTTGGAAGATCATTTTTGTTTATGGGTGCCGCCACCAGTGGCTAAGGCCCAATTTTTCAGCCCCTGTTTTACAGGGGCGTGTAATTACAATTTTTTTAGCAATAATTTGCCATAGGGCTCATTGCTGTGCTCCAAGTACAGTATCTGTGAGGGGTTGGAGTGTTGTGGCACCAGTGCCTAAGGCCCAATTTTTCAGCCCCTGTTTAACAGGGGCGTGTCATTACAATTTTTGAAGCAATACTTTGCAACAGGGCTCATTGCTGTGCTCCAAGTACAGTATCTGTGAGGGGTTGTAGTGTTGTGCCACCAGTGCCTAAGGCCCAATTTTTCAGCCCCTGTTCAACAGGGGCATGCAATTACAATTCTTGATCTAATAATTCACAGCAGGGTCCATTGCTGCACCCACCAAGAGTAACTCTGAGGGCTTACAGTCTTGTGGCAACGCCACCACCACCACCACCACGAAAGGCCCAATTTTTCAGCCCCTGTTCAAAAGGGGCATGTAATTACAATTCTTGATCTAATAATTCACAGCAGGGCCCATTGCTGCACCCACCAAGAGTAACTGTCAGGGCTTACAGTGTTGTGGCACCAGCACCACCATCAAAGCCCCAATTTTTACTACCACTGTTCAACAATTATATGTAATTAAAATTCCTGATATAATAGTTGACAGCAGGGCGTTCCAGCACCAACCAAGAGTAACTGAGTGCTTACAGTGTTGTGCCAACACCAACAACTAAGGGGCCTATTTCTGCAGAGTATATACGGCAGGTCCCTACTTTCAAACATCCAACTTACAAACGACTCCTACTTGCAAACGAAAGAAGACAACAGGAAGTGAGAGGAAATCTACCCCTAGAAAGGAAAATTCTCTCCTGTAAGAATAAATATGGGAGAAAGGGGTCTCATCTGTACTGATGCTTTATCAGCAATCCTTGTTTCAAGAAAAACACCACATTTCAAAAACAGTTGTCATTGGGACGGAAAGTGAGGTGAAATGTTCTGAACAGGGGCACAGACAGCAAAACAAATGTTACAGGGGTGATAACCCTTCCCTATGTTTTCCAAAAAGTTTAAAAATAGATTTTTGGGCTGGAGCTACACTTCAACAATGTACCTGTTCAAAATTACAAACACATTCTACATAAGAACAAACCTACAGTCCCTGTCTTGTATGCACCGCCTGTATACGGCTGTTCAGAGTATATAGGGCCTTTTTTATTTTATGTGCGGGGTTCCCCTTAATATCCATACAAGACCCAAAGGGGCTGGTAATGGGCTGGGGTAGGGGGGGGGGGGTCATGGGGTAGCTATGCCATTTTTCTTAAAGATTTTCATCCATATTACCGGGACCAGACATTACATTAAAGCCGCAAGCAGTTTTAAATGGCTTTTTTTTCCTTTAGAAGTGTCATTTTGTGCAGGGACAGTTCTAAACACGGGAAACACGTGGCACTTCACAGGCATACTTTAGACACCCCCCAGGTACGATATTTAAAGGAATATTTGACTTTTTTTTTTTCACTTTATGCATCATTAAAATGACTGCTCCCGAAAAACGACCGTTTTTAAAACTTCTTTTTGCATTGATACATGTCCCCTGGTGCAGAACCCGGGTTCCCAAACCCTTTTTAGGACAATAACATGCATAATAGTTGTTATAATTAGCACTTTAGAATTCGAACGTTCGCATCCATTGTATTTAATAGGGTTCTAATGTTCGTTCGAACTTTCGGTCCGTTCGCGGGTTCTGGTGCGAACCGAACCCGGGGGTGTTCGGCTCATCACTAGTAAACACTGCATAAACTGTATATGAGCCGAACATCCCCCGATTCGGTTCGCACCAGAACATGCGAACAGGCAAAAAATTGTCTATGGGACACGAACATGAAAAATCAAAAGTGCTAATTTTAAAGGTTAATATGCAAGTTATTGTCATAAAAAGTGTTTGGGGACCCGGGTCCTGCCCCAGGGGACATGTATCAATGCAAAAAAAAGTTTTAAAAACTGATGTTTTTTCAGGAGCAGTGATTTTAATAATGCTTAAAGTGAAACAATAAAAGTGAAATATTCCTTTAAATTTCGTATCTGGGGGTGTCTAAAGTATGCCTGTAAAGTGGCGCATGTTCCCCGTGTTTATAATTGTCCCTGCACAAAATGTCACCAGCTTTCCCAATTAAGTGGGCGGGTGACTCCGCCCCGTGATGTCACAGGGCAAGGTCACCCGCGCCCACGTCATTGGGAAAGCCGGGGCTTTTTCCAATGACGTGGGCGCAAGTGACGGGGCGGGTCACCCCTCCCCCTCTTACACATCATGGGGGTTTCGTTCCTCGCTGGAGAATGAGTGGAGAGACTGCAGCGTCGCTGGAATGGATCATTGTTGGACATCGGGGAGACGGGAGATGGGATTACATTGCTGGAAATTCATTTGTTGTTTACAATTTTTTACACTTTCTTTGTGAAATGGTAGATCTGGAGTTCCCCTTTGTTAAAGGGGGCTTCCAGATTTCGATAAGCCCCCCGCCCGCAGACCCCCACAACCACCGGGCAAGGGTTGTGGGGATGAGGCCCTTGTCCCCATCAACATGGGGACATGGTGCTTTGAGGGGTCACAGACCCCCAAAGCATCCTCCACATGTTGAGTGGCCTGGTATGGTTCAGGAGGGGGGGGGGGCGCTCTCTCGTCTCCCCCTCCTTTCCTGCGGCCTGCCAGGTTGCGTGCTCGGATAAGGGTCTGGTATGGATTTTTGGGGGGAACCCCACGTCATTTTTTTTTAATTTTGGCACGGATTTCCCCTTAAAATCCATACCAGACCTGAAGGGTCTGGTTTGGATTTTTGGGGGGAACCCCACGCCATTAAAAAAAAAAAAATGCGGGGTTCCACTTAATATCCATACCAGACCTGAAGGGTCTGGTAATGGAATTTTGGGGGGACCCCCACGCATTTTTTTTTAAATTTTGGTTCCTCGCAACCCTGCCGCCATCCCTGTGAGTTGGACCGCGGGTCTCGCGGACTTGATCGCCGCGGGGATGCCCGCGATCGTCTCACGGAGGTATAGAGCGGGGAGATGCTTGTGTAAACAAGCATCTCCCTGCTCTGACTAGTGACAATGACACTGATCTCGGCTCTGTGTACTCGGAGTGGAGATCAGTGTCATGTGAAAAAGAGCCCATCCCTGTTCAGTAAGAAACACTATGCAGGGAACACTTAATCCCTACAGCGCCACCTAGTGGTTAACCCCTTCACTGCCAGTGTAATTTTCACAGTAATCAGTGCATTTTTATAGCACTGATCGCTGTGAAAATGACAATGGTCCCAAAAATGTGTCAAAAGTGTCCGCCATAAAGTCGCAGTCATGAAAAAAATCGCTGATCGCCGCCATTACTAGTAAACAAAAAATAATTAATAAAAATGCCATAAAACTATCCCCTATTTTGTAAACGCTATAACTTTTGCGCAAACCAATCAATAAACGCTGATTGCGATTTTTTTTTTACCAAAAATATGTAGAAGAATACATATTGGCCTAAACTGAGGAAAAACATATTTTTTTTATATATATTTTTTGGGGAAATGTATTATAGCAAAAAGTAAAAAATATTGCATTTGTTTCAAAATTGTCGCTCTATTTTTGTTTATAGCGCAAAAAATAAAAACCGCAGAGGTGATCAAATACCACCAAAAGAAAGCTCTATTTGTGGGGAAAAAAATTGTGTCAATTTTGTTTGGGAGCTACGTCTCACGACCGCGCAATTTATTTGCATTGATACATGTCCCCTGGGGCAGGACCCGGGTCCCCAAACACTTTTTATGACAATAACTTGCATATTAACCTTTAAAATTAACACTTTTGATTTCTCCCATAGACTTTTAAAGGGTGTTCCGCGGCTTTTCGAATTTGCCGCGAAACACCCCAAATTGTTCGCTGTTCGCCAAACGGGCGAACAGCCAATGTTCGAGTCAAACTCATGTTCGACTTGAACATAAAGCTCATCCCTAGTGCCCAGCTAAAATTTCATGAATCGGGTTTACATCCACTTTAATATAAAAAACCTTCTGACTTTACAACTCCTTTAATGCATTGAGGTAAAAAAAACTTCTCTGTTGCAGTATCCCCCCAGCCCCCCCTTATTCTTTGATCCCATCCAGTGACGTGCACGAGAGCAGCAGCTCTCACCGCTGGCTCCCTTCTCATTTGGCAGATTGATAGCAGCGGGAGCCATTGGTTCCCGCTACTGTCAATAAAATGCTGTGATGAGAGAGCGCAGGGCCAAGTTGCCTTGTCTGTGTTGATAGCTCGGGAGCGAACCCGGACGCTTTCACTGGGGGGCGCCCGATGAAGAGGAGGGGCCTGGAGTGCCGGCGGGAGACCCCAGAAGAGGAGGATTAGAGCTGATCTGTGCAAAACCTTTACACAGAGCAGGAAACAATAACATGTTTTTATTGAAGAGTTTAACAGATATCAAAAAACGAAGGAACATTTGTATCAAAAAACATGAGATCAATTGTAGACAGTGGCACCTGTCAAAATCTAATAATTAGTGAGTCCTGTAATTGGATATATAAGACAAAGTGGGGTTTGATCATATAAGCACATGCCAAACAGGAGTGTACTCTGGTACCCCCCGACACCCCTTATGGGATCAAACTGTGTTGGGGGAGGGGAGATCACACTTCCCATCCCCTGTTCCTTCCCACAAGCATAACAGATAGTTACAAACTACAGTGGAACCTTGGATTCCGAGCATAATCCGTTCCAGGAGAATGCTCGTAATCCAAAGTACTCGCATATCAAAGCGAGTTTCCCCATTGAAGTCAATGGGAATGAAAATAAGTTGTTTCGTTTTGACTTCAATGGCACGCAATACCACATGCGGCCAGAGGTGGGAGAGCCTCGGAAATGGTTGAAAAGGCCAGAGTACACCTCGGAAAGACTTTGTTCCTGAGATTTGTCGAGGTCAGCTGTGCTGTCCTCTGGTCTTTCCGTGCATTTCCGAACGGTGACGATTGGCTGCGATCGGCGACATTCAGCTCTGCTCGGCTCCGGCGCCCCCCCACCTCAGGCCAAATGCGGTACTGCACACCGCTTTGGCCTGAATCGTGCTCGTTTTGTGAGACAACACTCGCAAACCGAGTTACGATTTAAAAAAAATCAGTGCTCGTATTGCGAAACGCACGTTAACCGCGTTACTCGCAATCCGAGGTTCCACTGTACTATGGACCATAAATATAGTGTTTACTCGACAACAGATGTGTAACTACACAAACTAAGTCGTATCAGTCTTTGCTTAGTGAACTGTATGTGAGCGGTACAAAGGTTCCGGTTGAAGGTGATTCGATTTTCTTGAGTTTCGATTTATCGTATCCTTTGTGTTTAAATGTATCTACATGAAACTCTCGGGACACTAGCTTGTTTGTTTAGACTGTTGTGGCATCCTCGTGAGGTACGAGTAATAAATTAGTATTACTATAGTAAGGTGTGGTAGCTTGACGGTCTGAGATAGGCGAGAGGAGAGAGAGAGTAGTTTGGTTCAGATCTCAAGGGGGAAAGGGTAAAGGAATCTGGGGTAGCCGGGAGAAAAAGAGAAAGGGGGTAAGGGAGGGGGTGGTGGATGAGTATTCCATTATCCTCCGTCTAGAAATATTGGGGGTTTAATTCAGCTAGTATTCGTCCGTCGTGACAAAGTGAAGCCAGCAGGACCATAGCTTGGTAAATTTGAACAAGCTCCTCCATCTCTGCAATTTCTTTGATGCGACAAAGCCATTCTGCTATCGTGGGAGGGTTGGGGTCCTGCCATCGGAATGGTATACACATTTTCGCTACATTCACCATGTTCATGGCTAGAGATCGATAATATGCTTTTATCGGGGTGGTGGGTGATGCAGCAGAAATTGTGCTGGGGAGAAGTCTCAAGCCCTGTACACACGATCGGATAACCTATGGATTTTCGTCCAATGGATTTGTCCATCGGAAATCCGATGAAACTGTTTTTCATCAGTCTTGGCCACACACCATCAGTCTAAAAACCGACGGCAAGAAAACGACGGCACGTTCAAAACGTACGACGCGCTATAAAAGGGCCAAACAAATCTAATGGCGCCACCCCTTGGGCTGCTTTTGCTGATTTCGTGTTACCGCGTGTTAGTAAAAGTTTGGTGAGGGCCGATTCGCGCTTTTCAGTCTCCGTGCTTTGCAGATCGTTTCCTGTTGTTCAGTTTGTGCTTGTGGGTTTGTATTTGTGATTCAGTGCGTGCAGTCAGGTCGTTACTGCCTTGCAGTGCCGACTTGGCCGTTCGTTTACTGTTTTTCAGATCGTTCTTTTCAGGCCTTGCTGTTCCACGGTGCGTTCTGTTTGAGTGCGTTCTGACCAGCCGACCGGTTTAAAACCATGTTTGAAGTGCGTTCTCGTTCTCGAGCTCGTGCTGGCTTTGGGCTTGGTGTTGCAGTTAACACTGTAACCCGAGTTCAGTCTGTGAACAGGGTGAGGAGGAGTTCATGGACTAAGAATTGGTTGCTCCAGCGGGACCAATTCTCTCATATGCCTCTGCTGCGGGAAATCCATGAGAATAACCCTGATGATTTCAGGAATTATCTCAGGATGACGGACCCCGTATTTCACCGTCTGTTGGATTTGCTGTCCCCCTATATCACGAGGCAGGACACTGTGATGCGCCAGGCCATCACTGCCGAGCAGAGGCTTATTGCCACGTTGAGATACCTGGCGACTGGGAGAAGCTTGCAGGACCTCAAGTTCTCAACAGGCATCTCCCCCCAGGCTCTCGGGATCATTATCCCTGAGACGTGTTCGGCCATCATTCAGGTCCTGCAGAAGGACTATATGAAGGTAATTATGCTCCTTTAACCTCACATTATCTTTTTTTATTCTCTTTTTTTTTAATTTATTTTCCTCCTAACACAAATATGCCTGTTTGTAATATCCTGGTAATGTCCCCATTTTCCCCATGCCTTTTTTTACCTGTAAATCCCTTTTTGGGCCCTACATGCCTATTTCCCTTCACTAACCTCTCCAGCATGCTATCGTGGGCGCAAACCCAGCTAGCCTTCTATTTTCCTTTTCATTTTTGGGGGGTCATTGCCCTCGTAGTTTGACAACCCCCCCCCCCTAAAGATGTTAAAAAATTAGTAGTTCTCAATCAAGCTCAGCAGAGTGGTAGAGCCTTTTTTGGGATCCCCCACAATCACCTTAGGCCCCCCCCTTAGATTATTTTAAAATGTCCACTCAGCGGGGGTGAGGCATCTGCTAAGTGGGCCTTTGTTTATTGGTCGGAAAAACTCCCTTAAATAATAATGTTACTCAACAATGTTTTTGTGTGTAATCTGCTTGCACTGTAACCATAAACCGTACTAATGTCTTCTTTTTGTTTGACTCCACAGTTCCCTAGCACACCACAGGAATGGCTGACTGTGGCCTCCCAATTTGCCCAGCGGTGGGATTTCCCCAACTGTGGAGGGGCAATTGATGGGAAGCACGTCCACATAGTGCCACCACCCCGTTCGGGGTCATACTATTTCAACTATAGAGGTTTTAATAGCATAGTGTTAATGGCGGTGGTGTCGGCACGGTACGAGTTCCTGTATGTGGACGTGGGGAAGAACGGCCGGATGTCCGATGGCGGATCATTCGCGGAGACGGAGTTCGCTCACCGTCTGCAGGCTGGGGGTCTTGCACTGCCTCCAGATGCAGAGAACGTTGAAGGGCTCCCGTTCGTTTTCATTGCGGATGAGGTTTTTGGACTAGGACCACACCTGATGCGGCCGTTTCCCCAACGCACCCTCACCCCGGAGAGGAGGGTTTTTAATTACCGGCTGGCCAGAGCCCGGAGAGTTGTGGAGAATGCCTTCGGGATAATGGCCAGCCGGTTCCGCCTGTTCCAGACAGCGATACATTTGGCGGATTATAAACTGAACCACATCGTCTACTGCTGCTGCATATTGCACAATTTTCTACGCAAATTTGCAACCAATTATGTATCATCGTTTGGGCCTGAGGCCGGTCCATCTGAACTGATTAATCTGACCGGCCTCAGCACTGCCCGTACTGGCTTGGCCCCCCAAAGTGCCCGTGAAGTACGCCAGAAATAGGTAGAGTACTTCACGGGTAGGGGGGCCATCGCAATGCCAGACCACATCTGACCAAGTATTTAACCTTTTAAAAATAAAAAAAAACATGGAATTCCTGCAAACTTGTGTTGTCATTCTTGTATTTTGGGTTTATGTGTCTCCCAGTTTCTAGTAGTGCCAAGTGTAATTGTTCTTAGTAAATAGCCTCAAAACTCAGAGCGAAAAACACGGTTTCTGCATCTTCAGAACTGCTCTTGAGCATAGAAAGAACAAGGCACACCTTTTTTAGACTTCCCAAATGTTTTTATTGTTTGCACCGCATTTTTGTTTGGTTTTTAGAAATACTAGCCTTTTTTTTTATGTGCGGCTTTTTTTGCAGAAACATGCATGGGTCTTAAGCCATTTTTTTTAGTCTGAAAAAGTAATAAAATAACACTGTGAAAAATACCAACTGGAGATGGGGTGATGGTACCCCTGATCCATCCCAAATGTTAACAAACACACTTTCTTTTGGGGCTCAAATGGGTATCTTCAACAAGATCCCATGGCTAGGGTAAACATGTGCTATCTGCCATCATGGGGGATCAATGGTCGTGCTTTGGGGATGTAAACCCTTCCTCTCACCTACTTGAGGAGGGAGGAAGAGGTTGCACCCCCAAAACAGGGACATAGATATCCTGTGACGGCAGATAGCACATGTTGAGTCTTCAGTGTGTGCATCTTCACATTTGGGATGTTGGAAATCCCTGAGATAATTTCAGACGCATAACAAAAAACACAAAAAGGGTTCACACTATTCTCCCCAAAATATCTATCATGTTTTTATATTTTTGCTCAATCACAATCATTCTCTTTCTCATAATGTCCATTTCGCTACTGCATTCCATGATTTCCTGAATGATTATTTTGGCGCTGGCACTTGAGAATGGCGGATTTGGACTTCCTGACACACCCCCACCTTCAGTCCCTAAAACAAAAAAAAAGGTTTTGCACTAGGCAGTCCTACATCTGTATTTACCTTGAAGTTGTGGTGACAGCAGGGCCGTCGGAACAGGACAGGCAAAACAAGCAATTGCCTGGGGCCCAGCCTAGGATGCCTGCCTGCTGCCTGTCACTGTCCTGGATTTCCAATGCCGCCCTGGGTCGATCTAAATCAAATGCATGATCGATCTGACAGTGGCTGTGGACCCCCCTAGCCTAGCTAGCTGGCACTGTCTCTGCTGGTTGCTACGTGAAGCCCGCTTGGCTTGTAGCAACCAGTGACGTCACTAGCAGAGCAGGAGAGAGGCAGAGTTGTGCCTATCACAGGCAGCGGAGGAAAGATCTTCTAGCTAGCTCCGCCTCCGAGTCCACCCTCCTCCTCCTCCTCCTCCCGCTCTGTCCTCGAGGCACACTGTCCAGCCACTCAGGCAGCGGCATGCTGCTGTGCTGAAGTCTGAAGAACACAGAAAGACGTGACAGAGTGAGACAGATTTCAGCCAGCTGTAGAAATCAGGCAAGTAAGCATTGCTCACTCACCATTGTCAGCACAGCACTGACCAACACATCATAAGGGGTGGGCACTGCACTGGGCAGGACTGGAGCAGTAGTCAGCTCTGAGGGGTTCATGCTGGGACCTGTAGTTCTTCACTTTTGGTGGGGGGTCACATGATTTCCAGTCCCAGCATGAACCCTCCCTGCCCTGCCAGGATAGGACACACAAACACATCCTAGCAGGGCAGGGAGGGTTCATTGTGGGACTTGAAATCATGTGACCCCCCCCCCCCAAAAGTGAAGAACTACAGGTCCCAGCTGAACCCCTCAGGACACACAAACACATCCTAGCAGAGCAGGGAGGGTTCATGCTGGGACTTAAAATCATGTGACCCCCCAAAAATGAAGAACTACAGGTCCCAGCATGAACCCCTCAGAGCTGACTCCTGCTCCAGTCCTGCCCAGTGACCACCCTTATGTGGGCACTGGGCAGGATTGGAGCAGTAGTCAGCTCTGAGGGGTTCATGCTGGGACCTGTAGTTCCTCACTTTTGGGGGGGGTCACATGATTTCCAGTCCCAGCATGAACCCTCCCTGCCCTGCTAGGATGTGTTTGTGTGTCCTCTCCTGCCAGGATAAACTGTATCGCTATGCTGTGGTTCCTGTAGGCTTTGCGAGGGGGGGGGGCCTCCAAGTCCATTTTGCTTGGGGCCCCCAAATTCCTTCAAACGGCCCTGGGTGACAGACACTGACCTGTTGTGCTGATAAGCTCCACCTCCCCTTCCTCCACCTCCCCTTCCTCCACCTCCGCTTCCTCCACCTCCGCTTCCTGAACCTGCTGATCTTGGTCTGCTTTGGGAGCTTCGGGGAGTTTCTGTGGTGTTGGGTTACTCGTCTCCTGAGCATGGTGTCCTCCCAGTCTCCTCTCCCCTATGGGAATTTACAACAAAATGTATACTTTAGCATACAGACTTTTTTAAGGCCTGAAAAGGGATCCTCAATGTTTTTAAGTGGGGTACAATTGATATTTGGCCCTGAGCTCCAACATGAACATATGTGATCTTGCAAACTCAACAAAGCAACATGTTATTTTTGAGGACATTCACAAATACACTTGGATAACCACCAAGCTATCCACTGGACCACCTGTGTGTGACACCGTTAATAAATTTGGTCATGTGGCCCAGAGTATAGTATCTTGATCAAGAACCAAAAAAAGTACACAACTGCTGGAGTGTCATCTCCTTTACCCAGAATACAGTTTATTCTTTCAGTCACATTCTAAATTTACTTACAACACATCATCTAGCCAACAATGTGTAGATAAACATTGTTGAAGTAAAATGAGGCATGCCCACATGTAGTTTACGTGGATATGTGCCAAACATGTTTGGGGGAAGAGCAGCAAGTTATTGGTCAAAACATTGGGCAAATAAGTGGACTCTCCACTTAACCTAAAAGATGAGATTTCAAAACGTGAACCCAGTCAAGCCAAGCACATGTTGCAAAACATGGAAGAATACATATTACAATGTGAAAGAACACAGTAAAATATACTTACTTTTTTCTATGCTTTTTATAAGCTTCTTATACTGCTCCAGCTCCCTGATCTTGAGGTCTGACCACCTTTTACGGAGTTGTTCCTTGGATCTCCTAACCCCATATTTTTTATAGAGAGTCTTCGCCACTTTGTCCATAATTTGTGACTTCCGGAGATTAGGGGTGTCGTATGGGCCATGCTTGCCGTCATAATCCTTCCTCCGCAGAATGTCCACCATCTCCGCCATCTCAGAAAAATACATATTAGTCGCCTTGTATCTTTTTTTACAGGATCGGGACGTTTCCGTCTCCGGGCTTTCCTCGTTGGTAATTTCAACTAAAGAAGCCACCTGTGTCTGCGACATGTCGCCGTCTCACACTGTGCGCCGATCGTTAAGGGGCGGGGAAATGCAGAAAAAGTCCGTCATGGGCGGGCGACGAGGGCGGAGTTACACGCATGCGCAGGGTATAAAAAGGGGAAAGAAGTTATTAGGGATGCACGGAGTAAGGACGACCGGAAGTGAACCCACGAAGTGAACTAAGGTAAGAAGGGAACTCGGGCCTGCAGTGGCATATTAATGGGTCATGATTGTAAAGGGCAATATTGTAATAAGTTGAGGAGAATCAATTCTGATCCTTTTTTTTTTTGTACTTGCTGATCCTAATAGATGCATAAACTAAGAGAGCCGGAGGTGATGCTTGTTTTTATTGAAAAGTATAAGGAACAGCGCAACCTTTGGGAGCTCAAACACCCTGCGTATCACAAAAGTGATGTACGACGGGCAACTATTACCAAATTAGCCGAGGATATGAAGCCATGGATCCCAGATGCAGACTACACTATGATCAATAATAAAATCAACAACCTGCGCAATTCTTATAAAAAAAAATTCAAGGAAGTGCACCAGTCCAAGAGATCAGGAGCAGCAGCCGACAATGTAGTAAAGCCCAAGCTGTGGTACTACAGACATCTTCAATTTCTGGATGACCAGATCGAGGCCAGGGAATCTATTTCCAGCCTTCCCTCAACCCTTCCTTCCACCCTTCCCTCCAGCGTTCCTTCCACCCTTCCCTCCACCCCTGCAGAGGCGGAGGAGGAGCCTCCCGAGCTAGAAGAGCCAGATCTTCACATCTTCAGCCCGGTATAGTATTTTTGATGCTAATTATTGTCCACTAAGTAATATGGAGTTGAACTGTTTTGATTAGCCATAAATGATCCCACCCCCTCCCTCCAAAATAAACCAGTAATGAGATCAAAATTGTGTGTGATTGATTCCTCAAATAATAGAAATTTACATTTTATTTTATAAACAGGATGAGGCAAGCCAGGAGGAAGAGGGTCAGGAGTGTGACAGGCAGGAGGAGGCAGGGCCCAGTGGGACTCAGCAGGTCCCCAGGCCTAGTGGCAGCACCGTCTCCCAAGTGGCTCCCCTCCACGTCAGACCGCCAAAACAACGGCGGATGACACAAGTGGAGGAGGAGTCACTAAAGATGATTCAGGAGGCTGCTGCCATTATGAGGGCCCCCCCTCAACCCTACGGAGGGGTTTAGCACCTATCTCTCAGATAAGCTGCTGAGAATGGAGGCGGGACAACGGGCCCTTTGTGAGCACCTTATCTACACGGCCGTACACATGGGGGCGAGGGGACGGCTGACTGAGGCCACCCATATCTCACATCAGCCCAATCCCTCTCCTCCTTCTCCTCCTCCTGCCACATCACCACCCACAGTGGCCCAGCCTGCAAGGGTGCGTGGACGGGGCCGTGGAGAGAACGCTGCAGAGAGGCGTGGAAGGAAGGCTACAAGGAAGAGCAGGTGATTCCCTGGCCTCGAGCTGCTCATCCAGAAATTGAAGGTTGATGGAGTACCACAGCTTGGGATGATGTATGTCTTTGGCTGCTGCTCCTGATTTCATGCTGTTGTTGATTTTATTATTGATCATAGTCAGGTCTGCATTTGGGATCTAATGACTTTATATTCTCTGCTAATTTGGGAATAGTTGCCCTTCGGTTTTTGATTTGTTTTTTTCCGAAATAAAGGGAAATTTGATTTCAGCCAACCTACATGCCTGATGTGTTTTTTTGAGAAGTAGCAATAAGATTGCATAAATACAATGTGTAATTAAGAACAAGGGACACCAACCTCCATGATTTTTCAAAAATTCAATATTATGTTGTTCTGAGAAATTGACACACCAAAAAATGCACAACAAACTTTAAGAGTCAAAAAAATAAAGGTGTAATTTGGGAGGTCGGCCTTGAAGAATTTTAATAATTATTCCTAAGATCACTAGAAAAAACAAAGACATACATTTGTCAGAACTCAGGAGAAAGTTCTGCTGCCAAAATGACATTTTAAAGACCGTTCTAAAGCAAAAAAACATGCGCTGCATTAAACGAAGCAATAACTTGCAGAATGACGAATGTGCTCTCTCCATTAGGAACGCTAGTTTTACAAGAACGAGCGCTCCCGTCTCCTAATTCAGTCTGAGCATGCGTGGGTTTTTAAACCGATGGACTTGCCCATAGACGATCGGAAATTCCCATCGGTTTTTTATCCATCGGAAAATTTTAAAACAAGTTCTATTTTTTCCATCCGATGGAAAAAAGACCGATGGGTCCCATACACGATCGGTTGGTCTGATGAAAACCATCCATCGGACGGTTTTCATCAGTTAAACCGATCGTGTGTACGGGGCTTTAGGGGAGTGTAGTAATTGTGTTATTAGGGCTGCGGACTTCCTGACAGAAATATTGGATTTTTTGACATTCCCACCAGATGTGTAACATTGAGCCTTCAGCGTCGTTGCAACGCCAACATTTGGGTGAGACAGTGGGGTCGATTTTGTGTAGTCTATGGGGGGTTCTGTACCATCTCGAAAAGATTTTAAATCCATTTTCCTGTGTTGAGGCATTCATTGTTCCTTTGTGAACGTATGTATTTTTTCCGAATCTTCTTCTGTTAAGTCTAATGTCGCATACACACGAAATTCCGATTGTGTGTAGGCTCCATCGGACATTTGCTGTCGGAATTTTCGACCACAAAAATTTGAGAGCTGGTTCTCAAATTTTCCGACAAGAAAAGTTCTTGTCAGAAATTCCGATCGTCTGTATGCAATTCCGAATCATAAAAAAACACGCATGCTCAGAATCAAGCAGAAGAGCCGAACTGCCTATTGAACTTCATTGATCTCGGCTCGTTGTACGTCTTGTACGTCACCGCGTTCTTGACGTTCGGAATTCCCGACAAGATTTGTGTGACCGTGTGTATGCAACACAAGTTTGAGCCAACATTCCGTCTGAAAAATCCACGGTTTTGTTGTTGGAATTTCCGATCGTGTGTACGCGGCATTAGGAGAGTTCTTGTTCCCATTTTTGGCTCGCTTTGATGGATTTGGGGTTTTGATTAGAAAAGAGCATGGAGTATGTATCTAAAAATAAATGTCTTTGCAGTTCTTGTTGGCTGCATAACAATTCAAATGGTGTGTTGGCGAGACCAGGATGGAATAAGATTGTTTAGGAAATGTCAGATTTGGATATAAGTCCAGGAAGGAAATGAGTGGTTTGACATTTGCGTAGCTAATGAGGGTAGCGTCAGGAAGTTTTCTCTGTCAAAAAAGTGTTCTGCCCGTATCGTAGCATGTGGCCAAACATTGGTTAGCAATGCGTCTAAACCCGGGGGAAATTGTGGGTTGTGTTTGATGGGGGGGTTAGAGGGCTTATGCCACGTACACACGACCGGTGGTTTTCCCAACGGAATTCCTCTCAAGCCTGCCTTGCATACACACGGTCACACAAAAGTCCGGTGCTTTTGACTGCCAAGAACGCGGTGACGTAAAAGACTACGACGAGCCGACAAAATGAAGTTCTATGCTTCCGAGCATGCGTCAAATTGTTTCCAAGCATACGTGTTTTTTTTCCAGTCGGAAAAGCATACAGACAAACTTTTTTCCCGCTAGGATTTTTTCCTGAGGGGAAAAAAGAGATCCTGCTCTCTTTTTTTTCCCGGCAGTTTTCCCGTCTGAAAAACTGCGATGGAGCCTACACACGGTCGGAATTCCCGGCCAAAAGCTCTCATTGCAGTTTTTCCGACGGGAAAACCGGTCATGTGTACAGGGCATAAGTGTTGAGGAGATCTTGTGTTTTACACATGGGTCTTTAAAGATGTGTAGTGTGTTGTTATTTAAGGGGTGAGATTTACATAGTGGTGGGATGTGTTCCTGGTTTGTCCATGGGAGTTGGTGTAAGGGTAAAGCCGAGAAAGAGTGTTCAAGTTGAACCCATTCCTTATTTTATTTTTTTATTTTTAAATTACACTTTGAAAACCCTTTAAAGCAACTAGAGAAGTAGAAAAAGTTTTGTTTTAAAAAGTTTTTTACCTGTAGATAACCTTTAGTTTACCTCAATCATTCCTAATTAAATCCTTATTCCCCTTCTCCCTGCAACTCATCTTTTCCTGATGATTTATTTAGTTTATTTCTATTTTATTAAAGCTGTTGTACACACTGTGTACAAAACATGAATAAAAACGGTGCTCTGTGCTTAGGGCCAGTTCACACTATAGAAACATAGACCGGATGCGTTCCAGATGCATTTCTGCATGCATGTTTTTGATGAGTTTCAGGTGCGTTTTTGATGCTTTCCAGTGCATTTTTTTTAATAATATAACCCCATAGGGGTGGTTCACACTAACTCCTTGTTAAAATTCCACATTTTGCCATGCAAGTATTGTTGGTTCTGGCAGTGTTTTGTGCTTTTAGGGCCGGATCACACTACACGCAGTCCAATATGCATTAAGGTGAAAAAACTCAAGACTTTACAACTCCTTTAAGTAATAATGAGTGTATAATATGAACGTTGCATAGTCTATTTAGGATTTTTTTTTTTCATTTATTGTAATTTTATATGTTCAGTGGGCATGTTTTGAATGTACTTGTCTTGTAAAAATGCAAAAAAATAATTTTTAATAAAAAGTATCTGATTAAAAAAAAAAAATACAGTAAAACCTTGGGGTTGCGAGCATAATTCGTATATCAAAGGGAATTTCCCCATAAGAAATAATGGAAACTCAAATGATTCATCCCACGACCATTTATTCGTAAGTCCTTCAGTTTATAATCCATATAAAAAGATTATAGCAATGTGATAAGTTTTGTAACCATAAAATGTCCATCCACAAAGGGAAGCCTCCACAAGGGGATTAGAAGCAAAATCCTGCAGGAGCTACAGAGTATAAAAGAGAAGAGAGGCGCCTCTAAGTGTAGCAATATGATTACATTTAATGAAGGTACAACATTTAGCAACTCACATGGTTGATGATTAAAAGAGGCACATCTAAGTATGCAGGTATCCGGGGTAAAGCTGTCCACATAGACCATCCTCCACACCGCCGACTCTCACCGCTGTCAGTCTGCAATTGTGACCAGGAAGACTACCCTGCAGTAGAGCGATCTGAAAGTGAGGCTTGAACCACTCGTGGAGCGCAGTGTGAAAGGGAGGACGACGATGGCGGTGCGGAGGACGGTCTATGTGGACAGATTTACCCCAGATGCCTGCATACTTAGATGTGCCTGTTTATATCATCAACCATGTGAGTTGCTAAATGTTGTATCTTCATTAAATGAAACCATATTGCTACACTTAGAGGCGCCACTCTTCTCTTTTATACTCAGTTTTGATGTGACACTACTCTTATATCAAGACATCGCTTGTATATCAAGTCAAAATGTATTTAAAAATGTAGCTTGCCTCGCAAAACACTCTCAAACCAAGTTACTATCAAACCAAGGTTTTACTATATATTAAAGGGTTATAATAAATAGATTGTAAATTGGGAAACCTGAGATTTATAGAGAAGAAGAGTGTGGTGCACTATTTATGAAAATTTAATAACTGGAAAATATACGTGGTGATGGATGGGGGTAAGTGATATCTGAGGGATGTATGGGTAATTGAGGAATTTATGTATTAATTATGAAATTTGATTATGAGAAAGATAAATTTATTAGGAAATGGAGAAAGTGAAGTTTGAAAATTGTATGTGTAAATGAAAAATGTTTTTAATGAAGAGTCTTTATTTTAAAAAAACACTCCCATTCACTTTACACATGGACACAGACAAACAACTATTTCAACAAAAGGTAGGAATCTGCAACAAATGTTGTTAAAATCCCTGCAATGTATAGATCACCCAGGGGGAAATGTTTTTTATTCTCAACAAAAGCGGAGTTACTCTTTAACCATTTGCCTACTGGGCACTTTCACCCCCTTCCTGCGCAATCATGGAGAACCTCATGGTTCATGGTTACTGGTGTTCGGCATTTTGAATAATATATTCCAAGATGCATGTGGTAAGGCAGGGCAGTTTAGCTTGACATAAAAATTAATATCACAAGGCACCGTATAATCATCTGTCCAACTTGACTATACTGTACGGTATTTGAAATTTAAAAGGTGATGACAATTGTTCTTGAAAACATTAGATGATAAAACGTGAATCTTTAATGCAAAAATAGAAAAAAAAAAATCATACAATCAGTCTGCATAAAAGAACAAATGTTTCCACAGATAAATCATTCTAGTCACTGGAAGCAGCTGCTGACTTTTAAAATAAGGACACTTACCTGCCCAGGGCACCCACGATGTCCTCACCCGAAGCCAATCTGTCCCTCGGCTCTCAGGTGGAGACGCGGCCATCTTCGTTAAGGGAATCAGGAAGTGAAGCCTTGCGGCTTCACAGCCTGGTTCCCTACTGCGCATGCGCGAGTCACGCTGTGCGATCTCACGGTCTCTGCTGTCTTCTGGGACCTGTGTGTCTCCCAGAAGACAGCGGGGGGGAGTTGAGGAGGGGCCGGACATGGCGTAGATCGCCACGGAGCCTGTGGCGATCTATGCCCAGAAGTGGGAGCAAACACCTGGATTAGACAGGTATCTGCTCCCCCCCTCCCCCCTGAAAGGTGCCAAATGTGACACCGGAGGGGGGGGGATTCCGAAAAGCGGAAGTTCCATTTTTGGGTGGAACTCCGCTTTAACCGCTTAGCGACTGCCCCATGCAGATATACTGCGACAGGGCAGCCGCTCTGTGCCAAGGCAGCCGCTCTGTGCCAGATCACATACCTAGTACGTGACCTGACACTTCCGGGTATAGGGGGCATGCGCCACCGGCGACCTGCTGGTGATTGGACACAGCGGGAGACGATCAGCATGTCCGGCGGACGCAATGTCGGCCGGGATCTGCCGATCGTTTAGGAGAAAGGCAGAACGCATTCTGCCTATGTAATCAAGGCAGACTGCTGTTCTGTGAGAGAGGAATGTGCTGATCCTGTGTTTCTGCTAAGCTCTTTACATTCCCCCAGTCAAAGCACCTCCCTAACAGTTAGTAATCACTCCCAGGGAACACATTTAACCCTTTGATTGCCCCTGATGATAACCCCTTCCCTGCCAGTGTCATTAGTACAGTGACAGTGCATATTTTTTTAGCCCTGATCACTGTATTGCTGTCACTGGTCCCGAAAAAGTGTCAAAGTGTCAGTGTCTGATCTGTCCGCTGCAATATTGCAGTCCCAAAATAAGTTGTTAATCGCCGCCATTACTAGTAAAATAAATAAATAAAAATATACCATTGCTTGTAGCTGCTATACCTTTTGCGCAAATCAATCAATGTACACGTATTGGGATTTTTTTTTTTACCTAAAATATGTAGCAAAATACATATTGGCCTAAATTGATGAAGAAATTAATTTTTTTACATTTTTTATAGCAGAAAGTAAAACAAATATATATATATATTTTTTTCAAAACTGTCAGTATTTTTTGTATATAGCGCAAAAAATAAAAACCGCAGAGGTGATCAAATGCCACCAAAAAAAAGCTCTATTTGTATGAAAAAAGGGACATAAATTGTAATTGGGTACAGCGTCGACAAGCTTGGGCAATTGTCAGTTAAAGTAGCGCAGTGCCGTATCACAAAGAATGGCCTGGCCATGAAGGGAGCTGAAGTGGTTAATGAACGTACGAAAATTCAGTTTATAAAGAATACCCAATCGTATAAGTAAAATGTAAAAAAAGCTGATTTTTTTTGCACATTATTGAATGATGAAAGTCAGCAGAGTTTCAGCTCATTCACTAAGCTAATGAAAAATTTGGCAGTTGGATCTAAAGAGTTTGCACCTGGTGACCTCTGGTTGTCTTCTACATGACAGAGTACTTTGCATATCTTTAAATCTTCCACTGTGCCTGTTCACCTTTATCCAAGACCATTCAAGTAACATGAATAAGGTAGATTCAAAGCACTGCAGGAGTACAGCCGTTGCCAATTTTTTAGAACATTGTTTCTGACTGCTGAACACTTGCTGCTAAAATAATAATAACTAAATTGATATTGTAGGGCCCCTAGTGGGGCCACTGAGCATAACCCAGGTTCTCCATTGCTAGTACAAGGGCTGCCAGTCACAAGCACAGTTCCGCACATACCAACAATACAGACTCACTCTAGGGGATTTCTTTTTAGAATTTATTGCTGAGTAACTTGAAACAAGAGAGGGGTTCAAGGAAAGGTTCAGGATACTCCAAAAGATATTAGAATCAGTAGGGGGATAGACTTTATAGCACAAATCTTTATAGTTTCAGGCATCCATTATAGTCCCAAACCCAGGTCTTACTTACAATGTACTATGAGCTCTCTGCCACCCTGCTTCCACAAGCAGTTCTTCAGTGAGGGAGACAAATAACCTTCTCCGGACCAGTACTTCAGGACAGTGCCCTCCAGGAAAAAAAAATAACAATCTTCTCCAGGCCTTCAGCCCAACTGAGGCCCAAACTGCAATTCTTCGGTACACTCTAGCTGCCTCCCAGTGGCAGCAGCCCCAGGAGAAGAGGGACCCTCCTGTCCGAGAAAGAATGCTTTGGCCAGGCCTCCCAAACATTTATAACGCTCTCAGCCACCTTCTGTTTACCCCCTTCCAGGGATGGGCTGAGGCCAATTTTCTCCAACAAGCAAAAACTGGAACAAAAATGTGAGGGATGTTTACCCACCTAAACTTCTGCTTTCCTCTGATCTCTGCCTGTCTGTTAAAAAGCCTAAGAAAAGAAAACTAATACAACCACCACATCTAATGATTGGTAAGCTGCAATATAATACATTTTGGTTTCAGTGGTGTATTTTGGATTTGTGCTGCCCTAGGCAAGACTAAAATTATGTGCCCCCCCCATCTGAATTTGTCCCACCCCTTCCTTCTCAAGTGGCTATGCGGGATCTCTGGTGGCTATGCAGGGTCTCCGGTGGCTATGCAGGGTCTCCGGTGGCTATACGGAGTCTCTGGTGGCTATACGGGGTCTCTGGTGGACTGTGGGGTAGTAACCCCCACTAGCCTGCCACAGTGCTCCTCCCCCCTCGCTAGCCTGCCACAGTGCCCCTCCCCACCCCGCTAGGCAAAGAGAAAGGAAAAGAAAGGAGAGATGGGGGAGATGGAAAAAGAGAGAACTGGAAGAAGGGGAAATAGGTGGGGGAGAGAAAGAGAGGGAAGGTAAGAGAAAGAGAGGGGGTTGAGAGAGAGAGAGGGGAGCGAGAGAAAGAGGGGGGTGAGAGAGGGGTGAAAGAGATGGGGGGGAAAGAGGGGGCATAAGAAATAGGGGAAGGGGGGTGACAGGCTCTCCTATCCTCTCATACTACACCGGGAGTTTCTCCCACCCCCCCTAAAAAAACTACACCGGACTCTCACCTTTCCGCAACCAGCCGGCTTCTTTTTACCAGCTGTGTGTAGTGAGGTTGCCGAGGAACGATCACAGCCTGGGACTCCGACCTGCTCTACCAATAGAGCTACTTCTGGGATCGGAGGCTGCAGCCACCGCCGCCTCCTGCTACCACTTTACTCCCCTGTTACTGAACAGTCAGTCTGCGGCCACCCCTGGTGTCACCCATCTGGCAATTGTCACTCGGGTGTGGTACACACCCCCATAGCAACACCACTGATTCTCTGTAGTCCTCATAGGGTCCCTTGTACTGGGGGGCAGTGCTGCCTCGCAATAGATACACCCCTGTTTGGTTTTGGGTTTAATACCACTCTGACAATCATAAAATGAATTGATTTTGGTTTTACTCATATTAATCCAGTCTTCTTTTGAAGATGAACACTGGGAATGAGACAAAATTTACCCTTGCAGTAGTTCCCCCCAAGCAATCCAAGCAAGGGCTAAATGCCCATTTAGTCTAGGGATGCAGGGATAAAGTATATTAGTTACCCTATCTCTCAGTTCAGCAAGCTCCAGCATTGGCTCCAAGCTCTGGGATGTGGGTGGGCTGTGGTCCCTTTCTGCATTGTACACAAGGAGGCAAGCATGCTAGGGGGCTACTGCAAGAGTAGATTTTGTCTCATTTCTTGATTACAACTTTTAAATCTTTCAGTCCTCAGGAAGGATGTGGAGCTGGAGAGAGTCCAGAGAAGGGCAACAAATTAATAAGGGGACTGGATGACCTCAATTACAAGGAATGACTACAAGCACTAATCTTATTCTCCCCGGAGAAGAGACGCTTGAGAGGAGATATGATAGTGATATACAAATACCTCAATGGTGATCCCAACGTAGGTATGAAACTATTCAGTCTCAGTGAGTGTAAGAGGACACAGGGCCACACAAGGAGATTGGAGGAAAAGTGGTTTAACCTCAAGCTGTGCAGGTTTTTTTTATCATGGGGCGATAAGAATGTGGAACTCTCTTCCACAATTTGTGGTGTCAGCAGGAAGTATGGATAGTTTTAAAAGACTCTTGGACATACTGTACATCTTAGCGAACACAGCATACAGGGATATGGGAAATGATTATCGACACACACATCCACCCACCCACCCACACAGGCTGAACTAGATGTACTAGTGTCTTTATTCAACCTTACCAACCATGAATCTATGAGGGCCCACTTCTATAGTTTATTATGGACAAGACTCAATTTACATTTCCTTTGAATTTTGCACAAAACAGACAATCACCTTTTTTTTGGTCATTCTTTGTGCTCCACTTACAGGTCCGTGAACTCTCGCAGACCCATACAAAGGCAGGCCTACATTATGCAGTTTTCTTTCTTTCAACCACGGGTTGAAAGATAGAAAATTACTTGATTCCCCCAACAACACAGTCAGTAATAATGGGAGACTCCCTCCCACAGAGACTATTGTGTTTTGCCGGTGGGGAGCACTTTCCCCATCAGAAGAATGCAACAATCAATGTGGGGGGCTATAGCAAAAAAAAAACAACAGGATGGTTCTACTGAAGTTGATCAATTATTGACTTACAACCATTCTGCCCATAGAAGGATTGAAATTCATCCGGTTCCTGCTGAAACAGATGAATTTTGATCCTTCAATGGCCGGCTTTAATCACAGTGACTTTTTTGGGTTTAGAAGCTGACTTTTATGAATAAGTAAAGTGATCAGGGGAAGCATACCATGTTAGGATTCAAGCCTGCCATTAGGGCCCCTTCACACGGGCCCACACTGTAAAAGCCCCTTTCCCTAGGGGCACCCGTGGGTGCTTGCTCCCGAGTCCTGATGCTGCGTCCTTAGAGGCAGACAGCAGGACTCGGCCCCGCTCCCATGTCACTGGATTTGATTGACAGCAGCGGGAGTCAATCACTCCTGCTGCTATCAATCTGTCCAATGAGGAGAGAGACATCAACAGGAGCCACTGTGCTCCTGCACATCGCTGGATCGGATCGGGCTCAGGTAACAAAAAGGGAGGGGTCTGGGGGGCAGCTGCAGCACAGTAGGTTTTTCACCTTAATGCATAGAATGCTTAAGCTTTAGAACCACTTTAAGGTCTGTTTCTGTGTGATCTTCTGCATTCCCAGTGGCACCCCTCCGAATCCGCCATGGGGGTGAGGCTTGAAATCTCCACATAAAGCGCTGCTGCTTTCTCTTGGCATGGTGGCCAGGGTTGTCACCTTTTCTTCAAGCCAATTCTATACACTTTAGCAGCATACAGTAATTTTTAATTTTTTTGTTGTATACACTTTAGGATTGTAAAAGATCTGGGACACCTTTGGGTGCCCCAAGGAGAGCAGCAATGCAGCGTGTCACAGTGAATAGTGGGTGTGGCCAAATTGCGTTAACAGTTGGAGGGGCTTAAAGGGGCATGGTTATATAAAAGGAAAGGACAGTGTGTGAACAGTGTCAGTAGAGCAGGGGACAGTGTGTGGACAGTGACAGTAGAGCAGTGGACGGTGTGTGGACAGTGTCAGTAGAGTAGGGGACAGTGTGTGGATAGTGTCAGTAGGGCAATGGATAGTGTGTGGACATTGCCAGTAGGGCAGAGATTGGTGTCAGTAGGGGAAAGGTTGGTATCAATAGGGCAGTGGACGGTATCAGTAGAGCAGTGGAATAGGTCAGTAGGGAAGAGGTTAGTGTCAGTAGCAGTGAGCAGTGGATAGTACCAGTAGGGCAGTGGACGGTGCCAGTAAAGCAGTGGACAATGTCAGTATGGTAGAGGTTGGTGTCAGTAGGGCAGTAGACAGTGTCAGTAGGGGAGAGGTTGGTGTCAGTAAGGGTGTGGACCATTTCAGTAGGGGAAAGGTTGGTATTAGGAGGTAGGCAGGAGGCAGTGGACGGTGTCAGTAGACCAGTGGACAGTGTCAGTAGGGCAGTGGATTGTTTCAGCCATTAGACCAGTAGATGGTGTCAGTAGGGCAGTGGACTTTCTTAGTAGGGCAGTGGATGGTGTTAATAGGGCAGTAGATGATGTCAGTAGGGCAGTGGACAGTGTGCTGAGTTGCTTCCCATTCATTCACAAACTAATCCATAGTAAATACAGATTACTATGCTTCAGTTATTAATGAACAGAGCGAGTGATCACTCACTGTTCAATCAGAAAAGGCCCTTGCCCCGCTCTCTATCCTGACACATCGTAGCAGACGGCAGTGAAGTGAGAGGGTGAGACCATCAGTTTGGGGGGGGGGGACAGGGGGGACCCAGGCAGCAAAAAGGGAGGAGAAGAGGGGTGGAGAGGGCAGCATTTACTAGACCCGATCGCCATCAGCTGTATTTTTCTCCTGCACCCGCTGAAAGCTTTCAGCAGCTGCAGAAGGAAAATACAACCGATCAGTTCTAGCAAATACCTCCCCCACCACCCCTCCTGTCCAGGTGGTCTGACTTTAAGGCAGCAAGGTAGCAGGCTAAATCCCCGGGTTACAGATGCGATCAGCAGCACTAGGGGCTCGCAGAGCAGCTGGTGGTGTGTGAACTCCCTGTAAATGCAGCTCAGCAGCTCAGCTGGGTCAGTCCAGCTTGACTCAACCTCCCAAATCCCAGCTAGTGTCAGCACTGCAGACATTGGACCCTCTCAATTTGGCGCCCCCCTCAAGTTGGTACCGCGGCATATTTCCCCCTGCCCCCCTCCCTAGTTTTGGACCTGGCTCCAGTCCACACACCCAGAGACTCTGCTTCAGTGTGAACGGGACATAGAGAAACACTTATTTTCTGTATGTCCTTGTGGTGACTGGTGCAGAAAAAAGCTAGTAATCGCACCTAGTGTGAACGAGTCCTTTATTATAATAAATAGGTGACCTGAAACACCCAAACTTTGTTGTTGGTCATTTAAACACATAATTCCTTGGCTGGTGCAAAAATAACTTATTATAATGGGGTTGCCTGAAAACTCTGGGGCTGATTTACTAACATTAGAGAGTGCAAAATCTGGTGCATTTGTGCATATAAGCCAATCAGCTTCTAACTTCAGCTTGTTCAATGAAGGTTTGCCTAAAAAGCCTGGAAGCTGATTGGTACAACAGATTTTGCACTCTCCAGTTTTTGTAAATCAACCTCACTGTTCAGTACATCAGGTGTCTGAAACTAATACCTATGGGATTTGATGATATTTACCTTTTGTTAGATCTCAGACAATGGACAGAGGATCACAAAGCTTTTATTATTGGTTACAGATTAATGTGACTCTCAATAAATACCATAAACCTTGCTTTGCTTCTGTTGTTGGCATTTGTACTTTTTACTGTTTAAAGAGGAGTTCCAGCCTGTAAAAAAAAAAAAATTAAGTCAGCAGCTACAAATACTGTAGCTGCCAGTGGCGGCTGGTGCTCAAATATTTTTTGGGGGGGCGCAAACAAACTGAAAAAAAACATCAATTGCAGCCTCACTGTGCCCATCAAATGCAGCCACTGTGCCCATCAAATGCAGCCACTGTGCCCATCAAATGCTGCCAATGTGCCCATCAAATGATGCCACTGTGCCCATTGAATGCTGCCACTGTGCCTGTCGAATGGGTGAACTGCGAGCGCCAAGCATGCCGCTCGCAGTGCAGATTTTTTGACACCTATTAGAGCCTATGGCTCTAATCGGGTGCTTCAAAAACACCCCGCCGCCCATCGGCTCTGGGTGCAGGCTCCGGCATCTTCACTAAGGTAAACGGAAAATGAAGCCTTGCGGCTTCACAGCCTGTTTCCTGCTGCCCATGCGCGAGTCGCTCTGTACTTTCTGAAAGGTCCTGCTGTCTTGTGTGACTTGTGTGTCTTCCAGAAGGCAGTGGGTTAGAAGAAGGGGGTGCCAGAATTTTTGTAGGTCACCGCACAATGATTGCGACGATCTTACCCGGAAGTGGGAGCGGGTACCTCCGAAAGGTGCCACATGTGGCAGCGGAGAGGGGGAGGAAGCAAACAAGCAGAGCTTCCCCTTTTGGGTGGAGCTCCTCTTTAATTTTAACCACAAATAGATTTGTATATTGAAATTTCTGCCCCTAAAATTGAATTTATGCTGTCCCTGAAATTAGGACCTGGCCTAATTGTCCTGTTTTTTTTTTTAATATACAGTAATCTGGAATATATAACATTTTTGTTGGGTTTATTACTGCGTTAAGTATGGGGGTGTATTATAATATGCTTTGGGGTTGTGCAGCAACCAACGACACAATACATTTTGTGCAGAGAGAGGGAAGAGCGGATTGGGTGTTTTATCACACCCATGAGGCTAATATAACAGTCAGTGAAGAAACCTTAGATGAAAAGAGGTTGGAGGTTACAACTATTCAACCCACAACTGAGAACCAACCAAGAAGCAAAAGATTAGTCTATTGAAATGTCCTTCACGGGTCAAACTTGTGTAGCACTACCCCCCATAGGAGCTGCTGGTTATTTTTGGTCCTGCCGTTACCACACAGTTCAATGTATCAAAACTTGCTTGGCTCTAAATTGGGCAATGTGCCCACAGATGCATTCACCAGTCACTTAGTCTTTTTTACAATGCTTTTTATTTAACACAACTTGTAGCTGTAGAGGGATGGAGGGTTAGGGGAAAGTTCAGATACCTTGTGTAGATCACTGAGGAACTTGAGATCCAGAAGACAAATACAACTCCTTGTCAGCGGACCTTGCTCACCCGGATAGGCCTCTCTCACTGGCCTAGCAGCCAGAATGATGCACGGACAAAAGTCTCTGCCACAGACTTGATGATAGCAATAACTATTTCTACAATCCTCTGCCACAGGATTCGATGATCAGCAATAACTGTTTATACCATCCTCTGCCACAGGATTCGGGGATCAGCAATAGACAAGCGAACACAGCTACACAGTACCTAAAGTCCCTTTAAGCCATTCGGCAGTACTGTGAGGTAGATTGGTTAGGATCCATCCTCCAATTGAGTCACAAGGCCCTTCTTGAGATACCAGCCTTTCGCTCGGTCCTCTCCAAGATGAGTCCTCCCCCGGATCATTCAATTGCTCGGCTTCATCCCGCAGGTAAGACAGCACAGGACCACCTCTGAACCAGTAGGCCCCAGACAGGTTTCTGGGCCTACTTGCAGTCACGTAGCCTTGGGCCAGCAGGCCTCGAGGCAGAAGAACAGTTGTCACATACCTTAGGCCAGGCGGGCCATGAGGTCAGAGAGAGAGAAAGATGGCGTCTGCCCCTTAAGTATCCTCTCCCAGAATCCACAGCGGTAAACCACTCCCACTGGGCTGTTTCTGGGGAAAGGGACACCCAATACACCTTAGCCTGTTGTCCTTCCATCACTGGCCTGTGGTGACAACGACACCTACAGGTGACAGTGTGGAACTGCACACAGCACAGCCAATGCTGGAGCAGAGGCTAATTTAGCCATAATATTGAATCTGAACTATGTACAGAACAGATAACCCACTAAATTTACATGTGAGCGCCTGGTCAACAGGAGCAGGGCGCTACACTTGAATATTCCAAGAAATCTGCGGGTAGATCTCAAGCATGCAGTTTATTTAGCACACCTTATGAATATTTCTGAAATTGTGTTCACTAAGGAAGATAGAGAAAACAAATCAAAGCAAGACCAGAAAGACTATAATGCAGCTACAAGAACCATTTGTAGGACGTGACATTTTCCACCATGTTTTTGGCTAATAATAAAAACACGAGCAGGAAATGTATTAATACAGTATACAAATGTAAATTAATTATATGTCCTAAAACAATGCAAAAATTATTTAGGTAGGCAAATTAGACATAGAGATATCATCTAGTTAAAGCAAAACTAAACTGAGTATCTGAGCACCACAAACCAAAAAGGCTATTTAAATAATTTTTAATATTTAAAGCAAATTCACCCATCCATCCATGCTGCCATGCTTTATTTTGTTGAAAAATTTTGAAGAAACAAAGTTTTAGGACCCTTACTTTTTAATATGTTTATAAATGATATTGGGTCTGGGATTAAAAGTACCATTTCAGTCTTTGCAGATGACACCAAGCTATGCAGTGGAATAACGTCCTTACAGGATGTCTCCAATTTTCAAACCGACCTCAGTGCACTTTCATTGGACAACTATGAGGCAGATGAGGTTTAATGTTGATAAATGTAAAGTTATGCACTTGGGGGCTAAAAATATGCATGCATCATACATACTAGGGGGAGTACAACTGGGGAAATCCATAGTGGAGAAGGATCTGGGGGTTTTGGTAGATCATAAGCTTAATAATAGCATGCAGTGCCAAGCTGCGGTTTCCAAAGCGGCAAAATCCTTTCTTGTATTAGGAGAGGTATGGACTCCAGAGTGAGAGATATCATTTTGCCCCTGTACAAATCATTAGTAAGACATCAACTGGAATATGAAGTTCAGTTTTGGGCACCAATTCTCAAAAAAGGATATTGGGGAACTGGAGAAAGTGCAGAGAAGGGCAACCAAACTGATAAGAGACACGGAGGAGCTCAGCTATGAGGAAAGATTAGAGTTTATTCTTATGAAGAAGAGATTAAGGGGAGATATGATCAACATGTATAAATACATAAGTGGTCCATATAGTGATCTTGGTGTAGAGTTATTCACATTCATAACAGAGGACACAGGGGCATTGTTTATATCTGAAGGAAAAGAGATTTAACCTCCAAATACAGAAAGGCTTCTTCACAGTAAGAGCTGTGAAAATGTGCAATAGACTCCCTCAAGGGCTGGTTCCGGCCAGCTCAGGAGATTGTTTTAGAAAAAGCCTGGATTATTTTGTAAATGCACAAACTATAACTGGATATTAATATTTATAGGTAAAGTTGATCCAGAGAATATCCGATTGCCTCTTGGGGGATGAGAAATGTTTTTTCTTTTACTTTTTTTTTCTCTGTGAGTTGAACTGGATGGACTTGTATGTAAATATGTATGACATGATTTTGGCCATTTCTAGCCCAGAAACCAGGGAGCAAATAAATATAATTTACCTTCCTATAAATTTACTAATGCTAGCAGCATAAGGATTAAAAACCGGTTAATGTTGATTGAGAGAGTTTAGTTCCACAATGCATATTGATGCTGCTGAATTTGACCTTCAATAAGCTCTGATCTTCTTAAAGGGGTTGAGTTTGTTTAATACAGTGGTTGTATTTGCATATGTACAATATGTATAACTATCTAGTATCTTTCGCATTTATTGCCTCTTCATCCTGATGACAGTTTTTCCTTAAAGTGATGAAATGGACAATTCAAATAATGTTTGCATTAGCCAATATTAACAACATCTTTGTTTAGCATTATATGAGCGGTCAAAACAAAAATCCAAGGTATGCGCTGAAAAGATGAAGTCTTCAGTTTCTTAGACATAGAAGAAAATATTTGAAAAGACATAAAAAGCACTTTATATCATACAAAAAGCCTTGTGCTCTTCTAAATGTTTCTACTCTTTAGAGATGAGTAGGGATTCAGCAAATTGTGGTAAGGTAATACAATCTGGAATTTCCACCTCTAACCCATTGCTGCATTATGCATCGCATTTATATTCTATATTACCGTACTTTATATATGGTAAGGAATGATTGCTATCTTTCTATGTTTTAAGAAATATCCCTGAACTTAGACAAATAGACAGATTTACTAGGAAAGTGGATTGATAATCCTCCCTTGTACCCTTCAATAATAACCAAGGCCAATAGCTACCTGCAAGACTATGAACGTAATACATTTTTCTTGGCAAGTCCCACTGAGAAGACTGTAACTACCTGGGTCCTTGTTAATGTTATATGCCGTGAAGAGATACATGAGAGCGGGCCGATGCATTATTGAAGCTGGAAGCTTCAAGTGCTCCTAAGCCCTGGCTCTACCTGCACATCTCAAGTGAGATCAGAGCCATCTACAAGCGTAATCTCGACCAGCACAAAGTTTTGTTCCTGGTGAATTAAAGGGCTGGCAGCAAATTCCTTCCCAGTGGATGGCTAATTTATGCAGATCTATTCATTTATTCCTAAAGGCTTCCAACTCATTAACTGTCAGCTCTAGTAGTCACACTAACTCCATTTACATGTCCGCAGAGTGGGACAGATACATTTCTCTGCCCCTGGGCTCTCTGCAAGGGGGAATAGAAATCCCTGCTTGACACTTTATTTGATCAGGTTTTATGTTTAGAATGAAATTGTTGTGAATTGTGATGTTTTTTATGACCACAGAGTCAAGGACTTCGGTCCAATTACAGGTCGCATTTTTACCTATAATAGTCTAGTTGACTGTTGAGGATTTGTGAAGGTCCTGTGTTCACTTTGTCCATATTGTATTGAGTGTGTTATATGATCTGACATGTTTATCTTTGGGTTTGGCAGGATATAATGCCTTGGATATGGATTTATTTTTCATTTCATGTGTAGAAAGTTTGGAGTTTAAAATATATGAGAAAGATTTCCTATGATAGTGAGCTGGTCACATTATTTCAACTTAAAAACCTTTTTTTGGTTTATGGATTTAGAAGAACATTGGGAAACGAGAGGCATCCAGCCACATCTTTTGGATGTTCAATACATTGGTCATCAGTGTATGATCAGCTACAAATGAGAATGGATTGCGTTCGCTAATGTGAGCTTACATTCACATATGTTCGTTCACATACATGGACATACAAATATACAAGTAGCCACTCTGCCCTATGCAGGAGAGACTCTTTAAATATAGTGCTGCTAGACTGTAGTCAGCCTAAGTTGAATCCATAGTTATGATTTCTGGTGGTTTTCCCCTAAGCTTTGATTATTGTTTGCTTCTAGACATGTGCATTTGTTTTCGTCCGAATGCATTTTCGTCCAAATTTCGGGGATTTTCACATTCGTTTTAACAAACGATAACAAATGCATAGAATCCGAAATCCAAAAGATCCGATATAAAAAATGCTTTATTTTCATTTCGTTGCGACAACAGTTCGATATAGATAGGAGATTCGACATGACGGTGACAATATCGTTCTGTGTCTATCGAACCTGCGGTCGAATGTGCACAACCTAACTCTATTAGTCCAAGATTATTCGACATAGAGAGAAAAGATTTGACGTTATAGAGACATGAAGATTCAAGAAAGCATCTAAAAACATACAATCGCCACAAACGGACATTTATGGCCAAATGCTCCGCCATGGGCTATAGAAGAATTCTAATGTTGGTTGACTAATAATAATAATTAATAAATATAATTATAACTAGTCATACAACATTAGAATTCTATTATAGCTTGTGGGCGGAGAATTCGACCGGAAATGTACGATTGCGGCGTCGTACAGTTTAGCTGCTCTGTTGAATATTCTTAGACCATTCAACAGACACCATAAGCCTTCAATGACAGACCTTAATTAATCCAGATTTTCGGACAAATGTATTTTTTAACAAAACAAAATAATTAAAAACGAATTTCGGGAGTAACTAAATAATTAAATTTTTCGGACGAAAACAAAATTCCGAAACAAAATATTTCAGTGTGCACATGTCTAAAATTAATATCTGGTGGTTTTCCCCTAAGCTTTGATTATTGTTTGCTTTTACCTGCTGCTGGAGAGTGTCCCTGGCAATAGTGTAAAGCCTGGTACACACGGCCGGTTTTCTCGGCAAGAAAACTGCTGGCAGAGCTTTTTGCCGTGTGTATGTTTTCTCGTCGAGAAAACTGCCGGGAATCTCGACGAGAAAAATAGAGAACCTGCTCTCTATTTTCTCATCGGGATTCTCGTTGGCCTGTTTCCCGACGAGAAAACTGTGTGTGGGCATGCGGCTACAATCTTATCTGTCCTTCGGTAAGCCCGCGCATGCTCAATGAGATTTCGACGCATGCGCGGTAGCTTACAAGAGTAGTGTAGGGTGAAGCAAGATGGCAGCGACGGCATCGAATGTGATGACCGCATGCTCGTCGTAGTCGATGACGTCACCGTGTTCTTGCCATTCAAAAGAATGGCGGTTCTTTTGAATGGCCATCTGTATGCACGGCTTGGCAAGAAAAGCTTGCCAGGAATCTCGTCAGGAAAAACAACGTTTTTTTCCTGATGGGATTCTCGGCCTTGTGTACGAGGCTTAAGAGGATTTACTAAGCAGAATTATGAATATTTCTATCTCTATCTCCCTGGCCAACCACTAGGTTTATTGTCAGTGGTGCATGCTGGGGAAATGTATAAAGATTTGGCAACATTTTCTGGAAACTCGCTTACTGCAAAGGCTCTTCCTGGGGAGGGTGTTTGGCTGTTTCTGACCTCCCTGGTCTGTTGCCCATGCTACTTGAAGACAGGCTCAGGGCTGGGGCCTGAAGCCTTCACTGTCTGGTCAGAGGCTTTTGTCCAGGAGGAGAGAAGCTGAATGCTAGGCAGGAGTACCATAGAAGAAATTCTGCTGCTGGAGGTGCCTGATAAGCTGAATATAGCATGGACCTAGCAGGAAGTATGGGGACTTGTCCATAGAAAGGTAAGTGCTGCAGCTGCTTACAGCTGGAGGAATACAGTGTGTTGGTCTGAGTTGAAGGTTCTTTTTTCTGCTGTAAATTTGGATGCTCCTAATATATGGGACAGTAGAGCTATGGTATGGAACCATACTTTTCTTTTTAATAATAATAATAAAAAAAAAAAATAAATAAATAAATATATATATATATATATATATATATATATATATATATATATATATATAAATGAATACTGATCTGTCTCCATACTCTGTTAAAGTGCTATGACCTCTGGTAGAATCTTCACATACAACACTTCCACTTCCATACACTCTGGTTATATCTACCAGCCCTGTATCATTATAGTGATGTAGCAACAGAAAATACGGAGCACAGCGGGGAACCAGGCATCCAATACACAAGGAAATGTGTGTGCCTGACGCAGAGACATTTTCAATTGCTATATGTATTTAACTGCAGGTAGGGTGCAAATACAATTTTCCCTGTCTTCTCTTTCAACTAAAATATGAAGAGGACTACCCATTTCTGTATGTTACCAAAAAAAGAGTGCCATCTGTTCAAATTACTTAAAACAAAAGAACATTTGTACTGGTATATTGTGGGTATAGAAAAGAATCACCCACTTAAAAATAATCACATTGTGTTGCTTTGCATGAAGACAGACACAGTTTTTGTTTTAGGATAAGAGAAAAACTAGCACTTCTGGATAGCCATATCTGACCAGAGAATATTTCCTCAAGGGGTGAATATAGTTCTGGCTGATGGACTTCTGCGTAGGGCACTGAGGCAGCACTTCAAGAGTAAATTAATAACAATATTGGTGCGCTGTGAATCAACCCTTAGTGAATACAGTATAACTGGATGACTATCCAAAAGATACACAAATAAAATAAATGTGACTAATAAAACATAAGTGATATCCACAGTGCAAAAACCAGTGCAAAAAAGCAATACTCAAACTTGAAATACTGTGTCCATAAGACTCCCAATACCAGTGCTGAGCAGCCTCTAAACCTGGATGGCTATCTACAAACAGCCAGGAGAATCCCACACCTGCACTTCTCAGACCTAACAGCAACCAGCTGGAGAATCCCTCAATATGTCTCTCCTTCTCAGCTGTACATAGGTCCAAAACAGCTATCAGGTTAATTGCTTGAGCAGTACGATGGGTAGTTTAGACAGAACAAACGAATCTTGGAATGAAGAAAAAAGAAACATTCATTCTGCAGATACTACAAGCAATGATATTCCAATTACTCATCTCACTCACGTGACCATAGACAAAGTATGCGCACAGTAGCCACTATCCAGCTCAGTTGGAGCGATTTCCTTCACTTGCTGCGGCTTCATATGGGATGACGCCCTCGAAACAGCAGATGATGGAGAATCATGCCTTCTGGTGCTGCTGGACCTCAGTGCAGTGTTCGACACAGTAGACCACAAAACTCTACTCATTCGCCTTAAAGAAGTAGCAGGAGTCGCAGACCCGGACCTATCCTGGTTCGCATCCTTCCTAGATAATCGTTCCCAGACAGTAAAACTAGGAGCCTTCACCTCTGAAACTCGCGCAATTTCTTGTGGAGTCTCTCAAGGATCACCCCTGTTGCCCGTGCTCTTTAACATCTACCTCTGCCCACTCCTCAAAATCATCAGCAAACAGGACCTGTGCTACCACTCATACGCTGACGACACCCAACTCTACTTTCGTATCACCGGGAAAAAAGACCAATATCACGGATTGGAAAATTGCCTCACATTGATCGATGAATGGATGACTGAGAGTTCCCTCAAACTCAACGGATCCAAAACAGAACTCCTTCTCCTCCACGCAAACCGAAAGAAAAAAACAAAAACTTCTTGGACACTCCCCTCCATCCTTGGACAGACCATTACCCCAAGCACCAAAGCCAAAAGCCTCGGAGTTATCTTTGATTCGGAGATGTCGATAGATGCACAAATAGGATCAGTAGTAAGCGGATCTCACCATCTCCTCCGCCTGCTGCGTAGACTCATCCCCTTTATCCTGGAAGAGGACAAAGCAGTAGTAGTTGGAACAATTATCAACTCGCGACTTGACTACGCCATCGCCCTCTACCTCGGACTACCCAAATACCAGATTTCGCGCCTACAAGTTGTCCAGAACACGGCTGCCCGGCTGGTAACGGGAAAAAAAACCCTGGGAATCCATCACCCCATCACTGAGGACCCTTCATTGGCTAACCGTAAAGGATCGGATCACATTCAAGAAGACCCTCTGCCTCACCCACAAGTGCACACAAGGAAACACTCCTCAATATCTATGCGAGAAGATAAAACACTACACCCCCAATCGCACTCTCCGATCAACAAACCAAAACCTCCTTCACATCCCCAAGTCCCGCCACAAAACAAAGGGAGAACGAAGATTTGCAGTCCAAGGACCACGGCTATGGAACGCTCTACCCACGGATATCCGCATGGAAGAAAACCATCGGGCCTTCAGGAAAAAACTTAAGACCCACCTCTTCTGATGGATCAGGACGTCACTGGATGCAAGCGCCTTGAGGCGATTCAGTTCGCATTTGTAGCGCTATTCACTCAATTACTCACTCTTACTAACTTTGGACATCTAGACAATATTTGCCCACTTTTTTTTGCAGAACTGCTCAAGTTCATTTAAATTTGATGGTGACCGTTTGTGGACTGCAGTCTTCAACTCATTCCACAGATTTTCAATGGGGTTTAAGTCTGGGCTCTGACTAGGCCATGCAAGGATATTTTATCGTTCAACCACAATGTGGTCGTTTTTGCTGTGTGCTTTGGGTCACTGTCATGTTGGAAGGTAAAGCCTTCTTTCCATTGACAACTTTCTGGCAGAGGGCAGCAGATTGTTCTCAAGAATTTTGATGGTATTTTGCCCCAGACATTTTTCTTCTATCCTGACAAGTGCTCCAGTCCCTGTTGCAGAGAAACAACCCCATAACAGCATATTACCACCTCCATGCTTTACTGTAGGAATGGTGTTATTGAATGGTGAGCTGTATATGATTTCCACCAGACATATTGTTTGGTGTGAGGCCAAATAATTAAATTTTAGTCTCATCTGACCAGTGACCACCTTAAACGCACCTTGAAGATTCCGAGGCCACATGGAAAGTTATGGTCAGATGAGACTAAAATTGAATTATTTAATTAAAGCAAAAGGTGGTTCAACAAAATACTGACATAAGGGGGTGATCCTTTTTCAAACTCAGTAATTCTGTTCTTGATTTTTTTGCTGACATGTTGGTGTTTTATATCTCTCTCATGGATGTTATAGGTTGCACTACACAGCTGGATAAAACAAAAACTGTGTCTGTCTATCTGTCTGATTATTTTACAGATTTGGGGGGGGGGGGGGGGTTCTTTTCTATACCCACTGCATCTTAAAAAAACAAAAAATTGCCAAGTTTAGGAATTGTTGTAGTCATTGTAAAGAAGTAAATTAAATTGTAAATGTAAATTGCACATTTATAAGACAGACTTATCAATGTCAAACTTACACACTGCTCCAAGGTTGAGCAGTAGTGACCACTCTCTCCGTCACCTGCACAATAATGCCTTCTAAAGCATGCCTGATGCATGTGAAGGTTTATTTACACAGGTGTCCACAAATATGTATGTAGTGCCCATCCCAATTTATGGGACGCTATATGTGTAAATTTAGGGGTGGTCCAAGCCAATAGTTGGGCTTGGACCTGTTGATTAGAACAAATTGTTTGCTCTGCTCTGGGTGTGATACTGCCCGTCAGTCTTATTCTCCTTTGCCTGCAGGTGGCACTGTCACCGCCGGCACAGGCTGGATCACGGCGGTATCATAGCGCCTTGGGTGTCTTCTCTCGGCAGCCTGCAGTGGGCGTGGTCTGCCCGCTGTGTATGCTGGGAGAGGGTACAAAAGGGGCAGACGCCATTTGTCGAAAAGCGATTCCAGGGGGACCCCAAGGAGTTCGGGGGGACCTCTGGTCCAGTGAGCATGTCTCGTGGCCCTCATGGCACGGGATGCGTGTGATTGATCTCGGGCACCTTTAGCCCGAGGCTCTGCTGCTGCATTGTAGGCCCAACTCTCCTATCGAGGGCCTACGCTTCGGAGAGGGATCCCAGGCTGCCCGTTTGAAGGGGGCCCATCTTTAGGGAATGAGTTCCAGGGGAAGATCAGTCCCGGCGGAGATAGCAACGGTACTGCTGTCTCGGGGAGAGGCCTGGAGGCCTACCTAAAGGGGGATCCATCATCTCTGACATCCGTGCTCCACTCTGGTTGATAGGACCGCTCTCAAAGGGACTATCCGGGTGCACAATACCTACTCAGGCTTGAGTGGTGACGAAAGTGTTCTCTAAGTGTTGCGTGCCTGAACCTTCCCCTACTTTGTAGTTTCTACTCTCTCTCTCTTCCAAGTTTTACCTCAAGAAAATAATAAAACCTTGCTGCTTAGGTTTTACACCTGTGTGGACATTGGCTTTATTACAAAGGGACTTTTGCCTAAACAACGGAGACCAGGGATCCACTCTGGAGAGGTAACTCGCCGCAAGGCCCAAAATCTAACACTGCTCACCTCTCCATACATGGAGTTGGATAACGGGCAAGTAGCAGGTGTGCCTTACTGCAAAATGGATGAAGCGGAAGGGTCTGTGTGCTACATGTACTTTAACAGGTCTGGTCAATAAACAAGGACATAAAAGAGTTATTCATATAAATAACACATTGAAAATTGAAAAAAATAAAACATTTTGCAGACAGGACCTCCTGAATATACACATAACTAACCCCCCTGAAATCAAATAAGGAGTGAGAAGGGTGACCTATCCCCCAGGTGATATCGAAAAGGCAGAAAGTCAGATAGTTATGGATCATTAGCTAGAAGCCTCTTACCTTCCTCTGAGAAAGTGAAAGTGTTCCAATTAAAAACCAGGTTTTCTTGTAAGTTTAATTTTTGTCTTGCAAGGAGAGGACTGGGTCCTCCATGTGGCTAATATTTTCAACTTTACATCATTTGTCCTTCCATCACATCCAGCAGATGCAGATGTCTGGGGTTTCAGGAAATAGTGTATAGCGTGTCATTGATGTTCTGTTCCATTGGGAAAGAAGATTTAGGTTGGATTCTTGGATTCGCATACAGATAGATGATTTTACGATGAAATAAAAGGATTCTGTGTTGTTCTAGGGGAGAGAATGTTTTTTTTAAGTTCGGTTTCCATTTGGTCAGGAATTGAGGGAAGGTGTCCTCCAGAGGTCGGGAGATGAAGAAGTATATTATTGATAAAGAGTGTTTGAGTGGGCCCTGTTCCATGCACAAGGTCTCAAAGTGGGTGAGGGATTCGGCATGGTCTGCAGGTGGAGGGAAGGTTAGTAGATTATGGCGTAGTTGCAAGGCTTTCCAGGCATTCAGTCAGAATGGGCCTGTGTTTTTCATGAGAGCATTGAGGGAAGGCCATTCTCTGTTCACTATGAAATCGGAGATTTGCAATATGTTTCTGTTTATAAAATTGTGAAATGAGCCTGGGTACTAGCCATCGGAAAAAGTGCAGGATTGCCTAGGACTGGGTAGAGTGGGGAGGTGGCAGGAGATAGGTCATATTTTACCAGGGTGGAGAGTGGATCCAATGGTCAGATGCATTTTGAGGTGCAGGGGGAAGCGCGGAACACACCAGCAGAGGCCATGTCAGAGGAAGTGTGTGGATGCCTTTTCTATGGCAAACCCAGGAATTTAAGCCTATATACCGGTGACATTCCAGCAGGAAGTTTAGTGTGCTGCTATGTGATACTTTTGGATATCAGGGAATGCCAAGCCACCACTGTCTTTGGGAAGGAAGAGTACTTCAGCTTTGATTCTTGGGGGCTTTCGGGCCCATAGAAAACGAGAAAAGGTAGAGCTGACCATTTGCAGTAATGTGGATTGGCAGTGCCATGAGCAGGTATAGAAACTTTCATTATTTTAAGTATATTACAATGGCCAAACCACGAGAAGAGACCTAAGTCCCATTTCTGTAAAAGCTGCCAAGTCTTGTGAAGAAGTGGATGAGAATTTTGTGTAAAGGTGTCTCTCAGACATTTGGATTTAATTTCTTTTAAAATTTTTACGTAAAAACAGTGAACAACTTTTATTTCAAAGCTTGATTGGTTTAATTACTTTTGGCAGCACAACTGATTTCACTAGAAGTAGAGATTAAAGACTGCAAATGCACATCAATTTGATGGCTTTTGAAAACAATAACATCAAACTTTTCCACGGATTAATTAAAATCAGCCTGATTTTGATGGCTGGAGTGTACGTCATGGAAGCTTTTTTTTTACTAGTTGGCTGGGCTAAACTCTTTCAGACAAACCTTCATGCACTGTGTATCACCAAAGCGTGGAATCATAGAATTAATTGCTTGGGCTCCCACAGCTACATATTCCTAAGGCCCCTTTCACACGGGACGGATCCATGAGGATCCGCCCCGTGAACCTCCGCTTGCTCAGCGGGGATCGCTCCACTGATCCCTGCTGACTCGACGGAAGACAGGGCGGTCCCCGCACACTGTGCAGGGACCGCCCTTTCAGATCTCCGCTCTCCCCTATGGGGGTGTAGCGGGGTATTCCCCTTTAATACAGAGAGACTACATCTCCCAGTACATCTTGCAGCACCCAGGGTGCATTGCTCCAGAACAGAGACTGCTGGGGGAGACTTTATAAAGGGGAGGCGGAGTTTTGGTCGGTCTCTTTGGACACCCCTCTCCTAGCAAGAGGATCTCTGTGCTGAACTGCTGTGTGCACAAGGCCTGAAGCCTGGGCCGTGTGCTCCTTTCCAAAGAGCCCTCTGCCAGCCTAGCAGAGCCTTAGAGACACCTAATCCTCCTTGCTGCAGTACACCAGAAGGATTGAAGACTTGGATGTCGGTGGATTCCTGTTCCTAGACGAATCGATGGAGGAAACGGACTTGGACTTGTCCAGGTGGTGAGAGCTGTTTAAAGACAGATCCTTTATCTTTACTATTCGTTGGGATTACAAAGTTGTTCTTCAAGTGCACCACCGAAAAGATTGCTAGTGAATATTGTTTCACTGAACTTCCATTTAGATCAGTCAGGCCTGACTGCATAGGTAGACATTGCTGGGTGTTAGTCTACCCATGAGGGGAAGTAGCTGTAAAAGGGCAGCGCTAGAGTTGCATAGCAATACTTTATTATTCTGATTACTCTGTTTATCTTTATTACTGTTTATTGCAGGGATCTGCAACTTGTTATACTGTTGTTTATTACTTGCCCATTAGCCTCAGTAAAATATCTGGGTCAAGTACATTGGTGTCAGTTTCACTTACTTTAATAGAAGTTTTAAAGTATATCACTGTGTGTGTTTGCCATAGGACTGCGTCACCTAGAGTTGCGGTCACGCGGTCCTATCTCCCCTTACTAGCTGTGCCACGGGAGGTTAGAGCCGATTGCCAGGGGTTGACAGCGGTGCACTACAGGGCCCAAATCAATACCAGCGGCTCTCTTAACTGGGGGTAGCGCTACAGGGGGATCGGATGAACACGGACCGTCTGTCCGTGTTCATCCGATCCGCTCTGCAGACGGATAGAAAAATAGGATTTTCCTCCGTCTGCAGAATCGGGGGATTGAGGACATGGAGGAGATCGGGTGTCAGCGGATGTTCATCCGCTGACACCCGCAATCTCATAGGGACCAATGTATGTCCCTTTTTCATCCGCAAACGGACAGATGAAAAAGCGGACATACGGTCCGCTGGTGTGAAAGGGGCCTTTAGGACCAGAGCAACTTTAAATTTCAGCTATGAGCCTATTGATTCCACAATAGTCATGATAAATAAGTAAACCATTTTTAGGGGACATTTAACTGGGCTTTCTTTTTGAAATATGGTTTTGCAAAAACTACATTTATTTTCTGGGGGAGGTCATAAAGTTATACAAAAATATTGCTAAAGCAAATTTTATATTTCCGTTCCTAGCAGAGGGAGTCCCTTCTTCGAACCTAAGTTCTGCTCTCTTGTTTTGCATTTTATCCATCTAACAGATGTTAGTTCCTTATATTTGTTACAATATTCATTATTGTACCTCGTTATTGCACTTTGTACGATAACTACCGTATAAGCCGAGATTTTCAGCCCTTTTTTTTGGGCTGAAAGTGCCCCCCTCGGCTTATACTCGAGTCAGTGTACCTGAAAAATATTGAGAGGCTGCGGGCATCCATCGTTTAAATCTTGCGGTCTCCTCCTGGTCCCTTCCGTGATAGGCGGAACTGTGTCTGCTGAGAATCGCCTATCACGAACGTTCTCTCATCCTCACCCATCCCAGCAGACACTGTGTTCAGTGTTCCGCCAATCACGGACGCCTTTTCATCCTCGGACAAGAGGACGCCCGTGATTGGCGAAAAACTGAACACAGTGTCTGCTGGGAAACGGAGGATGAGAGAACGTTTGTGATAGGCGGAACTGTGTCTGCTTAGAAACGCCTATCACGGAAAAGACCAGGAAGAGACTGCGAGTTTTAAACAATGAATGGACGCCCGCAGCCTCTCAATTTCAGGTACAATTTCAATTTTAGGGGCACAGTGAGGATGGGCACAGTGAGGATGGGCACAGTAAGGATGGGCACAGTAAGGTGGCAATGGGCAGAGTGAGGTTGGGCACAGTGACAATTGGCTTAGTGAGGTTGCAATGGGCACAGTGAGGCGTGCAAATGGGCATTGTTGACCCTCTTCCACTTACAGTAGCTGCTGCATTCTCACCCTCGGCTTATACTCGAGTCAGTAAGTTTTCCCAGTTTTTTGTGGTAACATTAGGTACCTCGGCTTATACTCGGGTCGGCTTATACTCGGGTCGGCTTATACTCGAGTATATACGGTACTTTTATTTATCAATAAAAATATTATAAAAAGAAAATGTATTATTCTTATCACTAGATTTTAAAGCGTAACTCCACTTCTGGGTGATCTATGTACATTGCAAGGATTATAACAAACTTGGTTGAAAATTCCTACCTTTTGTTATTCTGAAGACATCCATGGGGTTGATTTACTAAAGACATATGCACTGTGCACTACAAGTGCACTGCAAGTGCACTAAGTTGGAAGTGCAGTCATTGTAGATCTGAGGTGAAGATCTAAAATGAGGGTAATCTCTGCTGATTTTATCATCCAATCATGTGCAAATAAAAATGCTGTTTTTTTATTTTCCTTGCATGTCCCCCTCAGATCTACAGCGACTGCACTTCCACGTGCACTTGCAGTGCACGTGGAAGTGCACAGTGGATTTTCCTTTAGTAATAACCTCCCATGTGTGTTTGTCTGTGCCTTTGTACTGACTAGGTCTAATGGGAGTGGCTTCATAATTAACTGTCAGGTGTGGAGCTGCACAACACTAATGAGGAAATCTGCTGGGGCTGCATCCCTTTAGACGTGTTCCTATTGAAAGTATAACTCAAAAAGTGTCATTTTTGTTGCAAGGTATGCCTGATATCTTAGGCAGCCTTCTAGGAAAATTGGTGAGCCAATCACACAAGCAGGAAATTATGTTTCTGGGGAGTGGTCAGTACACATTCTGTGTACAGAACAACTCCAGGTAGCCATATTGCAATGCATTTTCAGAAAATTACATTGGCTGCAGCTTGAAAAGGAAAGGTAATTTTTAATAACATTCAATTGCAATATGATCAGTGTCGCAATTGTATACGCTATATTATTTTTTCTTTATTTGCTATTTTTTTACCCGATGAAAGTGGAGCTACCCTTTAAACTATCGCCCAATATGAATTGAGGCAGCAGGGCCGCCAACCAATCAGTGATCAGATCACTCAACATGGACATCTTTCCTTGTCTTTCCCAGTATTTCCAGTTGATATGTTGGTGTGGTCAGAGTTAGATTGCTCCCTCTTTGAACATTTATACCCTTGTATATTTGTGATTTTCTTTTTTTATGAACAATAAAATGAATATGAAAACAGCTGTAGGATTTTTTTTAGCTTTTATATTTCTAGATATCCATATTGTAATTAAATTAGGTTACTGACATCTTTTGAAGATACTGGCACCTAATAGGATTGGTAAAGACCAGGGCTTTTTTTTCAGGTGGAACTTGGTGGAACTGGTGGAACTCAGTTCCACCACCTCTGGCTCAGACCCTTTGGTGCCTGCTCTCCACAATCACTTGTAAACACAGAAGTCTGGTTTCTGTGTTTACAAGTGACAGCTCTGCACTCTGTGTGCAACCTTCCTGAACTCTGCACTCCATATGTAATGCAATCCTGGTATTTAATGTCCCTTTAAGACCCTCCTACTGTTTGTGAAATGTGACCACACCCACTATTTGATGTGATTTTGAGGGTGTGTGTGGAGGAGGGGTTTGGGGGTGGGGGTCGTTGTTGAGTTCCAGCACCTATTGTTTGAGAAAAAAAGCCCTGGTGATGACAATTTCAACAGTCTGGCAAAAAGGACAAAGTGATATAATGGGCAATCCATTGGGGATCTGAAAGGATAAAAGGTTGAAAACATCTGGATTGGAACCTCTGTCTCTGTGACAATTCCTGTAGAATCTCTGCAATCAAGAGCAAAAACATGACAAAGGTTCTATTTTTTCTCTATGCTATCCAAATGAAAAAAATGCATGGACTTGAGCTGGTCTTTAAAATTTTAGAAAAATGTTGGGTCAATTCCAAAATCCTTACTTGCTTGCTTTTGCGAGAAAGATGGATGTATGCTTGCAAATAGATTCATTCTACCATGAGGTTTGGAGCAGCACAGTGACTAGCATTAAAGGCTTGCAGCACTAAGATCCTAATGCCGCGTACACACAATCGGAATTTCCGACAACAAAATCGTTGTGTTTTTTTTCCGACGGGTGTTGGCTCAAACTTGTCTTGCATACACACGGTCGCACAAATGTTGCTCGGAAATTCCAGACGTCAAGAACGACACTACGACGAGCCGAGAAAAATTAAGTACAATAATTCAGAGCATGCGTCGAATAGATTCTGAGCATGCGTAGGATTTTTGTGCATCGGAATTGGATACACACGATCGGAATTTCCAACAAGAACTTTTATTGTCGGAAAAATTGAGAACCTGCTCTCAAACATTTGTTGTCGGAAATTCCGACAGCAAATGTCCGATGGAGCCTACACACAGTCGGAATATCCGACCAAAAGCTCACATCGAACATTTGTTGTCGGAAATTCCGATCGTGTGTACGCGGCATCAGTTTGAATCCTGGTCAGGACATTCTGCATACATTTTATGTACTTGTGTGGGGTTTTTCTCTGGGTACTTCAGTTTCTTCTCATACTCAAAACACATGCTGGTAGGTTAATTGGCTCCTGTCTAAAATTGGCCTTAGCATCACATTCTACTGAGTCCACCCAAGATGGTTGTCTCACCAGCAGACAAAGTGCTTTGAGTCCCTAGGAAGAAAAGTGCTATAGAAATATAAATTAATTATAAAAATAATTAATATGCAGATTGACACTTTTGATCCCATGGCAGGTCTACATGTACACTCTGTGTTATTAAATCCTTGCCGCTTTTCCGAGAATTGATGGCCTAGAGAACAAACGTTCAAGCTACAACTTCAGCAAATCAGGCACTGCGTATCTATTTTGTGTCATCTTTGCTTTGTAATGCCTTAATTGCTTATCTCTTTGACTCTGAATTTTGAAATTGCCCTTTTTAATAGTAATTGTTATTACAAGACCTGGCATTATAGTACATAATTTTGCACTTGCCAGTATCTTAGACCTTCTGCTTCCCTTAGCTGAACTTTTTACTTATTCTTCATTGTGAAGATATCATGTTATTTTTTGGGGAGATGCAAGTTCTATTCACTTCTGTTCACATTTGCATTTTGCTGGCAGGGAAATAAAAGAACAAAAAGGTCAAAGAAAAGATGAGGTTGCCCATGATGGACATTAATTTCTACATTAGCCAATATTGATGTACAGACTTTAGCGTTGAAACTCTGGATATGAAATTGTACACCATGCCCTTTAGCAAATGGAGGACTTGAGTATGCAAAATGAATGGCACTGCTTGCTGTGATTATGAGAATAGCTAGACTCTACCTAAGCTATTTGTAATTGTTTGATATTTTCACATTATTTCTAGGAATCCTAACTAAAATAGTAAAAAAAAATAATATAACCAGCATAGGATTTAACAAATATGAAGGCTAACATCTAAATGGTCCTGCCTTTGCATAAGATAAAATGTTAAGCCATGTGCAGTCTCCCCAAGCCGTCCATAGGGGGCGCACGGGTGCCACTCTCCTATCCATGCGTCCGGCCCCTAATCTACGTGCAGGGACTTCATGGATGCGTGGATTTCTATGGGTTTTTTTCTTTTGTGAACCATGTGATTAGAGCCTGAGGCTCTAATTGGCTTAAAAAAAGGGTGGGCTCAGGGCGCAGAGCACTGCGCCCTGAGCCCACCCAGTTGGGTGACAATAGCAAATTAATATTTACTATTGTCTTCCTGCTTCTTCTCCTGGCCAATTAGGAAGCACCAGCCACCACTGGTTTTCATTATCCAAAGAAATTGCATGTGGTCAAATCTGTGCCTTGTTTAAGACCCCTTTCACACTGAGCCGCCTATAGTGTCGGCGGTAAAACACAGCTATTTTTAGCGCCAATGCTATGGGCGGATTTGCGGCGCATTTCGGGCGCTAGCGGGGCGCTTTTACCCCCGCTAGTGGCCGAGAAAGGGTTAAAACTGCCCGCAATGCGCTGCTGAAGCAGCGCATTGTGGGCGGTATAGCCGCACTGTCCCATTGATTTCATTGATTTCAGCTCCTTCACCGCTCCAAAGATGCGGCTAGCAGGACTTATTTTACCATCCTGCTAGCACAACGCTCCAGTGTGAAAGCCCTCGGGCAGCACTTTTAGGGCGGATTGCAGGCGCTATTTTTAACGCTATAGCGCCTGCCAATATGCCCTCAGTGTGAAAGGGGTCTAAGCGTTTCAGGTATGCCCTATAGCAGTTTTACTGCTACAGAGTGGCACCTGTGCACCGGATCACGTATAAATATGTGATCTGACTCTTCCTAGTAGGAGGAGTACATGTGCGCCACCGGCGGCTCTCTTCCACTGTGATCACACAAAGCGGATTGGCAGGTGCACGCTGCCCGATTTCTTCCGGCACCAGCTAATCATTACGCAGAGAACCAGAATGGCTATCTGCCCATGTAAAAAAGCCAGACCGCCCTTTTGATAGGATGGAAGGGAGGAATTTGTGTCCCATCTCTTCCCCTAGTAAAACCACCTCACACAGTATAGTAAAACACTGGCTAGGAACACATTTAATCCTTTGATCGCCCCTGACACTAACCCCTTCCCTGCCAGCGTCATAAGTACAGTGACAGTACATATTTTTTAGCACTGATCACTGTATTAGTGTCACTGGTCCCCAAAAAGTGTCAGTTAGTGTCAGAATGTTCACTGCAATATCGCAGTCCCGCTATAAGTCGCTGATCACCGCCATTACTAGTAAGAAAAAATAAATAAATAAAAATATCCCATAGTTTATAGACGCTATAACTTTTGCGAAAACCAATTAATATACACTTATTGGAATTTTCTTTTTACCAAAAATATGTAGCAGAATACATATTAACCTAAATTTATGAATAAATTCGTTTTTTTCAATTATTAAGTAAAAAATATTGTTTTTTTATAAGACTTTTTTTTTTTGTTTGTTTATAGCGCAAAAAATAAAAAATGCAGACATGATCAAATACCACCAAAAGAAAGGTCTATTTGTGGAAAAAAAGGTCATCAATTTTTTTTTGGGTACAGTGTCGCACGACTGGGCAATGATGAGTTAAAATAACGCAGTGCCTTATTGCAAAAAATGGCCTGGTCCTGAAGGAGGGTAAATATTCCAGAGGTGAAGTGGTTAAATGGATGTTCAGTTTTCTACTGAACATTTCTTGTTGCTTCAATAGTACTCTGATTATTAGATTTGGGGATAGCTGAAGGTTTGGGGGAAGATTACAGAACACAACTAACTGTGAAGCCCTGTACACACGACAGTGGCGGATCCAGGGGGGGGGGCAACAGGGCAATTGCCCCCCCCCCGAGACCATCTGTCACACTCACTTGCTTGCTCTGTGTTTTTTTTTTGCGCCTGATCTCCCAAACATTGGGGACCCGGTACCGGCCGGCCGTAGGACCCCTGGACCCCAAACTTGGCCACACATGTAGCCCAATGTCTCTTCTACAAGTGTGCAAAGTTTGGTGTCTGGGGGACCTACGGCCGGGGAGCACTGATTTTTTAAATCCTGGCACCCCTTCCATAGACTCCAATGTTAAACGGTCATTTCTCCAGTGATTTTGCGGACCCGGTACCGGCCGGTCGTAGGTCCTCTGGACCCCAAACTTGGCACACATGTAGCCCCATGTCTCCTCTATAAGTTGGAAAAGTTTGGTGTCTGGGAGAACCGATTTTTCAAAGCCGGGCACTCCTTCCATAGACTTCCATGTTAAACATCAGTCTAGTCATGGGCACAGTGAGGCATGGGCACAGTGAGGCAAAGTGAGGCAAGTATAAGCCTGGGACACCCTAGGCTTATACTTGAGTCAATAAGTTTTCCCAGTTTTTTGGGGTAAAATTAGGTGCCTCGGCTTATATTCTCTGAGTCTCTCTCTCAGTTTCTCACATCAGCCGATCAGCGGCGCTGAGAGAGAGACTCGTCTAATGCAGTTACGTGGCGCACTGACACGATACCAGGAGCGGAGGAGGAGGTGGGTGGAGCCTCTTCCCTGCACTCGCTGCTAACGCCTGGGCCGCTTGGCGTCTAGCAACGAGTGACGTCAGTGAGTCACGTCAGGCCGCTCTGCGGGCAGGTGCAATAGCGTGCGGCTCCACAGACGGGTAAGAAAGCGGGCGGCTCCACTTGCGGCGCGGTTTGTTGTCGGGGGGCGGCGCGGTTCGTGGGCAGACCGTGCTGCTCAGTGTGTTGGCAGCGCAGGTGAGAGTGAGAGAGCAGGCTCAGTGTGGCAGCTGGCCAATCAGCTAGCCGGGAGCGGGGGAGCAGAGAGACGAGATTATCTCTCACCGCCCGTGCCTGCCCTGCATTCCTGCAGTGACTTCCAACCTCACTGTGCAGGCAGCAGAGAGATTACGTTATCTCTCTGTTGCCTGACTCTGGGAGTCTGGGACACAGCAAGAGACAACCAAAACTACACCTTAGCAGGCAAGTTAGTGACAATCCGCAAGGTGTGGCAGGCGACGTGGCAAGTGACAATCCGCAAATTGTGTCAGGTGACGTGGCAAATGATAATCTGCATCTGGTGGCAGGCAAGTGACAATCAGCAAGGTGTGGCAGGTGACGTGGCAAGTGACAATTCGCAAGGTGTGGCAGGCGACGTGGCAAGTGACAATCCGCAAATTGTGTCAGGTGACGTGGCAAATGATAATCTGCATCTGGTGGCAGGCAAGTGACAATCAGCAAGGTGTGGCAGGTGATGTGGGAAGTGACAATCTACAAGGTGTGGGAAGTGACAATCCACAAGATGTGGCAGGTGACGTGGCAAGTGACAATCCACAACGTGTGGCAAGTGACACGCTCAGGGCTCCCACTAATTGCAGGCGACGGTGGCAAGTGACACACTCGGGGCTCCCACTGATTCTGCATTGAACTATTTAATTTCATATTACAATGTAATAATAGAAATAATGCACTTCAATCATCCTGACACCATAACAACCATGGTGCCGGGATGATTGAAGCGCCGACACATACCATTTCCCCGATAAATTTCCCACAAAAAAATAATTTTTTGGCAGTGCCCCTCCCGAGAAAAGACTCTGGATCCGCCCCTGACACACGATCGGATTTCCTATGGTTTTTAAACCGATGGATTTTTCCATCGGAAATCCGATGAAGCTGACTTCCATCAGTCTTGCCTACACACCATCAGTCAAAAAAACGACCGATCCAAATGCGGTGACGTAAAACACTCCGATGAGCCGAGAAAAATGAAGTTCAATGCTTCTGAGCATGCGTCGACTTGATTCTGAGCATGCGTGGGTTTTTTAACCGATGGACTTGCCCATAGACAATAGTAATTTGCTATCGGTTTTTTTATCCATTGGAAAAATTTAAAACATGTTCTATTTTTTGACACTGATGGAAAAAAGACCGATGGGGCCCATACACAATCGGTTTGTCCGATGAAAAAAGTCCATCGGACTGTTTTCATCTGTAAAACCGATCGTGTGTACGCAGCTTAAGGAGGACCGTTCAGCTCTTATGCCCCGTACACACGATCGTTTTTCATGCCGTTAAAAATGGCATTTTAAAAAATGGCCATTAAAAATGATCGTGTGTAGGCTCCAGAGCATTTTTAACGACGTGAAAAACAGCCATTAAAAATTCCGGACATGCTCTCTTTTTTCACGTCGTTTTTCATGTCGGTTTTTTTAACGACGTGAAAAACGATAGTGTGTATGCTTTAACGACGTGAAAAAAACGCGCATGCTCAGAATCAAGTATGAGACGGGAGCGCTCGTTCTGGTAAAACTAGCGTTCGTAATGGAGATAGCACATTCATTACACAGTAACGGACTGAAAAGCGCGAATCGTCGCCCAACAAACTTTACTAACATGAAGGGTGGCGTCAATCGAACGGAACTTCCCCTTTATAGTGCCGTCGTACGTGTTGAACGTCACTGCGCTTTGCTTGATCGTTTTTTTAAATGATGGTGTGTACGCAAGGCAGGCTTGAGAGGAAACATGAAAAAAAACGAGGAGAAAAACGTTGGTTTAAAAAATGACATTAAAAACGATCGTGTGTACGGGGCATAAGGCTCGGTTCACACCTTAGTTTGCTTTTGATCCATTTCTGCATTGCTTGCTGCTGTGCATTTTTGGATGCGTTTTTATGCCTTTTTCTTATTATTTGGCCAATGTGTTGCTGGGCAGATAAAAAAATGCAAAACGAGTCAAAAACGCAACAAAAACGCAACAAAAGCACACTACATGCTTTTCTGCAGCGTCTCCAATGAAGTCTATTGAACCAAAAAGCACAGTTTTGCATTTAAAAAAGTCCCTGACCCTTTCCAAGAACGCAGTGGCTGAAAAAATCATGCATGTAAATGTGTCTCATGGGAAACCATGTTAAATGGACTTTAGTGCATTTCTGCAAAAAGCACCAAAAAATTCATAGGTGTGAACCAGGCCGAACTGAAATAAAAACCATAATCCTCAACTCTTTTGGACTAGAGACATACTGGACTATATTGGAGCCACAGAGAGGATGCAAAAAGTTTTACATGAGTTTTACATGAGGCAAGCTGTTATGCTATTTGTATTACAGTATCTAATTGTTTCTTTCACTGTTTGTACTATATACAGTAGTTTATCTACCTTAGGCATGCCTTTAAATTACAAATGTACTCTTTACCGATGTGATAAACTGTGAAGGCTGGCTATTATTTGCTCCTTTGATGGCCCTAGTCAGGGCTGCCGATAAGGGGGTACAGACAGATTTCTTGTACCAGGGCCGGGCCCCATTAGGTCAGTAGGGGGGCCTGGGTCCAGCCAGCACACAATATACAAACACAGCACACACAGCAACCAGAGAGAATGAATGCCAAAGTTCAGCAAAAACTGCTTGAAAGACAACTGATGTTACGGGCTGGGAAGTTCGCTGAGCAGGCAAAGGATCATTGGGTGCCCATTGCTGTGGAAGGGAGCTGTAGTTTGTAGGGGAGTGATGCATCCTGTAGAAAAATCCATAAAAGAAGGGGAGCTGGGTAGGTATTCCTCCCCATAATCACTTTTATCAGCATAGGAAGAGGTCTGCCAGAAAGTTGGCACACTGTGGGGTCATTTTGGATTACATTGACACAGGAGAACCCCCCACATTGACTTTTGCACTCAGCTAGGCTACCCCACAGGCTCCTGGCTCTACTGAAATTTAACATTAAGAAAACTAAGATCATGGCAAGCGGTCCCATCACTCCTTGGCAAATAGAAGGCGAAGAAATTGAAACAGTGACAGATTTTATCTTCTTATGCCGTGTACACACGATCGGAATTTCCGACAACAAAGGTTCGATATGAGCTTTTGGTCGGATATTCCAACCGTGTGTAGGCTCCATCGGACATTTGCTGTCGGAATTTCCGACGATAAATGTTTGAGAGCAGGTTCTCAATTTTTCCGACAAGAAAAGTTCTTGTCGGAAATGCCGACCGTGTGTAGGCATTTCCGATTGACAAAAGTGCTGCACATGCTCGGAATCAATTTGACGCATGCTCAGAATCATTGTACTTCATTTTTCTCGGGTCGTCGTAGTGTTGTACGTCTCTGCGTTCTTGACCATCGGAATTACAGAGCAACATTTGTGCGACCGTGTGTAGGCAAGACAAGTTTGAGCCAACATCCGTCAAAAAAAAGACACGGTTTTGTTGACGGAAATTCCGATCGTGTGTACGCGGCATAAAGCTCCAAGATCACAGCAGATAGTGACTGTAGCCATGAAATTAAGAGACGCTTGCTTCTAGGGAGGAAAGCAATGGCAAACCTAGACAACATTATAAAAAGCAGAGACATCACCCTACCGACAAAGTGCCGTATAGTCAAAGCTATGGATATTCCCAGTAGTAACCAATGGCTGTGAAAGTTGGACCATAAGGAAGGCTGAACGCCAAATAAATTGCTTCTGAACTATGGTGTTGGAGAAGACACTTGGATAGCAAGAAGATCAAATCAGTCAATCCTGAAGGAAATCGACCCTGAATATTCACTGAAAGGACAGATCCTGAAGCTGAAACTTGAATACTTTGGCCACCTAATGAGAAGAGAAGGCTCATTGGAAAAGACTGTGATGCTGGGAACCATGGAAGGAAAAAGGAGAAGAGGACGACAGAAAACAAGATGTATTGATAGCATAATCAAAACATGAACATAGAGTTAAGCAAGCTCCAGGAGGCAACGGAGGATAGAAAAGCCTGATGCGCTGTGGTCCATTAGGTCACGGAGAGTCAGACACGAATAAACGACTGAACAACAACAAGAGCTGCCTAAACACGTTTATGTGACTTGTGCCCTACCACCACACCCTTGCCCTTTTGTTCCCCCGCTCTCCTACTCCTCCTGGGAGCTGGGGACCACAATAAACACGTTAAAGTGGAGCTCCACCCTAAATAGCAACTTTTGCTATTTGGAACCCTCCCCCCCTCCGGTGTCACAATTGACACCTTTCAGGGGGGAGGGGGGTGAAGATACCTGTCTTAGACAGGTATTTTCACCCACATCCGGGAGTCCTCTCTCCGGGAATCTGCGGGAGTTACGTCACTTCCCGCAGACTTCCCTTGGTGTTCTGGGAGACCCTCGGCTCCCAGAACACAGGAGCACCAATCAGAACGGCGCAGCGCGACTCGCGCATGCGCCGTAGGGAACCGGGCATGAAGCCGCAGGGCTTCACTTCCTGGTTCCCTCAGCGAGGATGGCGGAGGGAGCAGCAGAGCGACGAGCGATCGCTCGTCCTCTGCTGCGGACGTCGCTGGACTCCAGGACAGGTAAGTGTCCAAATATTAAAAGGCAGCAGCTGCTGTAGCTGTAGCTGCTGGCTTTTAATAATTTTTTTTCCGGCGGAGCTCCGCTTTAAGATTCATTCCCCGACCCCTCTGCTGTGGGTGAACCTGGAAGTGCTCAGCTCTGAGTATTTTTAGGTGTAGAGGTGAAAAGCTGGATGCACAGCAGATCAAGCTCAGTCTTGTGCTTGATCCAATGGAGCAGTGAGCAGGGGAGGCATTAAAGGTCTAATAGACCCCAGATGTTACCACAAAAAACACCTGTCACCCGCTAAATGCCATCACATAGGGGCCTGTTAGCCCACTTGTGATGGGAATAAAGGTAACATGTTAAAAATATAAAAGAAAATGTAAAAAATATATAAAAGCACTCCTGTCACCCATGCTGCAGTTGGAAGGAACACAGATAGCTACTGCTACAGGTAATAAACATGATTTTTTTTTATAACCTAATTTTTTTTAACGTAGGTTTGTGTCACTTTAAATAAAGTAGCACCACAATCCAATTCATCACAACCTCATGAGGGGGCACCTACAAAAATGTTGATTGTACTGAATGTTACATATCGCAACAGATTCGGGAGTGAGAGAAATAATTCTAGGGCCATTATTCATGCTTAACTCCAAACTGATGACCTACAGGGGCTTTTAAAGCGCCGTCCATGGAAAATTTGGGTACCAAACCATTCCATTGTAGCTCTGGCTGTATGTTTAGGGTCGTTGTCCTGCTAGAAGGTGAACCTCCGCACCAGTCTCAAGTCTTTTGTAAACTCTAACAGGTTTTCTTCTAAGATTGCCCTGTATTTGGCTTCATCTGTCTTCCCATCAACTCTGATTAGCGTCCCTGTCCCTGCTGAAGAAAAGCATCCCCACAACATGATGCTGCCACCACCATGTTTCACGGTGGGGATGGTGTATTCAGGGTGATGTGCAGTGTTAGGTTTCTGCCACACATAGTGTTTTGCTTTTAGACCAAAAAGTAAACACCTTCTTCCATACGTTTGCTCTGTCCACCACATGGCTTCTCGCAAACTGAAAACGGGACTTCTTATGGCTTTCTTTCAACAATGGCTTTCTTCTTGCCACTCATCCATAAAAGCCAGATGTGTGTAGTACACGACTAATAGTTGTCTTGTGGACACCTGAGCTGTGGCTGTGGATCTCTGCAGCTCCTCCAGAGTTACCATGGGCCTCTTGGCTGATTAATGCTCTCCTTGCCTGGCCTGTCAGTTTAGGTGGACGGTCATGTCTTGGTAGGTTTGCAGCTGTGCCATACTCTTTCCATTTTCAGATAATGAATTGAACAGTGCTCCGTTAGATGTTCAAAGCTTGGGATATTTTTTATAAGCTAACCCTGCTTTAAACATCTCCACAACATTATCCCTGACTTGTCTGGTGTGTTCCTTGGCCTTCATGATGATGTTTGTTCACTAAGGTTCTCTAACAATCCTCTGAGGGCTTCCCACAACAGCTGTATTTATACTGAGATTAAATGACACAGTAATTAGTTAGGGGTATCAGAGTAAAGGGTGCTGAATACAGATGCACACTACACTTTTCTCGTTCAATATTTTATTGAGGTTTTTCATTGAAAAATACAGAGTAATGCCGCGTATACACGATTGGACATTCCGACAACAAAACCGTGGATTTTTTTCCGATGGATGTTGGCTCAAACTTGTCTTGCATACACACGGTCAAACACAAATGTTGTCGGAAATTCCTAACACCGAGAACGCGGTCACGTACAACACTATGACGAGCCGAGAAAATTTAAGTTCAATGATTCCGAGCATGCGTCAAATTGATTCCGAGCATGAGTAGAACTTTGGTGCGTTGGAATTGGCTACAGATGGTCAGAATTTCCGAGAAGAACATTTGTTGCCAGAAAAATTGAGAACCAGTTCTCAAATATTTCTTATCGGAAATTCCGACAGCAAATGTCCGATGGAGCCTACACACGGTCGGATTTTCCGACAACAAGCTCACATCGAACATTTGTTGTTGGAAATTCCGTCCATGTGTATGCGGCATAACAGTGTAACAATTGTCTCAAACTGAGGGCGTATATAACCCGCCAGGTGGGGCTGACAAACAAAGAACATGTGAGATGCATAAATGGTTACAGTACATCGGTGAGAGGTGATCCTCTATAAGGCAGACTTTCGACAATTGTCTTTGGCAAGGAAAGATATAGTCGCCCTCCTGTGTACTAAAGTATGCTTGGGTCTAGAGATGACTGAAGGGGGGCCTCTTTGCACCTGGTCCGGCGGACCCCGGGTATCTCATACCGGCCACCCCAAAGGGATCACGTTTTGGCCCATACAATCTCCCCGTCTCCCCGTAGCCCCCCCCAGCACCCCTGCCCCCCCCCCATCTATATCAGTTATCTGGAGTATGGGTTACTTTTCTTGAAGCTTTGCCCAGGTTGTTGTTGGTGGTGGATGGTATGATAGGCCAAGTAGAATTTTCTAGTGGTATTCTCACATCCATAAACAAATATCACGCCACACTTTTCACATTTATTTGATAAAAAAATTGAAACAAAATTATAATTTTCCTTCCACTTCACAATTATGTGCCACTTTGTGTTGGTCTATAACAGGGGTCTCCAAACTGCGGCCCTGGGGCCGGATGCGGCCCTTTGCTTGCCTTTATCTGGCCCTCGGGGCACTATTCCATCCATTGACCCTAACAATGGCAAATCATTTTTATTGCTGAAACCATCAATGGGGCACTATTTATCCAACTTACACTATCAAAAGGGTACAATTCCTTCTATTAACACCAACAATGGGGCACTAGTCCTCCCACTGACACCAAAGGAATGGTATTGTTTACCCCCTCTCGACATTTTCTACTCCCAATGGCCCTAGTCCGGCCCTCCTAAAGTCTGAAGGACAGTAAACTGGCCCTTTGTTTAGAAAGTTTGGAGACCCCTGGTCTATAACATAAAATCCCAATAAAATCCATTTACGTTTTTGGTTGTAACATGACAAAATGTGGAAAATTTCAAGGGGTATGAATACTTTTTTCAAGGCACTGTAGCTGAGTGAATGGAGATGATTGAGTATTACATACAGTGGTGGGATGACAAACCAGGACAAAGGAAGATGATATGCAAATACAAAATAGGAAAAATGTAAGTACAGTTAATGAGTACAGCGTTAGACACTTACTAAATAAGAAATAAACACACCAAGATCACATTATAGCCAGACATGTCAGGAGCGATTTGGAAAATAAGCGTAATTTGTGTTTGCATTTTTAACAACTGAGCCGGAGCGAGGATGTCTTGATGGGGTTAGCAAATACCATGAAAGCGGTCCAGGCTTTTATCCACTTTTGGTGGATTGCACCCTCTGTAATGCCTGTTTGTAGCCCTCCCTCTTCCTTTTGTGTCCCTTGCTGAGGATGCTGGGAGTTCTTTGCTTGGAATGCTTTTAGTGCAGCAATTTCCTTAAAAATAGATTCTGCAGATGTTATTATTACAGGCACAAAAAAAAAATGGCATCCTCCCCACAAGCCTGGAACGTACAGTCATTCAGCCCCTATTGTGCTGGCACTTTAAAAGCTCAGAGAGAAACACGGGCAAGTTGCATATGTGATAATGCTATTCATTGTCAGCAGGTGCACATGTCATGCTATGTGCTGAAATTATACCCTGTATTTCACAAGTGAGGCTCATTTTGTGCTCTCCTTTGTTGTTCACATTCACAGGTGCTTCAGAAGCGTAAAAAAAAAAAGAGAGAAAAAAAGAGAGAAACCCCAATGGGCAGAGCTGTGGATTATGCTGATGGTGATAAACAGCTGAAAAAGAATTGCTGGAACACCTTTTTGGCTTTGGGAACAGTTGTATCCTTTGTGTTAAGCTAACGACAGAAGTTCATCCTGAGCAAAGGTACCAAGATTTCATTGATTCAAAGGGGAGCTCCATTTTCATGGAAAAAATCTAGCCAATAAAACAAAATAATATTGCGTATACAATTGCTACACAAGCCATGATGTAATTGAATGTTATTAAAAATTACCTTTCCTTTTTTTAAAGTGGTTGTAAACCCACTTTGTAAACAAACACCTTCAGGTAAGCCTAGATTAAGGCTTACCTGTAGGTGCATGAAATATCTCCTTAACCTACACGGTTAAGGAGATATTTGCATTTAAAAGCGGCGACGCTGACGTCACACGCATGCGCATGGGGTTAATCCCATTCACAAATTCGGCTAGGTCGCAGTATTCGACGACGTAGCCGAATTCGACGGGTCATGCGTGCATGCGCGGAGTCACGTCTTCGCCGCTCCGGCCAATCACAGCGCCGGAGCGGCGCTGTGATTGGCTGGTGCGGCGATACCCGGAACTAACATTCCGGCTATCGCCGCAGCGATGGATGCGTCTAGATAGAGGGACGCGGACTGCTTTGCGGGCCCCGACCTAAGGTAAGTGGTACATAATGAGCTAATATGCTAGTCATACTAGCTCATTATGCCTTTCTCTTGCAGGTTGCCAAAAAAAAATAAAAAAGGATTAGTGGGTTTACAACCACTTTAATCTGCAACAGCTGTAATTTTCTGTAAAATTCAATGCAAATTGGCAACCTGGAGGCCTACTGTACATCATTGCCCCCCCCCCCCCCCAGAAATGTCATTTCCGGCATGCATGAATGGAAAACTAATTTTCCCAGAAGTCAACAAGTCAAATTTTAGGCACCCCCTGCAATAGAAATTTCAGTTTTGGTGAGATACTCCCCAAGGATTAAATACAGTGGAACCTCGGATTACGAGCATAATCCGTTCTAGGACAATGCTCATAATCCAAAGTACTTGCATATCAAAGCGAGTTTCCCCATTGAAGTCAATGGAAACGAAAATAATTAGTTCCGCATTGGCTTGAATGGTATGCAATACCGCATGCGGCCAGAGGCGGGGGGCACCGGAGAGCCTAGGAAATGGCCGGAAAGGCCCGAGGACAGTTCGGCTGACCTTGGCAAATCTTGGAAGGACTTCGTTCACGAGCCTTTCTGAGGTTTGCCGAGGTCAGTCGAACTGTCCTCAGGCCTTTCCGCCCATTTCGGAACGCCGCCGATCAGCGCCATTCGACTCTGGCGCCCCCCCCACCTCAGGCCAATCGCGGCACTGCACCTGCTTTGACCTGAATCCTGCTCATTTTGTGAGACAACACTCGCAAACCGAGTTAGGATTTCAGCAAATACAGTGCTCGTATTGCGAAATGCTCGTTAACCACGTTACTCGCAATCCGGGGTTCCACTGTACACTATATTGTCAAAAGTATTGGGACACCTGCCTTTACACGCACATATACTTTAAAGTGGATGTAAACCCAATTCATAAAATTTGAGCTGGGCACATATATCTGCAGTGTTTTGTTATATCTCTTCAAAGAGCTAAGTCCCATAGCTCTCTCCTCACCCGTTCCTCTGTTATCAGCCTCATAACTTCTGACAAATTGTCGGACACTTTAGATAAAACCAGCCTGAAATTTCTGTCAGGGGAGGTTGTTAAAATAGGATATCAGGGAGCTGGCCCTGTTACAAAACACCTCTGAGAGTCTCTGCCTATGATGAGAGGGGGGTGTGTGTCTTTTCTCCAATCAGCAATTTTAGCTATCTTGGCTGTATGCCCAGACATCACACTCTGTGTTAAACAGGAAGAGAAGATCTCCTAACACGATCTGAACATTATAAACAGTATATAAATGTGAAGACAGCAGATATACAGTACATGTAAAACCTAATGTAGGGAGATTTGTTTAATCTCTGTGTATCACCTGAGGCTGTTCACTTCACTGGGTGTATGGGGGTTTTACATCCACTTTAATGGCATCCCAGTATTAGTCCATAGCGCCTGACTGTCGCTGATTTCGAGGGATTGTCCCTGATTTGAAACAAAGTCCCTCTTTCCTTTTTCATTTGTCCCTCATTTTGGTCTGATCTATATAGTTTTTTATATAAAAGTATATAAAATGCACTTTTTATCATTCAAAAAGGGTTTGACCTTTCATTCAATTTCTAAATTGTTGCATTTGTAAATTTCAAAACCCAGTATAAAGGAATAGTAGTGGTAAAAAAAAAAAAAAAAACACTTGTGGGTTTAACTAATAATTTGTATTTGTATTATTCAACTTTAAGGGGGTGTGGAATGGGTGTGTCCTATGCCTACATACTTTTGCCAATAGGTGTCCCTCGTTCCCATCTCAAAAAGTTGGGAGGTATCATTAGTCCGTAGGGTTCAATATTGAGTTGGCCTACCTGTAATTGTCTGTACTCTAATGTTAGCGATACAGAAGACAATTTTATGGCACTTTCATCAACTTTTTATCCCAAAGATAATTGAAAAGATAAATGCAACTTACCACCAACAGTTTCTATAATTACATTTATATAGTACGGATGGCAGTAGGTAGTTTTCAGGCTTAGTCATTGTTCCAATAAAAAAAAACAGTTTGAAAATGGTTGAAATTGCAAGAATATCTAGAACTTACATGACCAGAATAAGTCTACTAAATTTTGACAACTCTCAGTGTACCCAAGGTCCTAACCTTAGTCATAGACCATATGAATGCTCTGGGACCAAGAAACACGAGAGGCCAAGAGCTGTCTGGCTACATGGTAATATATAGCATTTTGCAAACACATTATTATAAAAATAGTGTACCGTATATACTCGAGTATAAGCCGACCCGAATATAAGCCAAGGCACCTAATTTTAACACAAAAAACTGGGAAAACTTATTGACTTGAGTATAAGCCTAGGGTGTCCATCTGCATGCCTCACTGTGCCTCACTTTGCCTCACAGCATTTGTACAGAACAGTGGTTCCCAACCTCAGGCTGGGTTCACACTATTGCAAATTAGATGTGGGTCTCCCCGCATCCAATTCGCATGTCAGGAGACTGCGACCGGTGTTCTATCAAAATAGCCAATTCATCGGGATCTCCAATCACGTCACTTCCAGTTACTATTTTTACACAATACTGGCAACCGGTACACAAAGATTTACAATTTTTGATAGAACATCGGGTAAGGAGAAAAAAGCTGTCGCTGCCTCGGAGCCGGCCATTTTATTGGTTTGTATCGGAGTGGAATGTCCTCTCATAAATAGCGTGTACTGGAGTGTATACGGTTGCCCGGTATTGTGTCAAAACAGCAATTTATCAAAATCTCCAATTACTGATGGTTTACAGTAACTGGAAATCATGTGATTTGAAATCTCAATAAATTGGCTATTTTGACAAAACACAGTCTCTCAATGGGGCCTTTTCACACAGCTTCCGGGACAGCTGCGGCACGACTTGCACAGGAGTCCTGTGTGTCTTCTTTCCATTTCAGGTCTGAATTTAGCTTTAAATTGGGACTGAAATCGGATCTGAAATGATGAACAGGGATGCACCGGACCCCTGCTGTGAGCTGCAACTGTACGGCAGTGTGAACCAAGGCTTATGGTGCTTTAGATCAATTATCTGCACACGGTGCTCCAAGATGAGCTGGCATTTGGCAATTATAGTGTGGGGTGCAAGCCCAGTTGTTGCTGTGACACTTCAGCGAAAAGATTCTGGCTGGCTACATTCCCGATCACGTGTCCAAAAAAATTGCCTTTATTGTAATATCACAGATCTGTGGTGCTTTTTAATATGCGTTATTACAATAAAGGCAATTTGATCAGGAGTGCACCCATTCAGAATCTTTTGTCTGAAATGCTTTCGATCAATGTCAATGGTTTTGTATTCAAAAAAATAGTTTTCCCAAAACATGGCCCGTTAGGGGCATTTGAAGACTCAGGGTAGGTTCACGCTGTGTGCGGAGCAGCTTGCAGCAGAAGGTTTCGGTGCGATCCCGTTCACCATTTCAGGTCCGAATTAGGTCCAAATTTTGGGCTGAATTGGGGCCTGAAATGCACCAGAAGACGCACAGGACTCTTTTGCTGTGCGCTCCGCGGCCGCTCCGGAGATGTGTGAACCAGCTCCATTGAGAGCCGATCACACCCTCCTGTCATGCGAACTGGATGTGGAGAAACCCACATCCAATTCGCAATAGTGTGAACCCAGCCTGAGGTTGGGAACCACTGGTCTGTACAATTGCTATTAAAACAATTACGGTAGTATTCTTTCACCTGTGGAATGTCCCTTACTGGTTTTCTTATGGGACCTGATCAAGCATAGCTACAGCCCTGTAAATATCTGCACACCAGTAAGGGCTTAGCACACATCTATCCTCAATTAACTCATCAGTCTATATAAGGCACTGAATTTTTTCATAAGCACATTTTATTGACAACATAGCACTTCAGTTTTCATCATCTTTTCAATATTCTCTTTTCCTAAAGGCTCTACAGATAAAAAGCTTGCGTGTGATCATGGCCATTACATTATCAGATAAACTCTCATCTAGATTCTTTTTATGCCTAAAACTATTTTGAAGCTGTTCTTAAGATGATCACAAAGTACACAAATCTTATTACTATATGAAACATGAATCTCAATTTATTAGCTGTCTTTCATTAATGTAAAGAGCCTTGAATAAGCTTAGTTTCAGTTGCATGCTCAGTATATTAGAAAAAAGGTTTTTTGATTTTCTTTTTCTACGCTGCAATTATTAGCTGGTCTCATGGACTATCGGCAGGGAAAATGTTGCAGAATTTAATGGAGTTATTAAATCCCTCCCTTCACTTCCACCAAAGTGAACCTTGAAAGGGATTGTTAGAGAGCATTATCACTCTCTGGGAGGTTTCGTGGAATTACTGATCTACATTCAAGAACATGACTGAGCTAATTGGCTCTAATCCCATCAAATGTCTTTTACTTTCACTTTGCTCTTTAGTAATATAGATCACACATGGGGAGCTAACTAGACTTGCATACTCTCGAAATGTCAAGATGCTCTCCTTGATAGACATTTTGAACAGGTTGTAAGCTGCTTGGCTCCTTCTGTTGGCGTCTCAAGGAAAATAGATCTCTGCTACATTTATAGACTAACCTTTATTTGGTGTAAATAATATTCTCTGTTCTCTAAATGCATCAGAAACCAGACACTCGGAGGGTACCAAAATGTTTGAAGACTTCTTAATAAATGTGCTATTTTAGACAAGACTTTGGTAGAAATATTCTTCATAGAACTGAAGTTTAGTTTAAAAAACATATTTCTCTCTACAGCTTTACTTACATGACTTACCTGTAATAAGGTATGTCCCACGATGCGCAGGCTGCTAAATTTTTAGTAGGGCTGCCCCTTCCGCTTACTGCTGCTGAAATAATGGGAAAATAATAGGGACATGCCCTTTCGGCCCTCTCCTCAATTGAGAAAAGCACTGCCTGTAACATGATTAGTGAATGGTCACAGGCCACAGGATTCTCTTCCCCGTCAAGAGTGCCAACTCTGCCCGCCTTTTCTGCTCTGTACGTAGAAGTTGTACAGTAGTTTCCATGAATGAAAACTGCTCTATGAATGGAGGACGTGCAAATTAATTAAAACATCTACCTCCTCCATTCATATGAAAAAGGAAAAAACTGCGCTATCTATGAACAATACAATAAAAGCAGCAACTGTGATATGTGATGGCATATAGGTGACAAAAGATATAAAATAAACAGATGCGCTAAACAAAATTATATATTATGTGCAACCAGCAGTGATACTGGCAATAAAATGTCCACAAAAATACACATGTGATATAAGTCCATAAATGAATAAAATGGTGACAGTGTAACAAAGTGTCCTATGAAGGATTGAAGACCAAAGAGGAAGGTAGACCATGGGGGGATAGGCAGTAGGAAAACCAAATCCACTGGTAAAAAAACACCCGTGTCCACCACCAGTATATAGGCTGCTTACCAGAGGTAAGAATCAAATGAACTCATCTGCAATTCCAGCTTCCTCTTTTCTTTCTGGGGAATACCTGTTGAGATTCAGTCTCTGGTCAGACTCCGAGATGATCTGGTTTTTCACCTTCTGGAATTGCAGATGAGTTCATTTGATTCTTACCTCTGGTAAGCAGCCTATATACTGGTGGTGGACACGGGTGTTTTTTTACCAGTGGATTTGGTTTTCCTACTGCCTATCCCCCCACGGTCTACCTCCCTCTTTGGTCTTCAATCCTTCATAGGACACTTTGTTACACTGTCACCATTTTATTCATTTATGGACTTATATCACATGTGTATTTTTGTGGACATTTTATTGCCAGTATCACTGCTGGTTGCACATAATATATAATTTTGTTTAGCGCATCTGTTTATTTTATATCTCCTCCATTCATAGGTTGCATTCATTGACAGAAGCTAGAGTACAGCTTCAGGATTTGTGAGGAAGTAGAGAAGAAGCATTGCTGGAACTGGAAGCAGAGGAGGCTCAGTACCGCTCGGGAACGGGTGTGTAAGCCTACCACCGCCGCTGGGTTGCTGGAGCTGTTTGGCTACCATCCCTAAAGGGAACCCTTCTACCTGCCTAGGATGCTAGTTGACTACTCTTATTAGGGGGCCACACTCCATCTGGTAAGCTGTGCATGAGAGTGAAGGGTGTCACTTGGCTTTCCTGAAGATTTCTATTTCTATCACGGTTGTGGGATCTCAAAGATCAATACTTGGTTTTATTTGGACCATTATTGATTTTTCACTCATGGACTAGTAAAGTTTAAACAATATACATTTGATCACTTGAGCGCTGCACTATTGTTTATCATATAGTACAGCTTCCATGAATGTAGTAGGGGGTAGAAAAGGGTGGGCATAGTCAGCACTCTTGATCAGTGCATGTGACAGGTCCAGTGCCCATACTAATTCCCATATCATCATATAACAATATGCTATCTGCTAGCAGTCAATGTACAATACTTCCCACTTTGGACTACCTACTGCTACTTCTACGCTTACAGTACAGCACACAGTAAGGGCATGCACAGGATACATGTAGGAGTATGCACATGACGGTGCACAGTAATACCGTCAAAGATAGAATTTTAGAGATACAAAATACAAAATAATGTTTTAATTTGATTGAAAGTCATGAATGTATAATAACTACAATATGTATCTGAATGTTTATATGTTAGCTTTTTGCAATCCCATTTACAGCAGCAAACAGAGTGGGAGAGGAAGGATTAGCACTCTGAGCAATTCTGGTATCTAAGGCTTTGCACAAAGCTGTCAAGCCCTGTACACACGATCGTTTTTTCTATGGATTCTAATCCGATGGATTTTTCCATCGGAAATCCGATGAAGCTGACTTCCATCAGTCTTGCCTACACACCATCAGTCAAAAAACCGATCGTCCAAAATGCCGTGACGTAAAACACTCCGTTAAGCCGAGAAAAATTAAGTTCAATGCTTCTGAGCATGCGTCGACTTGATTATGAGCATGCGTGGGTTTTTTGTCCGATGGAGTTCCACACAGACGATCGGAATTTTCTATCGTTTTTTTTTTTCATCAGATAAATTTAAAACATGTTCTATTTTTTCTCACCAATGGAAAAAAGACCGATGGGGCCCATACACGATCGGTTTGTCCGATGACAAAAGTCCATCGGACTGTTTTCATCGGTAAAACCGATCGTGTGTACACGGCTTCAGTCTAACCCATTTAACATTAGTGATGGGATATATGGCACAATCTTCTTGTTTGATCCATTTAACATGCTTTCATAAGACACAGGGATGATCATGACCTTGTCAGTTTGCTGATTCTCCTTCAATGTCCAGTCATTAGGTTGGTGGTGGGTTCTTGAATAAGTTGTGATCATTCTTCCAGTGAGTGCAAAAACATGCTCACTGGCCAAATATCCAAATGATAACTCTAGCAAAAGCTAAAAAAAACAAAAGATTTAAAGATTTAAGGGTTCAAGAGTGACGGACAAACCTATACATTTTCTTAATCTACCATCTACCAACCCTTTAAATAGACAGAAAACCAAAACGTATATACTTCACTGGCAGCCTCGGTACAGAAGTATGGGGAAAAACAGTAGAAAAGTAGATAACCCAAGGCTATCGGTAACCTTAGTTAGAAACATAGAAAAATGACGGCAGAAAAAGACAAAGTAGTCCATCGAGTCTGCCCATTTTATTTTTAATTTTTTTATTGTCTTGTTTTTTGTTAACTTTGTTGTCTGACTATAGATCTATGTTTATCCCAAGCATGTTGTCTCACAACCTCTTATGGTTGCTTTTTACAAGCATCAACTCCTCTTTCAGTTAAATAATACTATCTAAAGCCCCATACACACGGCCGGACTTTTTGACAACAAACTTCTAAATTTGCAGGTTTTCAAAAAAATCCGACCGTGTGTACGCTCCATCGGACAAACTTTTTCGGTTTTCATCGGACAAAAGTTCGCTCTGCAAACGGACAAACTTTTCGGCAACAAAAGTCCTACAGTGCAAAGTCCTGCCGTGTGTACAGAAATCCATCGGACTTTAGTCCGAAGTACAAATACGCAGGCTCAGAACCAATGTTAAAATCAACCAACAATAGCAGAAGTTGACCAAAGGGTGGCGGTAAAGAGCAGAAAAGAGCAGAAAAACCACATGATTTTGGGAAAGTTTGCTGAAAAAGCCCTGTCGTGTGTATGCATACCAAGTTCACGGCCAACGCCCTTCAAACAAAAATCTACGGAAAAGTTTGTTTGAAGTCCGACCGTGTGTATGAGGCTTAAGATGAAGACTTTCATTTTCCTCCATTTAGTTTGAGGTCATGTCCCTGTGTTCTTGATTTTGGTTTCATATTGAAAAAACTGCCTTCCTGAACCTTATTCACCCCCTAGATGTAAGGTTTCAAGACCACACAAAACTGAAGTGTTAAGCCCCATACACACGGTCGGACTTCTATCGGACTTTTCCGTGATTTTTTGTCCAAACGGAGTTGGTCGGGAACACCCATAGCATACACACGCTCTGACTTTTCTGCAAACTTTCCCAAAACTTTTTGCAACATCACATGGTTTTTCTGCTCTTTTCTGCTCTTTACCGCCACCCTTTGGTCAACTTCTGCTATTGTTGGTTGATTTTAACATTAGTTGTTTTGTCAATCGGACAAAAGTCCGATGGTTTTCTGTATACACGGTCGGACTTTGCTCCATCGGACTTTTGTTGGGCAAAAGTTTGTCCGTTTGCAGACCCAACTTTTGTCCGATGAAAACAAGAAAAAAGCAAAAAAAGTTTGTCCGATGGAGCGTACACACGGTCGGATTGTTGGTCCAACTTGCTCAAAATGAAGTTTGTTGGCCAAAAGTCCGACCGTGTGTACGGGGCATTACTGTTGAAGAAGGAACCAGTAAATACACGTCTAAAGCAAATGTGTTCCTTAGCTCTAAAAATCTGGCAATTAGCTGAACCTAGAAGAAGCTGTAATTTAGTCCAGCTTAAAGACACTAAAAAAACAAAAAACAAAGGGCTGTCCAAAATAATGCTATTTTAGATCGAGGAAAAATATGTTCCAAATAAATCATGAAATAGAATAAATCTTATGCCACGTACACACGATCGTGATTCACGGCGGTGAAAACACCGCCGTGAATCACGACATGAAAAAAAATGAAAAACGAGGGAACGGCATTTTTTTCTTTGTCGAGAAAAACTACCGTGTGTGGGCTCCGTGGCAGTGTTTCCCTATGGGAAAACTGCAGCGGAAAAAAACTACGGGAATCACGACGAGAAAAATTAGAGCATGTTCTAATTTTTCTCGTCGTGATTAATGCCGTTTTTCCCGTCAGGAAAAACGGCAAAAAGCCCACAGACGATCGTTTTTCTCGTCCAAAGGGAAAAATGTCATTTTTCCCGACGGGAAAAATGATCGTGTGTACGCGGCATTAATGTAAAACTGGAGACCCGTTCCTCGTACATCTCAACATGTTCTTGGATGTGGAAAAAGTAGAAAATGAAAGCAAAAAATTACTCTCCCATCAATATCTTGTGTGTAGAAGATACACTGAAACCCAGTACACAAGAGTAAAAAAAATAAAACGATGCAAAATATATCGATCTACCAAATAGCAGAGCAAATTGAATTGAAAAGACCAATATTAATTCCAAGATGTAGCAAGGACACAAGACTCATTCCATGTCTGCTGTTGGTTCCAACTCCCAAAACCTACCTAAAACCGGAAAGCATGAAAAAAAGTTTGCAATATCATTAGAAAGGCCTGAGATGTGTTTGGTTTTTAACCACTTAAGCCCTGGACCATTTTGTTGCTAAAGGACCAGGCCCCTTTTTGCGATTTGGCACTGCGTCACTTTAACTGACAATTACGCGGTCGTGCGACGTGGCTCCTAAACAAAATTGACGTCCTTTTTTTCCCACAAATAGAGTTTTCTTTTGGTGGTATTTGATCACCTCTGCGGTTTTTATTTTTTGCGCTATAAACAAAAATAGAGCGACAATTTTGAAAAAAAATGCAATATTTTTTACTTTTTGCTATAATAAACATCCCCAAAAATTATATAAAAAACTATTTTTTTCCCTCAGTTTAAGCCAATACGTATTCAATAAGCGTTTATTGATTGGTTTGCGCAAAAGTTATAGCGTCTACAAAATAGGGGATAGTTTTATGGCATTTTTATAAAAAAATAAATAGTTTTTACTAGTAATTAATAAATCAATAAACGCTTATTGCGATCTTTTTTTTACCAAAAATATGTAGAAGAATACGTATCGGCTTAAACTGAGGAAAAAAATTTGCCCGATCATTTGGCAGCCAAATCCTCCAGGGGTTAAAATGGTTAAAGTGATGTTAACCACTTGACCACTGGGCACTTAAACCCCCTTAATAACCAGACCAATTTTCAGCTTTCGGTGCTCTCACATTTTGAATGACAATTACTCAGTCATACAACACTGTACCCATATGAAATTTTTGTCCTTTTTTTCACACAAATAGAGCTTTCTTTTGGTGGTATTTAATCACTGTTGGGTTTTTTATTTTTTGCGCTATAAGAGAAAAAAGACTGAAAATTTTGTAAAAAAATTATTTTTTTTTCGTTTCTGTTATAAAATTTTGCAAATTACTATTTTTTCTTCATAAATTTTGGCCAAAATTTATACTGCTACATATCTTTGGTAAAAATAAGTACAAATTGGTGTATATTATTTGGTCTTTGTGAAAGTTATAGAGTCCACAAGCTATGGTGCCAATATCTGAAAATTGATCACACCTGAAGTACTGACGGCCTATCTCAATTCTTGAGACCCTAACATGCCAGAAAAGTACAAATACCCCCCAAATGACCCCTTTTTGGAAAGAAGACATTCCAAGGTATTCAGAAAGAGGCATTGTGAGTTTTTTGAAGTTGTCATTTTTTCCCACAATTCTTTGCAAAATCAAGATTTTTTTTTTCTCTTTTTTTTTTTCACAAAATTGTCATATTAGCAGGTTATTTCTCACACACAGCATATGCATTCCACAAATTACACCCCAAAACACATTCTGCTATTCCTCCCGAGTATGGCGATACCACATGTGTGAGACTTTTACACAGCGTGGCCACATACAGAGGCCCAACATGCAGGGAGCACCTTCAGGCGTTCTGGAGCACCAAGGCCAATTCTGACATTTCTCTCCTACATGTAAAAATCATCATTTATTTGCTAGAAAATTACATAGAACCCCAAAACATTATATATGTTTTTTTAGCAAAGATCTTAGAGAATATAATGGTGGTTGTTGCAACTTTTTATCTCGCACGATATTTGCGCAGCAATTTTTTTAACGCGTTTTTTACGGAAAAAAAATGTTTTGTGCTTAAAAAAAAAAAAAAAACAGTAAAGTTAGCCCAATGTTTTTGCATAATGTGAAAGATGAAGTTACGCCGAGTAAATAGATACCTAACATGTCGCCCTTAAAAATTGCACACACTCGTGGAATGGCGCCAAACTTCGCTACTTAAAAAATCCCCATAGGCGACGCTTTAAATATTTTTACTGGTTTTGAGTTACAGAGGAGGTCTAGGGCCAAAATGATTGCTCTCGCTCTAACGTTCGCAGAGATACCTCACATGTGTGGTTTGAAAACCGTTTTCATACGTGGGCGGGACTTACGTATGCGTTCGCTTCTGTATGCGAGCTCACGGGGACAGGGGCGCTTTAAAAAAAAAAAAAGGTATTCTTCATTTTACTTTATTTATTTTAGTTTGACATGTTTTTCCGCCCTAAACATTTTTTTGATCACTTTTATACCTATTACAAGGAACGTAAACATCCCTTGTAATAGGAATATGGCATGACAGGTCCTCTTTACAGTGAGATATGGGGGGGGGGTGTCAATAAGACCCCACATCTCACCTCTAGGCTGGGAAGCCTGAAAAAAATACAAAAAAAAAAAAACAATCCTGGCTTTGATCGTAGCGGTGAGTCGGTAGAAGCACCGGAGGGCGGCGGGGGGGGGGGGACATCCCCTCTCGCCTCCCGTAAGAATGATCAAGCGGCGGAACAGCCGCTATGATTGTTCTTATGGTGTAGGGAATCGCCGGCTGAAAAAGCCGATATCTGAATGATGCCTGTAGCTGCTCCCATCATTCAGATATCCCCGCACAAAGTCAAGGACGTCATATGACGGCCGGAGGGCGGGAAGTGGTTATTGCAGAGTATTGCCGGGCATTGCGGAGTATTGCCGGGCATTGCGGAGTATTGCCGGGCATTGCGGAGTATTGCCGGGCATTGCGGAGTATTGCAGGGCATTGCGGAGTATTGCGGTGTATGGCAGGGTATTGCGGTGTATGGCAGGGTATTGCACGGGTATTGCACAGGGTATTGTGGAGGGTATTGCACAGGGTATTGTGGAGGGTATTGCAGAGTATTGTGGAGGGTATTGCAGAGTATTGTGCAGGGTATTGCAGAGTATTTTGCAGAGTATTGCGCAGGGTATTGCAGAGTATTTTGCAGGGTATTGCAGAGTATTTTGCAGGGTATTGCAGAGTATTGTGCAGGGTATTGCAGAGTATTGCACCAGGGTATTGCAGAGTATTGCACCAGGGTATTGCAGAGTATTGCACCAGGGTATTGCAGAGTATTGCACCAGGGTATTGCAGAGTATTTCGCAGGGTATTGCAGAGTATTTCGCAGGGTATTGCAGAGTATTTCGCAGGGTATTGCAGAGTATTGCACCAGGGTATTGCAGAGTATTGCACCAGGGTATTGCAGAGTATTGCACCAGGGTATTGCAGAGTATTGCGGCAGGGTATTTTGCAGAGTATTGGCAGGGTGTATTGCAGAGTATTGGCAGGGTATAGCACAGGGATGGCTGAGCAGGGATGGATGGATGGATGGATCTGTGACTGCAATTGTCACAGATCCAGCCCACAGTGCTGCTGCTGCCATCCGCTCCCTCCCCCTCCCCTCTCACACTGTACCGATCGGTACAGAGAGGGGAGGGAGGAACCGGCGTCATCAAATGACGCCGGTCTGTTTACAAGTGATTGCTCCGTCATTTGACGGAGCGATCACGTGGTAAACGGCCGCTATCAGCGGCGATTTACCGCGATTCGTGATCCGCCGGGTCCTCTGGACCCGGCGGTCACGGAGTTTCCCGTGTGCGCGCCCCAGGGGGCGCGCGGGAGCGCGATTCTGGGAGGACGTTATATAACGTCGTCCCAGAGTTAAGCAACCACCCTGCCGCCGTTATTTGTCGGCAGGTGGTTGTTAAGTGGTTAAACCACTTTCAGCAGCTGATTTATTCACATACTGAGTATGCAGTGTCTTCATCTTTTAAGTATGCCTATGTTCCTGCTTCTGTAGGTTTCCTGTTTCATGGTGGCTCCTTTCTCTTGCAGCATCCTATGGAGCCACCCTTCCATGTAGGGGCTATAGTTGTGTCTCCCTACACTGTGCGCATCACTTGAAACACGCAGCCCATAGCCTAGGATGGCAAGGCACTCCCTGGTTCCTTCTTCTTCCAATGTAACGGATTGACTTCAGACTGCACTGTCCACTGTTATCTCTTTTCTCTTTTCTGTGAAGATTGGAGTTTCAGGGAAGCTGTACCGAGAAAGGAAGGAGCCAGCAGCACTGCAAGCTGTAAATTACAAATGGTGGGGTAATAATCTCAACAAATAGCTTACTGGGGAGGTTTTAACACTATTTTAAAAATGAAATTTTGATGCATGTAATTTTATGAAATGCATGTACATGCATGGTAGATAGCTTCTTCTAAAATACGTTTCAGATTTTGCGTGGTGTCCATACATAGTTTTTTTTTTGTTTAGGAAATGTTAAATTAAAAAAAAGCTTATATAGTTTGTAGTCCTAGTGTTAGAGTGTTATTAAACCGAGGGTCCTGCATTTGCTATATCTGATCTCCCACAGTACACAGAACATGGAAATATGAACTGCTAAATACCCTTTCTCACCCGCTGTATATAACAGTCTTATGATTTCTATCAGTGTCTGGTTAAAGCTTGTAGGAGGAGTTTTAATTCTCCTCTAACTGTCCTATGAGGCTGTGGGACCAGGTGACCCTCTGTTTGGGCAATACTGATTGGCCCTGTACCGATCATATGCACCCTTCCAAGAAAAAAAAAAACTCTCTAGCTATACATACCAAACTGAGCATGTGCAGAGTGCCCCTGAGGCTCTGTACTATCAGGAGATGGATTGGGAACAGTAAAAGAAGGGGAGGATCGGAGAAGACGGGATCAAACAGCCTTTTTTCACACAATGTGCATGATTAACCCCTTCGGGTCCACAGTGAGTATAACGAGCATGCTTAACACACTGATTTTACTGTTGTGGGTTTAGTAACACTTTAAGCTCTAACCCATAGAAATCAAGTGATAGGATGCTGTCTCCTTGCTGTAAACAATACTGTTTCTGAATAACATAGTTACCCTTACACGAGAGTATGCTCACAACCAAGTTGCAATAGAAATGTAACATACAGATTGCCCATCACCATGGGCATCCGCTGAATTTTTTTCAGGGGGGGGGGCTCTTCGGCAGCGGCGATACACAGTCGCATTTTAGCCTTTCTTCGACCGCTAGCGAGGGTTAAAAACAACCCCCCCACGTTAAAATGTAAAAACACCCCACTGTGCCCCCTGCATCTTTAAATATCTCTTTGTCACTACTGTCACTACTGTGTACCCCCTCTCCACAACTGCACCTCTGGATCCCTTTACATTACACAGCACCCTGCATCACTGGCCCCTTTTACATTACACAGCACCCTGCACCCCTTTACATTACACAGCAGTACCCTGCACCTCTGGACACTACACTCTGGCCTCTACACTACACACTGACTACTGACCACTACACTGCACACTGACCACACTGACCATATGTATGACGTGTCCTATGATGTCATGTCTCTGCAGTCACACACACACACACATGTTGTAGGACATCTCCTCCTCCCTCCATACCGCACACACAGCCCGGCTCTCCTTCCTTCTCACCTTCAGCAGGTCCAGCGGGTGTGTGCAGCAGGCCGCCCCGCAGGAGGGCAGGCCCCCGAGGTACTACCACCATCGACTCGAGACACCCTCCGCTCTGCTATCTCCCCCCGGCTCTTTTTCTTCTTCTCTCCCCAGGCGCGCTGCACGGTCCAAGGGCCAGGGGTGGAGCTGGCTCGTGCCCGGGAGAACGAGAAGAGCCGGGGCCAATCGGGTTGCAGCGCGAGGCCCCGCCCAGCCAGCGCTGCCAAACCACAAGATGCGGCCACCTTAAAGCGACGACGGGCAGGTGTGGTGGGCCCGGGGGGAGGAAGAGGGAGGGAGTACATGTGCTGCGGTGCAGATCTGTGCGGGGCTGGAAGTGGGTGTAAGGGCGGCAGAGGGTGTAGAACACTGCCAATTTGGCCAACACCTTCTCGATTCCAGGGAGGGGCAAGCGACCCCCCTTGCCCTATGGAGCGGACGCCCATGCCCATCACCTCTGAAAAGAAAAATAATATTAGAAGGAGGGGTGATTGGTAACAGAGCTCAGAACATTTAAACCTTGACAATCTTAGCAGATTACTTTCGGTAAGTAGATATATCATGTAAGCCGGTTCCTTTTTTACTACAAAATAAAAGTAAAAGCAAAATAATTTTAGACTAGGATTACAAGGAAACACCTTGCTCTTCTTTTTATTTTATTACTACTGTAGGCTGACTACTGGTGGCTCTCCCCGTTAAATTATTAGCATTAATATACATATTGCGGGTCTGAAGTGGCTGTAAATGAATAACTCATCAGTCATAGATAAGGAATGCTTTGATTGTAATAATGGTCTTTGTTATAGCTACCTTTTTCAACCTAATTTAGCTCTTGCCTGATTCAGCTCTATGGGTCATCAGTTCATTTTGAGGGAGGCAATCAATTAATTTTTCTTGTGAGAAAAAGTGCCTGCCCTTGTCAGGGATGGTAGGGAGGGTTCGGTGCAGGAGCTCAGACAGGAGCTGTCACTTCTAAATACAGAATCAATGCTTCTGTGTTTAGAAGTGAAAGCAGTGAGCTGTAAGCACAGGTCCAGCGCCGGCTCCCTGTGCGCATGGGGTGATTAGGGTGTGCCCAGGCACAGCTGGAGCACCCCGTGCACGTGCCTATGGCAACAACATATTGTTTTTGGCTTTCATGCAAAATACAAATATGGTATCTATTGTGAGGGGGTTAGCTCGGCAGCGGGTGTGTGTGACCCCCGGGATGGGCTCCCCAGACAAAAACAGGCCCAGCAAACGGAGGTTGTGGTTTTCAAAATCAAAAAGGTGCGGTTTATTTTCTATTTACAGTGACAAAACACAGCAAAGCAAAAGAAACATAAATAAAATAAATCCTGGTCAACTTGACCTCTGACTAAACATACAGGTTTCCTAACTAACAACTGGGATCAGCCTAGTGCTGTCCTAGTCCCTAAGTCCCTGGTTTTAAATGTCCAAGCAAATAGCCACACAGGCTTTGTCTCACCGCACAGGGGTTCACTCTCCCTAGACAGTCCACACAGGTCTGGTTCCAGGCATGAGCTAACACCTAATGAATCTGGGAGTTCTTATAGAGGCCTAAATGAGCTGACAAGCTTCAGCTGGCCTCATCAACTCCCTGTCTGTACGACGCCCCACACTCTCCCTAGAGGTATGAGTCATCCATGAGCCCACTAGCCTTATACAACTCTCCACCTAGTTGTATAAGTCGGCGTAAAGCCTGAATCTGGGCGAAATATATCTACCCCCCTGGATGCAACCAGGTGACTTTACCTTCCTGCTGTCACATACCCCCCCCCTCTTGTTTTAACCTCGGGGTTGGAACACCAGCAATCAGGCATTCATGTACTCGAGACAAAGCATCCACATTCCCCATTTGAACGCCAGGGCGATGCTTTACTGTGAAGTTGAATTCCTGGAGGGCCAGGAACCACCTATTCACTCTTCTATTTGTTTCCTTGTTTTGAGCCATCCACTTTAACGGAGCGTGATCCGTAACCATGTCAAAGTGCCTACCTAGCAGGTAGTACCGAAGGGAATCTAGAGCCCACTTCACCGCTAAACACTCCTTTTCAACGGTGGCGTAATTTACCTCATGGGACTTCAACTTCCTGCTGAGGTAAATGACTGGGTGCTCTTCCCCGTTCCAGACCTGGGACAATACTGCTCCTAACCCCACATCTGACGCATCACTTTGTACGACAAAGTCTTTAGAGAAGTCGGGTGAGTACAACACTGGCTGGCTACATAAGGCTTGTTTCAAGAATTGGAATGCTGCCTCAGCCTCGGGGGTCCATTTAATCATGACCGACCCTTTCCCCTTCGTCAGGTTGGTTAGGGGCACAGCCTTAGAAGCAAAGTGGGGAATGAATCGCCGATAATACCCAGCGATTCCCAGAAAGGCTCGTACCTGCTTCTTGCTGTTGGGACGTGGCCAACTCTGGATGGCCTCGACTTTGTTGAGTTGGGGTTTTATTACTCCCCTCCCAATGGTGTACCCAAGATATTTGGCCTCCTCCTGCCCAATGGTACACTTCTTGGGGTTAGCCGTAAACCCCGCTTCCCGAACAGAGTCCAGGACTGCTTGCACTTTTGGCAGATGTGAGGCCCAATCTGTGCTATGGACAATTACGTCATCCGGGTAAGCCGCAGCATACTTCCGATGGGGCCTCAGCATCTGGTCCATTTTCCGCTGGAATGTGGCCGGCGCATTCTGTAACCCGAACGGCATTCTTTTATATTGGAACGCCCCGTCTGGGGTTACAAATGCGGTTTTCTCTTTGGCCGACTTGGCCAGGGGGATTTGCCAATACCCTTTTGTGAGGTCAAGAGTCGTCATGTATCGGGCTGTTCCCAGCCGGTCGATCAACTCATCTATACGTGGCATGGGGTAGGTGTCAAATTTTGTAACTTTGTTCAACTGACGAAAATCGTTACAAAATCGCCAGCTCCCATCCGGTTTAGGCACCAACACAATGGGACTAGACCAATCACTTTGGGACTCCTCTATCACCCCTAAGTTCAGCATTTTCTGTACTTCCTCCCGTATTGCCTCCCGTCGGGCCTCTGGGATCCGATAGGGTTTTAACTTCACCCTTTCACCGGGCGGGGTAATGATGTCATGCTCTACCCCAGATGTTTGTCCCGGCAGCTCAGAGAATACCTCCTTGTTGCGAAGCACAAACTCCTTAACCTCCTGTTGTTGGGGTTGTGACAAGGTGGCTGCTATTCCAACCTCAGGAATCACGCAACCAGTTTGAGCTGGTGACCAAGTGTCTGCGACTAGGGACTCTCTATCCCTCCAGGCTTTCAACAGATTAACGTGATAGATCTGTTCGGGCTTTCGCCTTCCTGGTTGTCTGACCTTGTAATTCACTTCGCTCACTTTTTCCATTATCTCATAGGGGCCTTGCCATTTGGCAAGGAATTTACTTTCAACCGTAGGGACAAGTACCAGTATCCTATCCCCCGGGGAAAAGGTACGGGTCTTGGCTCCACGGTTGTACACTCTCTGCTGTGCTAACTGCGCTTGGGCCAAATGTTCCTTCACGATGGGCATTACCTGTGCAATTCGGTCTTGCATCAGGGCGACATGCTCAATCACACTCCTGTGGGGAGAACTCTCACTTTCCCAAGTTTCCTTGGCAATATCCAACAGCCCTCTTGGGTGTCTCCCATACAGTAACTCAAAGGGGGAGAATCCCGTAGAGGATTGGGGCACCTCCCTAATAGCAAACATCAGATAAGGAAGTAGACAGTCCCAATCCTTTCCATCTCTATCCACCACTTTCTTCAACATTTGTTTTAGGGTTTTGTTGAATCTTTCAACCAGCCCATCGGTTTGGGGGTGATACACAGATGTACGTAATTGCGTCACTTTGAACAATTTACACAGCTCCTTCATAACCCGGGACATAAAGGGTGTACCTTGGTCCGTAAGCAGTTCTTTACAAATACCCACCCGGCTAAACACAAGAGATAGCTCTTTGGCTATGGTTTTGGCCGAGGTATTTCGGAGAGGGATCGCTTCTGGATAACGGGTGGCATAGTCCATTATAACTAATATGTACTGGTGCCCCCTAGCGGACTTGATTATAGGCCCTACCAAATCCATGGCGATCCTCTCAAACGGGACCTCAATGATGGGTAGAGGGACCAGCGGGCTACGGAAATGTGGCATCGGGGCCGACCTCTGACACACAGGGCAGGAGGAACAATAATTTTTTATGTCCTTCATCACCCCCGGCCAATAGAATCTCTGTAATACCCTCTCTCGGGTTTTCTCTGTCCCCAGATGACCTCCAAGAATGTGCCCATGGGCCAACTCCAACACCAACTTCCTGTAAGGTTTGGGCACCACAAGCTGCTCAACGGTTTCTTCTGCCCTTTTTGCCACCCGATACAGTAGGTCCTTCTCTACGCTGAAGTATGGGTAAGTGCAGGTATTATCTGGGTTCACTAACTCGCCATCTATTTTCACTACGTTTTCCCGTGCCTTTATTAGGGCGGGGTCTTTCAACTGTTCTGTGGCAAAGTTTTCCCTGTGAACCTCAAGATCAGAAAACTCCACAGACGGTAGGTTTTCGTCTGAGGAGGTGGGCTCCTCTCCAGTTTCTTGAGTCTCCCCTGCCAATACTGATAAGGGAAATTCCGGAGAGTCCTCACCACTCTCAGGGGAGTTCTGGCTATCACATTCCTGGTACATAGGGGCACCAGTGGGGGGCTCAGGATCATCCCACAGTTCCCAGAACTTCGGAAAATCCCTTCCCACAATGGCGTCATGCGGTAACTGAGATACTAAGCCCACTGGATGAGAGAGGGTACCTTTGGGGGTCTCGAAACACACTGTAGTCACTGGATACTCTCGGGTGTCCCCATGCACACAAATAACAGCTACCTTGCTATTCCCAAAGACCTCTGTTTTAACTAACTCAGCCTTTATCAGGGTCACAAGGCTACCTGAATCCAGCAATACCACAACATTTCTACCATTAACACACATTTTGCATAAATGTTTCTCAGTTCCTCGAATGGCAGTGCATGCGACTGTCGCACACAGCGACTGACGTCTGCCCGTCAGAAAGTCACACTGCATGGGTTCCTCCACAACCGGGCAATTGGCTGCAATATGTCCCGCTTGCCGGCAGCGGTAGCAAACGATCCTTCTTGCCGCCTCTTGAGCCGCTGATTTCCCAGGCTGTTCTCGCCAAACTTGGGGTAGAGCTCCCACCCTCTCACTCTCTCCACCCTCACCCCTTGGAATCCTCTTATCCGCCCCTGGGGATGGTCTGGTCTTAGGGTGGAAAGTCCGAGTGTCTCTGGAAGAGGCCGTCAGGTTCTCTGTAGCCAAGTATTTCTCCACACGATCCACAAGACCATCGGCCGTCTCTGGGTCTCCATGGCTTACCCACTTTTGGATGGCAGTAGGAAGAGCTCTCAAAAACCGATCCATTACAACACGTTCCACAATCTTTGGTGCGGACAAAGTCTCTGGCTGTAGCCACTTTCTGCTCAGGTGAATGAGATCATACATTTGAGACCTGGGGGGTTTTCCAAGCTGGAAAGTCCAGTTATGCACACGCTGAGCCCGGACAGCCTGGGTGACACCCAGCCTTGCCAAAATTTCAGCTTTTAGCATCACATAGTCTTTTGCTTGGTTAGGCTCTAGGTCATAGTAAGCTTTCTGCGATTCACCAGTTAACAGAGGAGCCACCAGTCCAGCCCACTGCTCCTCAGGCCACTTTTCTCTTTCAGCGGTCCTTTCAAATGTGGTCAAAAATACCTCTGGATCATCCTCTCCAGTCATTTTTGTCAATAAACGACTCACCCCAAAGGACGCGGTATTAGTGGGACGGCTTTCCTCACTGGTCTGCGGACGTTGCTGCATTACTGCTTCCATTTGTTGTAGTCTCTGCTCTTGCTTCTGTAACAGGTCTATGAAGCGGGCCTCAGATTGCTGCTGGGCTTGTTGCTGAGCTTCCAGACTCTGTTGGTGAGCTTGCTGCTGGGCTGCAAGGCTCTGTTGATGAGCTTGCTGCTGGGCTGCAAGGCTCCTTTGCAAACCTGCATTTGTCTGCTGTTGATTGGCATTTGCTAGAGCCAGCTGTTTCAGTATCTCCTCCATGCTGGCTTAAAAAAAAACTGCCACTGGTTCTCCACCAACTGTGAGGGGGTTAGCTCGGCAGCGGGTGTGTGTGACCCCCGGGATGGGCTCCCCAGACAAAAACAGGCCCAGCAAACGGAGGTTGTGGTTTTCAAAATCAAAAAGGTGCGGTTTATTTTCTATTTACAGTGACAAAACACAGCAAAGCAAAAGAAACATAAATAAAATAAATCCTGGTCAACTTGACCTCTGACTAAACATACAGGTTTCCTAACTAACAACTGGGATCAGCCTAGTGCTGTCCTAGTCCCTAAGTCCCTGGTTTTAAATGTCCAAGCAAATAGCCACACAGGCTTTGTCTCACCGCACAGGGGTTCACTCTCCCTAGACAGTCCACACAGGTCTGGTTCCAGGCATGAGCTAACACCTAATGAATCTGGGAGTTCTTATAGAGGCCTAAATGAGCTGACAAGCTTCAGCTGGCCTCATCAACTCCCTGTCTGTACGACGCCCCACACTCTCCCTAGAGGTATGAGTCATCCATGAGCCCACTAGCCTTATACAACTCTCCACCTAGTTGTATAAGTCGGCGTAAAGCCTGAATCTGGGCGAAATATATCTACCCCCCTGGATGCAACCAGGTGACTTTACCTTCCTGCTGTCACACTATCTATAAAATAATTATCTATTGTGTACTTTAAAGGAGTTAAAGAGAAGAGGCATTTTGTGAGGTTTGAGTGACTTCATATTTTATTGCTTTCTATTATACATTCTGAAGTGTATTTCATATTTTTATTCTTTCTGTAGTGGCTATCATTTTTCTTAAGGCATTAGGTCAGAGTCCAATTGCTGACATAGCAGGATTTGAAATTAAAGACTATAGTTATAAGTTTTCAGTAAACGTAATTAGAAAGGCAGGGTACCCAATGACAGGCAGTACCTATATGTGGAGTCCGATAGGATGAGGTTGCCCTCTTGCACAGTTCCTATATGAGCACCCCTGGAGCCTGTGACAGGGTCTGCAGGGGTGAAGGAAGGGCAAAAGTACCAGGGTGCAGGCAAAAAAGACTGGAACTTGGTAATGCTATTATCAGATGAACAGGGGTACTGCTGGTGAAACACCCCACGTTCATCTAAAAGTGGATTTGAGTCAAAAGCCTCCTTAGAAAATAAATAGGAAGATGTAGTGATTTATTCACATGAAAACAATGATTGATTTTTTTTTTCCTTAAAAGGTATAGTTACATTGGAAATCTGATTTTCAAGGTAATGTGCATTTTTCTATGATTTATTTATTTATTTTGCAACACATACGTTAAGTCCAAATGTTTTTCGAAATTCTTATTAAAAAAATAGAGATAAAATCATATGGACGTAGTATATTTCCCTACAAGTAAAATCACACATGGCATTTAGTGTAATGTTCTCAAATTGTCCGGTGATTTGCATTCCTCTATCCCACAACAGTCATTGTACGGTAAGTGCGGAATTAAAACGCACATCTTAAAATTCAGGGTAATTTTGCTCTTCAATAGAGATGTTTTACTAAAATGAGTCTGGTGCGTGTGTAGCATGTACATCTTGTTCATTCTGCTGGCACAGTGGGATAACATTGTTATGATGAATCACTTGCAGAAAAATAATACACAGAAGTTAAGAGAAGATTGCTGGGGATCTAAGTAAGTAAAACTCTCGGCAGATTGCTGTTTATTTTTTCCCTTTGTGTGCGGCGATGCACAGAGATGATGTGCATCGCCGCATTATGTCGCCGCAGGGTTATTAAGGTATTTTGTACTAGATCGAGTCGATTGTTACAGCGTACATACAATAATGCTCATTAAAGGATGACAGACGCATGCAATTTATGCCGACACCATCTTCCTTTATCACGTGAATGGCTAAAATGTTTATCATAATTAACATAAGACACAATTTACATGGTCCAGACTCATTTGAGAGCTAGAATCTTTCAGTTATACAAGAAGCCAAATTGCTCCCATCCCTAGATTGCATAGGTTTGTTAGTCATATCTACACACAAATGGCCACTGCCCCCACCTACATTATAACTGGCCTTCGCAGCAAGAAGCACATGGAAGAGCAACACATGTAAAACAAAAGCAAGGAAATTCCCAGCTAAATTCACAAGCCAGCCTGCTACCAACTGAATTGTCCTGTCTAATGCCCTGTACACACGATCGGATTTCCGATGGAATAAAATCCAATGAAATTTTTCCATCGGAAATCCGATGAAGCTGACTTCCATCAGTCTTGCCTACACACCATCAGTCTAAAATCCGACCGTCCCAAACGCCGTGACGTAAAACACTCCGAAGAGTCGAGAAAAATGAAGTTCAATGCTTCTGAGCATGCGTTGACTTGATTCTGAGCATGCGTGGGTTTTTTCTCCGATGGAGTTCCCCACAGACGATCGGAATATGCTATAGTTTTTTTTTTCCATCGGTATAATTTAAAACATGTTCTATTTTTTTATACTGATGGAAAAAAGACCGATGGGGCCCACACACAATCGGTTTGTCCGATGAAAAAAGTCTATCGGTCTTTTTTCCTCAGAAAAACCGATCGTGTGTACGTGGCATAACAGTTTGCATTAAAAACAGGGGTTTCGTTAGCACACATTTGCATATACATGCGTAAGCTTACGCATGTATTTGCAAATGTGTGCTAACTAAACCCCTGTTTTAAATACAAACTGTTAGACAGGTTATTTTGGTTGGTAGCAGGCTGGCTGGTGAGTTGAGCTGGGAATTTTCTTTGCTTTTGTTAGTCATATCTATAGCATGGAATGCGAAAAAGCAAAACTGAAAAATATGTAATAGTAATCAGGGGGCGGCCCATCCATTAAGGGCGCACAGGTGCCGCCCCCCCCCTATCCATTGCCACCTCCCCCTATCCATGCATCCGGCCCCTTGCAGGACAGCGGATGCATGAATTACAATGGCGGGAGTGCACCCGATTAGAGGCAGAGGCTCTAATAGTCTTCAAAATAGGGTGGGCTCAGGGCTCAGAGAATGCGAACGGAACCCACCCAGGTGTGTTACAACAGCGAATGGTTTTGAGACCCGTCGACCGATTGGCTGAAAGGACAGGCAATCCTATTGGACGCCTAGGAGGAGGGGAGAGATGCATGCTAAAAGCCGCGCATGGAGGAGAGGACACGGAGCCACTGCTGCCTGCCACCCGCCACCCACTACCCGCCTAGATGGGGTAAGTGCCAGACTGACCGGTAGACAGCGAGGGGGAGCGGTGGGGGCAGGTTTTTTGCCGCCCCCCCCCCCCAAAAAAAAACACAAGCTGCCACTGATAGTAATGTAAAAAAAAAGGTGGTACAAAAGTACAGTGGAACCTTGGATTACGAGCATAATAAGTTCCAGGAGAATTCTCGTAATCCAAAGCACTCGCATATCAAAGCGTGTTTCCACCTTGGAAGTCAATGGAAACAAAAATAATTTGTTCCGCATTGAGTTCAATAGCATGCAATACCAGAAGTGGCCAGAGGTGGGGGGCACCTGAGAGCCTCGAAAACACTCGGAAAGGCCCGGGGACAGCTCAGATGACCTCAGAAACCCTTGGAAAGGCACGGAAACACCCGGGAACGGAGTATTTACAAGTATTTCCGAACGGCCCCAATCGGTGGTTAATGGCATCCCAGTCTTAGTCCGTAGGGTTCAATATTGGAGTTGACCCATCCTTTGCAGCAATAACAGCTTCAACTCTTCTGGGAAGGCTGTCCACAAGGTTTGGGAGTGTGTCTATGGGAATGTTTCTCAACTCCAGTCCTCAAGGCGCCCCAACAGGTCATGATTTCAAGCTTTCGATTATCTTGCACAGGTGATTTGATCAGTTTCACTGCCTTAGTAATTAACACAGCCGTTTCACCTGAGGGAAATACCGAAAACATGACCTCTTGGGACGCCTTGAGGACTGGAGTTCAGAAACACTGGTCTATGGGAATGTTTGACCATTCTTCCAGAAGAGCATTTGTGAGGTCAGGCACTGATGTTGGACAAGAAGGCCTGGCTCGCCTTCTCTGCTCTAATTCATCCCAAAGGTGTTCTATCGGGTTGAGAAGAACAGGAAGGGAACAAAACAATATTCTCCTGCGCTTTGGTGTTTCGCTAAACATGGGTGGTGTGATCCACTCTTTGGATTAAGGCAAAGTCAAGATCTTGCAGCCCTCCTCAGAACAATGGGTATTCATACAACTAAAAAAAAAAAGAAAAAGGAGGAGGGCGCACTGACCTAGTGCATTACCAATATAAACATTTTATTAAAAGTCTAAAAGCAATAATACTACTCACAAACAATGTGCATATGCTCGTTTGTGAGTAGTATTATTGATTTTATACTTATAATAAAACTTTTATATTGGTAATGTACTAGGTCGGTGCGCCCTCCTTCTTTTCTTTTTCCAAGAACAGGAAGAGGCCATCCCCAAACTGTTCCCACAAAGTTGGGAGCATGAAATTATCCAAAATGTCTTGGTATGCTGACGCCTTAAGAGTTCCCTTCACTGGAACTAAGGGACCAAGCCCAACCCCTGAAAAACAACTCCACACCATAATCCCCCCTCCACTAAATGATTTTAACCAGTGCACAAAGCAAGGTCCATAAAAACATGGATGAGCGAGTTTGGGGTGGAGGAACTTGACTGGCCTGCACAGAGTCCTGACCTCAACCCGATAGAACACCTTTGGGATGAAGTAGAGCGGAGACTGCGAGCCAGGCCTTCTTGTCCAACATCAGTGCCTGACCTCACAAATGCGCTTCAGGAAGAATGGTCAGACATTCCCATAGACACACTCCTAAACCTTGTGGACAACCTTCCCAGAAGAATTGAAGCTGTTATAGCTGCAAAGGGTGGACCAACTCAATATTGAACCCTACAGACTTAAGCCCTGTACACACGATCAGATTTCCTATGTTTTTTTAACCGATGGATTTTTCCATCGGAAAACCGATGAAGCTGACTTTCATCAGTCTTGCCTACACACCATCAGTCAAAAAACCGACCGTTCCAAACGCGGTGACGTAAAACACTCCGATGAGCCGAGAAAAATCAAGTTCAATGCTTCTGACTTGATTCTGAGCATGTGTGGGTTTTTTTATCCGATGGAGTTCCCCACAGACGATAGTAATTTGCTATCGGTTTTTTAACCATCGGATAAATTTAAAACATGTTCTATTTTTAAACACTGATGGAAAAAAGACCGATGGGGCCCATACACGATCGGTTTGTCCGATGAAAAAAGTCCATCGGACTGTCCTATGTTCTTCTATTGTGGAATCAAAGCCATCAGCAGTAAACTGCCTTGCAAATCCAGAAATGAGAGATGAGAACACATTGGCATGGTGTAGTAATTAACACAGTTATTCATTAAAACAATAATAATTAATGAATATTATGAACAAGCAGGACAAAGGAAGGTATTAAAACAGGAAACAAGCAGGATGGAGGAAGTCATTATGCGTTGTGAAGATAGTCTACAGTACACCCTTATCCAGGGAACAGCTCAATATAACTGTATTGCCTTGTACACACGATCGGATTTTCCGTCGGGATAAACTCCGACGGATTTTTCCGATGGAATTCCGTTCAAGCTGTCTTGCATACACACTGTCACACCAAATTCCGACCGTCAAGAAAGCGGTGACATACAACACTACGACGAGCCGAGAAAAATGAAGTTCAATGCTTCCGAGCATGCGTCGACTTGATTCTGAGCATGTGTGTTTTTTTCTCCGTCGGAGTTCCATACAGACTTTGGGAATTTCCGATCAGAATTTTTTTCGGCGGAGAAAAAGAGAACATGTTCTTTCTAAATTCCCGACAGAAAAAAGTCTGATGGGGCACACACACGGTTGGAATATCCGATGACAAAATTCCGTCTGACTTTTTCCATCGGAAATTCCAATCGTGTGTACAAGGCATATAAAGCAATATCCAATTATGAACAATTTTCACTCCACAGACTTTTTTTTTTCACTAACATAATGATCCTGCATGTTTCCTGACAACAATTTAGCATCAACCATTTTACAAAGTACTTTTTATATTAATTATACATTCATATCAGACTCTGTCATCAAGGAGCTTACAATCTAAGGTCGCTAACTGACATTCATACATACACATACTAGGGCCAATTTAGACAGATTAACCTACCAGCATGGCCAGAGGCGTCGCTTTAAGCTTGTGGGCCCCGATGCAAAAGTTGACCTGGCCCCTGGGCTGTTCTCACCCTGTGCTCCTCTCCATTCAGGAAATGGCTCACAGCTTGTCCCCAGCCAATGAGAACAGAGGGGTGTGGACCGTGGAAGGCAAATTGGAAGCCCAGTACTGGAGCGTGGCTGTGGGGCCCTTGGGCAGTTCGGAGCTGGACTTTGTGGAGGATATGATAAAGGGAGGCTGCAGGGGCCCCCTGGAGCTACGGGTGGGGTTGCGATTGAGACCCCTGCAACCCCTTATGCTACGCCCATGAGTATGTCTTTGGAGGTGGGAGGAAACCAGAGTACCCAGAGGAAACCCTTGAAGGTAGTGTCATGATTTGAACTGATGACCTGAGTCCTGTAAGGCCGGAGTGCTGATGCAGATGCCCCTATAAATCTTCCTTAGCTGAAAACTGCCATTCATCTACAGCTTACTAGTTGTTTATTGACTGACCAAGAATCAAACATTCATTTTTTAAGTGGTCAAATACAATTCACAAATATTGCACATTTTTTTTGTAGAATATTCTAAATGTAAATTTGTTGTAAAGCACTTTTAAAAAACAATTTACAATCAAAAAATTTAATAAAAGAAACAAAAAAACAACAACAACAACAAAGTACATTCATAAAATTAGTTGATGATAAAAAGAGATGCTATGGAATATGTATCTCTCTACCAAACTCCTGGGGAACAATGGCTCTTAAAGTGTCAGCTTTTTCATTCATGCCCTGTAACATTTTTTTTTGCTTAAAATAAATAAATAAATAAAAATAAAAAAGATTTAGGGCTTGTGTCAACAGGTTTTTGCAGACTTTTTTTTTTTAAATAATTTTTCTGGCAGAGTTACTTTAAGTGCTGTTCTGCTACAAAGCTTCCTCTTAAGCCTCGTACACACGCTCGGATTTTCCAACAGGAATTGTGTGATGACGGGCTGTTGTCGGAAAATCAGACTGTTTGTGTGCTCCATCGGACAATTGTTGTCGGATTTTCCACCAACAAATGTTGGATAGCATGCTTTAAAATTTTCCGACAACAAATGTGTCTTGTCGGATCCGAATCCAAAGTACAGTGGAACCTCGGATTATCATAATTTATGAGCATAATCCATTCCAGGAGAATGCTCGTAATCCAAAGCACTCAAATATCAAAGCAAGCTTCCCCATAGAAGTCAATGGAAACAAAAATAATTTGTTCCGCATTGACTTCAATGGCATGCAATACCGTATGTGGCCAGAGGTGGGGGGCGCCAGAGAGCCTCGGAAACTATCAGAAAGGCCCGAGGACATCTCGGCTGAACACGGGAAACCTCGGAAAGGCTCGGGAACTGAGCATTTCCCAGGTTTTCATGGCATTTCCGAACAGCTCCGACGTCTCTGATTGGCTCCGACCTGCTCCGCGCGGCTTTGCTTGACTCCCGCACCCCCCCACCTCAAGCCAAACGCAGCACTACACACCGCTGTGGCTTGAATCCTGCTCACTTTTGCGAGACAACACTCGCAAACCGAGTCAGGATTTTTAAAAATACAGTGCTCGTATTGCGAAACGCTTGTTAACCGCGTTACTTGCAATCCGAGGTTCCACTGTACAAACACGCATGCTCAGAAGCAATGCTCACCATAACACAACATTAGCAGAAGTTGCACTAAAGAGCTGAAAAACCACGTTGTTTCATGTTTGTTGGCAATTCTTTGCCGTTTGGATCCAATACAAGTTCACGGCCAACGCCCTTCAGACAGTTCTACGCTTTGTCCGATGGAAATCCGATCATGTGTACGAGGCTTTAGATGCTTCTGCCATGGAAGGCGAGATGAGTGTCAATGTTCCTGACATTTGTAAGGTTAAAGGTCAGCAGGTCCAGCAGAAAACTATCATTAGAAGGTCAAAAGGCCACTGTGCCACCAGCTGCTTCCTCATGGGTGTCCACAGGAAAAAATAAATTGATGGCAGATCAGCATAAGGTTTGACCCATCCCATGCAAGCCTGACTACCAATATTAAATTACTTTGTCACACTGTAGTAAGAAACTATTTATTTTATGGTCTTATGCCACGTACACACGTTCGGAATTTCCGATGGAAAAAGTCCGAAATAATTTTTTCATCGGATATTCCGACCGTGGACTTTTTCCGTTGGAATTTAGAAAGAGTACATGTTCTCTTTTTCTCCGACGAAAAAAATTCTGATTGAAAATTCCGTTCGTCTGTAGGGAACTCCGACGGAGAAAAAAACACGCATGCTCAGAATCAAGTTGACGCATGCTCGGAAGCATTGAACTTAATTTTTCTCGGCTCGTCGTAGTGTTGTACGTCACTGTGTTCTCGACAGTCGGAATTTGGTGTGACAGTGTGTATGCAAGACAGCTTGAATGGAATTCCGTTGGAAAAATCAGTCAGATGTAAAAATCCGATCGTGTGTACGGGGCATTAGAAGTAATCATTTAAGATATAGATTATTCTATTTTTTGTTCTAGATTTATTTATTTTTTGCAATTTTGTACTAGCATTTCATTTGTGTTATACTTTCTGGTTCCTATTAGCTTTGTTGGAGACAGGATTGAAGTATTAATGTTTTATAAGTTCCTGCTGTGAAAATATATTTCCTGACACAAGCATGATAGCATACACAAATGGTATAGGCTCCGCCCCTCGCCCAATCAGGACTGGTTATACTATATATATAAATTAATCACCTCCCCCCAAGTGGCAGGCATTCTCTTATTGTTCCTCAAATGCTCAATTGGTTATAGCTGTGAAACAAAGAAGATTTTTATTTTTGCTCTTTCCTGATGGAAGGTGGATCTACTAACATCCAGGTGGGTCGGCAGGTTAGCCTATATAGCCACCAGACTCAGTGATCTCCAAGCTCCTCATCAGGATCATAGTTACATAGTTAGTCAGGTTTAAAAAAGACACAAGTCCATTTAGTTCAACCAGGACAACGGAAGATTCCTGGTGTGCTGGTGAATATGTACTTTGTGCAGTAAGGAAGTCAATGGAATTTATTTTCTCTCCTCTAAATTCCCACTATGGTTCTTTAGAGCAATCAAGGCTTTAAGCAACTAAAACAAACAATGTTTATTTTTGTATCTTTCTGTTTCTCATTCTACAGATCAAAGGGATGAACTTTAATCTGCAGATGAAGTCTGTTTTAAAGCAACCTGTCAAGTAAAAAAACATTTTTTTTGTGTTTTTTATTAAATGTTACTCTGTTTAACCCCTTATTAACCCTTAATGTACTTAAATCAGCCTTCATTAACTCCTTACTCTCCTCTAATTATTATTTTCCTGCTGATTTTCTTTTTTGTTCACTTCTTTTATAAACTGTTAATAATTAAAACTTTTTTTTTTTTTTGCTTTGTTCGTTAATATTTTTACCCTATTAACATATATTTCACAATGAAAAAAATAGCAAAATGTAAAAAATACCTTTATTTAATTTGTAAATAACTTTTCATCGCTTTGTACCATTGCTGACAGCTGAAGTGTAAACAAAACAGTTGCGGTAGGTATCAGTAATTGATATCGGCGAGTACTAAAAAAAAGTATCAGTAGTTGTACTCGTAAAAAAAATGGTATCCCTAATAGAAACCAATCTGCTTCCAGGTTGTTGTTTTTTTTTCACAGCTTAATTGAAAAAGCTGAAGTTAAAAGCTGATTGACTACCATTCACAGCTGTACCAGATTTTAGTAAATCAACCCCGTTGTCTTCTTACATTTCAAAAGACTGGAAAACAATTCTCTGTACTACGATTAGTAATTTAGGTAAAATGGTGTTGGATTAAACTTCTCCGCCCTATTGAAGAGTTAAGCTGCCTGTGGATGGTGTTTAGATAGCAGGTGACCATACTGTCATGACAGACTGGATCTAAAGAGTATGTCGATGTATAAAGTAGCATTTGAAACCGAACCCCAAATATCCCAAAAGCTATTTTATATAGAGACATTTTTTTAAAGCCTGTATTCTACGACGCACAGTAAGTAAACAATAGAACTACCACTTACTGAATGAAAAAAAACAAGTTAAAATTCTAGTCAAATTTTATCATGAATTGCTATTTTCATTAAGTGCATTATAAAACATTAATTCATGTTGAAATGTTCAATTTAAAAGTATTAAATCATTTATGAATACAGGAGTTGAATCTTTTTAACACATGATGACAATATGTGACATTTCTTCTGCAGTCAAATGAAATGCATTTTCTTGTGAATATTAATTAGCCATTGTTTAAATGTTTAATTTAGTTTAGTGAATGGATAATTTTATGACAAATAAAGATGCAGAGACAAAGACTTCTGAATAATCCCGCTAATATCATGCAGACACATGTTGATTCTGCCTAAATTTGCAGTAAACATGAAAGAATATTAAAGTAAAACTTTAACAAAAGGAAAAAGAGAGAGAAAAAAAAAAGAATATTACATTGTAGCGCACAATGGCTGTATTATAAATGTACCAGTAAAAAAACTACCTTTCAGAAATCCAAAACTATTATGTTTTCACAGCAGGCTCCTATATTGCAGTTGGATGATGTCACATCACTTTAGTGGTGATAAGTAAAGTAAATATTGACTCAATAAAAGGAATGAAGAGGATTGGCCTAAAGTAAAATTAGTTTGGAACCCAACATCTTCTTTGTTCTGCCACCATAATTTTTTCCCTTTACTTGCATGGCTGTTATCATAAATAATCATCCTAATTTATTCTTCTACAATAGTAGTCTCCAAACTGCTGCATTTTTTTTTTTTGCTTGCTTTTATCCTGCCCATGGGGCACTATTTTTATCCACTGATACCAACAATGGGGCATGATTCCCCCCACTGACACCAATGCAGGGGCAGAATTCCTCCCAATGACACCAGTAATGGGCCACAATTCCTCCCAATGACACCAATGATGGGACAGAATTCCTCCCAATGACCCCAAAATGGGACAGAATTCCTCCCAATGACACCAATGATGGGACACAATTCCTCCCAATGACACCAATGATGGGACACAATTCCTCCCAATGACACCAATGATGGGCCACAATTCCTCCCAATGACACCAAAGATGGGCCACAATTCCTCCCAATGACACCAAAGATGGGCCACAATTCCTCCCAATGACACCAAAGATGGGACACAATTCCTCCCAATGACACCAATGATGGGCCACAATTCCTCCCAATGACACCAAAGATGGGCCACAATTCCTCCCAATGACCACAAAATGGGACACAATTCCTCCCAATGACACCAAAGATGGGCCACAATTCCTGCCAATGACCAATGATGGGACACAATTCCTCCCAATGACCTCAAATTGGGACAGAATTCCTCCCAATGACGCCAATGATGGGCCACAATTCCTCCCAATGACACCAAAGATGGGACACAATTCCTCCCAATGACGGGACACAATTCCTTCCAATGACCCCAAAATAAGACACAATTCCTCCCAATGACACCAATGATGGGCCACAATTCCTCTCAATGACACCAATGATGGGCCACAATTCCTCACAATGACACCAATTATGGGCCACAATTCCTCCCAATGACACCAAAGATGGGCCACAATTCCTCCCAATGACACCAAAGATGGGACACAATTCCTCCCAATGACACCAATGATGGGCCACAATTCCTCCCAATGACACCAAAGATGGGCCACAATTCCTCCCAATGACCACAAAATGGGACACAATTCCTCCCAATGACACCAAAGATGGGCCACAATTCCTGCCAATGACCAATGATGGGACACAATTCCTCCCAATGACCTCAAATTGGGCCAGAATTCCTCCCAATGACGCCAATGATGGGCCACAATTCCTCCCAATGACACCAAAGATGGGCCACAATTCCTGCCAATGACACCAATGATGGTCAACAATTCCTCCCAATAACAACTAAAATGGGACACAATTCCTCCCGTTGACTCCAAAATGGGACACAATTCCTCCCAATGACACCAAAATGGGACACAATTCCTCCCAATGAAAATTGGATTTCATGTCAAAGTCTTGAAAAAGACAGAAGCAAAAAAAATGAAAGGAAAGCTGGTAGTTTCCAGTTTCCATGGATTGCAGCTAGACATCACGGATCTCCAATGTTCCCCAATCCTCCCAATGACACCAAAGATGGGACACAATTCCTCCCAATGACGGGACACAATTCCTTCCAATGACCCCAAAATAAGACACAATTCCTCCCAATGACACCAATGATGGGCCACAATTCCTCTCAATGACACCAATGATGGGCCACAATTCCTCACAATGACACCAATGATGGGCCACAATTCCTCCCAATGACACCAAAGATGGGACACAATTCCTCCCAATAACAACTAAAATGGGACACAATTCCTCCCGTTGACTCCAAAATGGGACACAATTCCTCCCAATGACACCAAAATGGGACACAATTCCTCCCAATGAAAATTGGATTTCATGTCAAAGTCTTGAAAAAGACAGAAGCAAAAAAAATGAAAGGAAAGCTGGTAGTTTCCAGTTTCCATGGATTGCAGCTAGACATCACGGATCTCCAATGTTCCCCAATCCACTGTAACAGATTGCATTGTTGCAGTGATCTGTCCTTGTAGCTTCAAGTGCAGAATTTTAAGGATTCTATGTTAAATATTTAATATTTTTGCTATAGTTAAGGATTATTTTTATTATTATACAGGATTTTGATAGTGCCAACAGTTTGCAAAGCGCTTAAGGATGGGTTTGTGGTTTTGTTGAAAAGAAGTATGCATGTGTGGTTGTGTTGAAAAGTGTTTTTTTTATTACAGCTTGTTGTAAAGAGTACCTTGAGAAATCTTGCATGTATACCACGACATTAAAATATGAGGTCTGTCTGGAAAGTATCCAGCCATGTAATATGAAAAATAGAGACTAGGGATGAGCTTCGAGTTCGAGTCGAACTCATGTTCGACTCGAACATTGCCTGTTCGCCCGTTCGCCGAACAGCGAACAAATTGGGGTGTTCGCGGCAAATTCGAAAAATCTATGGGAGAAATCTAAAGTGCTAATTATAAAGGCTTCTATGCAAGTTATTGTCCTAAAAAGTGTTTGGGGACCGGGGTCCTGCCCCAGGGGACATGTATCAATGCAAAAAGAAGTTTTAAAAACGGCCGTTTTTTCGGGAGCAGTGATTTTAATAATGCTTAAAATGAAAAAATAAAAGTGAAATATTCCTTTAAATTTCGTACCTGGGGGGTGTGTATGATATGCATGTAAAGTGGCGCATGTTTCCCGTGCTTAGAACTGTCCCTGCAAAAAATGTCATTTTTGAAAGAAAAAAATGCATTTAAAACTGACTCGTGGCTATTAATGAATTGTCGGCTCCCGGCAATACATACAAAAGTCATTGAGAAAAAAAAAAAAAAAAAGCGTGGGGGTTCCCCAGAATTCAATTACCAGGCCCTTCAGGTCTGGAATGGATATTAAGGGGAACCCCGCCGCAAATAAAAAAAAAATTGACGTGGGGTTCCCCCAAATATCCATTCCAGGCCCTTCAGATCTGGCATGGATTTTAAGGGGAACTCCACCCCAAATTAAAAAAAAAATAGCGTGGAGTCCCCCTAAAAATCCATACCAGACCCCTTATCCGAGCACGCAACCTGGCCGGCCGCAGGGGAAAAGGGGGGGACGAGAGAGCGGCCCCCCCTCCCTCCTGAACCGTACCAAGCCACATGCCCTCAACATGGGGAGGATGTCCCCATGTTGATGGGGACAAGGGCCTCATCCCCACAACCCTTGCCCGGTGGTTGTGGGGGTCTGCGGGCGGGGGGCTTATCGGAATCTGGAAGACCCCTTTAACAAAGAGGACCCCCAGATCCCGCCCCCCCCCATGTGAATTGGTAAGGGGTACATTGTACCCCTACCATTTCACGAAGAAAGCGTAAAAAAATGTTTAAAAAAACACACACAAACACCTTGAAAAAGTCCTTTATTTAAAAAAAAAAAAACAAAACATTCCAGCGGTGAAATCCAGTGTCCCGCGGCGATCCCGATGTCCAGCGCTGTCCGTCATTGGTTGTGCCTGAGCGGACCTGATGGGGAACTCCCTCTCAGTATTTTAAATGTATAGACCCGCCCCTTCTAAAGTTCCCCATCAGGTCCGCTCAGCGGACCAGATGCGGAACATGAGAAGGGGCGGGTCTATACATGTATTACCAAAGTGAGAGCAGTTCCCCATCAGGTCCGCCTCCTCGGTATGTCAGACCCGCCTACGTCATTGGCTTGAGCGGGGAACTTCCTTCACTATGTAAATTTAAATTACACAGTGAAGGAAGTTCCCCGCTCAAGCCAATGACGTAGGCGGGTCTGACATACCGAGGGGGCGGACCTGATGGGGAACTGCTCTCACTTTGGTAATACATGTATAGACCCGCCCCTTCTCATGTTCCGCATCTCGTCCGCTGAGCGGACCTGATGGGGAACTTTAGAAGGGGCGGGTCTATACATTTAAAATACTGAGAGGGAGTTCCCCATCAGGTCCGCTCAGGCACAACCAATGACGGACAGCGCTGGACATCGGGATCGCCGCGGGACACTGGATTTCACCGCTGGAATGTTTTTTTTTTTTTTTTATTTAAATAAAGGACTTTTTCAAGGTGTTTGTGTGTTTTTTTAAACATTTTTTTACGCTTTCTTCGTGAAATGGTAGGGGTACAATGTACCCCTTACCAATTCACATGGGGGGGGGGCGGGATCTGGGGGTCCTCTTTGTTAAAGGGGTCTTCCAGATTCCGATAAGCCCCCCGCCCGCAGACCCCCACAACCACCGGGCAAGGGTTGTGGGGATGAGGCCCTTGTCCCCATCAACATGGGGACATCCTCCCCATGTTGAGGGCATGTGGCTTGGTACGGTTCAGGAGGGAGGGGGGGCCGCTCTCTCGTCCCCCCCTTTTCCCCTGCGGCCGGCCAGGTTGCATGCTCGGATAAGGGGTCTGGTATGGATTTTTAGGGGGACTCCACGCCATTTTTTTTTTAATTTGGGGTGGAGTTCCCCTTAAAATCCATGCCAGATCTGAAGGGCCTGGAATGGATATTTGGGGGAACCCCACGTCAATTTTTTTTTTATTTGCGGCGGGGTTCCCCTTAATATCCATTCCAGACCTGAAGGGCCTGGTAATTGAATTCTGGGGAACCCCCACGCTTTTTTTTTTTTTTTTCTCAATGACTTTTGTATGTATTGCCGGGAGCCGACAATTCATTAATAGCCGCGAGTCAGTTTTAAATGCATTTTTTTCTTTCAAAAATGACATTTTTTGCAGGGACAGTTCTAAGCACGGGAAACATGCGCCACTTTACATGCATATCATACACACCCCCCAGGTACGAAATTTAAAGGAATATTTCACTTTTATTTTTTCATTTTAAGCATTATTAAAATCACTGCTCCCGAAAAAACGGCCGTTTTTAAAACTTCTTTTTGCATTGATACATGTCCCCTGGGGCAGGACCCCGGTCCCCAAACACTTTTTAGGACAATAACTTGCATATTAGCCTTTATAATTAACACTTTAGATTTCGAACGTTCGAGTCCATTGTATTTAATAGGGTTCTAAAGTTTACACGAACATTTTGTCTGTTCGCAGTTTCTGGTGCGAACCGAACAGGGGGGTGTTCGGCTCATCCCTGATAGAGACATTTCTTGAACAAGAAACAAGAAACGCTGTACATAGGACAAGGATGCCTCAGTCCCCTTCAAAGTAGGAACGTTGGGACCTCACACATTTCTTTCACTGGGATGACTGGGCCTTCATTTCCAGATCATAGCTGTAGACCCCCGATTCATCTCTGGTTAGGACATTCCTGAGGAAGTCTGGTTCATTGGTAGCGGTTTGAAGCAAGGCATTAGCAGCTGCAGCACAATGTTCCTTATAACAGAAGCCGCGGAAACAAATTTTGCCATGACATATTTCATACCAAGATCCTGCGTCAAAATCGCAGACACTGTCGTTTTTGGACTCCCCAGATTAGCTTCTAGTTCTGGCACTGTCAGTGGACTTTTATTTGGTCTGCACTCATTGGTCCCAGAAAGCCTTCTAAATCATCTGAATAGTTTTCGCAGAAGAATGTTCAAGATGCAAAATTTGATGCAGGTTTGTTGCTCTACTTGTTAAGTCAATTTGAATGGGACGGCCACACAGTACACATGCTCACTCAATGGCATCTAGCGCCCCCCACTGACTAGTACAGTGAAGTCATCAGTGTTCACGAATGCGTATTCCATTCCACTCTCCTTGGCTGCCAGGCTACATTGATGTCACGTAAAATGTTTTCATTATATTAACAATGGCTAGATGTTTTTTTGGACAGACCTCCTGTTATCTTTTCATATCTGATCTTTATTCATCCATATTTTAAAGGGTTTCCATCTGTGTGTTTTTTACTTATCTGGTGAACATAGGACTTATGTTATTAACATGGATAGAAACTGTAAAAATATAAGAGAATATTTTTTTTCCAGATAACCTGTCAATTGTTATCTTTTGCAGCTGGTGAAATAAAAAAGGCCCCAATATTTCATGGAAGTAAATTTATAGAGAATGCATCTGCTTCATAATGGAATGAAGGACAGACAGAGATCTGGAATGGTAACATATCTTTTCAGTGATAAGGGATGCTCAAAAGTATGTGAAAGGATAGTGATGGTTTCTTTGATGTAATTTCTTAACTTTTTCTAAATAAGTCCCAATTTTGCAAAACGTCCATATCTAAAGAAGTTGAGAAGTATGTACAGTGTTTCCCCGAAAATAAGCCAGAATCTTATAATTTGGCAACAAAAGACACAGTAGGGCTTATTATTGGGGTAGGTCTTACCATGTAATGTGCTGTCTTCTCTCCCCATCTCTCTCTCCCTGCCTGACAGGAATCCTCAGTGTGAACTGAGTTAAAATGCTTGTAAAATCCTATAATCCACCCTATTACAGTAGTATATAATGTACAATGTGTGTGTTTCTGTAATATAATTGTGCCAAATACCTTTGTTATAGCGCCGCTCTGCACTTCTGTGACCCGCGGAAGCTCTCTTCCCCGCAATTATATTACAGGAACACACACATTGTACATTATATACTACTGTAATACAGTGGATTATAGGATTTTACAAGCATTTTAAACTAGGGCTTATTTTCGGGGTAGGGCTTATATAGCAGCCCTCCTGGAAAATAACGCTAGGTCTTATTTTCGGGGTAGGTCTTATTTTTGGGGAAACACAGTATTACAGCTTTAATTTGTCTAGAGCATATTACAGAAGGACATCAAGACCTGCTTTTGTTGCTATATGAAACAGTCATTTTCCTTTTAAGAATCTTGTATGCATGATAATTATATGGAACTTTTGTTAAGACATAGCAAGGCACAGTAGCCAGAAGTCAAATTTCATTATATAGCTAGAGCAGAGAAAGTTGACTAATTAGCTGCTATGGGTAATTTGACTTTGCACATTGCTCATTTTTTATTATTATTATAATAGGGGATATATTTAGGGCCAACTGTTTGTGCAGCACTTTACAACACGAGGGCGGACAGTACAGTTACACTACAATTCAATACAGGAGGACTCAGAGGGTCCTGCTCGCTAGTGCTTACAATCTGTGAGAGGGGGTCAAGTGATACAAAAACTTTGGAAGATGAGTTGATGGAGAAAATAAAAGTACAGTTGTTAGGTGTGGGCAGAATAGGCTTCTCTGAAGAGGAGGGTTTTCAGGGATCGTCTGAAAGCAAACAGAGTAGGAGATAGTCGGACAGATTGGGCTAGGGAGTTTCATAGGATGGAAAAGGCTCAGGAAAAGTCCTGGAGGCGAGCATGGGAGAAGGTGATGAAAGAGCTAGAGAGGAGGAGGTCTTGGGAGGAATGAAGAGAATGATTTGGTCTGTGATTTTAGACTAGGTTAGTGATGTAGCTGGGGGCAGAGTTGTTGATGGCTTTGCAAGTTGTTGTTAATATTTTGAATTTAATTTGTTTGGTGAGTGGCAGCCAATGGAGGGATTGACAGAGAGGAGTAGCAGACACAGAACAGTTGGTAAGGTAGATGAGTCTGGCAGCCGCATTCATGATGAACTGAAGGGGGATAGCCTATGTAAAGGAAATCCAATGAGGAGGGAGTTGTAGTAATCGAAGCGAGAGATGACCAGGGAGTGAATACAAAGCTTATAGGTGTTATTGCATAGGAGGGGGCAAATTTTGGAGATGTTGTGGAGGTTGAGATGGCAAGATTTGGAAAGAGTTCAGAGTCCAGGATTACACCTAGCACGTAGGCATGTAGCTATTGATCTTGAGAGAAAAATCAGGGGAAGGGGCAGGTGGTGGAGGAAAAATTATGAAAATGTCTTACTAAATAATTCCAACAACTGGGAGTAAAACTCTTTTAGGTGTCCTTGCACTGCACATAAATAAAGTGGGATGAGGGCAATAGCTGATAAATGATTTTCTAGATCAGCGGGTCCCAAAATACAACAACAGGCCATGTTTTGGCTTGTTCACTTGTACAGGTGGGGGGTAGTAAAATCACAGTTTTAATGCTCACCAACCACTCACATGAACACTAAACATACAGTTGCTCATGGCTGTACACATGCTGTGCCAAAATTTAAACAGCATGTCGCTTTCGTCAGGCAGCACGATAGCCTAATGCAACTAATGCAGTTCTATGGAGCCACCCCGCAACTACACCACAATTATAGTGTTAAATCAAGTGGTGTAGAGACGAAGTATCCCCTCTTCATCGTCTTAGAAACACCTCTGAAAAGCCATCAGAGCATGGATCACTTTTCTGAGGAGTGGCAGTCCCTGCCGCACTTGTGAACAAGCCCTTAGATAACTTAGCTATCAAAAATATTAAGTAATTTGCATTCATTTAAAGCCCCTGTGCAAGATTAAAGGCATCCTAGTTGGGGGTAGTGGAGGACTGGGGTTGAGAACCACTGTTCTAGATCATCAGTTTTTCTATTTTTTTGGGGGAGGGGAGCTGAATGTGATATGCCTGCTCCCTAAGTTTGGCTACCGCCCATCAACCAATCATCGCCATCACCTTATGGAGGACTACCCAAATGTGTCATCTTTGCTTGCATTTTTATACTTAGCTTTTCCAGATGTCTTCAGGATAGTCTCGTGACGAGCTGTGTCTTGTTCCTTTTCAGATCTTTTCCCAGTGGTGAGTAATCCTAAATGATGTTGCTGACATGATGATGACGTGCAACATTTCACTATGAATGCAGGGCACTCTGGTGTCATCCACTCAAGGTGGATTCGTGACACCCCGCACTCACAGAATGTCCTCACTCCTCAGTTTTCTAGGTTGAATCTGGAAGATTGAGGACATCTGGTGAAGAAAAGGAATTACTGCAGGAGACAGTGTCGCAGAGGAGGTGAGTATTTTGAACCTTCCTGGGAGGGTTTTTTTTTTTTAAACCATTTTCAAAAATAAAAATTTAGCTCAGATTTGGGCTTTAGCCACCCAATGCCAGGAAAATTGCCTTATCTAGGAAAAAAAGTTGATCAGGTTTATTGCAGACCTCAGGAATACGAAGACAACAGGCCAGCTGACTCTATGTGGAAGACTAGTGATTTTGTTGTTATAAGCTTATTTGCATGACAACAAGTCACAGTCTGCCTCACAGCGCCCAGCAATCTCACCGCCACAGGAGAGGATGGAAAGGAAATATTCCAGAGGACAGGAATCTTCACAACATGTGATCAAAATGTAATGTTCTCCGCTAAAAATTAGCCTTCTCACACTGAGATATACATTGCTGCCTGTTTGCTATTTCCACATGAGAAAAAATAGATATCTACAGGTTTAGTGTGTGAGGTATTTGGTGCCTTAGAGCAGTAACTTTAACCCTTTATTGTGTTTAAATTGAATTAAAGGCATTGGTGTACATGTTTTCTTGATTTTTATGCTCAGAACTAAAACAAGTACAGTAAAACCTTGGATTGCAAGCATAATTCCTTTCCGGAAGCATGCTTGTAATCCAAAGCACTTGTATATCAAAGCAAATTTTCCCATAAGAAATAATGGAAACTCAAATGATTCATTCCACAACCATTTATTCATAGGTGCTTCAGTTTATAGTCAATATAAAAAGATTATAGCAATGTGATAGGTTGTGTAACCATAAAAAATTTTAAGGGTAAAAGTTTGTCACTAGGGATGAGCCGAACACCCCCAGGTTCGGTTTGCACCAGAACCTGCGAACGGACCGAAAGTTTGCGCAAACTTTAGAACCCTATTTAAGTCTATGGGACTCGAACGTTTGAAATCAAAAGTGCTAATTATAAATATGTAAGTTATTGTCCTAAAAAGTGTTTGGGGACCGGGTCCTGCCCCAGGGGACATGCATCAAAGCACAAAAAAGATTTAAAAACTGACGTTTTTTCGGGAGCAGTGATTTTAATGATGCTTAAAGTGAAAAAAAAAGTGAAATATTAATTTAAATATCGTACCTGGGGGCTGTCTATAGTATGCCTGTGAAGTGGCACATGTTTCCCGTGTTTAGAACTGTCCCTGCACAAAATTACATTTCTAAAGGAAAAAAAGTAATTTAAAACTGCTTGCGGCTTTAATGTAATGTCTGGTCCCGGCAATATGGATGAAAATCATTGAGAAAAATGGCATGAGTACCCTCCCCCCCTCCAGCCCATTACCAGGCCCTTTGGGACTTGTATGGATATTAAGGGGAATCCCGCACCCAAATTAAAAAAAGAAAAGGCGTGGGGCCCCCAAGCCTTATATACTCTGAACAGCCGTATACAGGCGGTGCAAACAAGACAGGGACTGTAGGTTTGTTCTTAAGTAGAATCTGTTTGTAATTTTGAACTGGTACATTTTTAAAGTATAGCTCCAGCCAAAAAAATCTATTTTTAAGCTTTTTGGAAAACACAGGGAAGGGTGTAACATTTGTTTTGCTGTCTGTGCACCTGTTCAGAACATTTCACCTCACTTTCCGTCCCAATGACAAATGTTTTTTGAAAATTTGGGGTTTTTATTGAAACAAGGATTGGTGATAAAGCATCAGTAGAGAGGAGACACCTTTTTGCCATATTAACTCTTACAGGAGAGAATTTCCCTTCCTAGGGGTAGATTTCCTCTCACTTCCTGTTGTCTCCTTCCGTTTGTAAGTAGGAGTCGTTTGTAAGTTGGATGTTTGAAAGTAGGGGCCTGCCCTATATACTCTGCAGAAATTTGGCCCTTAGGTGTTGGTGTTGCCACAACCCTGTAAGCCCTCACAGTTACTCTTGGTGGGCGCTGGAATGCCCTGCTGTGAACTATTATATCAAGAATTGTAATTACATGCCATTGGTAGGAAAAATTGGGCCTTTGGTGGTGGTGCTGGTGCCACAACACTGTAAGTCCTCACAGTTACAATTGGTGGGCGCAGGAATGTGAATTATTAGATCAAGAATTGTAATTATATGCCCCTGTTGAACAGGGGCATAAAAATGGTGCCGTAGGCACTGGTGCCACAACACTGCAACCCCTCACAGATACTCACAGAAACATGTAGAGAAAAGTTGTATTGTCTGTTCAAATGCTTTTCCAAAGGAACAATTGATAAATGATTTGTCTTGATCTCATGTTTTTAATGCATTTTTGTAATAAAAGTTTTTTCTAACTTCTATCTTGGTCGATCAGTAATTCTGATTGTTACCCATCTGACACCTTAAAAGTCCCGGGGCCTGTGACCTCTCATCCTTTATTTTATCTTCAAATTGGCATGTGGTGTCTGATATTTGCATTCCCATTCTGAACCCTTTTTTCATTGTGATATAAAGCCATTGTGAGTTACCAATACAAAACCTGACTTGTAACACTTTAGAAAGTATTTCATAGATATTCTGATGTCCTTGATAGCATGAATAGATATTTGTGCTAGTCCTTTGTGTTTTCTGCTTAGCACTGTTAGGAATATATCCAAGATAATTTCCTCCAGTGGTCAACTATATATAGTTTAATAATAAAAGGATTGGTGGTAGGCAGATTCTTATTTGAAAGCCCAGCATGCTCTGCAGACAATACATTTTGGAATGTCCCTGTAAGAATATTTACCTATAAAAATACAAAATTCCTACAAGTAATATAAAATTATATAAAGATCAGTTTATAAACGTGTAACATTTCAAAATTAAGATTGGCCAACAACCATTTTCATGTATTTTTTAAATGAGAAATAAATAAAGTAAAATTTCAGTAGCGAGCTCCCCCAGCCTCTGCAGCATCATACTAATTGTATCTCAGTAACTCTGTGTGGTTGAGATCTATGTAAGCACTGCATGGCTTGTCAGGTCTCTCTATTGCTAAAAGTTCCAATCAGAATTGTGTACTTGATATACCACATCCAATGCAAGGCTATTGTTCTTGATAACATCAAGACCCTAGACCAGTGATGGCGAACTTTGGCACCCCAGATGTTTTGAAACTACATTTCTCATAGTGCTCAACTACACTGCAGAGTGCATGAGCATCATGGGAAATGTAGTTCCAAAACATCCGGAGTGCCAAGGTTCGCCATCTCTGCCCTAGACCTTTGGAGCATAGGGGAAATCAAGCTGCAGGGACCAGTCTAGCTGCAGGAAGGAGTGGAGGCGCAAGTAAGTAAATCTTTTTTTGTTCCCCTAGACAAGATGAGCAATTAGCCCTTGCAGTGTAGGCACAGCCCCACTGCAAGGGATGATTTTTTTAGTCGCCTGGAGTTAGGAATACAATTTTAGCTAACAGAACTGTTCAAAACTGGAGGTCATGCATGTCAAAATTCATGGCAATGCAGGCTACCCACTTCAGGTTGCACATTGAGGTCTACAGTTAGATGAGCCAAAATCCAACTGACTGACAATCAAACACAGTTTGTTAGAGTTAACAGCACCCTCAGGACAGAAGCCTATAGAAAATCATTCCATAATGTTAGAGTCTCACTACGTGATAAATAAATTAAGGGAATTTGTTATTACCTACGCATATAATTTAATAAATATATGTAGATATATTGTGAAATAAGCTAAGAATTATTATATGGTTTCCAACTATTATTTCTTCACTGATTTCTAAAAAATTTCTAACACTAATGCCGCGTACACACGATCGATTTTTTTCGACGGTGAAAACACCGTCGAGAAAATCGACGTTAAAAACGAGGAACAGCTTGTTCCCCCCACACACGGCCGTTTTAAATGACATTTTTTTTTGGTAAAAAAAAACAACCGTATGTGGGCTCCCCGGCAGTGTTTCCCTATGGGAAAACTGCCGCGGCAAAAAACGGCGGGAATCACGACGAGAAAAATTAGAGCATGTTCCTGTCGAAAAAATGACAAAAAGCCCACAGACGATCGTTTTTCTCGTCCAAAGTTAAAAATCTCATTTTTCTCGACGGGAAAAATGATCGCGTGTATGCGGCATAACAGATTTCACTGCAATTTCCAAGAGAGAAAAATGGTCGGATTTTATTGCTTTTTGTGCAGGGGGGTGAAACAGTTGCACCAGCAAGGTTACTTCTGCTTGCATTCCTTCCCAGAATTGTCTATTCAAGTAACACCTCTGATTGCCTATTGAGCTAAAAAGTAGCCAGGCTTTTGCCGCGTATATATTTAGATTTGCATTTACACTACCTACAGTATGTTTTAGAAAGGCCGCTTTCTTTATATATATCACTAATCCTTAAATAGTCATTCATTATTGCAGCACTTAAAAATCTTTTTTTAAGGGTTTCTATGGTTACCTTGGTCAAAACTTCAGTCTATTTGCCATGCAAGGGATATTTATTTATATATTTAACTCACTTATTAAGCACTGGCACTTTTTCCACAGCTCTTTACTATGACCATTGAATTGTTCAACTCATACCCTAAGAGGTTACTTTTCAATTTCCCTACCACAGTCATCTAAGGGCCTGGTTTAAAGAATCTCAGCAGTGGTGGCTGGTGCTCAATAATTCAGGGGGGGGGTGGAAAACCAACACCCCCCCCCCTCTGGGAGATGAACATGAATGCGGGGGAACACCGCAAATACCAGCAACACCCCCCCCCCCGGCCTCCTTACCTTAGGAAGCAGATATCCTGCCCGGGATGACTCTGATATCCCCTCCTCCAACCTCCCCTGTCCGAGCCAGGGAGTGCTGGATGCTGGATGGCTGAGCCGCTACAGGTGAGCCATCCCTGAAGTCACACTGGCGGCTGGTGTGTCGGTCAGTCATGCTTCCCCTGCGTCTCCTCCGGCCGTGCGTCTCCTCCTAGGGCAATAGGATCGCTTCTCCTTTTGGCCATTTGGGAAATGGGTCTCATGACCTGCTTCCTGATTGGCTGGAAGGAGAATCAGTGTAACAATAGTGAATATTTATTCCCTATTGTCACACAACTGGGTCGGCTCAGGGCGCAGTGCTCTGCACCCCAATTCCACCCTTTTTTAAAGTCTATTAGAGCATCTGGCTCTAATCACGTGATTAGAAAAAAAAAAATCCCCCATTGGAATCCATTCATCCGGCGCCCTGCATGTAGATTAGGGGGCCAGACGCATGGATGGGGGGGGGGGCGGCGCCAGTGCTCCCCAAATGGACTTGCCACGACTAAATATCAGACTAGTGTTGAAGGCGTGAGTTTGATATCAGTGTCACAGTTTAGGATCAGGCTCAGAGACCAGTAGCTATAGCATTCGAGAGATTCCCACGTTGGGTTTCCGGCCAAACCCAACCCTTGCACATGGTTTGGCTGGAAATAAGAATTTTAACTTAACCCTAATCATTTAATTCTGAGTAGAAAGTGATTAGGGATCTTTATTTGTGTAGTTAACCTTTAAGACTTTCAGTTAAAGTGTAGCAGAATTTGCATAAAATAGATGCAGACAGATGCTATGGGGTCCCACTGACTTCCTTTATTCCTTTTGGGAATTTTCTAATATCTTTAGGGATACAACACTCAAAGGGGTTGATTTGCTAACGCTAACTAGGCTGTTAACTTTGCAAGGGAATATATCCCAGAGCTAAGTGAATGATATAGAGATCTGCTGACTTCCATCAGCCTTATCTGCAAGCAAAAGCGTTGTTTTGTTTTTTTTCTTGCATATGATTGGTTTTAGCTGGAATTAAGAATTCTAACTTAACCCTAATAATTTAGTTCTGTGTAGAAGGTGATTAGAAATCTTTATTAGTATAGATAACCTGTAAGACTTTCAGTAAAAGAGTAGCAAAATTTACATAAAATGGATGCAGACGGATGCTATGGGGTCCCATTGACTTTCGTTGGACTTTTGGGGTATTTTCTAATATCTTGAGTGATACAACACACAAAGGGGTTGATTTGCTGAAGCCAAATAGGCGGTTCATTTTGCAATGGAAGTTGCATTTTGCAAGGGTGCTTACTCCAGTGCTTAGTGAATGACATAAAGCTTTGCTGACTTCCATCAGCCAATCAGCGGCAAGAAAAAATTCTGTTTTTTATTTTTCTTGCACATGGTTGGGTTTGGCTGGATTTAAGAATTCTAAACTAACCCTAATCATTTAATTCTGGGTAGAAGGTGATTAGGACTCTTTATTATTATAGTTTACCTTTAAGACTTTCAGTGAAGGAGTACCAGAATTTGGATAAAACTGATGTAGACGGATGATATGGGGTCCCACTGACTTCCTTTGGCCCTTTTTGGGAATTTTCTAATATCTTGAGGGATACAACACTCAAAGGGGTTGATTTTCTAACGCTAATTAGGCTGTTCATTTTGCAAGGGAATTTACCCCAGAGATTAATGAATGAGATAAAGCTCTGCTGACTTCCATCAGCCAATCATTTGCAAGCAAATATGCATTTTTTTTTCCTTGCACATAATTGTGTATTCTTTACAAAGTCATAGCAGGGGTAAAACGGACCATAACGCCCCATCCCTTCAAAATTCTAAGCACAATAAACCCCCGGATTCACTGAGGAACCAGATAAATAGGACTTTAGGTGATTGATCTCTCAAAGAAAATCTCAGACAATTACAAATACCTTATATACTCAAGTATAAACCGAGTTTTTAAGCACATTTTTTTGTGCTGAAAAAGCCCCCCTCGGCTTATACTTCCTCACTGTGTCCATCTACAGCCTTATGATCTCCCAGCGCTGCGATATGCAGTCTAGTCGGCGGCCATGTAGTGTAACAAAGCCCTGCCTTCTCCTCATCCTCGTCTGTGATAGGCTGAACACTGACTCACTACTGGGAAAATGAGTCAGTGTTCCGTCACGGACGAGGATGAGGAGGAGGCGAGGCTTTGTTATACTACACGGCCGCCAATTAGACTGCATATAACAGCGTTGGGAGATCATAAGGCTGCAGATGGGCACAGTGCCGGTACATGAGGCACAGATCAGGTACAAGAGGCAGGGAGGTTGGCACAGTGAGGCATGCAGATGGGAACAGTGAGGCTGAGGCATGCAGATGGGCACAGTGAGGCTGAGGCATGCAGATTGGCATAGTGAGGCTGCAAACGGGCACAGTAAAGCTGCAAATGGGCACAGTGAGGCTGCAAATGGGCACAGTAAAGCTGCAAATGGGCACAGTAAAGCTGCAAATAGGCACGGTGAGGCTGCAAATGGGCATTGTTGACCCTCTTTTCCACTTACAGTAGCTGCTGCATTTCTTACCCTAGGCTTATACTTGAGTCAATACGTTTTCCCAGTTTTTGTGGTAAAATTAGGTGCCTCGGCTTATATTCGGGTCGGCTTATACTCGAGTATATACGGTACATTAAAATTGTACAGCATTATGTACATAGGGACACACCATCCCTTTTTCAATATATCTAAAGTAAATTATACATTACATATTGGTTGTATGTACATACACCCCCATAAATGCTTAAATCCTTGTGTCACTCTTCTTACAAGAATAACCTAACATTCTTATAGGGAATGATACATACAATATATCCTTCCCAGTTGGTTAAATACAGGAGATGCTGTCAGATTTTTTTTTCCCTGTGTATGGATGGGAGCCAATCATCTGCAAACAAGATGCTGTTTTGTTTTGTTTTCCTTGCATGTGATTGGGTTTTCTTTACAAAGTGAAATTTCATCACGTTTAAAGTGCGTGCAAAGTTAAATTTCCCATGCAAAATGAGCAGCCTGTTTGGCTTTAGTAAATCCACCCAGTGCCTCTTGGGCTTTCAGCTCTGGTAACATTGTTTTGCAAAGTGAACAATGTATTTGCCATTAGTAAATCAACCCCAAAGCTTTTCCAAGTATGGCTGCAGAAGTTTCATTTTAATTGATTCTACTTTTCACAGGCTTTCCGTTTCTCTTTCTGCTCATTACATATTTTACGTTGTTTTCTATTATGGACTATAATGATGTCTGAAAGTGATAAAAAGAAGAATTGTCGGTACTAAACTTTTTAGCTGTATTTTTTTTTTTCCACCGTCATTAATCTTTGTTTCTGATCACCTTAGTTGTTGCTTTTGTTCACATTTAAAGTAAAAGCAACGAGAGGTATGGTTTGAAATTGCCACCAGCATCAGAACCAACTCAAAAGACGGGCAGACAATCTATCTAATCAGACTCGCATTCAGAAGAAAACGACTATTGAACTTAATTCTTGGCGCTCATCAGTGCCTTTCAAAGGGAGAAAATTATAAAGCATTTATGCTGTTTTTTTGTTTTGTATTGGAAAAGTGTGCAAAAATGGTGCTGGCTCTGTTGTAATCATCGTCATTACTGCAGCACACACTTGACCTCGTCTTTGCAGACTGCTGTATTTATTTTTCATGGAACCGCAAGTAAAAAAAGACTGCAGCATGCTGTGAACTTATTTTGGCACCTAAGAAATACGTGTCTGCTGTGAGCCTTTTGCCAATTTGTGCTTTATTGTATCCACTATTAAAGATGTATTTTCTTGTTTGTATTTTTTTTTTTCTTAAATGCTTTTTCTTTATTCTCGCTGACGAGACTTTGATAAAGTCTTAATGACAATGTGAGCGTGCAAATTGTGTGTTTTATAAAATTGTTGTTTTTGCTTGTTTACGTAAAATGTATTTCACAATGGAACGGGTGAGTCTGAAGCCACATAGATGTATAAATAAAGTTAAATAAAAGGCTTTTTAAAACCATTTTTTTTATAGCTAAACAATAGGCACTAAAACAGATAAATCACTATCAGTCTGCGCTGTGAAGTAGAATAAAAACACAAACAAATAATAATCCATTTAAAAATAATACACAGTTAAAAAATAGGTATCACTTCTGCCACAATAAATACAATAAAGTGATTTAAACATAAAATTATAAACAATTTGTAGCAATGTGAAACGCAAAATAAAATATATGTGAAAGTTCTAGAAAATTTAAGTCCAAGAAAATGTATACATACAAGTCCACCCTGTGCTTCAAAAGGTGAATAGAGTTCAATGAAACAATATCCGTGGAATGATCTTCCACAATTCACTCCAGTGAAGATGCTACAAAACAATCTCTGTGTATTGCACCCTGTGCTAATGTGCTCCACCACTCCCCACAGGCTGAGACTCACCAGGACATCATGCCTCTCATATTAAAGAACGGCATGTAAGGCTTTATATATGCAGTCGCAGATCTTCCGATGGCCCAGGATCCCTGTACGCCAAGCCTCCTTCCAATGCCAGGCTCACTCATACGGGATATAGGAAAAAATAAATAAATTACTGTATATATATATATATATATATATATATGTAGCCACCCCCTCACCCCGTCCTCTTTAGCTAGGGGTATGTCACGCGACAGGGTGAGGTGCGCTACGGCCCATGTCCTCCCCACAACGGCGGGCGAGGTGAAGGCCAATACCTGATGTTTCCTCGGGCCGGTGTGTCCTGAGCATGTACCGAGTCTATCGTGCAGAAACCACCGAACCACCCTTTGCTCCCATTAACAGAGTCCATACACCGATCACAGTCCAACTGTTGGTTTATTTCGTATCTCCACATACAGGCAATGCGATGGCATGATACGGTGGGATGAGCAGGTCGAGGCACTATACTGATCTGGGTCCCTACACCCCCTGTGCTATGACCAAGGGTTGTAGGAGTCTTGACATGAATACCTCCGTTGCGTTGCGGCCCCTATCAGGGGAAGATGTCCTCCAAGGGAGTTACCGAAGGCCCATCCGTCACCGGGTTGACATTACACCGGGTCTTCGAACGGGTGACCTCCCCAGCCTCCTCACCTCAGATGCGGGCCCCCTCGCAAGGGGCGCCCTGGAGCAACTCCACCCTCGCGGGACCCAGTCGGAGTCACCGGGTCCTAGGCCTCCTCAATAGTACCTCACCCCAGGCTGAAGGTGCCTGGGATGGACTCCATCTTCATTCCGGCCAGGCCTAGGGCGCCCAGGCCGGAACCTTGAACCGCCCGCACCCAGGCCTAAGGTGCCTGGGTGCGTGAAGAGATGATCCCCCGAAAAAAGACCTCGTGGCGAGGGCGTCTCCCCCTTTTATCTCCTCCCGTCGACACCACGGCGGGTTCCTCGCCCCGCCCGTACCATCTCCAGGAAGGGACAAAGAAGGGTAGCACTCCGGTAGTGATTTTACCCTGAGCCAGTAGGTACACTGACACCCACTGGTCAAGGAGAATATTACACCACCCAATCCTCCACGAATAACAAAAAGGGGTCTGAACCCTAACACAATTACACACTTGGGTCACACTACCCCCAAGTGTATCCCACTAAATTGAGGACCCCGCTACACACTCCCCCCTGTGATTTGACGCTGGTCCCCAGCGTCAGGTGCACACCCATGTCTCCCAAAGAGTGGTGACATGAAGTGGGCCCCAGAGGCTATCCCTCAAATTTTTGGATACTAAATGTGCCAAGACCTGCTCAAAAGGGAAAGGGGAAATATAAAACGATAAACATTTGTATAAGACATCTATTCTGTACACATGTACAATCCCTCCCATCGCTGTCTAAGAACCACCCCACTCTCAGTAGTCTTGACCGATGAATCTCCTGCAGAAGGGAAACAACAAAAAGAAAACACATCCTAACACTCTGTGTTAACTTGGCATGAGTGGGTCCGTCAGCCGAGAGACCCGCTCACTCCAATAAGTAAGTAATGCATGTGTAGCATTTCGAACAACCGTTGCACAACACTGCCACCTGGTGACAGAGCTGCGGTAATGACACTTGGTGAGATCTTCATTCTTCCTGCTTTCCTACTCTGACTCTACCCCAAAAGTCTCTGCCTTTGGCACATGAAGAAAAGGGAGAAAAAAAAACACAACAGCTCCCAAGTCTCCAGTGAGTAAAAGAAAAAGCCCAAATCAAAACAAAAGTAGGGCACAGTTCTAGGCGTCTGGGAATGTCTCATCCAGAAAGTTTCAACAGCAACAAGATAGGAGCTCACTCCTCCTATAAGTAGAACCTTGGATCCGGCAGAAACAGAGGCTTCAGGTGCCCGTCAAACACTTCCACTGAATACTCGACATCCTCTCCTTCTTTCCTACAGATGAGCACCTTATCAGCATGAATATGGCGCCCAAGTCTCCAATCAGCTCTGCAGTCCTTGAACTTTTTAGACACAGGCGGCGAACATGACAGGTATCGCCTGGCATGGGGTACTTTAAGCTTTTCCCATACAAACTCGTCATACCACCTTGGTCGCAGGACCTCAACTTCATACAATAAGTCCCGAGGCAAGTAGGGGTACTCCCACCCATATTCACGGGCGACTCTCTGGGAGAAAAGTCTCTGCAATCTGGCTAGGGGCGGCATCACATCTCGCTCACCTTCTCCTGGCTGTACGATGGCCTCCGGGTGCCGAGGTGCCTTCACCATCTCGGGTTGCTTTGTCTTTGGTGCCCGCAACGAAGCACGCTGCGTCCCCACCATCAGAGCGGGTGATGTAGTTGAATGAGGAAAGTTGGTCAGAGGGTTAGATTTCCTCGGGAACTCCGGGGCCTGCGCCCGGAGCGTACAGTCTTCTATGGACATGGGGGAATCCTGTGGTTTACTCAGCACAGGTAGCGGGCGTCTGTCCCAGCCCTTCCGGTGAAACAGCTCGTCTATTTCCCCGTCATCCCCACAGTCTGACAACGACTCTAGGTCCGAGGTGTAATACATCTCGGCGGGAAGGTAGTCTCTAGTAGACGGAAGGCTACCCTCCCTTTCGGGCTCCACCGACTGTGAACTCCCGACACCTCCAACCAACACCACAGTCCCAGCCCCTAGCTCACCTGGACCTACTGAAGAACTGGGATGTCCGGGACTCTCTTCTCTACCGGCGCCATCCAGGCCAGGCAAGCGGCGGGGTGAAGCTCGACCACGACCACAGGATGCCTGCACCAGGCCTATCTTCCTCTTCGGGGGTGGCAGCAGGGAGTCTGTGGTGACCGAAGCACTGTCTTCGGATTTTTCTCTCTCAGTCTCTGGTTGGGCAGTCACTTCGCCCTGGTCAGCGCGTACGGGGACCTCCGCAGAGGCCTGGATCTCTCCCTCCGGAGTGGCGGTTCCTGTGATGCAGTTGAGGCGTAGGGCCCGGGGCCTTTCCGTGTATGGTTCAACCTCAAAAAGGAACTCCTTGCATGCCTCACATCGCCCGAATGGCTTCAGTTGGACCACCAGTCCCGAGCATCCGGGACAGATCACACCGAGAGCCTCCGTGTCTCTGCATGAATACAGAGCCAACTGTCCTCGGGGCCTAAGTCTGATCCCCGTGTCTGTCAGGGGAGCAGCAAATGCAGTCATCTTCGTGGGGTAAGGTACCGGTATCCACGGGGAGCTTGAGGCCATCCCGACCACTTGCTGTTCCATCACGCGCTGACCACGCGCCGGAGTCTCCACGTGTATCTCCACACGTGGCCAGACTCCTCCCACAACTTGTACGTTTTCGCGGGCTTCCGCCAGCCTCCGCCCACGAATTGTACAGTCATGGGGTGCCTCGTGGCGCAGTGCATTAACAGTCCCCACATGTAGTACTTCACACGGCTGGACCTTTCCCTTTTTACGCTCCTCTGCGTGGGCCTTTCCTGACTTAGAGTCATGTCCACAACTCCGAGCAGGGATGCACTTTGGCCAATCACATGGCCGACCTGTTCGGAACTCCTCCGGGCAGCAAAGTTCAAACACAGACGTTCTCAGTTCCATCGCCAAGACACACACTATCCCGGACGAGCCCCCACGTGTAGCCACCCCCTCACCCCGTCCTCTTTAGCTAGGGGTATGTCACGCGACAGGGTGAGGTGCGCTATGGCCCATGTCCTCCCCACAACGGCGGGCGAGGTGAAGGCCAATACCTGATGTTTCCTCGGGCCGGTGTGTCCTGAGCATGTACCGAGTCTATCGTGCAGAAACCACCGAACCACCCTTTGCTCCCATTAACAGAGTCCATACACCGATCACAGTCCAACTGTTGGTTTATTTCATATCTCCACATACAGGCAATGCGATGGCATGATACGGTGGGATGAGCAGGTCGAGGCACTATACTGATCTGGGTCCCTACACCCCCTGTGCTATGACCAAGGGTTGTAGGAGTCTTGACATGAATACCTCCGTTGCGTTGCGGCCCCTATCAGGGGAAGATGTCCTCCAAGGGAGTTACCGAAGGCCCATCCGTCACCGGGTTGACACTACACCGGGTCTTCGAACGGGTGACCTCCCCAGCCTCCTCACCTCAGATGCGGGCCCCCTCGCAAGGGGCGCCCTGGAGCAACTCCACCCTCGCGGGACCCAGTCGGAGTCACCGGGTCCTAGGCCTCCTCAATAGTACCTCACCCCAGGCTGAAGGTGCCTGGGATGGACTCCATCTTCATTCCGGCCAGGCCTAGGGCGCCTAGGCCGGAACCTTGAACCGCCTGCACCCAGGCCTAAGGTGCCTGGGTGCGTGAAGAGATGATCCCCGAAAAAAGACCTTGTGGCGAGGGCGTCTCCCCCTTTTATCTCCTCCCGTCGACACCACGGCGGGTTCCCCGCCCCGGCCGTACCATCTCCAGGAAGGGACAAAGAAGGGTAGCACTCCGGTAGTGATTCTACCCTGAGCCAGTAGGTACACTGACACCCACTGGTCAAGGAGAATATTACACCACCCAATCCTCCACGAATAACAAAAAGGGGTCTGAACCCTAACACAATTACACACTTGGGTCACACTACCCCCAAGTGTATCCCACTAAATTGAGGACCCCGCTACATATATATATATATATATATATATATATATATATATATATATATACACACACACACACACACAGTATCTCACAAAAGTGAGTACACCCCTCACATTTTTGTAATTATTTTATTCTATCTTTTCATGTGACAACACTGAAGAAATTACACTTTGCTACAATGTAAAGTAGTGAGTGTGCAGCTTGTATAACAGTGTGAATTTTCTGCTCCCTCAAAATAACTCAACACACAGCCATTAAAACCGCTGGCAACAAAAGTGAGTACACCCCTAAGTCAAAATGTCCAAATTGGGCCCAAAGTGTTAATATTTTGTGTGGCCACCATTATTTTCCAGCATTGCCTTAACCCTCTTGGGCATGGAGTTCAACAGAGCTTCACAGGTTGCCACTGGAGTCCTCTTCCACTCCTCCATGACAACATCATGGATGTTAGAGACCTTGCGCTCCTCCACCTTCCACTTGAGGATGCCCCACAGATGCTCAATAGGGTTTAGGTCTGGAGACATGCTTGGCCAGTCCATCACCTTTACCCTCAGCTTCTTTAGAAAGGCAGTGGTCGTCTTGGAGGTGTGTTTGGGGTCATTATCATGTTGGAATTCTGCCCTGCGGTCCAGTCTCCGAAGGGAGGGGATCATGTTCTGCTTCAGTATGTCACAGTACATGTCGGCATTTATGGTTCCCTCAATAAACTGTAGCTCCACAGTGCCGGCAGCACTCATGCAGCCACAGACCATGACACTCCCACCACAATGCTTGACTGTAGGCAAGACACACACACTTGACATCATCTGAACCAAATAAGTTTATCTTGGTCTCATCAGACCACAGGACATGGCTCCAGTAATCCATGTCCTTAGTCTGCTTGTCTTCAGCAAACTGTTTGCGGGCTTTCTTATGCAATATATTTTAAAAGAGGCTTCCTTCTGGGATGACAGCCATGCAGACCAATTTTATGCAGTGTGCGGCGTATGGTTTGAGCACTGACAGGCTGACCCCCCACCCCTTCAACTGCTGCAGCAATGCTGGCATCTATTTGCCAAAGACAACGTCTGGATATGACGCTGAGCATGTGTACTCAACTTCTTTGGTCGACCATGGCGAGGCCTGTTCTGAGTGGAACCTGTCCTCTTAAACTGCTGTATGGTCTTGGTCACCGTGCTGCAGCTCAGTTTCAGGGTCTTGGAAATCTTCTTATAACCTAGGCCCTCTTAACCACTTGCCTACAGGGCACTTTCATCCCCTTCCTGCCCAAGCCATTTTTCAGCTTTCAGCGCTGTCACACTTTGAATGACAATTGCGCGGTCATGCAAAACTGTACCCAAATTACATTTTTATACATTTTTCCCCCCAAATAGAGCTTTCTTTTGGAGGTATTTGATCACCTCTGCGGTTTTAATTTTTTGCGCTATAAACAAAAATAGAGCGACAATTTTGAAAAAAATGCAATATTTTTTACTTTTTGCTATAATAAATATCCCCAAAAACCGATAAAAAAACAAAAAATTTTCACAGTTTAGGCCGATATGTATTCTTCTACATATTTTTGGTTAAAAAAAAAAAATCGCAATAAGCGTATATTGATTGTTTGCGCAAAAGTTATAGCAGCTACAAAAAAGAGAATAGATTTATAGCATTTTTTTTTTTTTACTAGTAATGGTGGCGATCAGCGATTTTTATCGTGACTGCGATATTTCGGCAGACACATCGGACACTTTTGACACATTTTTGGGACCATTCACATTTATACAGCGATCCCTGCTATAAAAATGCATTGATTACTGTATAAATATGACTGGCAGGAAAGGGGTTAACACTAGGGGGCGATCAACGGGTTAAATGTGTTCCCTAGGTGTGATTCTTACTGTGGGGGGGAGGGGACTGACTGGGGGAGGTGACCGATGGTTGTCCCTATGTACAAGGGACACACCATCGGTCTCCTCTCCCTGACAGGACGTGGATCTCTGTGTTTACACACAGAGATCCACAGTCCTACTCAGTTACTGGGCAATTGCGGGTGCCCGGCGGCCATCGTTGCCACCGGGCACGCGCATCGGGTTCCCAGCGACGCAGCGGGCGCTCGCCCCCTAGTGGCTTGTGAAGGCGATCACGTCATATGACGTCCGCCCAGAACAAGAGGGTCTTCCGCCCACCATCATTTGACAGCAGGCGGTTGACAAGTGGTTAATGTAGAGCAAAAAAAAAAATTTCAGCTCCTCAAAGAGTTCTTTGCCATGAAGTGCAATGTTGAACTTCCAGTGACCAGTAAGAGAGAGTGAGAGCGAGAACACAAAATTTAACACACCTGCTCCCCATTCACACCTGAGACCTTGTAACACTATGAGTCACATGTAGGGATGAGCTTTATTTTCGAGTCGAACATGAGTTTGACTCGAACATTGGCTGTTCGCCCGTTCGGACAATTTGGGGTGTTCGCGGCAAATTCGAAAAGCCGCGGAACACTCTTTAAAAGTCTATGGGAGAAATCTAAAGTGCTAATTTTAAAGGTTAATATGCAAGTTATTGTCATAAAAAGTGTTTGGGGACCCGGGTCCTTCCCCAGGGGACATGTATCAATGCAAAAAAAAGTTTAAAAAATGCCAGTTTTTTCGGGAGCAGTGATTTTAATAATGCTTAAAGTGAAACAATAAAAGTGAAATATTCCTTTAAATTTTGTACATGGGGTGTGTGTATAGTATGCCTGTAAAGTAGCACATGTTTCCCATGCTTAGAACTGTCCCTGCACAAAATTTAATTTCTAAAGGAAAAAAGTCATTTAAAACTACTTAAGGCTATTCATGAATTGACGGGTCCCGGCAATACAGATCAAGGTCATTGAAAAAAATGGCAGGGGTCCCCCCCCAGTCCATTATCAGGCCCTTTGGGTCTGGTATGAATATTAAGGGGAATCCCGAAACCAAAAAAAAAAAAGGGTGGGGGTCCCCCCAAATTCCATATCAGGCCCTTCAGGTCTGGTATGGATATGAAGGGGAACCCCGCACCAGAATAAAAAAAATGGTGTGGGGTCCCCCCAAAAATCCATACCAGACCCTTAACCCGAGCACGCAACCTGGCAGGCCGCAGGAAAAGAGGGGGGATGAGAGAGCGCCCCCCCTCCTGAACGGTACCAGGCCACATGCCCTCAACATGGGGAGGATGTCCCATGTTGTTGGGGACAAGGGCCTCATCCCCACAACCCTTGTTGTGGGGGTCTGCGGGCGGGGGGCTTATCGTAATCTGGAAGCCCCCTTTAACAAACGGGACCCTCAGATTCCGGCCCCCCCTATGTGAATTGGTAACGGGGTACATTTTACCCCTAGCATTTCACAAAGAAAGTGTAAAAAACCACACAGACACAGTTGGGATAAGTCCTTTATTAAAAATAAAAAAATAAAAAATAAAAAAACATTCCAGCGATGTAATCCAGTCTGTCCAGCGTTGTTCTCTATGTCCCACGGTGATCCGATGTCCAGCGATGCTGCAGTCTCCACTCCACACGAAACCCCCATGACGTAAGAGGGGGCGGGGTCACCCGTCCACATCATAGGGTAAGCCCCGGCTTTCCCCGGCAAGCGGGGGAATACCCAATGATGTCGGCGGGTGACCCCAAGAGACTGCAGCATTGCTGGACATCGGATCACCGCGGGACATATAGAACAACGTTGGACAGACTGGATTACATCTCTGGAATGTTTTTTTTTTTTTTAATAAAGGACTTATCCCAACTGTGTCTGTGTGGTTTTTTACAATTTTAAAATTTTTACACTTTCTTTGTGAAATGGTAGGGGTACAATGTACCCCGTTACCAATTCACATGGGGGGGGGGCTGGAATCTGGGGGACCTCTTTGTTAGGGGGGCTTCCAGATTACGATAAGCCTCCCTCCTGCAGACCCCCACAACCACCAGGCAAGGTTTGTGGGGATGAGGCCCTTGTCCCCATCAACATGGGGACATCCTCCCCATGTTGAGGGCATGTGGCCTGGTACGGTTCAGGAGGGTGGGTGCTCTCTTGTCCCCCCTCTTTTCCTGCGGCCTGCCAGGTTGCGTGCTCGGATAAGGGTCTGGTATGGATTTTTGGGGGGACCCTACGCCATTTTTTTAACATTTTGATGCGGGGTTCCCCTTAAAATCCATACCAGACCTGAAGGGCCTGATATGGAATTGGGGGGACTCCACGCTTTTAAATTTAAAAGGAATATTTCACTTTTATTGTTTCACTTTAAGCATTATTAAAATCACTGCTCCTTCCGAAAAAACTTTTTTTTTGCATTGATACATGTCCCCTGGGGCAGGACCCCGGGTCCCCAAACACTTTTTATGACAATAACTTGCATATTAACCTTTAAAATGAGCACTTTAGATTTTTCATGTTCGTGTCCCATAGACTTTAACGGTGTTCGCGTGTTCGAACAAATTTTTTGCCTGTTCGCATGTTCTGGTGCGAACCGAACCGGGGGGTGTTCGGCTCATCCCTAGTTACATGACACCAGGGAGGGAAAATGGCTAATTGGACCCAATTTGGACATTTTCACTTAGGGGTGTACTCACTTTTGTTGCCAGAAGTTTAGACATTAATGTCTGTGTGTTGAGTTATTTTGAGGGGACAGCAAATTTACACTGTTATACAAGCTGTACACTCACTACTTTACATTGTAGAAAAGTGTAATTTCTTCAGTGTTGTCACATGAAAAGAGATAATAAAATATTTACAAAAATCAGAGGGGTGTACTCACATTTATGAGATACTGTAGATCACCCAGAAGGGATTGTTTTGTTTTTCTCAAACACAAACAGAGTTATTTTTTAAGAAGAAAATTTATAATAAAATGAACAAATGACCAAATGAACCGATGACCATGAATAAAGGAATACAAAGGAATATGCATATAACATTTTTAATAATTCTGCTAAGATATGACTGTAAAAGGACATTTAATTAATATATCTAGTCTAAATAATTTCTAACAAGTGTACCTAATATGAAGTGAATTAACTGTGCATTGTATAATTATATTGAGTCTTAAAATATAATGTAAATATGAATAATTATTAAAAACTAAGAAGGGAAAATTAACAGGTACTGTAGCTCACAAAGCAAAAGTGGAAATTGTAATTATTTTAAATAATGAGTTTGAAGCATAAAAAACAAAAATAATGTCAAGGCCCATTCACATAACTGTTTTTGTGGTAATGCACATTACGTGCATGGTTCTATTGTGGTACCATTTGACACACCAAACACACCTCCAGAGTGCACCCAAAAGGCAACGCAACACAGAGTAACACACTACTGTTCATTGCAGTGTGCTGTTGCAGGAGATACTACTTAGGATTCTTTGTGGCATATTTGGCAGCTCGTTCAAATAAATGGGCTGCCTTAACCCAACGCACATTAACACGCATCATAATGTGCATTACCCCCACCAACACAGTGCCCTCATAAATGTTCGCATTTTGCATTGATCTAAAAATCTTTTCACACCCAATTGTTCTACGCTCTAGTGCTGGGTCTTCCACTTTGTGTGTGCCCGCCAGCTTCCTGCTTTGATCCCTGGGTATGTGCCTTGGACCCAGAGCCTGCTTCTGTGATCCTCAGTTCTCCACTTTGTATACTGCTGCTCCAGTGACCCTGTGTAGTACTGCCAGCATCAAGTCTTCCTTCACCTTCATGTCTCCGTCATCTGCAATCAGGCAGCTACCTGCTCCTGCCAGTGTAATTCCCTGTGAGTTCCAGCCGGCCTCTTGTTACCAGCACCTGCACACTCCCAGTCTGTTCTGTGTCTCTGTGTGTTCACATGCACTCTCATCAGTTAGGACTTTGTTATCTAGAGGGTTCAAAGGGACTTTCACATGCTCGCAGTAGCTGTCTTCTCTGGTAAATCAAAGGGCCAAAACCTGGAAATTGGCTTCAGCATAACATCTCTACCTTCAGGAGCTCTGGTAAAGTAAAATCAGTTCCTTAGATTCTGTGCCTTGGCTCTTAGGGCTCTCACAACTGCTAAATGAGTGGCATGCTGAACATTCTGTACCATCTACGTTGCTTTCACCACTGTCTACCCCAGCTGCCACAACCAAGCGCTAATCAGCTATTCTGCCCCTAGCAGGAGCAGATTCCTGATTCATGCTAATTTTCTCAAACCATCATGTCTGCAGCTCCAAAGCAACCAAATGAGTGTCTCTTCCAAAGACTTCCTACTTATGAGGCCACCCAAGTTCAGATGGTGCGACACCTTATGTCCAATCGCCTGGATCAAATCCAAGCCTCACTTTCTGCAGCACTTGAACAGCCAGCCCTATCTCTACCCTTTCTATGCAGCTTCCATTGCCTTTAGCAGTGCCTATCCTGCACCTGCCAGCACCTTCTCACATTTCCAGGGATCTAAAGGCCTTTCGTAGCTTTGTGAACAAATGTAATATTCACTTTGAGCTACAGCCCCAGTATTTCCCTTCTGATTGCGCTAAGGTGGCTTATGTTGTGTACCTGCTGTCTAGGGATGCTTTTCCCTGGGCTACTCAACTATGGGAAAGACTTGATCCTTTTACTAATGCCGCGTACACACGATTGGAGAATCCAACATGAAAACCGTGGATTTTTTTCTGACGGAATCTTGGCTCAAACTTGTCTTGCATACACACAGTCACACCAAATTCCGACCGCCAAGAACGCGGTGACGTACAACACTACAACGAGCCGAGAAAAATTAAGTTCAATGATTCCGAGCATGCGTCAAATTGATTTCGAGAATGCGTGTTTTTTTGCGCGTCGGAATTACATACAGATGATCGGAATTTCCTCCAAGAACTTTTCTTGTCGGAAAATTTGAGAACAGCTCTCAAATTTTTCTTGTCGGAAATTCCGATAGAAAAATTCCGATGGAGTCTACACACGGTCGGAATTTCCGACCAAAAGCTCACATCGGACTTTTCTTGTCGGAATTTCCGATCGTGTGTATGCGGCATTACAGTATAAAAGCATTCTTAGCTCTCTTCAAAAAAAGTCATCTCTGCAGCAAGTGCTCTCATTCGGCTCCATTAAGGTACTCTTATGATGGAACAGTTTGCCATTCAATTTGCACACTTATCACAGAGCTCTCCTCGAACAACAAAGCTCTCACAGCTACATTCTGGCAGGGCCTGGAATAATGTATCAGAGATGAACTGGCAGGTCGTGAAATTTCCACCAACTTGGATGATCTTGTCCCTCTGGCCATCCAGATTAACATGCAGTTCCAAGACTATGCCCAAGAGAGGGCCTGCCAGCCTTGCTTGGATCCAAATTTACAACGACTCTTGAAACCACGTAAGGCAGTCAACCTGAATCTTCAAGAGAAGCCTATGCGAATAGGCAACTTACACCTTCCCCTAGAGCAGTGGTCTCCAAACTGTGGCCCGGGTCCCGGGTGCGGCCCTTTGCTTGCTTTTATCCGGCCCTTGGGGCACTATTTCTCCCACTGACACCAGTAATGGGTCTCTATTCCTCCCTATGATGACCACGGCGGGCCACTATTCCTCCTCATAATACTAAATGTGGTTATATTTACTCCTACTGAAGCCAGGAAATTTTTAATCCTACTGGTCAAAGTCCAGCCCTCCTAGAATCTGAAGGACAGTAAACCGGTCCTTTGTTTAAAAAGTTTGGAGACCCCTGCCCTAGAGGAAAGAACCAAATGCCTGTCTCAGGGTCTCTGTATTTACTGTACCATATTCTTGAGGCAGTGACTTCAGTGGCTGGGAAACATACCTCTCTAGTGTGTGTTAAAGAGGTTACACTAAACTATCAGTTTCACTCCTCATCTTAGTGCCCTTTGATTCCAGTGCACCTGCACTTTCCACAGCAGTGGTAGAAGCTTTAATTGATTACGGTTTTGTAGGCAATTTCATCTCAGCTTCGTTTGTAGAAAAACTTGCTTGGATGACCGAACCGCTCCCTTAGATTCTATGAGATTCCACCATAAATTAAACCATTCTAGCTTCTGGGTCGATTTCCTCCTGTACCTCACCCATCAAGATGGCCATCGGGGTGCTTCACCAAGAGAAACTTTTTCTAGTTTTCTGATACTTCCCCAAACCTCCTATAAGTTTGTCTTCAGACTTCCATGGTTGCAACAACACTCTCCAGAGCTTGACTGTGCCGAACAACCCTAATTAGTGGTATACCATCACTCATAGCAAAAAGGAAATGTCTATCTCAAGAAAGAGATTAAAGTGGTTGTAAAGGTTCGCATTTTTTTTTTAAATAACAAACATGTCATACTTACCTCTACTGTGCAGCTTGTTTTGCACAGAGTGGCCCCGAACAGCATTTTCTGGGGTCCTCCGGTGGCTCTCTCGGCTCCGCCCCTCTTCAGATAACCCCCTCTGGGAAGCACTCTCCCAAGGGGGTAACCTTGCGGGCGCGCTCCCAAATCCTGCATTCGGCATCCATAGCCGCCGAGTGCAGGACTCGGCCCCGCCCCCGCATCATTGGATTTGATTAACAGCAGCGCAAGCCAATGGCAGCGCTGCTATCAATCTATCCAATGAAGAGCCGAGAAGCCCGGGCAAAGGAAGAGCGCGTTCGCGACTCAGGACTTTCCAGGTCTCAGGTAAGTAAAACGGGGAGCTGGGGGGCCGCTAATCGTCAGATGTTATTTCACCTTATTGCATAGGATGCATTAAGGTGAAAAAACATGAACCTTTACAACCCATTTAACAAAGAAGGTCACTTTCTCCATCAACTCATCCTCTCACAGCTAGTACCTTTTGTGTTTCTTGCCCCTCCCTTTTAGCTTGTAATCTCCCATGAGCGGGACCGTTCTTGTCTTGAAATATCTTATAGTTATACTGCCTCACTTGATATTGTAAAACGCTGCACAAACTGTGTGCACTGTATAAATGCCGCATAATTATAAAGTAAAACATACAAATTACCAATATCCGTACGGACTAAACTCACTAGCTGATAAATCTATCACACCTTTTGGAAGCAGGGACTTGGAAATGTAACCTCCCTGTAAAATTCTTCTTCTTAACACATTCAAGACTGCATACCTATAAAAGAAAATAAAACTTAAACATGGAAAACTAATGCAGCTGTTACATCTAAGGATTGGTAAACTGTAATATATTCATTGTTTGGTTTTGGGTTTAATACCGCTTTAAGCTTTATTGGTTCCTTGAGATGCATAGATAGGCAACTGATGAAGAGGTTAAAAGAGAGAAAGACCTTGGAGGGACTGAGGAATTAGAAAGCTAGTGATATAGCCCTATAGTGATATAGTTCCAAGGGCTTTAAACATAGTGACACATGAGAATTGCACATTAAGTAAGCAAAGGTATTCTTATAGCCCAAAGCTATGCCTGTCCAGAAATGCCTGAAAAACCTTTATGAAATTGCCTAACCTTAGAGTCTAAAATGGGTTTATATCATTCCAAATTCCTATGTATTTAAAGACACATCTCCACCCTTGCCAGATTTTTTTTTTTATTATATCAGAACTAGATTGTAATTAAAATAATGCAGTTTCTTATTGTAAATGATAAGTTAATTCCTTGTGCACACCATCAGTGACTCTTCTAAAATAAAATTGTGCCTTGTACCTCCTGGCTCCACATAGATTGTTTTACAAGATAAATAGCAGCACAGAGCACTCAGTTTTGATTCCCTGAAGAAGTCACAAGACTCCATGACAACACCCATAGGGCTGAGCCTGGAGATGCTGTGAGAGGAAGTGTCATTCTCAGCTGTATGCAGAGCTGATGCTGTGATTTGTGTTTCTCAATAAGCGATTGTACTGTAGTGCACTAGGAAGTGCACAGAGGAATGTGAGTGTTTTATTCTTGATCTTAATAAATGACAGGAGCATGGTCAGGAACTAGCCAGGTCTGGAACTGGTCAGTGAAACTGGAGCCAGAAGAGCAGACAGAAGCAGAGGTCAGGGGACAAGCCAAGGTCAATGCAGGTGGAGTTTGGAGAATGGTCAGGACAAGCCGGGTCAGCAACTGGAAGCAGGATACAGATTCACAGGATCACAGATACACAGGAGGCTGAAGACAAAGCAGCACTGATCCTGAGCACTGGCTGAGTTTAAATAGCCTGTTTGGCACCAGCATCTGTCACAGGTGCACATTTATTAGCCAATGCTTAATTCTTGTGAGCACGAAAAGCAATATGTTTTAGCCTGTGCATAGAAGTCCTTCCAGAGGAGTTTTTTTTGTCTATTGGTATGCCCATCCTCACATTAATACTGGACAAAGAATTTTTTGTATCTTATACAAATGATTTTGCACATTAACACGCATGACTATGAATGCATGGTAAATTGATAGTGGAATATAATTGGTATTTGTTTTCATTTGTATTTGTTTTTACCGGTGTACTCAAGAAACGATCCAACGATGCGGCCGGCTGATCAAAGAGGCGAACAGAGACCAGATCATCTCTGATCTCCTCTATGGCCTTGGAGGACCAGAGTGACGTCATGATGTCACTTCCGATCTAATGCAGTAAACACATTTTTTTTTAAAGCAAAAGATCAATAATTTTTTTATGATCTTTTGCTTTAAAAGATAAAGTCTTTTTGACCCCAAATTTCTCCATAAAGAGAACATGTCATCCTTATTTCTATTACAAGGGATGTTTACATTCCTTGTAATAGGAATAAAAGTGATAAAAAAATAAAAATAAATGAAAGGGACAGTGTAAAAATAAAAAGTTAGGAGCGTGGCCTGGACGGAGACCGAGATGGCAGCATAAGCTGAGAGCTCCTGCGACCCGGAGATCAAATCTTGCCTTTAAGGGGAGCCTACACTTCTAAACCACCATGATCGGATCCACCCGGAGCTCTTCTACATCCCAAGCAGTCAATGACTCAGGTACGCAGCTGAGCGGCAAAATCCCGGAGCTATTCCGGACCCAGCGCATGGCCGCACTTGCGGCCTCGCAGGCCCAGACCCTGAGCTTGCCTAGCTTGGAACCCGCTACTTCGATGTCCGGAGGAACAGGCCCAAATGCTGGACGTGCTCATCCCCCTAGCCTGTTTGACCTAGAAACAACACGGTCACAGCGGCGATTGCAGACCTAAAGTCGGAATTCCAAGCCGTAGCTCACCACATTGCTGGCGTGGAACAAACCACCCAGACACACGTGGCCGCCATTCGTCAGATCCAAACCACCTTTGACTCCCAGCTCTCTCATCTCCTGGACCTCAACAGACATGTCGAGGATCTCGACAATCGTGGCCGGAGACACAACATTAGAGTGCGGGGAGTCACTGAGAGTATTGACCCGGCTCCCTTCAACATACTAGATGCACTATCTTTAATGACTTAATTGACCGTCCAGCAGACTCTCCCATAGATATGGAAAGAGCTCACCGCGCTTTGCGCCCTCAGCCCCGGGATAACGAACCACCTAGAGATGTTATTTGCTGCGTGGTTAATTATCCACTCAAGGAGCAAATCCTCCGTGAAGTAAGGGACATGGGCCGAATTCTCCATAATGGCGCAGACATTAAACTCTTCCAGGACTTAGAAGAAACTCTCAGATAACGCTGCAAAACAGGAGAGCCCTACTCCCCCTGCTGGAAGCCCTATGTGCCAGAAATATACAATACCGCTGGAAGTTTCCTTTCGGGCTATCAGCATCTGCCAGGGGCAGCTCTGCACTACTACACACTCCTGAAGACCTACTAGGCTTCTGTGAACAACTCGATCTCCCACAAATCGAGATTCCGGAATGGTACGCATTTTATTTCCCCTCGGAACCCTGGCTCCAGGTTTCTCTTAACCCATCACCGAAGGCCCAACGACACAAATCCCGCAGACACAGAGCTGATCAGGCTTCTCCGGGTGCCCGAGCATCACGCCGTGACCTTTATCAACACAGTCCAGGGCTCTCCTTCCGCGCCCTCCAGGAGACATGATCGCATGGAGGCTTGATGTCCTCCGCCTCATCACTGCCATGGACCATCGTTTGTGAGTTGCTATCCTTGAACTTGTTCCTCTCCCTCTTCCTTCCTATGTCCTCTCCATCCCTCCCTAGACCTTGTGTCTCCACCGGTTTCTTCAACAGACTCTCTTCTTATATGACGTCACCTTCCTCCCTTGAGAAACAGAGGCCGAGATATAACTTCAGGACGGAGACTAAGAAGTACTTCTCCTCGTGGGTCCACACTTCTCACCTCCCTTGAGTATCTTCACTAGTGATGAGCCGAACACCCCCGGGTTCGGTTCGCACCAGAACCCGCGAACGGACCGAAAGTTCGTACGAACATTAGAACCCTATTAAATACAATGGATGCGAACGTTCGAATTCTAAAGTGCTAATTATAACAACTATTATGCATGTTATTGTCCTAAAAAGGGTTTGGGAACCCGGGTTCTGCACCAGGGGACATGTATCAATGCAAAAAGAAGTTTTAAAAACGGTCGTTTTTCGGGAGCAGTCATTTTAATGATGCATAAAGTGAAAAAAAAAAAGTCAAATATTCCTTTAAATATCGTACCTGGGGGGTGTCTAAAGTATGCCTGTGAAGTGCCACGTGTTTCCCGTGTTTAGAACTGTCCCTGCACAAAATGACACTTCTAAAGGAAAAAAAAGCCATTTAAAACTGCTTGCGGCTTTAATGTAATGTCTGGTCCCGGTAATATGGATGAAAATCTTTAAGAAAAATGGCATAGCTACCCCATGACCCCCCCCCTACCCCAGCCCATTACCAGCCCCTTTGGGTCTTGTATGGATATTAAGGGGAACCCCGCACATAAAATAAAAAAGGCCCTATATACTCTGAACAGCCGTATACAGGCGGTGCATACAAGACAGGGACTGTAGGTTTGTTCTTATGTAGAATCTGTTTGTAATTTTGAACAGGTACATTGTTTAAGTGTAGCTCCAGCCCAAAAATCTATTTTTAAACTTTTTGGAAAACATAGGTAAGGGTTATCACCCCTGTAACATTTGTTTTGCTGTCTGTGCCCCTGTTCAGAACATTTCACCTCACTTTCCGTCCCAATGACAACTGTTTTTGAAATGTGGTGTTTTTCTTGAAACAAGGATTGCTGATAAAGCATCAGTACAGAGGAGACACCTTTCTTCCATATTAATTCTTACAGGAGAGAATTTTCCTTCCAAGTGGTAGATTTCCTCTCACTTCCTGTTGTCTTCTTGCGTTTGCAAGTAGGAGTCGTTTGTAAGTTGGATGTTTGAAAGTAGGGACCTGCCGTATATACTCTGCAGAAATAGGCCCCTTAGTTGTTGGTGTTGGCACAACACTGTAAGCACTCACAGTTACTCTTGGTTGGTGCTGGAACGCCCTGCTGTCAACTATTATATCAGGAATTGTAATTACATATAATTGTTGAACAGTGGTAGCAAAAATTGGGCCTTTGATGGTGGTGCTGGTGCCACAACACTGTAAGCCCTGACAGTTACTCTTGGTGGGTGCAGCAATGGGCCCTGCTGTGAATTATTAGATCAAGAATTGTAATTGCATGCCCCTGTTGAACAGGGGCTGAAAAATTGGGCCTTTCGTGGTGGTGGTGGTGGTGGCGTTGCCACAACACTGTAAGCCCTCAGAGTTACTCTTGGTGGGTGCAGGAATGGGCCCTGCTGTGAATTATTAGATCAAGAATTGTAATTACATGCCCCTTTTGAACAGGGGCTGAAAAATTGGGCCTTTCGTGGTGGTGGTGGTGGTGGCGTTGCCACAACACTGTAAGCCCTCAGAGTTACTCTTGGTGGGTGCAGGAATGGGCCCTGCTGTGAATTATTAGATCAAGAATTGTAATTACATGCCCCTTTTGAACAGGGGCTGAAAAATTGGGCCTTTCGTGGTGGTGGTGGCGTTGCCACAACACTGTAAGCCCTCAGAGTTACTCTTGGTGGGTGCAGCAATGGGCCCTGCTGTGAATTATTAGATCAAGAATTGTAATTACATGCCCCTGTTGAACAGGGGCTGAAAAATTGGGCCTTAGACACTGGTGCCACAACACTCCAACCCCTCACAGATACTGTACTTGGAGCACAGCAATGAGCCCTATGGCAAATTATTGCTAAAAAAATTGTAATTACACGCCCCTGTAAAACAGGGGCTGAAAAATTGGGCCTTAGCCACTGGTGGCGGCACCCATAAACAAAAATGATCTTCCAAGCTATCATCATCAATCGTATCATTGAGGACTCGGAGGAGGAGGATAGCCAGTCAACATAACAGCACAGGCACTCAGCATCAGCATCAGTCTTGAAGGGATGTGACATGTTAAAATCAATTAGTCTGTTATATCAGCATCAGGTGTGTGGTAGCTGGTGGTGATCCAAGACTGGTTCATCTTGATGAAAGTCAGTCGATCAACCGAGTCGGTGGACAGGCGCACCCTGTGATCCGTGACAAATCCTCCAGCAGCACTGAATGTGCGTTCCGAAAGAACGCTGGATGCAGGACAGGCCAGTAGCTCAATTGCATACTGTGCAAGCTCTGGCCAGTGATCCATCCTCAAGACCCAGTAAGCCAGAGGATTTTCGGTGGGGAAGGTGTCCAAGTCTGACCTTGCCCCTAGATATTCCTGCACCATGTTTATCAGACGCTGGCGATGGTTGCTGGAACCGATCATACTTTGGGGCTGCGGACTAAAGAATTGTCTGAACGCATCGGTCAGACGGCCACCTTCCCCACCGCTCCTTCTTTGACTGGCCGAAGCCTCAGCAACTCGTTGTCCAGGACCAGGAGTTTGTAACCTCCCAGTCTCTGGGAACGCGTTGCACAGACCTTTCTGCAAGGCCTCCCGGAGTTGTCTCATCCTCTGCTCCCTCTGCGACGGTAACATAAGGTCCGCAACCTTACCCTTCTACCGTGGATCAAGGAGAGTGGCCAGCCAGTAATGGTCCCTCTCCTTGATCCGAAGAATACGAGGATCCTTCCGCAGACTTTGCAGGATCAGGGAGGCCATGCAGCGTAGGTTTGCTGAGGCATTCGCTCCGGAGTCCTCTGGGTCACTAAGGACGACATGATCCACAGCCACCTCCTCCCAGCCACGTACAAGTCCACTGGTTTCTTGGGACTGTAAATCATCCCTAAAAGACTGCTGCTGATGATGCTGAGTGCCAGCCTCCACCTCCATGCTGACACAATCCTCCTCCTCCTCCTCCTCCTCCTCTTCCTGTGCGATGGGTGGGACAGAAGGAACACTGTCTGGGTAAAGGGGGCCTTGAGAGGCAAGGAAGTCCTCCTCTTCCTGCCTCTGTTCTGCCTCAAGTGCCCTGTCCATTATTCCACGCAGCGTGTGCTCCAACAGGTGGACAAGAGGTACAGTGTCACTGATGCATGCACTGTCACTGCTCACCATCCTCGTGGCCTCCTCAAATGGTGCCAGGACAGTGCATGCATCCCTGATCATGCCCCACTGGCGTGGAGAAAAAAAACCAAGCTCCCCTGACCCTGTCCTGGTGCCGTAGTCGCACAGGTACTCATTGATGGCCCTCTGCTGCGTGTGCAGCCGCTGCAGCATGGCCAACGTTGAGTTCCACCTGGTGGGCATGTCACATATAAGGCGGTTCTTGGGCAGATTCAACTCCTTTTGCAGCTCAGCCAGGCGAGCACTGGCATTATAAGATCTGCGGAAATGCACACAGACTTTCCTGGCCTGCCTCAGGACATCCTGTAAGCCCGGGTACCTGCCCAAGAACCGCTGCACCACCAGGTTAAGGACGTGAGCCACACAGGGCACATGGGTCAGTTGTCCCTGTCGGAGGGCGGAGAGGAGGTTGGTGCCATTGTCGCAAACCACCATTCCTGGCTTAAGCTGGCGTGGCGTCAACCACCTCTCGGCCTGGCCCTGCAGAGCAGACAGGACCTCTGCCCCAGTGTGGCTTCTGTCCCCCAAACACACCAGCGCAAGCACGGCATGGCATCTTTTTGCCTGCGTACTTGCGTAGCCCCTTGAACGCCTACGGAGCACCGCTGGTTCAGAGGACAAACCACAGGAAGAGGCCATGGAGGAAGAAGAAGAGGAGGGGGTGGAGGAGAGAGGTGTGTCACAACCAGTAGTAGCATTTTGGAGGCGTGGCGGTGGAACAACCTCCAACACTACTGCACCTTGTCCTGCATCCTTCCCAGCTGCCAAAAGAGTGACCCAATGGGCCGTGAAAGAAAGGTAACGTCCCTGTCCATGCCTGCTGGACCATGAGTCAGCGGTAATATGCACCTTACCGCTGACCGCCCTGTCCAGCGAGGCCAAGACATTGCCTTCCACATGCCGGTAGAGAGCCGAAATAGCCTTCCGTGAGAAAAAGTGGCGTTTGGGAACCTGCCACTGAGGAACCGCACATTGCACAAACTCACGGAAGGGGGCCGAGTCTACCAACTGAAAAGGCAGCAGTTGAAGCGCTAGCAATTTAGCCAAGCTAGCATTCAACCGCTGGGCATGTGGATGGCTGGGAGTGAACTTCTTTCGACGGTCCAGCAGCTGGGGCAGGGAAATTTGCCTGCTAGAATCGGACGTCGGTGTACTGCTAGCAGAGTGGCCGCAAGTACTTGGCTGTGACACACCTAATTCTACACCTTCATTCCTCTCAGTGCATGTTTCAGAGAGGACTGAAGTTATAGTGGGGTTGGAGATCCCAGCTGATGCGGTGCAAGGAGAGGTCCGCTTTGTTCTTTGGTGTGGGTCTTTGAGGTAGGCTTGCCAACGAGCTGCATGGCAGGTCAACATATGTCTGGTCAGGCATGTGGTACCCAAGCGGCTGATGTTTTGGCCACGCGATATACGCTTGAGACATATGTTGCAAACAGCAGCTGTGCGATCTGATGCACTAGCCTCAAAAAAGGCCCACACCAAAGAACTTTTTGAATGACGGGCAGAGGCAGCGCCCTGCACAGGCGGAGCTCTGCGGTGTGATTCCGTCGGTGTACTGCCCTTACGCTGGCCACCAAAGGGCATCCTGCCTCGTTGGAGATGTGCCTCCTCCTCATCCTCCTCCTCCTCCTCTCTCCTATTAGGCACCCACGTGGAGTCAGTGACCTCATCATCCCCTCCCTCCTCATCACTGGAGCCAATCTGGCAGTATGCTGCAGCTGCTGGAACATGACTGCCAGATTGGTGTCCTTCTTGAGCATCCCCTCTGTCTGCTCTCACGCTACTGCCTTCCTGTAGCTGGGTTTCATCATCAGACCCTTCGAAACGCTGGACATCCTCCTGGAGCATGTACCCAACACTGTGCTCAAACAGTTCGGGGGACTCCTCAGGAGGAGGACATGGTGGGTCTAGGGAAGGAGTGACTGATGATGAGTCTGACATTGATACCAGGGAAGAGGACGCTTTGGCAGCTGCTTTGCCAGTACCCTGAGCCTGGGTGAGAGAGGATGAGGAGGAGGAGGAGGGCTTGGTCATCCACTCTACCAAGTCTTCGGCATGATGTGGCTCAACATGTCCAGCTGCCGAAAAGAAGGACAAGCGTGTCCCATGGCCATGTGCTGATGACAATGCACCGCATCCACGACCAGCACTGTTGTCCCCAGACACAGAGCCTGCTTGCCCTCTTTTATTGCCTCCTGACTGTCTCCCTCTCCTTGTTTGCCTTCCAGACATTCTAATAGATGGCCTGCAGGGAGATGGGAAAAAAGCAATAAGGGCTACCTTCAGGTGTCCTTCTCTGTCCCTTTACTTAAGGATTTCTAAATATGGTTGAGGATGATTGCTTTTGCACAGAATAGCACAACAACAATTTCCCTGACTGTCCAAAAAACAAGGATTTCAAAGATGGTTGATGAGGAATGCTTTAGCACACTATAGCACAAGGAGAATTTCCCTCACTGTCCTTCCCTGTCCCTAGAAACAAGGATTCGTACAGTAAAACACACTGACACTCTCCCTACCTATAGTTTTCTGTCCCTAGAAAAAAGGTTTTTTTAAAGCACACTATAGCACAAGGAGAATTTCCCTCACTGTCCTTCCCTGTCCCTAGAAACAAGGATTCGTACAGTAAAACACACTGACACTCTCCCTACCTATAGTTTTCTGTCCCTAGAAAAAAGGTTTTTTTAAAGCACACTATAGCACAAGGAGAATTTCCCTCACTGTCCTTCCCTGTCCCTAGAAACAAGGATTCGTACAGTAAAACACACTGACACTCTCCCTACCTATAGTTTTCTGTCCCTAGAAAAAAGGTTTTTTTAAAGCACACTATAGCACAAGGAGAATTTCCCTCACTGTCCTTCCCTGTCCCTAGAAACAAGGATTCGTACAGTAAAACACACTGACACTCTCCCTACCTATAGTTTTCTGTCCCTAGAAAAAAGGTTTTTTTAAAGCACACTATAGCACAAGGAGAATTTCCCTCACTGTCCTTCCCTGTCCCTAGAAACAAGGATTCGTACAGTAAAACACACTGACACTCTCCCTACCTATAGTTTTCTGTCCCTAGAAAAAAGGTTTTTTTAAAGCACACTATAGCACAAGGAGAATTTCCCTCACTGTCCTTCCCTGTCCCTAGAAACAAGGATTCGTACAGTAAAACACACTGACACTCTCCCTACCTATAGTTTTCTGTCCCTAGAAAAAAGGTTTTTTTAAAGCACACTATAGCACAAGGAGAATTTCCCTCACTGTCCTTCCCTGTCCCTAGAAACAAGGATTCGTACAGTAAAACACACTGACACTCTCCCTACCTATAGTTTTCTGTCCCTAGAAAAAAGGTTTTTTTAAAGCACACTATAGCACAAGGAGAATTTCCCTCACTGTCCTTCCCTGTCCCTAGAAACAAGGATTCGTACAGTAAAACACACTGACACTCTCCCTACCTATAGTTTTCTGTCCCTAGAAAAAAGGTTTTTTTAAAGCACACTACAGCACAAGGAGAATTTCCCTCACTGTCCTTCCCTGTCCCTAGAAACAAGGATTCGTACAGTAAAACACACTGACACTCTCCCTACCTATAGTTTTCTGTCCCTAGAAAAAAGGTTTTTTTAAAGCACACTATAGCACAAGGAGAATTTCCCTCACTGTCCTTCCCTGTCCCTAGAAACAAGGATTCGTACAGTAAAACACACTGACACTCTCCCTACTGTGAGGGGGTTAGCTCGGCAGCGGGTGTGTGTGACCCCCGGGATGGGCTCCCCACACAAAAACAGGCCCAGCAAACGGAGGTTGTGGTTTTCAAAATCAAAAAGGTGCGGTTTATTTTCTATTTACAGTGACAAAACACAGCAAAGCAAAAGAAACATAAATAAAATAAATCCTGGTCAACTTGACCTCTGAGTAAACATACAGGTTTCCTAACTAACAACTGGGATCAGCCTAGTGCTGTCCTAGTCCCTAAGTCCCTGGTTTTAAATGTCCAAGCAAATAGCCACACAGGCTTTGTCTCACCGCACAGGGGTTCACTCTCCCTAGACAGTCCACACAGGTCTGGTTCCAGGCATGAGCAAACACCTAATGAATCTGGGAGTTCTTATAGAGGCCTAAATGAGCTGACAAGCTTCAGCTGGTCTCATCAACTCCCTGTCTGCACGACGCCCCACACTCTCCCTAGAGGTATGAGTCATCCATGAGCCCACTAGCCTCAGCTGGGCTTATACAACTCTCCACCTAGTTGTATAAGTCGGCGTAAAGCCTGAATCTGGGCGAAATATATCTACCCCCCTGGATGCAACCAGGTGACTTTACCTTCCTGCTGTCACATACCCCCCCTCTTGTTTTAACCTCGGGGTTGGAACACCAGCAATCAGGCATTCATGTACTCGAGACAAAGCATCCACATTCCCCATTTGAACGCCAGGGCGATGCTTTACTGTGAAGTTGAATTCCTGGAGGGCCAGGAACCACCTATTCACTCTTCTATTTGTTTCCTTGTTTTGAGCCATCCACTTTAACGGAGCGTGATCCGTAACCATGTCAAAGTGCCTACCTAGCAGGTAGTACCGAAGGGAATCTAGAGCCCACTTCACCGCTAAACACTCCTTTTCAACGGTGGCGTAATTTACCTCATGGGACTTCAACTTCCTGCTGAGGTAAATGACTGGGTGCTCTTCCACGTTCCAGACCTGGGACAATACTGCTCCTAACCCCACATCTGACGCATCACTTTGTACGACAAAGTCTTTAGAGAAGTCGGGTGAGTACAACACTGGCTGGCTACATAAGGCTTGTTTCAAGAATTGGAATGCTGCCTCAGCCTCGGGGGTCCATTTAATCATGACCGACCCTTTTCCCTTCGTCAGGTTGGTTAGGGGCACAGCCTTAGAAGCAAAGTGGGGAATGAATCACCGATAATACCCAGCGATTCCCAGAAAGGCTCGTACCTGCTTCTTGCTGTTGGGACGTGGCCAACTCTGGATGGCCTCGACTTTGTTGAGTTGGGGTTTTATTACTCCCCTCCCAATGGTGTACCCAAGATATTTGGCCTCCTCCTGCCCAATGGTACACTTCTTGGGGTTAGCCGTAAACCCCGCTTCCCGAACAGAGTCCAGGACTGCTTGCACTTTTGGCAGATGTGAGGCCCAATCTGTGCTATGGACAATTACGTCATCCAGGTAAGCCGCAGCATACTTCCGATGGGGCCTCAGCATCTGGTCCATTTTCCGCTGGGATGTGGCCGGCGCATTCTGTAACCCGAACGGCATTCTTTTATATTGGAACGCCCCGTCTGGGGTTACAAATGCGGTTTTCTCTTTGGCCGACTTGGCCAGGGGGATTTGCCAATACCCTTTTGTGAGGTCAAGAGTCGTCATGTATCGGGCTGTTCCCAGCCGGTCGATCAACTCATCTATACGTGGCATGGGGTAGGTGTCAAATTTTGTAACTTTGGTCAACTGACGAAAATCGTTACAAAATCGCCAGCTCCCATCCGGTTTAGGCACCAACACAATCGGACTAGACCAATCACTTTGGGACTCCTCTATCACCCCTAAGTTCAGCATTTTCTGTACTTCCTCCCGTATTGCCTCCCGTCGGGCCTCTGGGATCCGATAGGGTTTTAACTTCACCCTTTCACCGGGCGGGGTAATGATGTCATGCTCTACCCCAGATGTTTGTCCCGGCAGCTCAGAGAATACCTCCTTGTTGCGAAGCACAAACTCCTTAACCTCCTGTTGTTGGGGTTGTGACAAGGTGGCTGCTATTCCAACCTCAGGAATCACGCAACCAGTTTGAGCTGGTGACCAAGTGTCTGCGACTAGGGACTCTCTATCCCTCCAGGCTTTCAACAGATTAACGTGATAGATCTGTTCGGGCTTTCGCCTTCCTGGTTGTCTGACCTTGTAATTCACTTCGCTCACTTTTTCCATTATCTCATAGGGGCCTTGCCATTTGGCAAGGAATTTACTTTCAACCGTAGGGACAAGTACCAGTATCCTATCCCCCGGGGAAAAGGTACGGGTCTTGGCTCCACGGTTGTACACTCTCTGCTGTGCTAACTGCGCTTGGGCCAAATGTTCCTTCACGATGGGCATTACCTGTGCAATTCGGTCTTGCATCAGGGCGACATGCTCAATCACACTCCTGTGGGGAGAACTCTCACTTTCCCAAGTTTCCTTGGCAATATCCAACAGCCCTCTTGGGTGTCTCCCATACAGTAACTCAAAGGGGGAGAATCCCGTAGAGGATTGGGGCACCTCCCTAATAGCAAACATCAGATAAGGAAGTAGACAGTCCCAATCCTTTAAATCTCTATCCACCACTTTCTTCAACATTTGTTTTAGGGTTTTGTTGAATCTTTCAACCAGCCCATCGGTTTGGGGGTGATACACAGATGTACGTAATTGCGTCACTTTGAACAATTTACACAGCTCCTTCATAACCCGGGACATAAAGGGTGTACCTTGGTCCGTAAGCAGTTCTTTACAAATACCCACCCGGCTAAACACAAGAGATAGCTCTTTGGCTATGGTTTTGGCCGAGGTATTTCGGAGAGGGATCGCTTCTGGATAACGGGTGGCATAGTCCATTATAACTAATATGTACTGGTGCCCCCTAGCGGACTTGATTATAGGCCCTACCAAATCCATGGCGATCCTCTCAAACGGGACCTCAATGATGGGTAGAGGGACCAGCGGGCTACGGAAATGTGGCATCGGGGCCGACCTCTGACACACAGGGCAGGAGGAACAATAATTTTCTATGTCCTTCATCACCCCCGGCCAATAGAATCTCTGTAATACCCTCTCTCGGGTTTTCTCTGTCCCCAGATGACCTCCAAGAATGTGCCCATGGGCCAACTCCAACACCAACTTCCTGTAAGGTTTGGGCACCACAAGCTGCTCAACGGTTTCTTCTGCCCTTTTTGCCACCCGATACAGTAGGTCCTTCTCTACGCTGAAGTATGGGTAAGTGCAGGTATTATCTGGGTTTACTAACTCGCCATCTATTTTCACTACGTTTTCCCGTGCCTTTATTAGGGCGGGGTCTTTCAACTGTTCTGTGGCAAAGTTTTCCCTGTGAACCTCAAGATCAGAAAACTCCACAGACGGTAGGTTTTCGTCTGAGGAGGTGGGCTCCTCTCCAGTTTCTTGAGTCTCCCCTGCCAATACTGATAAGGGAAATTCCGGAGAGTCCTCACCACTCTCAGGGGAGTTCTGGCTATCACATTCCTGGTACATAGGGGCACCAGTGGGGGGCTCAGGATCATCCCACAGTTCCCAGAACTTCGGAAAATCCCTTCCCACAATGGCGTCATGCGGTAACTGAGATACTAAGCCCACTGGATGAGAGAGGGTACCTTTGGGGGTCTCGAAACACACTGTAGTCACTGGATACTCTCGGGTGTCCCCATGCACACAAATAACAGCTACCTTGCTATTCCCAAAGACCTCTGTTTTAACTAACTCAGCCTTTATCAGGGTCACAAGGCTACCTGAATCCAGCAATACCACAACATTTCTACCATTAACACACATTTTGCATAAATGTTTCTCAGTTCCTCGAATGGCAGTGCATGCGACTGTCGCACACAGCGACTGACGTCTGCCCGTCAGAAAGTCACACTGCATGGGTTCCTCCACAACCGGGCAATTGGCTGCAATATGTCCCGCTTGGCGGCAGCGGTAGCAAACGATCCTTCTTGCCGCCTCTTGAGCCGCTGATTTCCCAGGCTGTTCTCGCCAAACTTGGGGTAGAGCTCCCACCCTCTCACTCTCTCCACCCTCACCCCTTGGAATCCTCTTATCCGCCCCTGGGGATGGTCTGGTCTTAGGGTGGAAAGTCCGAGTGTCTCTGGAAGAGGCCGTCAGGTTCTCTGTAGCCAAGTATTTCTCCACACGATCCACAAGACCATCGGCCGTCTCTGGGTCTCCATGGCTTACCCACTTTTGGATGGCAGTAGGAAGAGCTCTCAAAAACCGATCCATTACAACACGTTCCACAATCTTTGGTGCGGACAAAGTCTCTGGCTGTAGCCACTTTCTGCTCAGGTGAATGAGATCATACATTTGAGACCTGGGGGGTTTTCCAAGCTGGAAAGTCCAGTTATGCACACGCTGAGCCCGGACAGCCTGGGTGACACCCAGCCTTGCCAAAATTTCAGCCTTTAGCATCACATAGTCTTTTGCTTGGTTAGGCTCTAGGTCATAGTAAGCTTTCTGCGATTCACCAGTTAACAGAGGAGCCACCAGTCCAGCCCACTGCTCCTCAGGCCACTCTTCTCTTTCAGCGGTCCTTTCAAATGTGGTCAAAAATACCTCTGGATCATCCTCTCCAGTCATTTTTGTCAATAAACGACTCACCCCAAAGGACGCGGTATTAGTGGGACGGCTTTCCTCACTGGTCTGCGGACGTTGCTGCATTACTGCTTCCATTTGTTGTAGTCTCTGCTCTTGCTTCTGTAACAGGTCTATGAAGCGGGCCTCAGATTGCTGCTGGGCTTGTTGCTGAGCTTCCAGACTCTGTTGGTGAGCTTGCTGCTGGGCTGCAAGGCTCTGTTGATGAGCTTGCTGCTGGGCTGCAAGGCTCCTTTGCAAACCTGCATTTGTCTGCTGTTGATTGGCATTTGCTAGAGCCAGCTGTTTCAGTATCTCCTCCATGCTGGCTTAAAAAAAAACTGCCACTGGTTCTCCACTAACTGTGAGGGGGTTAGCTCGGCAGCGGGTGTGTGTGACCCCCGGGATGGGCTCCCCACACAAAAACAGGCCCAGCAAACGGAGGTTGTGGTTTTCAAAATCAAAAAGGTGCGGTTTATTTTCTATTTACAGTGACAAAACACAGCAAAGCAAAAGAAACATAAATAAAATAAATCCTGGTCAACTTGACCTCTGAGTAAACATACAGGTTTCCTAACTAACAACTGGGATCAGCCTAGTGCTGTCCTAGTCCCTAAGTCCCTGGTTTTAAATGTCCAAGCAAATAGCCACACAGGCTTTGTCTCACCGCACAGGGGTTCACTCTCCCTAGACAGTCCACACAGGTCTGGTTCCAGGCATGAGCAAACACCTAATGAATCTGGGAGTTCTTATAGAGGCCTAAATGAGCTGACAAGCTTCAGCTGGTCTCATCAACTCCCTGTCTGCACGACGCCCCACACTCTCCCTAGAGGTATGAGTCATCCATGAGCCCACTAGCCTCAGCTGGGCTTATACAACTCTCCACCTAGTTGTATAAGTCGGCGTAAAGCCTGAATCTGGGCGAAATATATCTACCCCCCTGGATGCAACCAGGTGACTTTACCTTCCTGCTGTCACATACCCCCCCTCTTGTTTTAACCTCGGGGTTGGAACACCAGCAATCAGGCATTCATGTACTCGAGACAAAGCATCCACATTCCCCATTTGAACGCCAGGGCGATGCTTTACTGTGAAGTTGAATTCCTGGAGGGCCAGGAACCACCTATTCACTCTTCTATTTGTTTCCTTGTTTTGAGCCATCCACTTTAACGGAGCGTGATCTGTAACCATGTCAAAGTGCCTACCTAGCAGGTAGTACCGAAGGGAATCTAGAGCCCACTTCACCGCTTAACACTCCTTTTCAACGGTGGCGTAATTTACCTCATGGGACTTCAACTTCCTGCTGAGGTAAATGACTGGGTGCTCTTCCCCGTTCCAGACCTGGGACAATACTGCTCCTAACCCCACATCTGACGCATCACTTTGTACGACAAAGTCTTTAGAGAAGTCGGGTGAGTACAACACTGGCTGGCTACATAAGGCTTGTTTCAAGAATTGGAATGCTGCCTCAGCCTCGGGGGTCCATTTAATCATGACCGACCCTTTTCCCTTCGTCAGGTTGGTTAGGGGCACAGCCTTAGAAGCAAAGTGGGGAATGAATCACCGATAATACCCAGCGATTCCCAGAAAGGCTCGTACCTGCTTCTTGCTGTTGGGACGTGGCCAACTCTGGATGGCCTCGACTTTGTTGAGTTGGGGTTTTATTACTCCCCTCCCAATGGTGTACCCAAGATATTTGGCCTCCTCCTGCCCAATGGTACACTTCTTGGGGTTAGCCGTAAACCCCGCTTCCCGAACAGAGTCCAGGACTGCTTGCACTTTTGGCAGATGTGAGGCCCAATCTGTGCTATGGACAATTACGTCATCCAGGTAAGCCGCAGCATACTTCCGATGGGGCCTCAGCATCTGGTCCATTTTCCGCTGGGATGTGGCCGGCGCATTCTGTAACCCGAACGGCATTCTTTTATATTGGAACGCCCCGTCTGGGGTTACAAATGCGGTTTTCTCTTTGGCCGACTTGGCCAGGGGGATTTGCCAATACCCTTTTGTGAGGTCAAGAGTCGTCATGTATCGGGCTGTTCCCAGCCGGTCGATCAACTCATCTATACGTGGCATGGGGTAGGTGTCAAATTTTGTAACTTTGTTCAACTGACGAAAATCGTTACAAAATCGCCAGCTCCCATCCGGTTTAGGCACCAACACAATCGGACTAGACCAATCACTTTGGGACTCCTCTATCACCCCTAAGTTCAGCATTTTCTGTACTTCCTCCCGTATTGCCTCCCGTCGGGCCTCTGGGATCCGATAGGGTTTTAACTTCACCCTTTCACCGGGCGGGGTAATGATGTCATGCTCTACCCCAGATGTTTGTCCCGGCAGCTCAGAGAATACCTCCTTGTTGCGAAGCACAAACTCCTTAACCTCCTGTTGTTGGGGTTGTGACAAGGTGGCTGCTATTCCAACCTCAGGAATCACGCAACCAGTTTGAGCTGGTGACCAAGTGTCTGCGACTAGGGACTCTCTATCCCTCCAGGCTTTCAACAGATTAACGTGATAGATCTGTTCGGGCTTTCGCCTTCCTGGTTGTCTGACCTTGTAATTCACTTCGCTCACTTTTTCCATTATCTCATAGGGGCCTTGCCATTTGGCAAGGAATTTACTTTCAACCGTAGGGACAAGTACCAGTATCCTATCCCCCGGGGAAAAGGTACGGGTCTTGGCTCCACGGTTGTACACTCTCTGCTGTGCTAACTGCGCTTGGGCCAAATGTTCCTTCACGATGGGCATTACCTGTGCAATTCGGTCTTGCATCAGGGCGACATGCTCAATCACACTCCTGTGGGGAGAACTCTCACTTTCCCAAGTTTCCTTGGCAATATCCAACAGCCCTCTTGGGTGTCTCCCATACAGTAACTCAAAGGGGGAGAATCCCGTAGAGGATTGGGGCACCTCCCTAATAGCAAACATCAGATAAGGAAGTAGACAGTCCCAATCCTTTCCATCTCTATCCACCACTTTCTTCAACATTTGTTTTAGGGTTTTGTTGAATCTTTCAACCAGCCCATCGGTTTGGGGGTGATACACAGATGTACGTAATTGCGTCACTTTGAACAATTTACACAGCTCCTTCATAACCCGGGACATAAAGGGTGTACCTTGGTCCGTAAGCAGTTCTTTACAAATACCCACCCGGCTAAACACAAGAGATAGCTCTTTGGCTATGGTTTTGGCCGAGGTATTTCGGAGAGGGATCGCTTCTGGATAACGGGTGGCATAGTCCATTATAACTAATATGTACTGGTGCCCCCTAGCGGACTTGATTATAGGCCCTACCAAATCCATGGCGATCCTCTCAAACGGGACCTCAATGATGGGTAGAGGGACCAGCGGGCTACGGAAATGTGGCATCGGGGCCGACCTCTGACACACAGGGCAGGAGGAACAATAATTTTCTATGTCCTTCATCACCCCCGGCCAATAGAATCTCTGTAATACCCTCTCTCGGGTTTTCTCTGTCCCCAGATGACCTCCAAGAATGTGCCCATGGGCCAACTCCAACACCAACTTCCTGTAAGGTTTGGGCACCACAAGCTGCTCAACGGTTTCTTCTGCCCTTTTTGCCACCCGATACAGTAGGTCCTTCTCTACGCTGAAGTATGGGTAAGTGCAGGTATTATCTGGGTTTACTAACTCGCCATCTATTTTCACTACGTTTTCCCGTGCCTTTATTAGGGCGGGGTCTTTCAACTGTTCTGTGGCAAAGTTTTCCCTGTGAACCTCAAGATCAGAAAACTCCACAGACGGTAGGTTTTCGTCTGAGGAGGTGGGCTCCTCTCCAGTTTCTTGAGTCTCCCCTGCCAATACTGATAAGGGAAATTCCGGAGAGTCCTCACCACTCTCAGGGGAGTTCTGGCTATCACATTCCTGGTACATAGGGGCACCAGTGGGGGGCTCAGGATCATCCCACAGTTCCCAGAACTTCGGAAAATCCCTTCCCACAATGGCGTCATGCGGTAACTGAGATACTAAGCCCACTGGATGAGAGAGGGTACCTTTGGGGGTCTCGAAACACACTGTAGTCACTGGATACTCTCGGGTGTCCCCATGCACACAAATAACAGCTACCTTGCTATTCCCAAAGACCTCTGTTTTAACTAACTCAGCCTTTATCAGGGTCACAAGGCTACCTGAATCCAGCAATACCACAACATTTCTACCATTAACACACATTTTGCATAAATGTTTCTCAGTTCCTCGAATGGCAGTGCATGCGACTGTCGCACACAGCGACTGACGTCTGCCCGTCAGAAAGTCACACTGCATGGGTTCCTCCACAACCGGGCAATTGGCTGCAATATGTCCCGCTTGGCGGCAGCGGTAGCAAACGATCCTTCTTGCCGCCTCTTGAGCCGCTGATTTCCCAGGCTGTTCTCGCCAAACTTGGGGTAGAGCTCCCACCCTCTCACTCTCTCCACCCTCACCCCTTGGAATCCTCTTATCCGCCCCTGGGGATGGTCTGGTCTTAGGGTGGAAAGTCCGAGTGTCTCTGGAAGAGGCCGTCAGGTTCTCTGTAGCCAAGTATTTCTCCACACGATCCACAAGACCATCGGCCGTCTCTGGGTCTCCATGGCTTACCCACTTTTGGATGGCAGTAGGAAGAGCTCTCAAAAACCGATCCATTACAACACGTTCCACAATCTTTGGTGCGGACAAAGTCTCTGGCTGTAGCCACTTTCTGCTCAGGTGAATGAGATCATACATTTGAGACCTGGGGGGTTTTCCAAGCTGGAAAGTCCAGTTATGCACACGCTGAGCCCGGACAGCCTGGGTGACACCCAGCCTTGCCAAAATTTCAGCCTTTAGCATCACATAGTCTTTTGCTTGGTTAGGCTCTAGGTCATAGTAAGCTTTCTGCGATTCACCAGTTAACAGAGGAGCCACCAGTCCAGCCCACTGCTCCTCAGGCCACTCTTCTCTTTCAGCGGTCCTTTCAAATGTGGTCAAAAATACCTCTGGATCATCCTCTCCAGTCATTTTTGTCAATAAACGACTCACCCCAAAGGACGCGGTATTAGTGGGACGGCTTTCCTCACTGGTCTGCGGACGTTGCTGCATTACTGCTTCCATTTGTTGTAGTCTCTGCTCTTGCTTCTGTAACAGGTCTATGAAGCGGGCCTCAGATTGCTGCTGGGCTTGTTGCTGAGCTTCCAGACTCTGTTGGTGAGCTTGCTGCTGGGCTGCAAGGCTCTGTTGATGAGCTTGCTGCTGGGCTGCAAGGCTCCTTTGCAAACCTGCATTTGTCTGCTGTTGATTGGCATTTGCTAGAGCCAGCTGTTTCAGTATCTCCTCCATGCTGGCTTAAAAAAAACTGCCACTGGTTCTCCACTAACTGTGAGGGGGTTAGCTCGGCAGCGTGTGTGTGTGACCCCCGGGATGGGCTCCCCACACAAAAACAGGCCCAGCAAACGGAGGTTGTGGTTTTCAAAATCAAAAAGGTGCGGTTTATTTTCTATTTACAGTGACAAAACACAGCAAAGCAAAAGAAACATAAATAAAATAAATCCTGGTCAACTTGACCTCTGAGTAAACATACAGGTTTCCTAACTAACAACTGGGATCAGCCTAGTGCTGTCCTAGTCCCTAAGTCCCTGGTTTTAAATGTCCAAGCAAATAGCCACACAGGCTTTGTCTCACCGCACAGGGGTTCACTCTCCCTAGACAGTCCACACAGGTCTGGTTCCAGGCATGAGCAAACACCTAATGAATCTGGGAGTTCTTATAGAGGCCTAAATGAGCTGACAAGCTTCAGCTGGTCTCATCAACTCCCTGTCTGCACGACGCCCCACACTCTCCCTAGAGGTATGAGTCATCCATGAGCCCACTAGCCTCAGCTGGGCTTATACAACTCTCCACCTAGTTGTATAAGTCGGCGTAAAGCCTGAATCTGGGCGAAATATATCTACCCCCCTGGATGCAACCAGGTGACTTTACCTTCCTGCTGTCACACTACCTATAGTTTTCTGTCCCTAGAAAAAAGGTTTTTTTAAAGCACACTATAGCACAAGGAGAATTTCCCTCACTGTCCTTCCCTGTCCCTAGAAACAAGGATTCGTACAGTAAAACACACTGACACTCTCCCTACCTATAGTTTTCTGTCCCTAGAAAAAAGGTTTTTTTAAAGCACACTATAGCACAAGGAGAATTTCCCTCACTGTCCTTCCCTGTCCCTAGAAACAAGGATTCGTACAGTAAAACACACTGACACTCTCCCTACCTATAGTTTTCTGTCCCTAGAAAAAAGGTTTTTTTAAAGCACACTATAGCACAAGGAGAATTTCCCTCACTGTCCTTCCCTGTCCCTAGAAACAAGGATTCGTACAGTAAAACACACTGACACTCTCCCTACCTATAGTTTTCTATCCCTAGAAAAAAGTTTTTTTTAAAGCACACTATAGCACAAGGAGAATTTCCCTCACTGTCCTTCCCTGTCCCTAGAAACAAGGATTCGTACAGTAAAACACACTGACACTCTCCCTACCTATAGTTTTCTGTCCCTAGAAAAAAGGTTTTTTTAAAGCACACTATAGCACAAGGAGAATTTCCCTCACTGTCCTTCCCTGTCCCTAGAAACAAGGATTCGTACAGTAAAACACACTGACACTCTCCCTACCTATAGTTTTCTGTCCCTAGAAAAAAGGTTTTTTTAAAGCACACTATAGCACAAGGAGAATTTCCCTCACTGTCCTTCCCTGTCCCTAGAAACAAGGATTCGTACAGTAAAACACACTGACACTCTCCCTACCTATAGTTTTCTGTCCCTAGAAAAAAGGTTTTTTTAAAGCACACTATAGCACAAGGAGAATTTCCCTCACTGTCCTTCCCTGTCCCTAGAAACAAGGATTCGTACAGTAAAACACACTGACACTCTCCCTACCTATAGTTTTCTGTCCCTAGAAAAAAGGTTTTTTTAAAGCACACTATAGCACAAGGAGAATTTCCCTCACTGTCCTTCCCTGTCCCTAGAAACAAGGATTCGTACAGTAAAACACACTGACACTCTCCCTACCTATAGTTTTCTGTCCCTAGAAAAAAGGTTTTTTTAAAGCACACTATAGCACAAGGAGAATTTCCCTCACTGTCCTTCCCTGTCCCTAGAAACAAGGATTCGTACAGTAAAACACACTGACACTCTCCCTACCTATAGTTTTCTGTCCCTAGAAAAAAGGTTTTGTTAAAGCACACTATAGCACAAGGAGAATTTCCCTCACTGTCCTTCCCTGTCCCTAGAAACAAGGATTCGTACAGTAAAACACACTGACACTCTCCCTACCTATAGTTTTCTGTCCCTAGAAAAAAGTTTTTTTTAAAGCACACTATAGCACAAGGAGAATTTCCCTCACTGTCCTTCCCTGTCCCTAGAAACAAGGATTCGTACAGTAAAACACACTGACACTCTCCCTACCTATAGTTTTCTGTCCCTAGAAAAAAGTTTTTTTTAAAGCACACTATAGCACAAGGAGAATTTCCCTCACTGTCCTTCCCTGTCCCTAGAAACAAGGATTCGTACAGTAAAACACACTGACACTCTCCCTACCTATAGTTTTCTGTCCCTAGAAAAAAGTTTTTTTTAAAGCACACTATAGCACAAGGAGAATTTCCCTCACTGTCCTTCCCTGTCCCTAGAAACAAGGATTCGTACAGTAAAACACACTGACACTCTCCCTACCTATAGTTTTCTGTCCCTATAAAAAAGTTTTTTTTAAAGCACACTATAGCACAAGGAGAATTTCCCTCACTGTCCTTCCCTGTCCCTAGAAACAAGGATTCGTACAGTAAAACACACTGACACTCTCCCTACCTATAGTTTTCTGTCCCTAGAAAAAAGGTTTTTTTAAAGCACACTATAGCACAAGGAGAATTTCCCTCACTGTCCTTCCCTGTCCCTAGAAACAAGGATTCGTACAGTAAAACACACTGACACTCTCCCTACCTATAGTTTTCTGTCCCTAGAAAAAAGGTTTTTTTAAAGCACACTATAGCACAAGGAGAATTTCCCTCACTGTCCTTCCCTGTCCCTAGAAACAAGGATTCGTACAGTAAAACACACTGACACTCTCCCTACCTATAGTTTTCTGTCCCTAGAAAAAAGTTTTTTTTAAAGCACACTATAGCACAAGGAGAATTTCCCTCACTGTCCTTCCCTGTCCCTAGAAACAAGGATTCGTACAGTAAAACACACTGACACTCTCCCTACCTATAGTTTTCTGTCCCTAGAAAAAAGGTTTTTTTAAAGCACACTATAGCACAAGGAGAATTTCCCTCACTGTCCTTCCCTGTCCCTAGAAACAAGGATTCGTACAGTAAAACACACTGACACTCTCCCTACCTATAGTTTTCTGTCCCTAGAAAAAAGGTTTTTTTAAAGCACACTATAGCACAAGGAGAATTTCCCTCACTGTCCTTTCCTGTCCCTAGAAACAAGGATTCGTACAGTAAAACACACTGACACTCTCCCTACCTATAGTTTTCTGTCCCTAGAAAAAAGGTTTTTTTAAAGCACACTATAGCACAAGGAGAATTTCCCTCACTGTCCTTCCCTGTCCCTAGAAACAAGGATTCGTACAGTAAAACACACTGACACTCTCCCTACCTATAGTTTTCTGTCCCTAGAAAAAAGTTTTTTTTAAAGCACACTATAGCACAAGGAGAATTTCCCTCACTGTCCTTCCCTGTCCCTAGAAACAAGGATTCGTACAGTAAAACACACTGACACTCTCCCTACCTATAGTTTTCTGTCCCTAGAAAAAAGTTTTTTTTAAAGCACACTATAGCACAAGGAGAATTTCCCTCACTGTCCTTCCCTGTCCCTAGAAACAAGGATTCGTACAGTAAAACACACTGACACTCTCCCTACCTATAGTTTTCTGTCCCTAGAAAAAAGGTTTTTTTAAAGCACACTATAGCACAAGGAGAATTTCCCTCACTGTCCTTCCCTGTCCCTAGAAACAAGGATTCGTACAGTAAAACACACTGACACTCTCCCTACCTATAGTTTTCTGTCCCTAGAAAAAAGGTTTTTTTAAAGCACACTATAGCACAAGGAGAATTTCCCTCACTGTCCTTCCCTGTCCCTAGAAACAAGGATTCGTACAGTAAAACACACTGACACTCTCCCTACCTATAGTTTTCTGTCCCTAGAAAAAAGTTTTTTTTAAAGCACACTATAGCACAAGGAGAATTTCCCTCACTGTCCTTCCCTGTCCCTAGAAACAAGGATTCGTACAGTAAAACACACTGACACTCTCCCTACCTATAGTTTTCTGTCCCTAGAAAAAAGGTTTTTTTAAAGCACACTATAGCACAAGGAGAATTTCCCTCACTGTCCTTCCCTGTCCCTAGAAACAAGGATTCGTACAGTAAAACACACTGACACTCTCCCTACCTATCCTTCTCTTTCCCTAAACTAAAGGAATCCAGGTTAAGCAAGAAAAAATAAATGTCACTGTCCCTGCCTATGCTTCTCTTTCCCTGCTCCGGAACACACTACACTAGGCCGCCGTGCTGGCGGCCTTTTATAGTGTGGGGCGTGTACTAAACCCCCTCAGCAATAATTGGCCACAGGCATCCTGCCTGTGGCCAATCATTGCTCTCCTCGCTGCCGGCGCTGTGATTGGCCAAGCATGCGGGGTCACAGTGCATGCTTGGCCAATCACAGAGCCTGGATGACACTGCGATGGCGTAGTGTATTGTGGGCCGTTCGCGTCACTCGAATTAGGCGCGAACGGCCCAAATCGTTCGATCTTCGTCGAACGATCGAACAGCCGATGTTCGAGTCGAACGTATGTTCGACTCGAACACCGAGCTCATCCCTAATCTTCACCTTCTCCCGCAACTGTCTTTCCAAATACACCAGCATAACCGGAGCTTGGACTTGTTGCTGATGTCTTCGCCCAAATGAGGTAATGCATTCTGCTTTACACATGCACTTCTGACGTCCTAATACCCTACATTCCGCTTAATGGACTTTCTTTTCAAAAATCATTGAGCTACCACTCCAGGTTCTCTTTTCCTAACTTTCTCCCTCAGAGGTAGCAGCACCCACGGCCTTAATGCTTTTTCCCCCCCAAAAAATCCTTTTTTTTTGAGGTCACGTTTTCTTCTTGCTTTGATTTGTTGTTCTTAATATTACTCCTTTTATGTATAATTGTTAGCAGCGTGATTCTTCTAGAACACCCGGGATGTTTAGCTTGGCCAACCTTGGTTTACCGCCTGCAAACCTTTAGGGTTGGCAAATTTATTATTGAATCTCCACAGCTCAAATGTCCACAACTGCAGGTTTGCGCCACCTCCTTCCTACACCCTACCTACTCAAATTCGCCATCCCGGGCGTTCAGATGCTCACTCAGGTTGATCGAATTTCTTCCCTGCCCTACCTGTTCGCTCCCATTTCACTGTTGCGAGCAGTTATGGTGGAGACGGTCCATGGCAGAACTGAACTGAATTGTTCTATTTGTTATTACTGTGGTTCTCTCTCACTCTCCATATTTAACTTTTGTACTCTGGTTATCCTGTTACTCAGATTCACATTAGCTGTAGGCTCCCCAATGCAATTACTGTTTATCTTCATATATTCACTTTCGTTCCCCGGTTCGCAACCTTCCTGAGGTAGTCGTCCAATCTATTGTCCCCACACAGCAGTCCTGTTGGGACGTTTGGTGACCCCCCAGACACTCCCTTTTAAGGTGGTCTAGCTAGCCTAATTCCACCTCTGGTTGTGAATGATCTATATATATCTTTCTTTACTCTTATTTCTCATCTTTCTATCTGTATTATCTCTCCTTTCCTTTCTCCGCCCTCCCCTTCTCTCTTCCTCTTCCTCTCCTTCCCTCCCCCAGTTCGATTTCCTCCCCCCCTTTTTTTGTTTTCCCTTTTTGTTGGTTGGATCCGCCCCCGCCCCTCTGGGAAAGGCCCAACTGCCACTTGTCTAATATCCTCACATTATATCTTTAACAACAGCGACTCCAGCACAAATACCCTTGCAGGTTCATGAAGGAACAGCCACTGGCTATGTCTTCCCTGACGCTGAAATGCTTATCCCTTAATGTTAAAGGGCCTTAACCTACCAGAAAAAAACATAACAAGTCTTATCATCCCTATCTAAACACAAGGCACATTTCATTTTCTTGCAAGAGACCCATTTCCGTTCAGAACCCATTCCCAAACTATCTAATCATATTTACCGTACAGCGATTCATGACACCAACCCTGATTCCAAGACCAAAGGAGTTTCAATACTAATTTCTAAGCATGCTAATTCCCAACTAACTGATTCTCTGATCGATCCAGAAGGCAGATATATTTTTCTGAAGGGCTCCTATGCCTCAAAACCGATCACATTGGCCAATCTGTACTGTCCAAACGATGATCAGCTTGCTTTTTTCAGAAAAGTGTGCAACCTCCTAGCTTCATTCCAGTCAGGTGTAGTACTTTTGGGAGGCGATTTTAATGTCCCCCTGAACCCTTTATTGGACGCTTCCACGGGCACATCTACATTGACGTATAAAGCGTTACGCCAGATAAAACTACAGTTCCAATCCTTAGCTTTACACAATGCTTGGCGCACCTTGTTCCCCTCAGATAAGGACTACACCTTTTTTTCAGCCCCACGTCAAAAATATTCCAGGATTGATTTATTTTTTCCTGTCCCAGTCAGACTTGCCCTTTCTCCAACAGTCTACGATAGAACCGATGATTCTATCTGACCACCACCCAATCACAGTCACCTTATCCTTCCATGAAACCTACTCTAGAACTAAGACCTGGCATTTGAACTCCTCCCTTCTTAAGGATCCCTTAGCGACAGAATGTATCCGTACACGACTTCAACAATACTTCCTGGAAAATTTGAATCCGGAAGTCTCCCCAATCTCCCTATGGGAAGCACATAAATGCATTATCCGGGGTGAATTGATCGCCCCTGCTACAATCGCTAAGAGACAACACCAAGAGCATATAAACACTCTCATTAAGACGATTAAGTCCCTCGAAACGTCTCACAAACAGACCAGTGCACAGACCACCTTACAGGACTTAACACGTACTCAAGCCCTTTTTTTTAGAGGAGCTAGGCAAGCGTACTAGACGACGGTACATCCTTGGCCAGAGAATCTTCTATGAACAGGGTAATAAATGTGGCCGCCTGCTGGCGCGCACAGTCCAAAACTCAAAAATCTCCTCTACTATACACCATATACGCAACCCTCGGGAATCTCTTCTAGTCAAGAATGAGGAGAGATTCTGCTCTAAATTGTACAATCTACAACCCAGCAGCCCAACCCAGAATACAGCTGAATCACGTATTAGACTCATTAAAGATTTCCTCTCTCAATACAGCCCTACGCCAATAACTCCCAAACAGACACTTGACCTGGAAGGACCCATAGGGGCGCTAGAATTGGAGGTGGCTATGAAACAAATGAAAACGGGCAAATGCCCAGGCCCGTATGGTTTGTCCCTCCAGTATTATAAATTTTTCGCTGATATTCTTTCTCCCAAACTCATAGCCACATTCAATGCCCTATCGGATCCCCAGATCAAACCAGACAGAATGTTAGCAGCACACATTGCCGTCATACCTAAAGAAGGCAAAGATCTCTCGTTAGTCACTAATTATAGACCAATATCCCTTTTGAATGTAGACATTAAGTTATACGCGAAAATCCTAGCCAACAGGTTGATCCCCCTGGTACCTGACCTCGTATCCCTGGACCAAGTTGGTTTTGTCCCTGGCCGAGAGGCCAGGGATAACACCATCAGAACATTAAATCTACATCATTGGCTTGCGACTTCCAAATCACAAGGATTCTTCCTTTCGCTCGATGCTGAGAAGGCGTTCGACAGGGTGGCCTGGGACTACATGCGGGAGGTGCTCCTAGCCATTGGTCTGGGGTCCCGCATGTTGTCATACATTATGGCCTTGTATTCTGGCCCCTCCGCAGCAGTGAAAGTCAATGGTCACCTGTCGGACGCCTTCCCCATCAGCAACGTCACGCGCCAGGGTTGCCCACTCTCACCCCTGATATACATCCTTACCCTGGAACCCTTCCTTAATAGGCTGAGAGGTTACTCGGACATCCAGGGGATCACAGTGAAGGGAAGGGAGTTTAAGGTGGCAGCTTTTGCTGACAACGTTTTACTCTCTTTAAAAACACCCAGAATCTCCCTGCCTAGTCTACTTAAGACTTAGAAACCTTTGGGACCTTATCGACCCTCAAAATTAACCACACAAAATCACATGCTTTGAACGTTACCCTTCCTTCCCAGGAAGTGTCGCATTGCCAAGAGTCCTTCCCATTCCGTTGGGAACAAGATGTAATCACATACCTTGGCATTCAAATCCCTGCCCGCCTATCCGACTTGTACCTAAAGAACTATTCCACTGCACTCCTTAAGATCCAAAAAAACCTTAAAGACTGGATGGTCCTGAATATTTCATGGTTCGGACGCTCCGCACTGATTAAAATTATTCATTTTTATTTTATATTATAAATATTATATTATATTATAAATTATTATATATAGTATTCATTCATTAATCATTTTGCCACGTCTGCAATCAGTCCCTATCCTCTTACCAGCAGGCTTCTTTGCAAACTATTGAAAGGAGTGTTCCGCCTTCCTATGGAGGAACTCTCCCCCCCGCATTAAGTTTTCCCGCCTTACATTATCCAAATCTAGAGGCGGTATTGGATTACCGGACCTCCAGAAGTACTACCGGTATATTGCCTGTCACCTAAGAAGGATCGCAGACTGGAATATTCATGCTTTTAAAAAGTCATGGGTATTCTTTGAAAAAGCTTTTTCATCTAGACCCTTTGCCAACCACCAAAGAATTGGCCGCAATCTCTCTCGGCGCACCCATTCATTCAGAAAGGCCTCACTCTGTGGGACTCTCTCCCCTCTTCCGAGCCCCCTATCCACATTAAGCGAAAACCCTGATTTTCCTCTGGGAGACTCTGCCGCCTTTTTGCATGATGAGTGGCCATTTGAGGATGTGCTCGCCCTCCAGTTTTACTCTAAGGAGTTACCCATACCCTTTGAAAAGCTAAAATCCATCTCTAGGATGTCCTCATTCTCCTTTTGGACCTATAGACAAAATTTGACATTTCCTTCCAACCCACGCCCATCAATCACTCTGAATGAGGCAACTTACACCCTTTGAGTCCCTGTGTCATCGCAAAGTCCCACAAAGACATTTGATCTCTCTCCTTTACACCCTCCTCTTGGAGACCCCAACTCAGACTCCAGCTCCCTCACAAACTTCCTGGAATCGAGATCTGCAAACGCCTCGATCACCTGAAGATTGGAACACTATATATGAATACGCACACAAAAGCCCATTAAATGTGGCCATTCAAGAAAATGGTTATAAGGTGGTCACCAGATGGTACAGGACCCCATCTCGTCTTCACAAATTCTCCCCTAGCATTTCTGATACGTGTTGGAGATGCGAGTCAGGGGTAGGCACTATGCTCCATGTGTGGTGGGATTGTGAGAGTCTCCAGCCCTTTTGGAGGGAGGTCCACAGTCTCATTACACATATCACCACTTTCACCCTGGACTTCGCCCCAGCCCAATTTCTCCTGCACCATACATTGCTATCCAAAAAAGACTACTACAAGTCCTTGGCCATGCATATGGTCAATGCTACTAGACTTTGTATCCCCATACATTGGCATTCCACTCACACCCCAACAATACGGGAATGGTTTGCGAGGATCCCAAAAATTAAAGAACTGGAATAATTGATTCATATTTCGCTAGATAAATTACACAAATTTTCTACTACTTCGGCATGTTGGACTCATTTCACAACCACTGACCGATATCATCAGTATGTTTCTCAGGGTTGACCTACTACTGCGACTTTGGTCCCAGTGCTTTTGATAGTGGCTGGGGGTGCGGATCCATTCATCACCCCCTTCTATATTTTTCTTTAGTGCTTTTCCCCCTCCCTCGCTGTTCTCCCTTTCTGTTGCTCTCTTCTCTTCATTTCACTAATATTTCTTCCCTCCTCTTTCTTTCTTCCTTTGCCCCCGTACCCCTTCTTTTCCTTTTCTGTTCCCACTTTTCAATATAGGTACCTCTCATTTATATGTACGGATACGTTGCATCTTAGACTTCAATTATGACGGACTTAGTACGCTTCCTCCTTCCATTGAATTCATTGAGGGGGGAGTGGAAAAAAGAAAATGTGCCCCTCCACCCTCCTACGCTAACTTACGAGTTTGTCTGCAGGTTGGTGTCATTTAACCCCGATTTTGTGCTTATTGTTGTATCTTTGAAAAAAGAAAATTGGGGGGGGGGGAGGCCTTTGGACTTTGTAGGCACAGATTGACAATAATATTTAGAAAAATATATCAAATTTATTAGGAGTACAAAATACATCATTAAGTTAAAATAAAAAAGACCTCTAAAAACAACACACAAATATGTACATGGACTTAGATTGCAAACACTGAGGAATAGCCAATACGATAACAGAACCTAAGGGAAGAAATTCCTCTCCATAAACGTGTGACCCTGAAGGGTGGCTAGATACCGACAGTGAAGGATGTTGCTGTTGCAGAAAATAAAATCCGAAGCTTTAACATGTTTCACGTGAGGGCACGCTTCTTCAAAAAGCAGAACATAAATGACTAGTAGAGGAAAATACAAAGAATTAGAAATACTGCATACTGATAATACCATAAGTAAAAAAGTTATCAAAGAAAAATAAACAATTTAATGTGAATAGTAATGATCCAAAAAGAGGGTCGGCGTCATAGAGAACAACAGAGAGACGTGGATCAAAAAGGCTCCATACAAGACAAACAATCCATTGGGGCGTGGTAAACAATTGAAACATATTAAATTATGAAAATTATAGGGTCATACTATATATTAAAGCCAGCCGGGAGATAGATAGGTATATTTTAATTTTGACCAGATAGTGGAATCACATACTAAATGATCGTGTATAATAAATATAAATATATACTCACGATAGAAAGGTCTTTGAACTTGAAGAAATTTTATTAAGTGGATAGATGTCAACCCCCATTATAATTGGTACCTTACGGTATATAGCACTTCTGTTTTATGTTGTCATGTGCTAATTGTTTTGACATGTATGTTTATCTTTTCTATTCTTAATAAAAACCTTTTATGGAAAAAAAATAATTCAATTTCATGCTATGGAAGCGAACGCATATATGTAAATTGCACATGCATATGTAAACGGTGTTCGCACCACACATGTGAGGTATCACCACGAACATTAGAACGAGAGCAATATTTCTAGCGCTAGGCCTCTGTAAGTCTAAACATGTAACCTGTAAAACCTTTGGAGATTTTTAAGTACCGTAGTTTGTCGCCATTCCATGAGCGTGCGCAATTTTAAAGCGTGACATGTTAGGTATTTTATTACTCGGCATAACATCATCTTTCATATTTTGCAAAAAATAAAAGGGGTAGATATTGTGTTTTTTGTTTTGTTTTTATACATGAAAGTGTATTTTTTTTCCAAAAAACTGAATTTGAAAAACCACTGTGCCAATACCGTGTGCAAGGATCGTCATTTTATTCCCTAGGGTCTCTGCTAAAACATACACATATATATAATATTTGGCGGTTACAAGTAATTTTCTATCAATAAATACTTATTTAGCCTGGGTTCAGACATATACGAACACAGACTTTGCATGTAATTCACACCGCATTGCTGTGACGATCACATGTGATGTCTATGCAATGTAGGGTTGCCACCTTTTCTTCAAGTCAAACCCGAACACTTTAGCAGGACACGGCAAATTTTTTTTATAGTATAAACGATACATATAGTTTGCTAATAAATAACATCTCTAATCATATGAAGTTAATCACAAGAGTCCCCTTTTACATCAGAGTCCACAGAGTTCCCCTTTTACATCGGAACTCGCAGAGTTCCCTTTCACTGTAAGGCGGGACTCTGCAGACTCTGATAAGGGAGAACTCTGGGGACTCTAACATAAGGAATGCTCTGGGAACTCGGATTTAAGGGGGAACACTGAGAACTCTGATGTACGGAGAGGACTCTGATGTAAGGGGGAACACTGTGGCCTCTGGTGTAAAGGGGAACTCTGATGTAAGGGGTGCTCTGAGAGCCCCGATTTGTGTTAGTGTACTCACTCAGAGGCAGGAGAGAGAAGGGGGGAGACTTCAGTCACAGACAGGGATGGATGGTGAGCTCACTCACCTCTTGGCAGTCAGTACCTCTCATCCAGATGTATCTGAGGCTGCTGGACTTCACATTTGAGGCCCCCACATTCATTTTCTGAGGCACAGTGCCGGAGATTGGAGTGTGGGCAGACACAGGGTAGGGGCAGGAGGAAGAGGTGCAGATCAAGCCCTCTCTCCTCTTCTGTCTGTGTGTGTATTGGGGGGGGGGGGGGGATTGTTAGTGCTGGCTTTGGGCAGTGCTGGCTTTGTGCAGTGTGAAAGAGAGTGTAACAGACACTGTCGGCTTAGACAACTGCAGCCAGCAACCCAGATGGGAAGCCATATTCCAGTCTGAATCATTTGTCCGGGTTTCAAGCAGTCTGAAACCCAGATGCATGATTAGAAACCCGAACTGTCTGGGTGAATCCTGGACAGGTGACAACCCTAGTGCAATGCGAATTCAGCCATACAGTTGTATGGCTGAACTCGCATTGGATTCGCACAAAAAAGGTGCTGGAACCTTTTTTCCCCGCACTGGAATGGGATCGCATGGGTGTTCACACCCATGCGATCCCATTCCTGTCCGAATTCACAATTCACAGTGCGATTTGCGAACCGATCTGGAGGTGTCATTAACTTTGTATTGACACCTGCAGCAGTTCACAGAGGGCAATGTAAACTTCCTGTGAGGGAGATGCGATGCGGGAACCGGCACTGGAATCGCATTAGTTCCCACATCACATATATGTGAACCGGGGATTAAACTTGTAAACAAGTGCCGGAAATGGCCAGGTCTTCAAGTGGGTAACAAATGGGATAGTCAGGGCTGAATGTTCCCTAAAATCAGATAGGACATGTTTCGGTTGATGCCCTATATGATGACGTGTTTTACATATATGTGTTTTATTCTAGATTGCGATTTTACGCCAGCAGTCTTCACCTAACCCACCACCACCCCTTTGTTGAATTTTTATCTTTCGCTGCTCTTTTCTTACCCTCATGAGCAAGAGTTGGGTCCTGAATGCTCCACTGACAGAGACATTTTCATTCATTGTGTAAGTTGTACTGTACATTTGTATTGATATGTTGGTATATCTCTATTATGCATTCTATAAATGAACTATTTTTGAGTATCTGATACCATGAAGATGGTTTCCACAGTTTCTAGATGAAACAGATCGACTGTTCCTAGAAAAGTGTCAATTAAAATCTTTGCCCCATCCTCAAAATCAACATTTGTCGTGTAGCGACCTCAACCCTCTCACCCCTTCTCATTCTCGGCTTGTCTGTCTCTGTCTAGGGGTGTCAGTGGCGGGGAGAGGGATGAAATACACCACGGCCCATGTCTTCCATAGTGAAGAGGTGAAGGCCAGAAAGATCGGGCTTTGTGTAGGTGTCCTAGGGTCAAATCCTTTCCTCAGATTCACTCCCCTTTGCTCCTAGTAACCAGAGTTCCACACACTGAATAGGTCCAACACAGTTTTATTCTTCTCAGCGAACATACAGCACAGTCAAGTTGGGACCTTTGCAACACTTCAGTATAAATGGGAGTAGGTCGAGGCACAATCCTTCACGATATCGCTAACCACTGTAGTGTCACCAATGGCGAATAGTCACTGCCACTGACTATATGAGGTAGAACATGAATTACCTTCGCTAGCACGGCCCCTGTCAGGGGAAGGATATCCGTCCAAGGGAGTCACCGGAGGCCTCTCTGTCACCAGCGATGCTGCGCCGGACTCTCCAGAGAAGTTCCGCTCACCAGTCCTCACGAACTCAGACACGGGCACCCAAAGAGTTAGGGCCCCCTCGGATTCCTCCACCCTCGCGGAACTCAGTCGAAGGTACTGAGCCCCAGGCATCCGCCATAGTACCTCACCCCAGGCTAAAGGTGCCTGAGATGGACTCCATCTCTCGCTCCGGCCAGGTCAAGGGCACCTGGGCCCGGAACTCCGGGACACCAGCACCCAAGCTCCGACTCTGAACCCGCCTTTTATCTCCTCTCCTTTTGCGTTCCAGCAGGTTCCCCGCCCCGCTGTACCAGCGTCAGGAAAGGACAAAAAGGCACAGTCTTGCGGTGTGAGTTTAGCTCCGGCCAGGGCGACAATGCCACCTGTAGGCCACAGAGAACCTCACACCACCAGAGTCCTCCAAGAACCACAAAAGGGTCTCGGATTCCCTAGCAATCAGTGCATCTGGGTTACACTACCACCCACATGCTTCCCCTAAATTCAAATACCCACTACAGTCATAAAAGGAAATACCAACTTTTTGTTATGCATATATAGAACATGCTGGCAAAGTGTAATTTCTTCAGTATTGTCACATGAAAAGATAAAATAAAATATTTACAAAAATGTGAGGGGTGTACTCACTTTTATGAGATACTGTATAACCCAATTTTCGGATAAAATATGAAACATGATGTTACGCTGAGTAAATAGATACCAAACATGTCATGCTTTAAAATTACGCACACTCATGGAATAGCGGCAAACTACAGTACCTAAAAACCTCCATAGGTGACACTTGATTTTTTTTTATAAGTTACCAGCGTTAGAGAGGAGGGCTAGTGCTAGAATTATTGCTCTCGCTATAATGATCGCATGCGTGGTTTGAATGTCGTTTACACATGCGAGTGCGACCTATGTATGTGTTCGCTTCTGTGTGAGAGCATGAGGGGACGGGGCGATTTAAACTGTTGTTTTTATTATTTTTATTTTTGTTTTTGGATCACTTTTATTCACATTACAAGGAATGCAAACATCCCTTGCAGTGGCGGCCGGTGCTTTTTTTTTTTGGGGGGGTGCAAACAAACTGAAAAATTCAGAAAAAAAAATTATCAATTGCAGACTCACTGTACCATTAAACGCAGACACTGTACCATCAAACACAGACACTGTGCCCTTCCAAACGCTGCCACTGTGCCCTTCCAAACGCTGCCACTGTGCCCTTCCAAACGCTGCCACTGTGCCCCCCGTGATGGCGGTGGGCGGTGCCCTCCATGCTCTTCCTCAATGTCTTCTCCCGGTCCTCCCGTCTTCTCCTATGATTGGACGCCTGATAGGTGTCCAATCACAGCGCCTGTCGTTTCAGCCAATAAGGTGACAGGTAACCGACCTGAGCACCCGATTGCAATATTAGTGAATATAGGGGGCGCTGTGCTAGACTTATTAAGCATTCATACCATATATTGTATGTTAGTGGATACAGAGGCGTAGCTTGAAGCTTGTGGGCCCTGATGCAAAAGTTGACCTGGGACCCACGCCCACTATCACCCACCACTTCCACCTTGCACATAGATACACCCACAGCACGCCAAGATACTCAAAGTAGATTAAGAGTTTTGAGTTCCCAGAGTTCCTCCTTACATCAGAGGACAGGGATTACTGCTGAAAAATCAGGGGACAGGGATCACTTCTGGAGAATGAGAGGACGGGATCACCCCGACACTACACAGGGCTGAAATCACATTACTTTACACACAGTCTGTCAGCCTTCAGAGGGTGTATCTGTTTTTTTGTTGCCGTTCTGACCTGTGAAATTCTCTGATCGGAATAGCAGTGTAGTCGCAGTAGGCAGATACACCCTGTGCAGATCATGGTTGACTTGCTGTGGTGTAAAGGAATGTGATTTCAGCCCTGCGGAGGAGGAGCAGTATAAAGTGCTGTAATGGAATTGTGACAAGCCAGCAGCCCCAGTGCCGGGTATGCACCCGCAAATGTAAGGAGCCAATCGGCTGAATTCTTTTAAAAACGTATCTATTTTATTAAAACAGTATTATGCTATGGATGTCCATATTTTTTGCATATATCCCATCTGGCACTCTGAGGATGAGGGTTCCAGTACATATCTCCAAGCCATACACACATGCGAGCAGGCATTATCCTGCCAAAGAGATATTTAACTTTCTTTCTAACCAAAGAAGTCAACTACATCTGGTAAGCAGATTTCATTATCAATCACTTTGGGTGTCGTTTTATCTGGTGAAGGAATTGCAATCAACACCTTGTTGACGGACTTTTTTTGCAATATTAATATTCTGGGACTATTTTTGCTATACATATTTCACATGTATATATTTTTTTAATTGATAATTTTGGTATCCAATAATGGAATTATCAATGATTATATAGTATCATTTATATCCACTAACACACAATATATGGTATGAATGCTTAATAAGTCTGCACAGGGCCCCCTATATTCACTAATATTGCCATTGGGAGTGTATAACACTTTTTCAAGGTGAGCAGCAGTTATTTGTATTATTGATTTATACTCACATATTTAAATTTGGCGCGGAGTCACTATTCATTTATTCACTGAGCATCTGATTGGCTGAGAGACGTTCAATGTTCGGAAAGCGAATATTTATTTGCTTTCCTAACACACAGCTGAGTGAACTGCGAGCGCCCAGCATGGCACTTGCTTTTCATCTTTTTTGACGCCTATTAGAGCCTATGGCTCTAATCAGGTGATTAAAAAAAATACCCCGCCTTTAATTCAGGCGCCCGGTGCCCGAAAAAGGGGCCAGGCGCCTGAATAGGGGGTGTCAGCGGCGGCCATAGATAGATTCATGCAATGCATGAATCTATCTATTGGTGATAGAGGGGTGGCAGGAGAGAGGGGGCGGCGCCCGTGCGCCCTTTTGGACGCACCGCCACTGATCCCTTGTAATAGGAATAAGGCATGCCAGGTCCTCTTTATCTGAGACATTTCTCCGGAAAAAAAATTATAGATCTCAGGCTTTCCAGCAATAAAAATAGCAACGTTTACATCAGCCAGAGCTGGAAGTGATGTCATGAAGTTGCTTCCGGCCTCCCAGTGTGGCCCACGGCCAGCTCTATGGTAAACCGGCACCACCCCCAGATGGGATCTTCGGCTCCCTGATCACACGGGAGAGCCTGGAGAGGCACTGGAGGGCGGTGGGAGGAGGGGGGGCGTCCCCTCCCGCTGCCTGTAAAAGCAATCCATCACACTTGATGAAGAAACGCCTCCGACTGCTGAGAGACACCCGCTGGTGGACACCGGAACTGCAGTCCATAGATCTGGGAGCCTCAGTGCCACCAGCAGGTGAAACCTTTCCTGACAGTACCCCCCCCCCCCTTTGAAGGAGCAACCTCCGGATGCTCCAACCAGCCAAAGCTGAAAGAGTCCAGAGAGAAAATGTCTCATAAGCCCAAGGAGTGCCGGGTTCCAAATAAGAAGCCTTGCTGCCGGGATCCCCAAAAAAACTAGGTGTTCCACTGCCTGGGTCTGGTAACTGGTTAGGTACCCCACTGCTGGGGCTAGACAACTGGCTAGGTATCCTGTCTCGGCCAGATTCTTAGAAGCGTAGGACATTTGATTCCTCAAAACAGTAGGCATCCCAACGCTGGGGCACATGGGTCATTCGCAAACTTAGCCCTGGGGTCATGTGACAACACCGAAACTCTGACATTGTAATGTCTGGTAACAATCATGTAGCTTGCCTGATCTCCAGAACTTGTTCCACACTTCAACGGTCATCTAGGTTTCCCCCAGGCACTGGTTACCCAACATGGGTTCCCTAATGCACCTGGAGTTGTGGCAATGGTATCCAGGTTGTGGCAAGGCACAAATGGTGCTCTACCACTCCCTGGAGCTCACCACTACCAAGGTCGCGAAGGTAAACGGGGCTACCAATTGTAAACGGTATGTCCGGACCACCAGGCTTTGGCGCCACCAGAGCAACGTACTATAGGAGGGACCCAATCGAGTTAACTGAAAAAATAACCTTAGGCAGAACAGGTAACCCATACCAGGTACACAAAGACTCAGACATGTCAGACCCAATGGCAGATGGAATCCTACCCTCCACAGAACAATCCGGGCAGGGTGGTGAGCATAGAGTCAATAACATCAAGCTAATCTTTGGTCAAAGGATCATCAGAGGCAGGCTGGAGAGCAGGCATCGGATCAACAGACACTGGATTATCATGCTGGGCAGCAGGCACAGCAAGCTGGGCAATGGGCAGAGGCACATCAAGCTGGGCAGCAGGCACTGGATCATCAGGCTGGATAGCGGGTACTGGATCCTCAGGCTGGACAGTGGGCACCAGATTATCAGGCTGGACAGTGGGCACAGGCACATCAGGCTGGAAAATGGGCACAGGCACATCAGGCTGGACAGCAGGCACAGGCACATCAGGCTGGACAACAGGGACTGGATTATCAGGCTAGACAACAGGCACCGGATCATCAGGCTGGACAACGGGAACCAGATCATCAGGCTGGACAGCAGGCACCGGAACATCAGGCTGGACAGCAGGCACCGGAACATCAGGCTGGACAGCAAGCACCGGAACATTAGGCTGGACAGCAGGCACCGGAACATCAGGCTGGACAGCAGGCACCGGAACATCAGGCTGGATAGCAGGCAGAGGATTGGCAAGGTCAGGTGGGTCATCAGGTTCAGGACCATCAGAGGCTAGCCTAACCCCATTGGCAATCATAGAGGCAGGCTGGGGCAGATTGGCTTGCGTGGAGGCAGGCTGGAGCAGATTGGCTGGTGTGGAGGCAGGCTGAAGCAGATCGGCTGGCATGGATGCAGGCTGAAGCCGATCAGCTGGCTTGGAGGCAGGCTGAAGCCGGTCAGCTGGTGTGGAGGCAGGCTGAAGCAGATTGACTGACGTGGAGGCAGGCTGGAGCAGATCGGCTGGCGTGGAGGCAGGCTGGAGCAGATCGGCTGGCATGGAGGCAGGATTGGTTAGTGGCAGGATTGTGCGGGTTGGGAAAAACTTCAGTTTCTTTTTAGGTTTAGCCACTGATGCTTTGTATGTGAATGCAGGACTGTAACTAGGGTGTGCAGCTGGTGGAAGAAAAGAGCTGAAGGATGGTAAACAAGAGGGAGCAGTTGGTAAGGAGGATTTTTGTGATATGGTTGCAGAAAGCAGAGAAGAGGTAAATGGTTTGAAGGCAGGGTAGGCACAGCAGGTGGAAACAGGGTACTGATACTAAGTTGATAGCAGGGTATACTGAGCTGCAACTGTGGTTGCTGTGGGTGATGGAGAAAGAGACATCTGAGCAGACAAGTCTCTGGCAGCAGGAATGGGCTGTTGAATTCTGACTGAGGCTGAGTGCAAAATATCTCGCCATGCCTGTAGTAAAGGTTGAACAAAATTTGGCTTACATGCTGCCTGTCTGACCAGAAACTGCCCTGCATTAATACACTCCACTAACACCTGCTGGGAACATGATGAATATTGCTTAAAGAAATAAACCAAGTCATCCTCCAATAACCACACCTGAGATTCTACCTGAGCCATACTGAAGGGGGGAGAAAAGTCATCACTGCCTTTCGGAGTACCGCACAAACCTGAATCAAAGGCTGAACATCTCCAAACATCATACTGCCCTGATCAACAAGGGAATGAGCAAGTTGGATACATTCTAGTAGCTGGTCACTGGTCCACTCCTTCAATATCTGGCGGCAGTATTCATTATCCAGCAAAAAAAAATAAAAAAAATAACCTCCTCCGGATGCATTTCCCCCAAACGGCAGAACCAAGATGGGTTCCCTGTGCAGCCACTTCTGGTCAGGACTGGTCTTGGTATTATGTCAGGGACTGGTGTAACCAGGAATGTGTGGACTTCAACAGAATGTACCAAACACAGGTAAAGTGTAAATAATATGATTATTAAAAGGTAAGTGAAACAAAGACAATGCACCTCCAATACAGTAAATAGTGTAACCCAACCAGTAAACCAACAACCAGTGAACACAAAACAAACAACAGTCTAAATCCAATATGTGCAGAGCATGAGAGAAGCAAATCGTAGTGATACCAGAGCCAGGGTCATATACGGGAGATCAAGTAGAGGGGAGCTGGGAACAAGACAGGACAGGAATAGGGAACCAGGAGATGGACTGAGCGGGTAGGAAGAAATCAGGCTGCAGTGTAAGGATAAGAGTCCAGGCACATGAGACGGGATGCAGGGTTCTGGCACACAGGAACACAGATCAGGGGCACATGGAGAAAATACCAAGACAAGGTGTAATAGCATTAACCAGGTTTAAATACACCTCCTGCAATCAGCCTCAGCTGATGCCTGATTGCAGGGCATGATGTCAGCTCCTGACTGCCGAGAGACACCCTCTGGTGGGCACTGGAACTGCAGCATAAAGATCTGGGAGCACAGTGCCACCAGCAGGTGAATCCTCTCCTGACCGCCAGCCTCCGACTGCCGAGAGACACCCGCTGGTGGACACCAGAACTGCAGCCCATAGATCTGGGAGCCACAGTGCAACCAGCAGGTGAAACCTTTTCTGACAGAATGGCACCTATTCATTCACAGGGTGTACTACTGTGAGAGCTGTGACTGGCCACAGCTATCACATGGTACAGATGGGCTGTGATTGGCCCTCTCTGTACCATGTGATCACTGCGACCAATCACAATAGTATACATGGCTATGAGTGAAAGCCATTCATTGTGTACAACTGTCATGTGATTGGTCCCAGTGATCACATGGAATCGGGACTGGTATCTGTCATTCGCACACGACTGGGGGTACATCATGTGACATCCACCCAGAACCAGAAAGCTCCCACTCGACCGTCATTTGTCTATAGGCCTGGTGGGCATAATTAATTTTTAATATTCAAAGCAAACTCATTCACCCATCCATCCTTGTCTCCATGCTTTATTTTGTTGAGAAATTACTTTGAAAACACCCTACTTGCATTTCTAACCAAAGCCATCTTGAGTAGGGGCAGATTATTCATGTAGCATTTACTTCCTGGAATACATCTTCCCTTAGCTCAAGCATGCAGTCAGGAGGGTGTGATTAGCTAACAAAAGCCCCTCCTCCAAATGAAAGAAAAAAAATGCCCAGAAAGACTCCTGGGATTTTGGCCTAGGCCAGAAACCAGGACGCAATTGAAGGAATATTAAAAAAAAAAGTTTAACCACTTCAGCTCCGGAGGGTTTAGCCCCCTTCATGATCAGGCCATTTTTTGGCGATACAGCACTGCGTTACTTTAACTGACAATTGTGTGGATGTGCAACGCTGTACCCAAATAAAATTTGGGTTATTTTTTTACCACAAAGAGTGGTGGTATTTGATCACCTCTTTATTTTTTGCGCTATATACAAAAAAAGACTGACAATAAAAAATAAATACTTTCTGCTATAAAACATTCCCAATTTTAAAAAAAAAATCATCAATTTAGGCAAATATGTATTCTGCTGCATGTATTTGGTAAACAAAATCCCAATAAGCGTATATTGATTGGTGTGCGCACAATTTATAGTGGCTACAAACTATGGGATATTTTTAGGGGTGTGGAAATTAACTATTAATTCCTCGATTAATCGATTAATTGTTTTGATCGATCAAAATTCTTTGGGCTTGCCGTGTCCATCTGAGGGGCTCCTTTGCTGTGCCTTCATATCTGCATGCCGGCGGGACCTTACTATCTGCCACACGCAAGGGCTGTTACACTTCCCTCTATCAACCTGGGATTCTACAGACATCCACTGGGAGTTGTGATCGTTCCCTTCACGGACTGATGTTAGCCCCTCCTCATCTGGATTCAGCAGTGGTATCGTTGTACACATTTTTATACCAGTATCATACCAGTATCATACTTAGCTACATGTTTTTATGACTGCTTTTGCTACCATTTGGTATTACTCGCACCATTTTTACAGTTTATGTAGCTACATCGATTTTATCTCCAGTGCAATATTTATTTTGTTACCTACTTGAAGACTATAAAAGTTTTAATGCTATTCCCATCGAGCGCTGCCTTTGTGTGTTTTTTGTATCCTGCTATCCATTTTTCCAGTGGTTGGTAGCTGCACTGGGAATCGGCCTGCAAGGAGATCAGCTAAAAGTAGTTGGATCTATGTGCGTTATAATTAATCGAAATTAGTCGATTAATCGATTAAAAAAAATCGATTAATCGAACACGAAAATTTTAATCAGTAACAGCCCTAGATATTTTTATTTATTTATTTTTCTATTTTCATTTTTTTACAAGTAATGGCGGCGATCAGCGACTTATAGTGGGACTGCGATATTGCGGCGGACAGATTGGACACCTAACTGACACTTTTGACACTTTTTGGGGACCAGTGACACTAATACAGTGATCAGTGCTAAAAATATGCACTGTCACTGTACAAATGACACTGGCAAAGAAGAGGTTTACATCAGGGGCTATCAAAGGGTTAACTGTGTGCCTAGCCAGTGTTTGTGTTTACAATCTGTGCTTTTGTACAGGTAAGCGGATACACTGACAGTGTGCAGGAGACCTGCATGGCATCAGCGATCTGCTTATTGTTGGTGCAAACTTTCCAGGCTCCTCCAACAAAAAATAATAAGTGCACATTTTTGTACCTGCAAAAAAATTTGCATTTATTATTATTTTTTTTAAAGTGAACTTATGCTTTAAGTGAGTCTGGGTAATTGCTGTGGGTTCAGATGTAGATCAGCTTGGAGAGCTCTATGGGTCAGACTTCTGGCACCTCCCCCTGGTTCTAGAAACTACCAAAAGGTTCTAGAAGTTAGTGGGCAGAGGTGAGGGGCAGTGAGCTGCATATTTATGAGAATCTGACCAATCCCCAGGCAGGAGGCCTGGAAAGGTGGTTGGATGGGCTGCTAAACATGGAAAAGCCTGGTCAGCAGGAGGTTGTTGTCGGGTGGAAGATGGAGTGTTGAGACTAGAGTCGTGAGGCTTGTGAGGGGAACCCCAGGGCCGGGGGGGCTCTGCATCTAGGCTTGAGCTGAGGAGAGAGGAAGAGAAGCTGCAGAGGGATCTCCACTAACCTACCGTCTCATCCAGAAGATATCCTGCCCAGCGAGCAAAGATCTGTCCAGCAGAAGGCCTGAACAGCCCTCTCTGCAAGCAGCAGGATTCAAGGGATAGTGTGAGCACCTCTACTTAATCACCCCCAGGGCCAATAAGGACGAGTGCTGCCAGATGCAATATTTAGCATGCTTTCATGGGACAGTGTCACTGCTAACCTAAATCCCTTTCTCCAGGACACAATTTTTAAGGCATCCAGGGGGGCTGGTATTTCTATTAAGGGGACATAATGCAAAAAAGTATATGGAGACGTTTGTCCTCAAAGTTGTTAAAAATTCAGTTTTGGGCATCCTATAAACCCGTCATCCCTATCCAAGTTGTTGATTCCCTAATAAAACAAGTTCAAGGACTGGTTTCTGTGTCTGGATGCAAGTTAGAAAAACGCATGTTGCATGGCTGTGCAGGAGTAAGGGAACCCAAAATCCAGCAGCCCTCTAGCTCCTGCACTACATCAGAAAAGTGCAGCAACTCAATATGGACTCATGTGGACATTCCGTTCTTTGGGATATAAAGGCTAATGGAATGTTGTGGTGAGGCCTCTGGTATGGAGATAGGCACAGTATGGAGGAGGGTAAGGTAAGGTGACCAGATTTTTAAAATGAAATCCGGGGACTTTTTTTTTTTTTTTTTTTACTAGTAATGGTGGCAATCAGCGTGTCAAATCTCACTCTCCGGGCCCGGCTACTACTGGGTGGGGAGCGTAGGAAGATCACTCCGCCAGGGAAGGCAAGGAGATAAGCAGGCAGGCGGTTGGCTGGGACTTGAGCCAAGGCAGAAGAACATGCAAGCGGAGCTGAATGGGCATGCACCCCAAACTGAAGAAATATTCCCCCCGCTCCGACTAGCACATGATCATCAGAAAGGGGCACAGATAATGGAAAAAAAAAACACCCCCTAAGCTAGTAGGTGCGGTGGAGCGGGGGTGTGTAATTGAGAATTTTTTTTTTTAATTCTGCACTGACTGTCTTTGAAATTGCCCCAGCCCCTGTTCAAATCCAATCCGGGGACAAAACCGGGGACAGACTTGGTCCGGGGAAAGTGTCCTCAATCCGGGGATTGTCCCTAGAAACCGGAGATGTCTGGTTACCCTAGGGTAAGGTCTCAAGCAGGAGGGGGAGGGTTGTTGTTCTGGTAAGAAGAAGCGGTACATGGACTTGTGCCAATACACAGCCAATCGCAAGCCCCCTTACAACCCTGTAAAACTCTATGAGAGGCTGAAAGCTACTGTGTCTGGATGGGGCTGGAGGGTGCTTCTAACATTTAGGGCAGTTTTCACCCAGGGATGAATGTTTTGAATGCAGATTGCTTGCGTTCTGGGCAATCATCCCTAGGCACATACTGCTCCAAATGTTAGTAGCACTTGGTCCATCCATCCCCATCAAGCTGCAACAGCTGTCAGGGTCTCAGAGTTTTACCTCTGAAAGCTGTAAAATTTGCTCAGTAGTTTTGCTAGCTAATGATGATGATAGGAGGGTATTAAACAGCATGTAAGAATATGTGCTTGTTATTGTAATTATGTGTATGCTTTATGTTACACTTCAAGTTCAATTGTTATGCCTAGTTCCTTATGCATGTTAGGAAACAGTTAACAGTTTAGGTCATGTGATCTGGAGGCGGGGAGCTGTGGTAGTTGTTAAGATGGATGCTGCTGATTAAATTCCAGGCTCATCTTCAATCTCTTGCTGTCTGCCTATTCTTGGTGCTAAAACTTTACATGGTACCAGAAGTTGGGTCAGAAAAGTCATGGAAGCAAACAGCAACACAAAGAACATTCCTTCCCTGGATTTGGAATCAGGGAATGTATCTGAAAACTGGTCTCAATGGAGGGAGCTGATAGAGCTTGTGTTTTCAGGACCAGATGCAGACAAATGGACTGATCAGCAGAAAGCAGCTCACTTTCTGATATGTTTGGGACAAAAAGGAAGTGATGTGTGCCGAGCCTGGCAAGCAAGTGGGGAGATCACTGCAGAGGACAAAAAGAAAACAGAGGTTCTGTTTGCAAAGCTTGAGGCGTACTGCAACCCAAGGAGAAACGTCACAGTGCAAAGGAAACTGTTTTATGAGGGGAACCAGTGTGGAGGTGAGTCTGTGGATGAATGGGTGACACAGCTACGCTTGCTTGCCAAAGACTGTGCTTTCTATGATGCTGGAGATATGATAACAGACCTCATTCTGATGGGCAGTAAGTTTAAGGAAGTTCAGGAAAAGCTGCTGCAGGAAGAAGACTTAAATCTTGAGAAAGCCATAAGGATTGCCAGAGCATATGAAATGTCAAGAAAGGACATGCAGGTACTGTAAAGAACACAGCTCCAGATTAATGCTATAGAAAATCACAGCAGCAGATATGGGCAAGAAAGAACACACAAAGGAATAAAGAGCACCTATGGCACTGGGACAAGTAACACACAAGCAACGTGTGGATATTGTGGAAACACGCACCATAAAAATAGTGTCTGTCCGGAAAGGGGGCAGATATGCAATAAATGCAAGAAAAGAGGACATTTTGCCAGGGTGTGTTAACTGTCTTCACAAACCGGAAGGTCAAAAACACGTTCTGTACATGCCATAGAGGACAATGATGACAATGCAGGGTCAGACTCAGACTTGCTCCCCAATATATCTTGCAGCAGTACAAAAACACATCAGTCTGCAGATGAAGCAACTGTAACATTACAGATAGGGGCTAACAAAACTCCTTTCACATTCAAAATAGATACAGGAGCACAAGTAAATTGTGTGCCAAGCCAAATATACCTGGAACACCTTAGTAATGAATCCCCCTTAGAGACTCAGGATCTACCGAAACTAATGGGATATGGGGGTGAAAAGCTGAAAGTAATGGGTTGCTGTCATACAAAATGTTCATACAAGGGACCTGAAAAGGTTTTACAATTGTTTGTGATAGAAACACAAGCCCCAGCCGTGCTAGGTCTCAGAACAAGTAAAGAGATTGGACTTCTGAAGATCATAATGACGGTGGATGGTGAGTACAGAGGTCTGACAGAGGCTGACATTAAACGTGAGCACTGTGATCTATTCAAGGGCCTGGGGTGCATAAAAGAGGGTGCACAGCCTGTCATTCACGCTCCAAGGAGAATACCTTTAACTCTTGTGGATAAAGTCAGACAAGAACTAACTAGGATAGAGAAGCTGGGAGTAGTAAAAAAAGTCACAGAACCGTCAGAATGGGTCAGTTCTATGGTTGTGGTGGAGAAGAAGAACACAGGTGCAATTCGTACAGTATATGCATTGACCCACGTGATTTGAATAAAGTCATAATGAGAGAACACTACAAACTCCCCACCATAGAGGATATAGCGCACAAGCTAGTAGGAGCAACAGTATTTAGTGTACTAGACGCCCGTTCTGGTTACTGACAATTGCGTCTTGATGAAGCCAGCAGTTACTTGACCACTTTCAACTCCCCTTTGGGTCAATGGCGCTTCACAAGGGTACCTTTCGGCATAGCATCTGCACAGGAAATATTTCAAAAGAAATGACACAAATTGATCGCTGGTCTACAGGGTGTTGAAGTAATAGTTGATGATTTGCCCGTCTATGGAAAGGATCAAATGGAACATGACAAAAACCTCACTGCTTTGCTCAATCGGTGTCGTGAGAAGAATCTCACACTCAATCCAAACAAGATGCAAATTGGGGTAGAACTTACATATTTTGGACACCTACTAACCAAAGAGGGCTTAAAGCCTGATCCAAAAAAGATTACAGCAGTTCTTAACATGAAGGCTCCAACCTCCAGAAAGGAGCTGGAGACATCACTAGGAATTTTCAACTATCTATACAAATTCTCTCAGGGCCTTGCTCAACAGATAGCACCGCTACGTACACTGCTACAGAAGGATGCTGTTTGGTGTTGGGATGCAAACATGGAAAAGACTTTAGACAAAGTGAAAAAACTGATCACTAAACATCCAGGGCCAATACTGGAATATTTTGACGTAAACTGTGACCCTGTACTTCAAGTGGATGCATCCCAGTTTGGGTTAGGTGCTGTACTGACTCAACAAGGACATCCTGTGGCATGTGCTTAACGAGCACTGACCCCAACGCAAGCCAATTATGCCCAAATTGAGAAAGAGATGCTGGCTATTGTGAATAGATGTGAGAAATTTCATCAGTACATATATCATTTGTCCACTTTCATTTGGTGGAATATTATTTATATACACATTATAGTATTTTTGATTTGTATATCACTTGTTAGGACTGTTTTTGCATAAACAGAGCGCTACTATTTTTCCATTTAAAATTCACATACCACATTGTTTCAATTTTTAAGAAGCAGCTTCAGGATTATTTGTTCTAATTCCATCTGGGCGCAGTGGTGGTTTGGGAGTTAATTAGGGGGCGTGTTTAGCCCTCCTTACCAGCTTTTACATATATGTTCTCCCGATAGTTGTGGAAACACCGGGCGACCATAGCTTCTACACCTCCACGTCTGCAGCGGATGGTTATGAAATTACAGCAGTATGATCTCACAGTAAAGTACAAGCCTGGAAAGGAAATTCCCATGGCAGATACCCTGTCTAGGGTGTTTCTAGAAGGACATGAAGCACGGGATGAACCTGAGTTGGAAGAACAGGTACATACTTTACTAGCAACATTTCAATATCGGATGTACGGCTAGAGAAGGTAAGACAAGACACCAAACAGGATAAAGTCCTAGAAAAACTAACTTGTGTCATGTGCAATGGCTGGCCAGAAAAACTAAAGAAGCCGTGTCCTGAACTACAGGGATTCTGGCCTATGAAAGATGAGCTATACATTCATTCAGATATCATATTTATGAGTGACCGTATTCTCATTCCTAAGACACAGCAAGCAGAAGTACTGGAACAAATCCACCAGGGACATTTGGGCATCGCTATGTGTAAACGCAGAGCGCGGGAGTTGGTCTACTGGCCTAATTTGGACTTTGATATTGAGACACTTGTGAAGAAGTGTGAAACCTGCCAGACATTTCAAAAACACAATGCATAAAAACCTCTTACACCATGGAATGCTCCTTCACGGGCTTGGCAGAGACTGGCTACAGATATTTTTCATTTTGAGGACAACCATTACCTGATAGTAGTAGATTACTATAGCAAATTCTTTGAGCTAGTGCAGCTGAGAAATTTAAAAGCATCAACAGTCATATGGGCCTTCAAAACAATACTTTCAAGACATGGAATGTGTGAAGAACTTGTGTCTGATAATGGCCCACAATTCTTGTGTTCTGAGTTCCAGTACTTCCTGCGTGAATGGGGAATCAGGCACAAACCCACAAGCCCCCATCACCCACAGGCCAATGGTCTAGCAGAGAAGTATGTTGGCAAATCCATCATACTGAAAGCGCAATCATCAGGGCAGGATGTGTACCTAGAACTGTTAAACTATCGTGCAACACCTATTCAAGGTTTATGCTCACCTGCACAGCTGCTAATGGGTAGAACACTGAGGACCACAGTGCCTATTGCACCACTGAAATTGCAGCCTCAGCTCATTCTACAGGATCGAGTAACAGCTCAGAGGATCATAAACATGAAAAGGCAAAAACTGTATTTTGATAAATCTACAAAATCCCTTCATCCACTCTCTGCTGGGCAAGCTGTGCGACACAGAGTCACAGGGAATACATGGGAACCTGCTTGAATTGTCAAAGAAGCCAATTCACCAAAATCATATATTATCGAGACCAAGTGTGGACAAAAACTGATACGAAACAGGCGTCATCTTCATCCAGACACTGCCGCGGATACACCATTAGATGAACCGGATGACAATGGAGATAAAGAACAAGCCCATGATGGCACAGAAGTTCTAAACACGGATATTGAGCCTACTGAGGATACAGAGGACAGCATAAACGTATCAGCATATGATAACGCTGGGAGTGACTCAACTGGACACCAATCCTACGGATGATGAGCCAGCGGTTACTTTCTCTCGCTATGGTCGACAGTAGGGGCCCATCAATAGGGGGCGCAGGGGCGCCGCCCCACCAAAGCTACTTATTAAAAAAAAAAAAATTATATATATTTTTTTAAATGTTAAAGTGTCCTTTTAAGTAGGTGTGTTAAGGGCGCCGGACACGGGGTGCTATTGGAGGCATGACCCGTGTGTAAACACGTGACTGGGACTAAGAAGCTCTATTGGCGTAGTTTAGAGTGTGTTCGGGGTGCAAAGCTTGTAGCCACGAAAACTCCACCTCTAGCATTAGGTTTCCAGTGCTTGTAATTGATTGGGTCCATAGGGTGGGGCTTTAATCAGACTTGTAGCGTCATTGGCTCACAGGCTGCCTGTCTCCTTCAGTAAGTGAGGGGGGAATCACCAGCAGAAGAGAACTGCTCAGGGCAGACAGGGAGCGATGTGCAGAGGCAGCTCCATTCGTCTTCCTGTGACACAGACTCTGCATCCAGCAGGTACACTTCTACATGCCAGGACTGGAGGGGCGAGGGGGCAGAAAGGGCTATTATCACTGTGTCCTGAGTGGCTGTACAGCAGCATTTTAATCTTCAACTTTACTTCACCTCTCTCCATGTAATTCCCTTCTGTACAGTACACCTTCCTTATCACACTGATCCCCCTTCACTATCTCCGTCTGCATAGATTACCGTATTTTTCGCTCCATAAGACGCACTTTTTCCCCCCAAAAAAGGGGGTAAATGTCTGTGCGTCTTATGGAGCGAATACTGACTAGCAGAGCCTCTAATAGGGGGATTGTTTTGGTGGCAGAACGATGCCCTATTCATCTCTCTGCCCCAGCTAAATACTGTTTCTCCCCTGCCTTCAGCTGCTATAGGGAGAGAAACAAAAGGCATTGTTCTTAAATTAACATTATTCACATGTAAATCGTGCGGGCATTGTTATGCAAATTAGATCGGCTTCCGCGATTCATATGCAAATCAAGCCCCATCCTCTGCATGCCGCCCACCTAGACAGCATACAGGTGAGCATAGGGGGCATGTAGCGGTAATTAAAAAGGGGGGCTTGAGGTGAGCAGAGGAGGTGTGCAGTCAGAGGTGGTGTACAGAGGTGCAGAGTGTATAGGAAGGAAGGGTTGGATTGCAGAGGTTAGAAAAGTAGGGGTTTGGGGGACAGAGGTTAGCAGATGATGAGTTAGGAGCAGAGTTGTACTGATGGGAGATAAGAATGCAGAGATTAGTAGACAGATGGGGGGGGGGGGTTACTATAAATACACCTGTTATATGGCTAGTCACTGTAAATGTGTCAATTTCATTGGTGGTTGATGAAAATACTCCTGTTGTGTTGGGGTCAGTGTAAATGTCCCTGTTACATTGGGGATCAGTTTAGGGTGCCCCCTTACATTGGTTGTCAGTGTAGAAATATTAGTTGGTTATATTTTATTAAATATTTTAGTCCACCATTTGGTTCAGATTTTTTTTCATATTTTCCTCCTATAAAACCTAGGTGTGTCTTATGGTCAGGTGCGTCTTATGGAGCGAAAAATACGGTAGATATTCACTGCTCACATCCTGCAGCCTCCCGGTCTCAGATCTGACCATTCCAATCACTGCCTCACAGCCTTTCCTTTCCAGATTACTTTTTATCTCTTCCAAACTGTTTAGCAGATCAGAACATTCTCTGCAGTGCAATCATTTAAGGTGGCTGTAGGAATGACATTAAAAAGGAATCCTCTATTCTATGAGTGCAGAATGTACTGATCTGCTCAACAGTTTGGAAGAGATAAAAAGTAATGTGGAATGGAGAGGGTGTCCGTCAGTGATTGGACCCCTAAAGAGGAATGCTCAGATCTGAGACCACACTTGTAAAGAAGAACTCAGCATAGGGATGGTGGGAACCCCTTATAATAGGCACAGCGGGTGTACAGACCCGGGAACTTGGCACAGGGATGGTGGGAACCCCTCATAATAGGCACATCAGCTTACAGACCCGGGAACACATTACAGTGATGGTAAGAACCCCCATAATGGGCACATCAGATTACAGACCCGGGAACTTGCCACAGGGATGGTGGGAATCCCTCATAATGGGCACAGTAGGTGTACTGGGGGTGTACAGACCCAGGAACTCAGCACAGGGGTGATGGAAACCCCTCATAATGGGCACAGCAGGTGTACAGGCCCAGGAACTCAGCACAGGGATGGTGGGAACCCCTCATAATGGGCACAGTAGGTGTACAGACCCAGGAACTCAGTACATGGATGGTGGGAACCCCTCATAATAGACACAGTAGGTGTACAGGGATGGTGGGAGGAACCCTCATAATGGGCACAGCGGGTGTACAGACCTGGGAACTCAGTACAGGGATGGCGGGAACTCCTCATAATGGGCACCTCAGGTGTACAGACCCAGGAACTCTGCACAGGGATGGTGGGAACCCCGCATAATTGACACAGTAGGTGTACAGACCCAGGAACTCAGTACAGGGATGGTGGAAACCCCTCATAATGGGCACCGTAGGTGTACAGACCCGGAATTCAGTACAGCATGTCCTTATACATTTACTTGAGATCACTTAGACCCGGTGGGTCTCTATAGTGGGAGGTAGCGCGAACACACCATTCTTTTATATTATATCCTATTCTCCCTAGGGAGTTTTTAGGGGGGCTGCAACCTCTGTCTGGTGTTTTCCTGAGCGCGGATTGCCTACTTCTTTAATAATAGTCTAATGTCCATAAAATGTCATAATCTACCCAATAGAACTCATGCACACAGGGTGTTTGCTTTGCTCCTCTAAACGTCAGAACTCCTGGCAGGAGAAAAGCCCACTGCAGGCACGTTATGCGTTTTATCCTAAATGTATCCTATTGGCCAAAATATTTATTTGTTCTGGCCATTTAAATGCATTACCTCTCAAATGCGCCTAAATGCGTCTAGCGTTTCAGTGTGTTAAGCTTTTTTCTGCGCTTCACTTCCTCTCCTAAACATGCTTTCCATGGGGGGTTTTTTCAGACTGTAATTGCTCTGCTTCTAATATGTCTGTAAACGCCTGTGTGCACATGGACACATTAGCTAACATACAGGTCCTTTTACAGGCTGAGAAAAACAATGTCAAATGCCAGTATTTTTTAAGCTTTAATCAGAGCCCTTTGTAATCTCATGTAGCCATATTCCTAAGCAATCATCACAAGTCTTTTTCTGTGCTTGATATACCATCAGTCCAATTCATGCTTCAGAGTAAGTTTAAGGCCCCGTTCAGGCTAGATTCACACTGTTGTGCAAAGAGGCTCACAGCAGGTGTCCGGTGCGTCCCTGTTCTCCATTTCAGGGATGAATCGGGCCCAAATTTTTGCCTGCATTTGGACCTAAAACTAAGCATATTTCCAGGTTGTAAGTTGGCAAATGTCATTGCAGATCCCTACTTGTTATTTCTTGTACTGAAACTTACATAACACAGTTAGTGTTCTGTACATTGACTGTGTACAAAACACCACCCTACATGTACACCATGTTTAAACATTTGCCAGTTTTATGAGTCATAGCGGGCAGCAGATGAAACGACATAGGTAATTGTAAAAATACAAAATGTAGTGTAGTACTTAAAAAAAAATTCTTATCAAAAGCAAAATTACCTTTTAAATGTAAACCCCTGTCATCTAACGTTTAATGTTGTAGAGAGGCTATGCAATGGGTTAATAAAGTTAGAACTTAAAAATGCAAGTTTAAACCATTTGCTAGTCTGTGATCTCCAGATACCGTCTGGGTTTTAAAACAAATTGAAGCTTCGTCGGTGTATAATGTGCAGACTGGTATATGATGTGCAGAGCCCTGTGTATAATGTGCAGCCTGGTATATGATGTGTAGGGATGAGCTCTGGCGTGTTCGCATACTACACGTGCAGAGCCCGCCAGGAAGTCGGCACAGCGCTGCGCTAATCACAGGCAGGGAGACATTGTCCCGATGCTCGGCTGCAGAGATCGGGAAATGTCTCCCTGCCTGTAATTAGCGCAGCACCGTGCCGACTTCCTGGCGGGCTCTGCACGTGGAGTATGTGAACACGACAGAGCTCATCCTTAATGATGTGCAGAGCCCTGTGTATAATGTGCAGCCTGGTATATGATGTGCAGAGCCCGGTGTATAATGTACAGCCTGGTATATGATGTGCAGAGCCATGTGTATATTGTGCAGCCTGGTATATGATGTGCAGAGCCCTGTGTATAATGTGCAGCCTGGTATATGATGTGCAGAGCCCTGTGTATAATGTACAGCCTGGTATATGATGTGCAGAGCCCTGTGTATAATATGCAGCCTGGTATATGATGTGCAGAACCCTGTGTATAATGTGCAGCCTGGTATATGATGTGCAGAACCCTGTGTATAATGTGCAGCTTGGTATATGATGTGCAGAGCCCTGTGTATAATGTACAGCCTGGTATATGATGTGCAGAGCCCTGTGTATAATGTACAGCCTGGTATATGATGTGCAGAGCCCTGTGTATAATATGCAGCCTGGTATATGATGTGCAGAGCCCTGTGTATAATGTGTAGCCTGGTATATGATGTGCAGAACCCTGTGTATAATGTGCAGCCTGGTATATGATGTGCAGAACCCTGTGTATAATGTGCAGCTTGGTATATGATGTGCAGAGCCCTGTGTATAATGTACAGCCTGGTATATGATGTGCAGAGCCCTGTGTATAATGTGCAGCCTGGTATATAATGCTGACACTATGAGTGGAAGCAAGTGGAATACAGGGGACGGAGTGGGTGGATTTTATAAGGGGTGTGGCTTATGATAAGTGGGAGGGCCAACTGTAGAGGGGCGGGGTCTTGCGCCCCCCCATCCTAAAACTTTACCAGCCGCCACTGATGTTCGAGCTATTAAACCAAAAATATGGGAGGGACTTTGTCTCATACTAAATGTTTCATACTTGAGAGGGAAGATGTAATGATGTATATGCTTTATGTTATACTTCAAGTTCAATTGTTATGCCTAGTTCCTTATGCATGTTAGGAAACAGTTAACAGTTTAGGTCATGTGATCTGGGGGTGGGGAGCTGTGGTAGTTGTTAAGATGGATGCTGCTGATTAAACTCCAGGCTCATCTTCAAGCTCTTGCTGTCTGCCTATTTTTGGTGCTAAAACTTTACAGTTATCACTCACTGAGATTTTCCAGTATATTGGAAATTCAACTTGCAACTTGCAAAGAGGGGAATTATTTTTGTGCAAAACTTGGATTGCAGTAACATGTTTCTGTACTAGAGCACTATGAATGAAGGGCACTGTGATGATGCCCCCTTAAAGGGTAAGCCCATGAGGATCTGCATTCATAGTCCTCAGTCTTCGGGGTGCTGTGCACCCACCATTCAAGCCAGAAAGGACTGAGGACATCTTGTAGCCAAGAAGAGGTTCAGATTGCAGGTGAGTATTACATCCTGGGCTGCTTTTTCATTTTTACCACTTCCCAGTGATATTTATCTGCAAATAAAAATTAAAGGGGTGTTCCAGCTGCGATTTTATTTAATTTTTAAAAGTCAGCAGCTACAAACACTGTAGCTGCTGACTTTTAATAAGGACACTTGTACCTATCCTACTCGCCCGAGATGTCAGCCCCCCCGAGACCGATCCCTCTGCGCTGGCAGCTACCGGCGCCGCCATCCTCAGTAAGGGAAACAGGCAGTGAAGCCGTGCAGCTTCACTGCCTGTTTTCTACTGCGCATGCGTGAGCAGCGCGGCGCTTTGTGAATGGACTGGCTGCTCTCTGGGATACACACAGTTCCCAGAAGGCAGCGCGCCCCATTCACAAGAAGAATCCGAGTGTAGGACGAGGAAGAAGATCCACCTCGGAGGATGAAGAGGCAGATTAGGGACTTCCGCATAGCAACCGCCATTTCTGGTAAGTAACATTTTTATTTAATTTTTTAAATTTTTTTAATTTATTTATTTGTAGTGTACAGGACGCCGTGGCTGGGTCCTGGAAGGACGCTATATTTCCCCTCTGTTTGGGCTGTGGTTCCTTTAAGGGAATAGCAATGGTTAACACACCTGTCCAAGGAAGTAGCTCAAGCATGCAGTCAGGAGGGTGTGATTAGCTAACAAAAGCCCCTCCTCCAAATGAAAGAAAAAAAATGCCCAGAAAGACTCCTGGGATTTTGGCCTAGGCCAGAAACCAGGACGCAATTGAAGGAATATTAAAAAAAAAAGTTTAACCACTTCAGCTCCGGAGGGTTTAGCCCCCTTCATGATCAGGCCATTTTTTGGCGATACAGCACTGCGTTACTTTAACTGACAATTGTGTGGATGTGCAACGCTGTACCCAAATAAAATTTGGGTTATTTTTTTACCACAAAGAGTGGTGGTATTTGATCAGCTCTTTATTTTTTGCGCTATATACAAAAAAAGACTGACAATAAAAAATAAATACTTTCTGCTATAAAACATTCCCAATTTAAAAAAAAAATCATCAATTTAGGCAAATATGTATTCTGCTGCATGTATTTGGTAAACAAAATCCCAATAAGCGTATATTGATTGGTGTGCGCACAATTTATAGTGGCTACAAACTATGGGATATTTTTAGGGGTGTGGAAATTAACTATTAATTCCTCGATTAATCGATTAATTGTTTTGATCGATCAAAATTCTTTGGGCTTGCCATGTCCATCTGAGGGGCTCCTTTGCTGTGCCTTCATATCTGCATGCCGGCGGGACCTTACTATCTGCCACACACAAGGGCTGTTACACTTCATTCTATCACTTCCCTCTATCAACCTGGGATTCTACAGACATCCACTGGGAGTTGTGATCGTTCCCTTCACGGGACATCTACATGCCGACGGACTGATGTTAGCCCCTCCTCATCTGGATTCAGCAGTGGTATCGTTGTACACATTTTTATACCAGTATCATACTTAGCTGCATGTTTTTATGACTGCTTTTGCTACCATTTGGTATTACTCGCACCATTTTTACAGTTTATGTAGCTACATCGATTTTATCTCCAGTGCAATATTTATTTTGTTACCTACTTGAAGACTATAAAAGTTTTAATGCTATTCCCATCGAGCGCTGCCTTTGTGTGTTTTTTGTATCCTGCTATCCATTTTTCCAGTGGTTGGTAGCTGCACTGGGAATCGGCCTGCAAGGAGATCAGCTAAAAGTAGTTGGATCTATGTGCGTTATAATTAATCAAAATTAGTCGATTAATCGATTTAAAAAAATCGATTAATTGAACACGAAAATTTTAATCAGTAACAGCCCTAGATATTTTTATTTATTTATTTTTCTATTTTCATTTTTTTACAAGTAATGGCGGCGATCAGCGACTTATAGTGGGACTGCGATATTGCGGCGGACAGATTGGACACCTAACTGACACTTTTGACACTTTTTGGGGACCAGTGACACTAATACAGTGATCAGTGCTAAAAATATGCACTGTCACTGTACAAATGACACTGGCAAAGAAGAGGTTTACATCAGGGGCTATCAAAGGGTTAACTGTGTGCCTAGCCAGTGTTTGTGTTTACAATCTGTGCTTTTGTACAGGTAAGCGGATACACTGACAGTGTGCAGGAGACCTGCATGGCATCAGCGATCTGCTTATTGTTGGTGCAAACTTTCCAGGCTCCTCCAACAAAAAATAATAAGTGCACATTTTTGTACCTGCAAAAAAATGTGCATTTATTATTATTTTTTTTAAAGTGAACTTATGCTTTAAGTGAGTCTGGGTAATTGCTGTGGGTTCAGATGTAGATCAGCTTGGAGAGCTCTACGGGTCAGACTTCTGGCACCTCCCCCTGGTTCTAGAAACTACCAAAAGGTTCTAGAAGTTAGTGGGCAGAGGTGAGGGGCAGTGAGCTGCATATTTATGAGAATCTGACCAATCCCCAGGCAGGAGGCCTGGAAAGGTGGTTGGATGGGCTGCTAAACATGGAAAAGCCTGGTCAGCAGGAGGTTGTTGTCGGGTGGAAGATGGAGTGTTGAGACTAGAGTCGTGAGGCTTGTGAGGGGAACCCCAGGGCCGGGGGGGCTCTGCATCTAGGCTTGAGCTGAGGAGAGAGGAAGAGAAGCTGCAGAGGGATCTCCACTAACCTACCGTCTCATCCAGAAAATATCCTGCCCAGCGAGCAAAGATCTGTCCAGCAGAAGGCCTGAACAGCCCTCTCTGCAAGCAGCAGGATTCAAGGGATAGTGTGAGCACCTCTACTTAATCACCCCCAGGGCCAATAAGGGCGAGTGCTGCCAGATGCAATATTTAGCATGCTTTCATGGGACAGTGTCACTGCTAACCTAAATCCCTTTCTCCAGGACACAATTTTTAAGGCATCCAGGGGGGCTGGTATTTCTATTAAGGGGACATAATGCAAAAAAGTGTATGGAGACGTTTGTCCTCAAAGTTGTTAAAAATTCAGTTTTGGGCATCCTATAAACCCGTCATCCCTATCCAAGTTGTTGATTCCCTAATAAAACAAGTTCAAGGACTGGTTTCTGTGTCTGGATGCAAGTTAGAAAAACGCATGTTGCATGGCTGTGCAGGAGTAAGGGAACCCAAAATCCAGCAGCCCTCTAGCTCCTGCACTACATCAGAAAAGTGCAGCAACTCAATATGGACTCATGTGGACATTCCGTTCTTTGGGATATAAAGGCTAATGGAATGTTGTGGTGAGGCCTCTGGTATGGAGATAGGCACAGTATGGAGGAGGGTAAGGTAAGGTGACCAGATTTTTAAAATGAAATCCGGGGACTTTTTTTTTTTTTTTTTTTACTAGTAATGGTGGCAATCAGCGTGTCAAATCTCACTCTCCGGGCCCGGCTACTACTGGGTGGGGAGCGTAGGAAGATCACTCCGCCAGGGAAGGCAAGGAGATAAGCAGGCAGGCGGTTGGCTGGGACTTGAGCCAAGGCAGAAGAACATGCAAGCGGAGCTGAATGGGCATGCACCCCAAACTGAAGAAATATTCCCCCCGCTCCGACTAGCACATGATCATCAGAAAGGGGCACAGATAATGGAAAAAAAAAACACCCCCTAAGCTAGTAGGTGCGGTGGAGCGGGGGTGTGTAATTGAGAAATTTTTTTTTAAATTCTGCACTGACTGTCTTTGAAATTGCCCCAGCCCCTGTTCAAATCCAATCCGGGGACAAAACCGGGGACAGACTTGGTCCGGGGAAAGTGTCCTCAATCCGGGGATTGTCCCTGGAAACCGGAGATGTCTGGTTACCCTAGGGTAAGGTCTCAAGCAGGAGGGGGAGGGTTGTTGTTCTGGTAAGAAGAAGCGGTACATGGACTTGTGCCAATACACAGCCAATCGCAAGCCCCCTTACAACCCTGTAAAACTCTATGAGAGGCTGAAAGCTACTGTGTCTGGATGGGGCTGGAGGGTGCTTCTAACATTTAGGGCAGTTTTCACCCAGGGATGAATGTTTTGAATGCAGATTGCTTGCGTTCTGGGCAATCATCCCTAGGCACATACTGCTCCAAATGTTAGTAGCACTTGGTCCATCCATCCCCATCAAGCTGCAACAGCTGTCAGGGTCTCAGAGTTTTACCTCTGAAAGCTGTAAAATTTGCTCAGTAGTTTTGCTAGCTAATGATGATGATAGGAGGGTGTTAAACAGCATGTAAGAATATGTGCTTGTTATTGTAATTATGTGTATGCTTTATGTTATACTTCAAGTTCAATTGTTATGCCTAGTTCCTTATGCATGTTAGGAAACAGTTAACAGTTTAGGTCATGTGATCTGGAGGCGGGGAGCTGTGGTAGTTGTTAAGATGGATGCTGCTGATTAAATTCCAGGCTCATCTTCAATCTCTTGCTGTCTGCCTATTCTTGGTGCTAAAACTTTACATGGTACCAGAAGTTGGGTCAGAGAAGTCATGGAAGCAAACAGCAACACAAAGAACATTCCTTCCCTGGATTTGGAATCAGGGAATGTATCTGAAAACTGGTCTCAATGGAGGGAGCTGATAGAGCTTGTGTTTTCAGGACCAGATGCAGACAAATGGACTGATCAGCAGAAAGCAGCTCACTTTCTGATATGTTTGGGACAAAAAGGAAGTGATGTGTGCCGAGCCTGGCAAGCAAGTGGGGAGATCACTGCAGAGGACAAAAAGAAAACAGAGGTTCTGTTTGCAAAGCTTGAGGCGTACTGCAACCCAAGGAGAAACGTCACAGTGCAAAGGAAACTGTTTTATGAGGGGAACCAGTGTGGAGGTGAGTCTGTGGATGAATGGGTGACACAGCTGCGCTTGCTTGCCAAAGACTGTGCTTTCTATGATGCTGGAGATATGATAACAGACCTCATTCTGATGGGCAGTAAGTTTAAGGAAGTTCAGGAAAAGCTGCTGCAGGAAGAAGACTTAAATCTTGAGAAAGCCATAAGGATTGCCAGAGCATATGAAATGTCAAGAAAGGACATGCAGGTACTGTAAAGAACACAGCTCCAGATTAATGCTATAGAAAATCACAGCAGCAGATATGGGCAAGAAAGAACACACAAAGGAATAAAGAGCACCTATGGCACTGGGACAAGTAACACACAAGCAACGTGTGGATATTGTGGAAACACGCACCATAAAAATAGTGTCTGTCCGGAAAGGGGGCAGATATGCAATAAATGCAAGAAAAGAGGACATTTTGCCAGGGTGTGTTAACTGTCTTCACAAACCGGAAGGTCAAAAACACGTTCTGTACATGCCATAGAGGACAATGATGACAATGCAGGGTCAGACTCAGACTTGCTCCCCAATATATCTTGCAGCAGTACAAAAACACATCAGTCTGCAGATGAAGCAACTGTAACATTACAGATAGGGGCTAACAAAACTCCTTTCACATTCAAAATAGATACAGGAGCACAAGTAAATTGTGTGCCAAGCCAAATATACCTGGAACATCTTAGTAATGAATCCCCCTTAGAGACTCAGGATCTACCGAAACTAATGGGATATGGGGGTGAAAAGCTGAAAGTAATGGGTTGCTGTCATACAAAATGTTCATACAAGGGACCTGAAAAGGTTTTACAATTGTTTGTGATAGAAACACAAGCCCCAGCCGTGCTAGGTCTCAGAACAAGTAAAGAGATTGGACTTCTGAAGATCATAATGACGGTGGATGGTGAGTACAGAGGTCTGACAGAGGCTGACATTAAACGTGAGCACTGTGATCTATTCAAGGGCCTGGGGTGCATAAAAGAGGGTGCACAGCCTGTCATTCACGCTCCAAGGAGAATACCTTTAACTCTTGTGGATAAAGTCAGACAAGAACTAACTAGGATAGAGAAGCTGGGAGTAGTAAAAAAAGTCACAGAACCGTCAGAATGGGTCAGTTCTATGGTTGTGGTGGAGAAGAAGAACACAGGTGCAATTCGTATATGCATTGACCCACGTGATTTGAATAAAGTCATAATGAGAGAACACTACAAACTCCCCACCATAGAGGATATAGCGCACAAGCTAGTAGGAGCAACAGTATTTAGTGTACTAGACGCCCGTTCTGGTTACTGACAATTGCGTCTTGATGAAGCCAGCAGTTACTTGACCACTTTCAACTCCCCTTTGGGTCAATGGCGCTTCACAAGGGTACCTTTCGGCATAGCATCTGCACAGGAAATATTTCAAAAGAAATGACACAAATTGATCGCTGGTCTACAGGGTGTTGAAGTAATAGTTGATGATTTGCCCGTCTATGGAAAGGATCAAATGGAACATGACAAAAACCTCACTGCTTTGCTCAATCGGTGTCGTGAGAAGAATCTCACACTCAATCCAAACAAGATGCAAATTGGGGTAGAACTTACATATTTTGGACACCTACTAACCAAAGAGGGCTTAAAGCCTGATCCAAAGAAGATTACAGCAGTTCTTAACATGAAGGCTCCAACCTCCAGAAAGGAGCTGGAGACATCACTAGGAATTTTCAACTATCTATACAAATTCTCTCAGGGCCTTGCTCAACAGATAGCACCGCTACGTACACTGCTACAGAAGGATGCTGTTTGGTGTTGGGATGCAAACATGGAAAAGACTTTAGACAAAGTGAAAAAACTGATCACTAAACATCCAGGGTCAATACTGGAATATTTTGACGTAAACTGTGACCCTGTACTTCAAGTGGATGCATCCCAGTTTAGGTTAGGTGCTGTACTGACTCAACAAGGACATCCTGTGGCATGTGCTTAACGAGCACTGACCCCAACGCAAGCCAATTATGCCCAAATTGAGAAAGAGATGCTGGCTATTGTGAATAGATGTGAGAAATTTCATCAGTACATATATCATTTGTCCACTTTCATTTGGTGGAATATTATTTATATACACATTATAGTATTTTTGATTTGTATATCACTTGTTAGGACTGTTTTTGCATAAACAGAGCGCTACTATTTTTCCATTTAAAATTCACATACCACATTGTTTCAATTTTTAAGTAGCAGCTTCAGGATTATTTGTTCTAATTCCATCTGGGCGCAGTGGGGGTTTGGGAGTTAATTAGGGGGCGTGTTTAGCCCTCCTTACCAGCTTTTACATATATGTTCTCCCGGTAGTTGTGGAAACACCGGGCGACCATAGCTTCTACACCTCCACGTCTGCAGCGGATGGTTATGAAATTACAGCAGTATGATCTCACAGTAAAGTACAAGCCTGGAAAGGAAATTCCCATGGCAGATACCCTGTCTAGGGTGTTTCTAGAAGGACATGAAGCACGGGATGAACCTGAGTTGGAAGAACAGGTACATACTTTACTAGCAACATTTCAATATCGGATGTACGGCTAGAGAAGGTAAGACAAGACACCAAACAGGATAAAGTCCTAGAAAAACTAACTTGTGTCATGTGCAATGGCTGGCCAGAAAAACTAAAGAAGCCGTGTCCTGAACTACAGGGATTCTGGCCTATGAAAGATGAGCTATACATTCATTCAGATATCATATTTATGAGTGACCGTATTCTCATTCCTAAGACACAGCAAGCAGAAGTACTGGAACAAATCCACCAGGGACATTTGGGCATCGCTATGTGTAAACGCAGAGCGCGGGAGTTGGTCTACTGGCCTAATTTGGACTTTGATATTGAGACACTTGTGAAGAAGTGTGAAACCTGCCAGACATTTCAAAAACACAATGCATAAAAACCTCTTACACCATGGAATGCTCCTTCACGGGCTTGGCAGAGACTGGCTACAGATATTTTTCATTTTGAGGACAACCATTACCTGATAGTAGTAGATTACTATAGCAAATTCTTTGAGCTAGTGCAGCTGAGAAATTTAAAAGCATCAACAGTCATATGGGCCTTCAAAACAATACTTTCAAGACATGGAATGTGTGAAGAACTTGTGTCTGATAATGGCCCACAATTCTTGTGTTCTGAGTTCCAGTACTTCCTGCGTGAATGGGGAATCAGGCACAAACCCACAAGCCCCCATCACCCACAGGCCAATGGTCTAGCAGAGAAGTATGTTGGCAAATCCATCATACTGAAAGCGCAATCATCAGGGCAGGATGTGTACCTAGAACTGTTAAACTATCGTGCAACACCTATTCAAGGTTTATGCTCACCTGCACAGCTGCTAATGGGTAGAACACTGAGGACCACAGTGCCTATTGCACCACTGAAATTGCAGCCTCAGCTCATTCCACAGGATCGAGTAACAGCTCAGAGGATCATAAACATGAAAAGGCAAAAACTGTATTTTGATAAATCTACAAAATCCCTTCATCCACTCTCTGCTGGGCAAGCTGTGCGACACAGAGTCACAGGGAATACATGGGAACCTGCTTGAATTGTCAAAGAAGCCAATTCACCAAAATCATATATTATCGAGACCAAGTGTGGACAAAAACTGATACGAAACAGGCGTCATCTTCATCCAGACACTGCCGCGGATACACCATTAGATGAACCGGATGACAATGGAGATAAAGAACAAGCCCATGATGGCACAGAAGTTCTAAACACGGATATTGAGCCTACTGAGGATACCGAGGACAGCATAAACGTATCAGCATATGATAACGCTGGGAGTGACTCAACTGGACACCAATCCTACGGATGATGAGCCAGCGGTTACTTTCTCTCGCTATGGTCGACAGTAGGGGCCCATCAATAGGGGGTGCAGGGGCGCCGCCCCACCAAAGCTACTTATTAAAAAAAAAAAATTATATATATTTTTTTTAAATGTTAAAGTGTCCCTTTAAGTAGGTGTGTTAAGGGCGCCGGACACGGGGTGCTATTGGAGGCATGACCCGTGTGTAAACACGTGACTGGGACTAAGAAGCTCTATTGGCGTAGTTTAGAGTGTGTTCGGGGTGCAAAGCTTGTAGCCACGAAAACTCCACCTCTAGCATTAGGTTTCCAGTGCTTGTAATTGATTGGGTCCATAGGGTGGGGCTTTAATCAGACTTGTAGCGTCATTGGCTCACAGGCTGCCTGTCTCCTTCAGTAAGTGAGGGGGGAATCACCAGCAGAAGAGAACTGCTCAGGGCAGACAGGGAGCGATGTGCAGAGGCAGCTCCATTCGTCTTCCTGTGACACAGACTCTGCATCCAGCAGGTACACTTCTACATGCCAGGACTGGAGGGGCGAGGGGGCAGAAGGGGCTATTATCACTGTGTCCTGAGTGGCTGTACAGCAGCATTTTAATCTTCAACTTTACTTCACCTCTCTCCATGTAATTCCCTTCTGTACAGTACACCTTCCTTATCACACTGATCCCCCTTCACTATCTCCGTCTGCATAGATTACCGTATTTTTCGCTCCATAAGACGCACTTTTTCCCCCAAAAAAAGGGGGTAAATGTCTGTGCGTCTTATGGAGCGAATACTGACTAGCAGAGCCTCTAATAGGGGGATTGTTTTGGTGGCAGAACGATGCCCTATTCATCTCTCTGCCCCAGCTAAATACTGTTTCTCCCCTGCCTTCAGCTGCTATAGGGAGAGAAACAAAAGGCATTGTTCTTAAATTAACATTATTCACATGTAAATCGTGCGGGCATTGTTATGCAAATTAGATCGGCTTCCGCGATTCATATGCAAATCAAGCCCCATCCTCTGCATGCCGCCCACCTAGACAGCATACAGGTGAGCATAGGGGGCATGTAGCGGTAATTAAAAAGGGGGGCTTGAGGTGAGCAGAGGAGGTGTGCAGTCAGAGGTGGTGTACAGAGGTGCAGAGTGGATAGGAAGGAAGGGTTGGATTGCAGAGGTTAGAAAAGTAGGGGTTTGGGGGACAGAGGTTAGCAGATGATGAGTTAGGAGCAGAGTTGTACTGATGGGAGATAAGAATGCAGAGATTAGTAGACAGATGGGGGGGGGGGGGGTTACTATAAATACACCTGTTATATGGCTAGTCACTGTAAATGTGTCAATTTCATTGGTGGTTGATGAAAATACTCCTGTTGTGTTGGGGTCAGTGTAAATGTCCCTGTTACATTGGGGATCAGTTTAGGGTGCCCCCTTACATTGGTTGTCAGTGTAGAAATATTAGTTGGTTATATTTTATTAAATATTTTAGTCCACCATTTGGTTCAGATTTTTTTTTCATATTTTCCTCCTATAAAACCTAGGTGTGTCTTATGGTCAGGTGCGTCTTATGGAGCGAAAAATACGGTAGATATTCACTGCTCACATCCTGCAGCCTCCCGGTCTCAGATCTGACCATTCCAATCACTGCCTCACAGCCTTTCCTTTCCAGATTACTTTTTATCTCTTCCAAAATGTTTAGCAGATCAGAACATTCTCTGCAGTGCAATCATTTAAGGTGGCTGTAGGAATGACATTAAAAAGGAATCCTCTATTCTATGAGTGCAGAATGTACTGATCTGCTCAACAGTTTGGAAGAGATAAAAAGTAATGTGGAATGGAGAGGGTGTCCGTCAGTGATTGGACCCCTAAAGAGGAATGCTCAGATCTGAGACCACACTTGTAAAGAAGAACTCAGCATAGGGATGGTGGGAACCCCTTATAATGGGCACAGCGGGTGTACAGACCCGGGAACTTGGCACAGGGATGGTGGGAACCCCTCATAATAGGCACATCAGCTTACAGACCCGGGAACACGTTACAGTGATGGTAAGAACCCCCATAATGGGCACATCAGATTACAGACCCGGGAACTTGCCACAGGGATGGTGGGAATCCCTCATAATGGGCACAGCAGGTGTACAGGCCCAGGAACTCAGCACAGGGATGGTGGGAACCCCTCATAAGGGGCACAGCAGGTGTACAGACTCAGGAACTCAGCACAGGGATGGTGGGAACCCCTCATAATGGGCACAGTAGGTGTACAGACCCAGGAACTCAGTACAGGGATGGTGGGAACCCCTCATAATAGACACAGTAGGTGTACAGGGATGGTGGGAGGAACCCTCATAATGGGCACAGCGGGTGTACAGACCTGGGAACTCAGTACAGGGATGGTGGGAACTCCTCATAATGGGCACCTCAGGTGTACAGACCCAGGAACTCTGCACAGGGATGGTGGGAACCCCGCATAATTGACACAGTAGGTGTACAGACCCAGGAACTCAGTACAGGGATGGTGGAAACCCCTCATAATGGGCACCGTAGGTGTACAGACCCGGGAATTCAGTACAGCATGTCCTTATACATTTACTTGAGATCACTTAGACCCGGTGGGTCTCTATAGTGGGAGGTAGCGCGAACACACCATTCTTTTATATTATATCCTATTCTCCCTAGGGAGTTTTTAGGGGGGCTGCAACCTCTGTCTGGTGTTTTCCTGAGCGCGGATTGCCTACTTCTTTAATAATAGTCTAATGTCCATAAAATGTCATAATCTACCCAATAGAACTCATGCACACAGGGTGTTTGCTTTGCTCCTCTAAACGTCAGAACTCCTGGCAGGAGAAAAGCCCACTGCAGGCACGTTATGCGTTTTATCGTAAATGCATCCTATTGGCCAAAATATTTATTTGTTCTGGCCATTTAAATGCATTACCTCTCAAATGCGCCTAAATGCGTCTAGCGTTTCAGTGTGTTAAGCTTTTTTCTGCGCTTCACTTCCTCTCCTAAACATGCTTTCCATGGGGGGTTTTTTCAGACTGTAATTGCTCTGCTTCTAATATGTCTGTAAACGCCTGTGTGCACATGGACACATTAGCTAACATACAGGTCCTTTTACAGGCTGAGAAAAACAATGTCAAATGCCAGTATTTTTTAAGCTTTAATCAGAGCCCTTTGTAATCTCATGTAGCCATATTCCTAAGCAATCATCACAAGTCTTTTTCTGTGCTTGATATACCATCAGTCCAATTCATGCTTCAGAGTAAGTTTAAGGCCCCGTTCAGGCTAGATTCACACTGTTGTGCAAAGAGGCTCACAGCAGGTGTCCGGTGCGTCCCTGTTCTCCATTTCAGGGATGAATCGGGCCCAAATTTTTGCCTGCATTTGGACCTAAAACTAAGCATATTTCCAGGTTGTAAGTTGGCAAATGTCATTGCAGATCCCTACTTGTTATTTCTTGTACTGAAACTTACATAACACAGTTAGTGTTCTGTACATTGACTGTGTACAAAACACCACCCTACATGTACACCATGTTTAAACATTTGCCAGTTTTATGAGTCATAGCGGGCAGCAGATGAAATGACATAGGTAATTGTAAAAATACAAAATGTAGTGTAGTACTTAAAAATGTTTTCTTATCAAAAGCAAAATTACCTTTTAAATGTAAACCCCTGTCATCTAACGTTTAATGTTGTAGAGAGGCTATGCAATGGGTTAATAAAGTTAGAACTTAAAAATGCAAGTTTAAACCATTTGCTAGTCTGTGATCTCCAGATACCGTCTGGGTTTTAAAACAAATTGAAGCTTCGTCGGTGTATAATGTGCAGACTGGTATATGATGTGCAGAGCCCTGTGTATAATGTGCAGCCTGGTATATGATGTGTAGGGATGAGCTCTGGCGTGTTCGCATACTACACGTGCAGAGCCCGCCAGGAAGTCGGCACAGCGCTGCGCTAATCACAGGCAGGGAGACATTGTCCCGATGCTCGGCTGCAGAGATCGGGAAATGTCTCCCTGCCTGTAATTAGCGCAGCACCGTGCCGACTTCCTGGCGGGCTCTGCACGCGGAGTATGTGAACACGACAGAGCTCATCCTTAATGATGTGCAGAGCCCTGTGTATAATGTGCAGCCTGGTATATGATGTGCAGAGCCCGGTGTATAATGTACAGCCTGGTATATGATGTGCAGAGCCATGTGTATATTGTGCAGCCTGGTATATGATGTGCAGAGCCCTGTGTATAATGTGCAGCCTGGTATATGATGTGCAGAGCCCTGTGTATAATGTACAGCCTGGTATATGATGTGCAGAGCCCTGTGTATAATATGCAGCCTGGTATATGATGTGCAGAACCCTGTGTATAATGTGCAGCCTGGTATATGATGTGCAGAACCCTGTGTATAATGTGCAGCTTGGTATATGATGTGCAGAGCCCTGTGTATAATGTACAGCCTGGTATATGATGTGCAGAGCCCTGTGTATAATGTACAGCCTGGTATATGATGTGCAGAGCCCTGTGTATAATATGCAGCCTGGTATATGATGTGCAGAGCCCTGTGTATAATGTGTAGCCTGGTATATGATGTGCAGAACCCTGTGTATAATGTGCAGCCTGGTATATGATGTGCAGAACCCTGTGTATAATGTGCAGCTTGGTATATGATGTGCAGAGCCCTGTGTATAATGTACAGCCTGGTATATGATGTGCAGAGCCCTGTGTATAATGTGCAGCCTGGTATATAATGCTGACACTATGAGTGGAAGCAAGTGGAATACAGGGGACGGAGTGGGTGGATTTTATAAGGGGTGTGGCTTATGATAAGTGGGAGGGCCAACTGTAGAGAGGCGGGGTCTTGCGCCCCCCCATCCTAAAACTTTACCAGCCGCCACTGATGGTCGAGCTATTAAACCAAAAATATGGGAGGGACTTTGTCTCATACTAAATGTTTCATACTTGAGAGGGAAGATGTAATGATGTATATGCTTTATGTTATACTTCAAGTTCAATTGTTATGCCTAGTTCCTTATGCATGTTAGGAAACAGTTAACAGTTTAGGTCATGTGATCTGGGGGTGGGGAGCTGTGGTAGTTGTTAAGATGGATGCTGCTGATTAAACTCCAGGCTCATCTTCAAGCTCTTGCTGTCTGCCTATTTTTGGTGCTAAAACTTTACAGTTATCACTCACTGAGATTTTCCAGTATATTGGAAATTCAACTTGCAACTTGCAAAGAGGGGAATTATTTTTGTGCAAAACTTGGATTGCAGTAACATGTTTCTGTACTAGAGCACTATGAATGAAGGGCACTGTGATGATGCCCCCTTAAAGGGTAAGCCCATGAGGATCTGCATTCATAGTCCTCAGTCTTCGGGGTGCTGTGCACCCACCATTCAAGCCGGAAAGGACTGAGGACATCTTGTAGCCAAGAAGAGGTTCAGATTGCAGGTGAGTATTACATCCTGGGCTGCTTTTTCATTTTTACCACTTCCCAGTGATATTTATCTGCAAATAAAAATTAAAGGGGTGTTCCAGCTGCGATTTTATTTATTTTTTAAAAGTCAGCAGCTACAAACACTGTAGCTGCTGACTTTTAATAAGGACACTTGTACCTATCCTACTCGCCCGAGATGTCAGCCCCCCCGAGACCGATCCCTCTGCGCTGGCTCGTCTGGGGGTGACTACGGCCGTTCGGGCCCAACGAGTGCACCAATGGAAGTATCGTCCAGATCGGCCACCTCGGTCTCAAATGCATGACCTAGTGCAACTGGTAAAAAAATGGCTGCAGCCTGAGGTGTTGTCGGGTCCCCAAATCGTGGAACGGGTTGTGCTGGACCGATACCTGCGATCCCTGCCAGACGACCTTCAACGGTGGGTCAGCCATGGAGACCCCAAAACAGCAAACCTCCTTGTCGAGATGGTGGAACGATATACAGTGGTGGAGGACCTGCTCGGACCTACCAAGCGCATAGGCCCTAGTCTACCACGGCCTGTTCGACCAACTGCTGCCCTTCGAAAGGATGTTCCAAGGAGTCCTGGAGCAAACACCCCGGAAGGTCAAGAGTCATTCCCGGTACCTCCTCAGCGTTCTGTTCCTGTTCGGAGAGGAGGGGATGTACAATGTTGGCGATGTCATTCCTGGGGTCATACCCGGGCACACTGCCCACTGCAAGAGGAGCCCATGGAATGCGGGGTTCTTCGGAGGGGGTCTTTTTATGCCCATAAAGTATGCACCACACAGCTCGACCTGGGTGAGGAAAAATTTGAGTGTGAAGTCCAAGTGAACCACCTCCCTGCCCGGGCTTTGTTGGACTCTGGAAGCATGGTAACCCTGGTTCATCCTAGAGTAATTGGGAAGATCGGTCCGGTAAGAAAAACCTTACGGGTGGTGTGCATTTACGGGGACACTAGAGAGTACCCTCTCATCTCGGTGACCATCTCCTCAGCATGTGGCACTGGTACTCAAGAGGTGGGGGTGGTAAAGAACTTGGTACATGATGTTATAATAGGACGAGACTGTCCGTTGTTTACAAAACTGTGGGAACAAGGAGAACAGTTCAGAGATTGGGGAGAAACTAGCCTCCCTGTTCCTGCTGCTGAGAGGAATAACCCTGAACTGCCAAATGTTCTTAATGTGGATCCAAATGATGAAATTGCTAATGGTTGGGTTAATGGTGATGAAAGTAGAGCTGATACTGTTGATAATGTCAAGACATGGGGTCCACAGATCTACCAAAACACTGAGGGGGGAGGATCTTCCCCACTTCAGGTAATGCTGGGGGAAGAGGACGAGGAAGTGGCCTCTACCCCTGCCCTGCCAGATTTGGGTGTTCCCCAGGGGGCGTTTGGTACTGCTCAGATGCAGGACCTCACTTTGGCCCGTGCACGGGAACAAGTTGTAGTAGTAAATGGGGTTCCCCAAGAGCCAGGTTCAAATGAGCGGTGGCTACACTTCGCAATGTATAATGAGTTGTTGTATCGGGTTACCAAGGTGAGGAAAAATGTGGTAGAACAATTGTTGGTACCCCAACAATATAGATGAACGGTTCTGGACCTGGCCCATGATGATGTGTTAGGGGGACACCTGGGAGTTGAGAAGACGGAAGCACGGATCACCGACCGGTTTTACTGGCCAGGTCTGAAAGCAGAGGTAAAGAAATACTGTGTCTCTTGTCCCACCTGTCAGTTGACCGCTCCGATGACCCACTTCCGGAGCCCTTTGGTCCCTCTGCCCATAATTGAGGTCCCATTCGAGAGGATAGCCATGGATATAGTGGGTCCCTTGGTAAAGTCGGCTCGAGGTTACTCCTACATATTGGTGATTCTTGACTATGCCACCCGATATCCTGAGGTGCTTCCACTGCCGAATACCTCCTCTAAGGCTATTGCCCGGGAATTATTCCAGTTGTTTACACGGACTGGTTTTCCCAAGGAAATACTCACAGACCAGGGCACCCTATTTATGTCGAGAGTTATGGCTGATGTGTGCAAGCTGTTCCAGATTAAACAGCTGCGCACATCGGTCTACCATCCCCAAACGGACGGGTTAGTGGAACGCTTTAACAAGACCCTTAAGTCTATGCTAAAGAGAGTGGTACAAAGGGATGGGAAAGACTGGGACTGCCTGTTACCAGCTCTCCTGTTTGCTATCAGGGAAGTGCCCCAGGCCTCCACTGGGTTTTCGCCCTTTGAGTTGGTATATGGGCGGAGACCTCGCGGACTACTTGACTTTATTAAAGAGGAATGGGAAAGTGAACCTGTTCAGCATAAGAGTGTTCTTGAATATGTCTCCCAAATGCAGGAAAGGATCCAAACTGTGATGCCACTAGTCAAAGAGCATTTGCAAAAAGCCCAGGAGGCTCAACGACGGGTCTATAACAGGGCTGCTAAAATAAGGCACTTCCAAGTGGGGGATCGAGTAGCGGTGCTAATTCCCACTGTGAAAAGTAAATTCTTGGCCAGATGGCAAGGTCCCTTTGAAGTTGTGGAAAAAGTGGGAGAGGTAAATTATAGAGTCCACCAGCCAGGCAAGAGGAAATCGTATCAGATATATCATGTCAACTTGTTAAAGCCCTGGACAGACAGGGAACCGGTGACCTCCCTGGCTAGTGCAAGACTTGAGCCTCAGGTTGGGGTGGAGAGTGTCCAAGTAGCAAGTACCCTGTCTAAAATTCAAAGTCAGCAGGCAAAGGAGTTCTTGCAGAGAAATAAAGAAAAGTTTTCAGACTTGCCAGGGCTAACTAGTGTCATAGAACATGATATTATCACGGAACCTGGAGTCAAAGTTTTTGTCCGGCCCTACCGCATCCCAGAGGCTCAAAGGAAGGCCGTTTCAGAGGAAGTGAAGAAGATGCTGGACCTGGAGATCATTGAAGAGTCGCAGAGTGAGTGGTCGAGCCCGATTGTGTTGGTACCAAAGCCCAATGGGACTCTGCGATTCTGCAATGATTTCCGGAAACTTAATGAGGTTTCACAGTTTGATGCCTACCCCATGCCCCGGGTAGATGAGCTTATTGAGAGACTAGGTCCAGCCAGGTATATTACAACATTAGACCTTACCAAGGGGTATTGGCAAATCCCGTTGACTAAGGCTGCTAGAGAGAAAACTGCTTTTTCTACCCCAGAGGGGAGTTTTCAGTACAAAAGAATGCCTTTTGGACTACAAACTGCTCCAGCCACTTTCCAGCGAGCAATGGATAGGATTTTACGACCTCACCGGGAGTATGCCTCAGTGTACTTGGACGACATAGTCATTTTTAGCAGAGACTGGGAATCACACTTGCCCAAAGTCCAGGCAGTACTGGACTCTCTTTGGAAGGAGGGGTTTACAATAAACCCTGAAAAATGTGCTTTGGGAATGGAGGAGGTGAAATACCTGGGCTATATTGTAGGTAGAGGGGTGGTGAAACCTCAGGTTAACAAGGTAGAGGCTATACAGAATTGGCCCCGCCCCCTCACAAAAAAGCAGGTACGTGCATTCCTGGGCATGGTGGGATACTACAGGAGATTCATACCCAACTTTGCCACATTGGCGGCTCCATTGACCGATCTGACTAAGGGACGGAAATCGGTCATGGTGGAATGGAATGCAGATGCTGAAAAGGCTTTTTTGGAGCTCAAGTCAGCACTGTGCCAACACCCTGTCCTGATAGCACCCAATTTTTCAAACGAGTTTGTTGTCCAGACTGATGCTTCCGATGTAGGATTGGGAGCTGTGTTGTCACAGGTTGTTCATGGTGAGGAGCACCCAGTAGTCTTCCTCAGTAGGAAGTTGACACCAGCGGAGAAAAACTACGCTATAGTTGAACGAGAATGTCTGGCCATTAAGTGGGCTCTGGAATCCCTCAGATATTACCTCTTGGGAAGGAAGTTTAGGTTAATTTCTGACCATGCCCCTTTAACATGGATGAGGCAAGGTAAAGGGACTAATGCCAGAATTACACGTTGGTTCCTGGCGCTCCAGGAATTTAAATTTGTAGTGGAGCATAGGCCCGGGAGACTGCATCAAAATGCGGATGCCCTCTCCCGAGTCCATTGTTTTAGCTCCACTGTTGCCTCCACCTCCTTGGCGTTGGGGCACAGGGGGGGGATATGTACAGGACGCCGTGGCTGGGTCCTGGAAGGACGCTATATTTCCCCTCTGTTTGGGCTGTGGTTCCTTTAAGGGAACAGCAATGGTTAACACACCTGTCCAAGGAAGTGGTTTAAGAGAGACAGGAAGTTGTAGGTTAGAGAGAGAAGGAGTGTAGTGAAGTCTGCATGGTGAATGGTGGACACTGCAAAAGCTGTGGAGGCTGTGAAAAGCTCTGGGAAGCTGTGAATGTACATGGCAGTGGCCTGCATGGAAGCCTGCTATCTGGGAAACTTACCTGCAACACCAAGGAAGGACTGTTTAACTGCGACAGCAGTTATAAACTCTACAAGTCGGTGAGACTGTCATTTCTTTTGTTTTGCTGCTGTGAAGCCATTTAAGTTTAAATAAACGTCCTTTTGTTATAAAGCCTGTGTCCTGCGATCTAGCTGGTTCCCCGAACATTACAGTAGATTTTTGGTGCAAATTTTTTTTTCAGGGTGGAACTCCAATTTAAGCCTCAAATGGGACTAAGTCTGCAAAAAAAAAAAAAAAAAAGGATTTAAGGTTTTGTAATAAAATACACAATTTTTTTTACATATTTCCATATGTATTTGTCCCTTCTTGATACCAGTAAAGTCCAACAACATATTGGCTCTCTTGAAATGCTAAAACAACAACATCAAGGGCCCGTTCATACCAGAACACAGTGTAGGAAACCCACGCGATCTGTAATTACTGAATTTGGGACCCTCCAGATCCTGCCCCTAGGGTGTCAATCTCATAAACAAAAATGACTTGAATAATAAAAATAAAAAACAATTGTTAAGATTGCACAACGAACGTCCTGGAGGTGGGAGTCAGCGGCGAAAATTTCCATAGAAACCCTGAGAATAAAAAAGGCACATTTTGCTCAACCACCTTCAATTAATAATTGTAATTACATGATACTTCAACTCACTGGGCTATTTAGAAAATAATTATATTTAACAAATGTTATAAATCCATCAAAAATCATAAAATGGTACCATAACACGCCATCACATTCACACTAAAAATCACACATCTCAACCTCACTCACATACAGTACATGTATATAGTGACCTAATAGCATCTATATAGTGTAACTATATACATGTACTGTATGTGAGTGAGGTGGAGGTGTGTGATTTTTAGTGTGAATGTGATGGCGTGTTATGGTACCATTTTATGATTTTTGATGGATTTATAACATTTGTTAAATAGAATTATTTTCTGGCAGATAAGAGATGCAAGACAAAGGTGACCCCTGGAAGGTCCAATCACAGGAAATAGTTCATATATGGGCACAACAATAGCACCATAGAGACCAGTGGCGGCTGGTGCTCAAAAAAAACAAACTGAAAAAAAAAAGACCATCAATTGCCGCCGCTGTGTCCATTAAACGCTGCCACTGTGCCCAAACGCCACCAGTTTGCCCCCTCAAGTGCAGCCAGTTTCCCCCCAAATGCAGCCATTTTTCCCTCAAATTTAGCCAGTTTGTCCCCAAATGCAGCAAGTTTGTCCCCAAATGCAGCCAGTTTCCTCTCAAATGTAGCCAATTTGTCCCCAAATGCAGCCAGTTTCCCCCCAGCCCGGCACTTACCTTCCATGGGTCATCCTCCTCCACGCTCCCTCCGCTCCCTCAATGTCTTCTTCCGTCCTCGATGTCGTTTCAGCCAATCAGGTGACCAGACCCGGTGCATCTGATTTGCTGAGAGGCGGGTCAGTGTCCAGCCAGGTCCATTTGTGGTACTGGAGACAGACGAGCAGACTCAAGCAGCTGGATTAGAGATGGCCCCTGCCTTAGTCCCCATTAGGGATCTGTTGAGAACAGGAAAACGCGTGCCTATCAGTTTAAGGAATGTGTCTGATCAACCGGTCAAGTTGAGAGCTTGTTGGTGGGACAAGTGAGTGCAGTTACCCCCGTCCTCCCTGAAGAAGCTAAAGGCTCAGAGAACAGCCAGAAGCTCCAAGCAGAATTCAAGCAATGTGCGCAGGTTCTGCCTCCCGTTTGGCAGAAGAGGATGAAGGCCCCATTGATGAGATGGGAGAAGTGGTTTTCCAGAGATGACTTTGATGTGGGCTGTGCCAAGAGTGCTCAACCCAGGATTTGGCTCCAGGAAGACAGACCTTTCCGTGAGCGAGCCAGAAGAATCCCTCTGAGTGACTTAGAAGACTTACGAGAGCAACTCGCTGAGTTGAAAAGGTCAAGAGTCATTCAGGAATCCAGGAGCCCCTATGCATCCCCCATTGTTGTGGTAAGGAAGAAAACTGGGTCCCTTTGCATGTGCATTGACTACCAAACTTTGAACGGTGCACTATACCTGATCAGTACACCACGTCTTGCATAGAAGATGCTTTGCAGTGCCTTACTGGAGCCAAGTGGTTTAGTGTGTTGGACCTGAAAAGTGGGTATTACCAAATTCACCCAGAAGATCAAGAGAAGACAGCGTTCATCTGCCCGCTGGGATTCTATGAATTTAGTAGAAGGCCTCAGTGTCTGTCTGGAGCCCATGCCACCTTCCAATGTTTGATGGAGAGAGCCGTGGGAGCTATGAACCTGGTAGAAGTGTTGGTGTATCTGGACGACATCATTGTCTTTGGGAGGACCCTGGAAGAGCACGAAAGTCGGCTAGAAAAGGTGTTTTCCCCGTCTCCATGAAGAAGGGTTAAAGCTGTCGTTGGAAAAATGCCAATTCTACAGAACATCTGTCACCTACTTGGGCCATGTAGTCTCTGCAGGGGGGAGTCGCCACTGACCCTGAGAAGTTGGAAGCTGTTACTACCTGGCCTCGGCCAAGAACCGTTACCGAACTGCGCTCCTTCCTGGGATTCTGCTTCTATTATCGGAGATTTGTGGCCAACTTCGCCAAGATTGCCTGTCATGGACGTATGCCTCTGGTACCCACTACAAGGCTCAGGCACATCCCCGCTAGTAGGCTTCCAAGTGTAAACAGAAGCTTTCCATTGCGTATGCGCGTGTGCCATTCGCGCATTCGCACGCGCACGGTGACGCTGCCTTGGCGCCCAGTGGCCTTTAAAAGGGGCTTCTCCTGTCCAGACTCTTGCTGTCTGATCTGCAGTTATCCAGTGACCTGATCCTGAACTTGCACCTGCTGTTACTCTGACCCGGCTTCCTGACCTTGCTGCTATCTCCAGTCCTGACCTTTGGCTTCCTAGACCCAGTCCTGCTCATCTGTCTGCCTGATCCTCTGTTGCCTGATGCAGCCTGAACTTGACCCTCCGCTGCCTGACGCTTCTGCCTGTATCTGATCCGCTGTGCATGACCTGGCTTGTCTGACCTTTCTCCTGCCTGCTGCGTGTATCCGTATCTACCGGCATCCTCGGCTACCTGCATCAGCTGATCTGCACCTTCCAGCCGCATCCCCAGCTACCTGCACCCGCTGGCCTGCATCACCTAACCTGCATCTTCAGCTGTCCATAGCGGGCTTCTCATCTAGTCCAGGAAAACCTAACAGGCACTCATACCTCACTGTGCTCCTTTGGCCACTGTCCCAACTCCAGTGACCTGGGAACCAGGGCTGTACGAGAGGTCTCCCTCTGCACGTCAGGCTCACCTCCAAGGTACGTGTCATTGCCCCGACCTTTGAATGAGCTGTTGCAAGTGTTTACGGGTGAAGGAGAAGATGGGGTCAAGGAGAAGAAGAGCAGTTTCCGTAAGAAAGGGGAGTCGGTTCAAACTCAGTGGACTCCACATTGTGAAAAAGCTTTCTGGCAGCTGAAGAAGAGTCTCACAGAAGCCCCAGTCTTGGCGTATGCTGACCCAGGCCTACCCTATCAACTGCATGTGGATGCCAGCAGAGAAGGGTTAGGAGGAGTATTATATCATAAGCAGAATGGGGGACTGAGACCTGTGGCCTATGTGAGTAGGAGCCTTACACCTGCTGAAAAGAACTATCCTGTTCACAAGCTGGAGTTTCTGGCCCTCAAATGGACCGTGGTGGACAAGTTGAGAGACTACATGTATGGAACAGAGTTTATTGTCAAGACTGATAATAACCCTCTGACCTACTTACTGACTTCAGCAAAGCTGGATGCTACTGGACACAGATGCCTGGCAACTTTGGCTGGTTTCCGGTTCAGCCTGAAGTATCGGCCCGGGGTTGGGAACCGAGATGCAGATGCCTTATCCCGGCGGCCCCATAGGGAAGAGAAGGACTCGGAGGAATGTACTTATGTGAATGAGGAAGGAGTCCGAGCTTTGTGTCAAGGTCTGAATCAGAATATGAAGGGAAGAGTGGCTGTAAAATACATTAGAGTCCACCCCTCGGGTATACCAAGACGATACTGTGGACTAACCCAAGTGAGGGGAGAAGGCCTACCTCAGTTGTCAAAGAAAGATTTGAAAAAGGATCAAGAACAGGATCCGTTGGGCCAAGTGGGGATCCAAGCTCTGAACAAGCAGAATCCTGGGCTGTTGTTGAATAGCACCATCAAAGGAGCAAAGACATTGCATCGTGAATGGGACCGCTTACAGATCAGAGATGGAGTGCTGTATAGGTGTGCAGGGTGAACCAATACTTGCGCTAACAAAAATAAACAATAAATAATGAATGTAAGAAGCAGCGTGCACAGTCTGTGAAAGGCAAACTTAAAAACATATAAAACCAAAAATGCAGCGCTTCAAAAAGAAAAATCAGTCCATGTGTTTCATAACAAAGGAAATACTGTAGATGCAGGAGATGTTAATAAGCCCAAAGGGGGTGGGAGAAGGGGTGCTAACAACAGTCAGAAGCCCTTACCTTACAAGCATCCACATAGTAAGGGAGGTTATGTTAGGAATCAGGGTTATGATGGCTACACACAACCAGATCGTTATGATAACGTTCCCACATATAATTATTATGCACCTTTAAGAGAACGTCAGGACACTTATGATGATTATGATGAACGAGGTTGCGATGATCGTTACATTGTTCATCATCCATCTGTTCGAACACCTAGAAATACACAACCTGATCCTAGATGATCAGGTTGGGATAGCCCAGTTTTCTATCCACCTAGAAGACCCCCTGTACCTCACTCGGGCCCCTCCTACCATTTAGATCTGCCCTCTTCCTCTTCTGCCCCCCCTTTTTTTCCCAGGGCCCCACAGGGAGGCAAAAGGGGAGGAGATCCAGGAGAGGGACCAGAGGGGGGAGGAGGAGCCGATCGAAAAAGACAAAGAGTATAAGAGATGCTGGCATTTTTAATCTTAGCCAGCAATCACTTACTGATAATGAAAAATTTGTATTAGACCGCAGACTCAAATTTGCTCCGGATAAACCCCTCAGCAAATTTGGAGCTTTTATAGATATTCAAAAATATATCCGAAAGGTGAATATAAAAAGATATTTTTTGTCTCAACCTGTCTCCATTAATGTGAATGAGACTAATGGAGTCAAACATTCCGGTCTATCGAACGCTTCCCTCTTTAATCCGCCTGGATTTATACCACCATCTATATCCGTTTTTAAAGAGTTAGTCCTGAAGGATCTTGACAAATTAAAAATTAGGAAGAACTATCAAGACTCTCGTTTTCGTGAGGGATTAAAATCCCTTAAAGAGAGAGATGACATCATTGTTCGTCCGGCGGACAAAGGAGGGGGCATTGTAGTGATGGATAAGAGTTCCTATATTTTGGAGATGGAAAGAATTTTGTCGGATGTGGACACCTACATCCCACTTAATCATGATCCTATCTTTAGGTATAAGAAGGAACTCACTTCACTTATTGATAGGGGTTTTGAGCATAATCTTTTGAATAGAAAAGAGAGAGACTTCCTTATTCCATTGGCCCCTAGGAAGCCTGTCATGTATTTTTTGCCTAAGGTACATAAGAGTCTGACTAACCCACCTGGAAGACCTATTGTTAGTGGGCTTGACTCTATTACCTCACGTATTGGCAAGTACATAGACGGCTTTTTGCAGCCTTTGGTGTCTGTGACACCATCTTACATCTAGGATTCTACACAGGTCATAAAATCTCTGGAGAGTTTGGAGTGGAGGGATGGCTACATTTTGGCTACCGCCGATGTGGCCTCCCTCTACACCATCATCTCACATGCTGACGGGTTGGAAGCTGTTTGAGACCTTTTTAAGGAGGGACTCCAGTTTGATTCCGCCTCAGCAGGAGTTTGTCCTGGAGTTGCTGAATTACGCCATGACCCATAATTACTTTTGGTTTGGGGGAACCCATTACCTGCAAAATAAGGGGGTTGCCATGGGCGCAAAATTTGCGCCCAGTATGGCCAACCTATTCATGGCCAAGTGGGAGGAGGATGTCATCTATGCCAACAGGAGATCTGAATTGATCTTCTGGGGCAGGTATAAAGATGACATCCTCCTCCTGTGGAATGGCAGCATGACATCATTGGCTACTTTTTTGGAGTCTCTCAATAACAACTCATTAGGAATTTTATTACAGTTCGAGATGAGTTTTGAGGGTATCCATTTCTTGGATCTTGATATACGGGTCAAGAATGGTACTCTCAATATATCAACCTTCTTTAAAAGCACGGATCGTAATGGATACATAGGACGTAATAGTTGTCATCATCCATCATGGCTGAATTCCATCCCAAAGAGCCAATTTGTCCGCTTAAGGCGTAATTGTACGTTAAAGGGAGATTTTTTTATACAGGCCAATGTGCTAAAAGAAAGGTTCATTGAAAAGGGATACATATCAGATGACCTTGATGCTGTTATTGAAGAAGTGGGAAATATTGACCGCACTCTTGTTCTTAGGAATAGGGACAGAGTGCCCTCTATAAAGACCAACTATAATTTCGCCATGGTGACCACTTTTTCAAGCCAACATACTGACATCAAAAAAATCTTTATGAAACATTGGAATGTCTTACGCAATGATAAGATTTTGGGACCAGTTCTTCCTGACAGGCCGCAAGTGGTTTTTAGAGGGGTTCCCCCTCTGAAACTGCAAGTGGCTCCCAATATCTTAGACCCTCCAAATAGAGTTTCTTTTTTCCAAAAAACTAAAGGATACTACCCTTGCCATTATTGTAATGTGTGTATTGTTAATAAAGAAAAAAGTAGGAGAATCAGTCAATTCAGTTCACACAGTACTGGAAGAATATTCGACATTAACACTTTCATTACGTGTACATCCCTTAATGTCGTCTATCTCCTAATTTGTCCTTGCGGTCTCCAATATGTAGGCCGCACAACACGTGCTATGCACGTTCGTGTGAACGAACACATTACTAATATAAGAAAAGGCTTTCCTAAGCACACAGTATCTCGGCATTATTTAGAATGTCATAATAAAAATCCCAATGGTACCACTTTTTTAGCTATTGATCGTTTTACCCCACATTGGCGGGGAAGTTTGTCTAAACGAGAAATTTCCAGGATGGAAACTCGCTGGATATATGATTTAAAATGTTATACCCCGTTCGGCATGAATGTCGAATGGGATATAAATTGTTTTATTAATAATAGTTGATTTTTCTCCTTTGATTATTTTTAATCAATCTTTAATTAGGTTTTTTATATCAGTCATGTAAATATGCATCATACAGGTTGAGAAGGTCTTTTTTCTTCCTGTGTGTAGCCATTTTTATTAATATAATAAATATTAGCCTTTTTCTATTTTGGACACTAGTGGGCAGTGTTCATTTACATTTTAACATTTTTATTTTTTGCCTTTTTTACTTTAAGTGAGCCTCCCGTTTATCCTCACTTTAGTATATAATTGCATCATGTATACTTTTTGATCATCTCAATTTGTATTCTAATATGGTCTTATGTTAATATATTAAAGTTTGCCGGCATCCTGGCTGGCTTCTAGCAGTGTCATTTCTTCCTTCCATTTCCGGTATCGGCACTTGGAACGCAGGGCCTGGTTTCACTGTGGACCTGTGTCATTTCCGGTTTGATTATTCTCCTAGCCGGATGTTTACATCGCGGTGAACTTCCTGTGATGTGGCGTTTCACTTCCGGGTAATGCCGTTCCGCCCATCGAGGGAGGATATCACCTCGCCTGACATACTCATTCAGAGATGTCAGTATGGAGTGCCTGTAGCCGCGCCTTGCATTGCATCTCTGCCCCGCCCCTTCTGGAGGTAGGAATGACACTGTGGTTTCTCCTTCCTGTCCCCATGGATAGAGCAGCGGTTCGCGCATGCGCAGCCGTGTTTGGACTTTTCATTTTTTCTAAGGGCAGCATCACTGGTGCGGTCGCGGTGCACATGCGCGGCCCCGTGGGTGTGTGGTGACAGGTAGGATTGGCTGTGTATTTGGTTTTGCTGACCTATCACAGGGAAGTGTGACTGCTATTTCCTGTATATAATGAGCGTGCTCACAGTATTGGCCACGCCTCTGATGATATCCTATGGGATGAAACATGTTAGGTTGTCCAACGTGAGCACGCTAAGAACCGCGGATTGTATCTTTTTGCCTTGATGATCTTTTACCCTGTAAGTAGAAATTTAAATAAACCTACATTTTTACCTTACGGGCTTCACTATGCTGCTTTTCCTTTTGTATGGGTTTAACATCTACTGCTGAGGTCTGCATTAGTGCTATCTAAGTCCTGGAAGTTCCTTGGATGTTGATGATGTCAGATACCTCGGGTGTTGTCCTATCAAGATTGGAGAGCCTTGTCCACCTGTGATTCCCTGCATTCCATTATATGCCTATGAACGCTCACTTTCTGGTAAGCAGTTAGTGAGCACGTTTTTTTGTGGTGGTGTGTTATCTGTTCACACTGAGACTCTTGGTGATCAAGTGCTGTATAGGTGTTGCCCGACTGGAAGTGGAGAATGAAAGTGGCAGCTATTTCTTCCAGAGAAACACCGACCCACTGTCTTGATGTCCTTACATGACAACCATGGTCACTTAGGGACAGATAGAACATTCCGGCTGATTAGGGACAAATTCTATTGGCCCAACATGAGAGGGTAGGTAGAGAGCTATTGCCACTCATGTCTGACATGTATTCAACGAAAAACATTGCCAGTTAGAGCTGCCCCAATGGGTCATTTACAGAGTCAGGAACCGTTAGATCTGGTTTACATTGACTTTCTGTGCCTGGAACCCGATACAGGTGGAAGAAACAGCATCTTGGTCGTGACTGACCACTTTACCCATTATGCACAAGCTTATCCTACCAAAGATCAGAAGGCCAGCACAGTGGCTAAAGTGCTTATGGAGAAGTTTTTCGTGCATTATGGATTACCGGTGCAAATCCATTCAGACCAAGGAAGGGACATTGAGAGTCGGTTGATCCACCAGTTGTGTGCCTTGCTTGGAATTAAGAGGTCTCCCACCACCCCCTATCACCCGACAAGGAGATGCGCAGCCTGAGCGATTTAATTAGACTCTGCTAAACATGTTGGGGACTTTGTCACCAGAAAAGAAGCAGCATTGGGGAAATCACATAGCCACATTAGTGCATGCCTATAATAGCACGGAGAGTGATGCCACTGGTTATTCCCCGTACCGGCTTATGTTTGGAAGAGAATCTCGTCTGCCTGATGATCTGGCCTTTGGCACTTCAGTTGATGATGTTCCCCTGGCATCTCACAAAGGATATGTGGACAGACTTCGGAAAAATTTACGGCAGGCTTATGAGAAGGCCCTGGAGCATGCTTCTGTCAGAGAATCCCGGAATAAAAAGGAACTTTGATCTTAAAGTGAAGATACAGGATTTTCAGCCCAGAGACAGAGTGTTGCTGAAGAACTTGGGAGTACCAGGAAAACATAAATTGGCCGACAGATGGAGACCGCATCCTTATGTGATATGTAAACAGCTTCCGGACCTACCTGTATATCAGATTCCACCAGATGGGGAAAAAGGTCCTTTGAAGATGTGGCACTGAAATCACCTGCTTCCCTTGTCAGATGCAGTGCAGGTACCTACAGCACCTGTACCTCCCCCTTTGAAGCCTACCTTGCCTAGCACTAGTTCACAGAAAAAAAGTTTCTGTCATAAATGAGCAGATGGCTGGAAGTGAAGATGAGTTTGGAGAATACTATGCATGCTCAAGTTCAGAGCCTTTGTCCAGCTCAATATATTTCTCAGGAGGAAGAGAGGAAGAAGAAGTAGAGGAAGAGGAAGATGAGGGTGTGGATATGCCTGTTTGGTGGTGGCCTACTGAAGATCCTTCGGTGGATAGCCCTCTGAAAAGGATGAATGAAACTTGGGATTCTATTAAAAAGTTGCCATCACAGCCACAAAAAGCAGTCAAACCGATACTTTCACAACCCAAAGAAGCAGTTAAAGCAGTAAGTCGGTCCCTGGAACCAGAGTTGGAGTCCCTACCGCCTTTCAGGTTAGTAAGAAAAGACAATACTGAGACCGCTGTATTTGAACCAGAAATCAGAGACTTGGTAGACTTGTACAGTGAGCCATTAACAGTTTGTGAGCCCAGAGATACGGCTGAAATTGGAGGTTCAACTTCTGAAGAAGGAGAAGCAGAGCCTCAAGAGAGTCTTCTTACTCCCCTCAAAGAAAATGATGTTCCCTGCTCTGAAGCGAACTCTGAGAATGTAGGGGAGTCTACACAGGTTGCTGGACCCAGCTCTCTGGTGCAGTTGAGGAGGAGTGTGCATCCCCCAAAGAGACTTGCCTATGATAAGTTAGGAGAGAGCTCTGATGATCGTATTCACACCATCAGTAGAATTGTTCCTGAGGCTGCACCCCCTACTGTCAATTGTGTAGGGAGCGACACTGCTCGAACCTCTGACACCCTAGGGTGGGACACGGCAATTGCCCTGGCCTGTTCACAAACTGAATGTGAATTGTCTAAGAACTGTTTAATGAATCTAGAATTAGGTCAGAGTTTGTTAGACTTAGACCTTGGTTGATGTTGAAATGATTTGCTAATTTCTTATTCCTCCATTCTAGCTTTTAGGGGAGTGTCCTTCTGTCTTTGGGGACCAAAGAATCTAAGTGGGGGGAGTGTGTAGCCAAGGTATTGCTACTGAAAGTTTTTGTATTAAGTTTGTAATGTTATTAGTAAAGGGTTTGGCTCCCTCTGGTGACCATTAAAAGTTATTTAAACATTTATTTTCCTGATTAAAAGCATATAAGTGATGCATTGTGGGATTTGTGGTTTAATGAGGGAGTGACTCTTACTGTGTAAATTAGTTTGAGAACTACCAGACCCACAGTGCTGAGCTGTAGGCCCACAAGTCATAGCGGGACAGCACAGCCTGCTGGGTAACCAGATAAAAAGGACAAGCAGGCCTCGTTTGAGCCTCTCTGGACGTCATTTCAACTGCCAGCAGGAGGTCTGTGTGTGTGACTATGAGCGAGAGACTGCGGCCTACAGCGGAGAGCCGGATCATCCTCCTCAGGAGGGATCTTTGGATGACAGCCCTGCTAGCTGAGCAGGTGGATCGGCTCACGCTTGAGAGCATTTAAAGCTGCTTCACCCGTCAGAGAGCCAGGACTGACCGTGCAGTGTGACGCCACCACCTTCCATTACAGAGGCGCCATCAAGTGAGGTTCCGGACAGAGTGTACCAGCCGGCTGAGGACCCACAGTGGTGAGCGGGCACTTGCCCATTAAAGTAACTGACTGAGATTTAAAAGAGGATTTCTGATATCCAGACTGTCGCTGACACTTGTAGCCCCACGGAAGGGTTTCTTTTACATTTAAGTGTTCACACAGCGGGATGCTCAGAGTTAACACATCTTTTAATAGAGGATTAAGCGTCTCACCCTTTTTCAGTTATTGCTTATTTCTTTGCCTTATTGGATTACAATTAAGTTCACCACCGAACAGTTCAAGTTCATTAAGCTAGCTGAAGAAAGAAGACTGGACCAGGATAAGATTGCCATTACTTTATTGCTCACTAGGCTGTACACCTCACAGTCAAGAACACACTCAACTGCACTCTAGGGGGGGCCATTTAGTAACCTAAGGTTAAAGCATATTCTATAATTATTTTACCTATTGTTGTTTATTGATCTGTGTGCTTGGCTCTCGGTGGAGAGGTGGTCCAATACAATTGCAGTGGTATTGGAGGGCCTGCTTCGCTGGTCCTGGCACGCATATCCTGTGCCAAGTTATCAGCAAGTTGAGGATAAAGCTATTGCAAGCTTGAGTATACATTTGAATTAATGTTCATAATCTGTGTCCAATTTCCATTGAATGTATATCATATTTAAGTACATTTTCTTGCTTTAGTAAAGTTCTTTGTGTGATTCAGAAATCTAGATTGAGTCTATTTTTACTACTGTGAGACGATTACAATGGAACCCAGGGTGTCAGAGGTAAGAGAGAATCTGCAGTGTCGGGATAGCCTGTGGGGTATAGAGTCAATCAGCAGCCCCCATGGGGGTACCGCTACATATAAATGCTCAAATGTATCTGCAAACATTCTGAAAGCCTCCCTCGCACTCTAGTCAGTATAGAACAAACTTGTAATGAGTATTCCTTACAACAAAAAAAACATAGGAACAAGCACTCCATGCCTTCAATCAGATAGTGGCTCAAGTCCGTAAAGTTCATATAGCCAAAAAAATTCACTGGTACCAGTCCCCCATGGGGTGCATGCACGCAGTAATACTTATCGAATCCTGATGCTTGTCAAGGTCTCAGTTTGTAGGTTCTGTTGTTTTTGATGTTGTTGTTCAGTTTAGTCATGTCCGACTCTTCGTGACCTCATGGACCATAGCACGCCAGGCTTTTCTGTCCTCCACTGCCTCCCGGAGCTTGCTTATTTTCATGTTAATTTTTTCAATGATGCTATCTATCCTTCTTGTTTTCTGTCACCCTCTTCTCCTTTTTCATTCCATGTTTCTCAGCATGGGGGTCTTTTCCAATGCTGCCTCTCTTCGCATTAGGTAGCCAAAGTATTTGAGTTTCAGATTCAGGATTTGTCCTTCCAGTGAATATTCAGGGTTGATTTCCTTTCAGGATTGACTGGTTTGATCTTCTTGCCATCCAAGGGACTTTCAAGAGTCTTCTCCAACACCATAGTTAAATGGCATCAATTCTTCTGCATTCAGCCTTCCTTATGGTCCAACTTTCACAGACATAGGTTACTACTGGGAATACCATAGATTTGACTATACAGCACTTTGTCAGTAGGGTGACAAGAAGCAAGTGTCTCTTAATTTCATGGCTACAGTCACCGTCTGCTGTGATCTTGGAGCCTAGGAGGATAAAGTCTATCACTGTTTCCATTTGCCACGGAGTGATGGGATCAGTTGCCATGATCTTAGTTTTCTTAAGCCCTGTACACACGATCGGTTTTACCGATGAAAACAGTCCTGACTTTTTCCACCGGACAAACGGATCGTGTATGGGCCCCATTGGTCTTTTTTCCATTAGTGATTAAAAATAGAACATGTTTTAAATTTATCCGATGGAAAAAAAAATGATAGCAAATTCCGATCGTCTGTGTGGAATTCCATCAGAGAAAAAAAACACGCATGCTCAAAATCAAGTCAAAGCATGCTCAGAAGCATTGAACTTAATTTTTCTTGGCTCGTTGGAGTGTTTTACGTCACAGCGTTTGGGACGGTCGGATTTTTGACTGATGGTGTGTAGGCAAGACTGATGGAAGTCAGCTTCATCGGAAATCCGATGGAAAAATCCATGGAAATCCGATCGTGTGTACAGGGCTTTAGTGTTCAATTTCAGGACAACTTTTGTGCTCTCCTCTTTTACCTTTATTAAGAGACTCTTTAGTTCTTCTTCACTTTCTGCCATTAGTGTGGTATCATCTGCATATCTCAGGTTGTTGATATTTCTCCCTGCGATCTTAATTCCGGCTTGTGATTCGTCGATCCTGGCATTTCACATGATGTACTCTGCATATAAGTTAAAAGAGGAAGTAAACCTTCCAAAAGAAAAACGAAAAAACAAAAAACCCTGCAAGACAAAGGCATAATGAGCTAGTATGCATTGCATACTAGCTCATTATGTATTACTTACCTCAGATCGAAGCCCCCGCAGTGGTCCACGTCTCCCCCTCCGGCTGCCGACATGTTGTCCCGGAGTTACTTCCGGGTATCGCGACTCCGGCGCTGTGATTGGCCGGAGCCGCGTTGACGTCAATCCCGCGCATGCACGCGGGAGCCGCCGGTAACGGCACGAAGACTGGAGCAACGGCACAAAGGTGCCATTGCTTCAGTTTGCCCCAGTGCCGATGACATCGGCACATGTAGGGGACAGGGGATATCGCCTAAACCCTGCAGGTTTAGGAGATATCCTGGGCATCTACAGATAAGCCTTAATATAGGCTTACCTGTAGCATAAAGTTGATAAAAAGGTTTTACAACCACTTTAAATAAGTAGGGTGACAATACACATCCTTGCCGCACTCCTTTCTCAATTTTGAACCAGTCAGGTTGTTCCATGTCCTGTTCCAACTGTTGCTTCTTGACTTGCATACAGGTTTTTCAGAAGACAGGTGAGGTGGTCTGGTATTCCCATTACTGTACAGCTAATAATTCCTGGTGAGTCACCGGTTGGTCACTGTGAGGAGGTGGCCAGTGAGTAAATGCCTGACCGGCTTTCGACGGACACAGGCTGGCTGCTTCAGAGGCACAATAAAGGCTTAAGCTGATCAATCCGCAATCCGCTGCACTTGCTAATCTAATCCTAATGTAGCGGGGTGCTATATTTAAGGGGAGTGTCTGAGTAGTAATATGGATCAGATACACTAATTGTTAGTGTAGCGGGTATGTACTTTTGTGAATGTTTAATTCGGGTGAAGACATCAGTGATGTCTAGTTCCCTGCGGCCCAGCAGGTGGCGCTGTCACTTTGGGCCGGGGTTGAACCATCGCTGCAGTGCCGTACCCTTTGTGACCTCTCGCAGCAGTTGTACGGCGGGGCATGGCGGGGAACCTGCTGTGCTTGCTGGGAGAGGGTATAAAGGGGCGGACATCTTCGCCACGAGGTCCGAGCCCCAGGCACCTTCAGCCTGGGGGCTGCTGTCCGCGGTCGGTGTCCAGGCGGCCTAGGCCTGGACACGAGGAGTTAGGGAGTCACCCCAGACACCCTCAGTCTGGGGTGAGGTACATCATTCAGGCCTGGGGCCCAGCTTCTTCCACTGGGTCCCGCCCGGGAGGAATCGTCCTAAGGTGCCCACAGTATCGGGTACCTGAATCCAGGCGTAACGGACCGTGCAGGTGACCTTCCCGTAGATCTGGTGCAGCATATTGCCAGTGCGGGGACAGGGCCTCTGGAGACCATCGGGATGGATGTCCTTTCCAAACAGGGGCTGTATTCACACGGAAGGTGGTCCATGTTCTAAGGTCGGGGGCAGAGACCGTTACATTCAGGCCTGTGGCAGGGGCTGCAACAGTTCACTCGGTAGGTGGCAGCTACCAACTTCACGGTCGGTGGCAGACACCGTGCGCCAAGCATATTCGCACGCAAAAGGAATAGGAGAGTTCATTTGTGCCTGGGCCTACTCGTATCCACACCCCTGTCTGTCTGTTACAAGAGTTCAACTGATTATGTTCATCCTGGCAAATGGAGAAATAAAAGAGTGTTGGACTTTTAATGGTGTGGGGCTCTATTACTGGTAGACACATCTCCACGGAAGAAGCAGAGGCTCCGTATGCAATGAACAGACCCGAAGGTAATTCAAGTGACTTTGCTCAACCCTCATACACACACGAGGTGAGAGCTTGGCGTAGTGTTCCTGCACTCTCTCTCCCAGGTACCCCTAGACAACAGCCGTGTAACTGATAAAGTTATAGAGAGAGTGAGGCCGCTACATTAGGTTTCTTGGACCATTTCTGTCCTTGGGAGATAGTGTTGGTGTGCTGTTCCCTGTGGCCTACAGGTGGCGCTGTTGCCGTGGGCCAGGGTTGAACCACTGATAAAGGGCTGTGTTTTTTTTGTCTCCTCTCGGTAGTAGTACGGCGGGGCGGGGAACCTGATGTGCCTGTCGGGAGAGGGTATAAAAAGGCGCGGCCATCTTCCAGGAGGGGTGGTTCGCACCCAGGCACCTTCAGCCTGGGTGGTGGTGTGTCGTCTCCGGGTGCCCTAGGCCCAGAGGCCGAGTTCCTGTTCCACCCCAGACACCTTCAGTCTGGGGTGAGGTACTAGTTTGGAGGCCCGGGGCCCAGCGGCTTCGGCTGGGTTCCGCCCAGGATTGAGGGCTCCCAGGGTGCCGCCTTGCGAGGGGACCCGTATCCAGGATCGAGGAGGCCAGGGAGGTGACCCCTTCTGAAGACCCAGCGCAAAGTCGTGGTGACAGTGGGGGCCTCTGGTAACTCTCCAGCGGGAGGTTCTTCTCCTTAACAAGGGCCAAGTTTCTTCAAGAAGGAAGTGCATGTTCTGTAGGTCATAGTGGCAGTGACTCTACGCACACCAGGTCAGTGGCAGTGACCAAATAGGGCAAGGCCCTGTTCACCAGGTCAGTGGCAGTGACCAACTTCAACAAGTCGGTGGCAGTGACTTTTCATTTTCACCCGGTCTGTGGCAGAGACCATGCGCCCAAGCCTGTTCATGAAAGCAGAACAGTAAGAGAAGCCTAAATTGAGTTTGTGCCTGGACCTCCTCCCACCTTATCTGACCTGTGTCTCGTGTCAACCTGTCTGCTCTCATAGAGACTATTTGTTATCCGTGGTGAAATAAATGCTAAGGTTGGACTTTCAGTTGGTGTGGACAGTTACTTTACTGGGGAGAATTAAGGACTTGTCTCTGGCTAATGCAGAGATGAGATCAGCTTGGGAGGATTCTAACACTAGCCGCAGGCAGGCCCGAGAAAAACTAACATCGTTCAACCTCCCCAACCAGGAGGATACGGGCTGCTAGTGCGGTGTGCCTCATTCTTTCCTGCGGAGGAGCCAAGTAAAAGAAAAAGCAGGTAAAAAGTCTGGGGTGAGTGCGCTAGACGTGGGGGCTCGAGTCCGGGATGTGTCTGCGGTTGCAAAGTGTGAAAACCCCCCAGAAGTTTAACTTTATTCCCCAGTGAAGTTCCGTGGAGGTCGGCCATATTGTGAACTGTGCCACGAGGAGAACCCTAACTGCGTAGTTTGTGGGTGTGCCTATTCAGAAAGCCCGCGAACGGTGCTGGAGTTGGGAGGAGTCTGGCCATGTGTGGAGTTGCACGTGGGGACTTTGGCGCGAAAAGGTCAGTGCGCAATGGAGCAGCGGATGGACAACGTCGCGTCTCATGCCTCATGGGTTCCGGTTACTACTACCATGAAGATGACTTAATTCGTTGCTTCGTTAACGGATATGGGGATTCGGCTCAAGCCCCGGGGACGATTTGCCCTCTACGTGTGTAAAGATGTGGAGGCCCTCGGAGTAATTTGTCCCGGCTGCTCGGGACTGGTGGTTCATCTAAAGCCATTCGGGCGATGCGAGAACTGTAAGGAGTTCCTATTTGAGGTTGAGAAACCTACGGAAAAGCCTCGGGCCTTCCACCTCAATTGCCTTACAGGCGTCACCACTCCAGAAGGAGGAATCAGAGCTTGCACAGCCACCCCTGCGCACACTGATGGGACTTCGGAGGAAGTCACAGAAGAGCTCGTTGTAGCGAGTGTGAGACCAGAGTATGCTGCTTCGGTTAGTACAGAGTCCTTTTTCCCACCGCCCAAGAGGAAAATCGGGTTTGTGACAGCTTCCCGCGGCCGTGGTGGAGCAACGCCCCAGCGCTTACTTGGGACGGATGCATTCGAAGAGAAAAGTCCCGGACGTCCTGGTTCTTCTTCAAGCCGAGGTAAGCCAGGGGAAGAGACTCTGTTAAAGGCCCCTAGCCCTGGGGATTCATATGTCAGTGAATCAGCTAGAGGGGGTGATTTGTCCTGTGCCAGGAGTTACTTTCCTGCGGAGGAATATGACACCTCTGATCTGGAGTCCATCTCTGATGCGGGTGATGACACCGCCAAAGATGAACTGTTCGAGAGAAAGGGATGGGATAAGATGCCCCTGTCCTTGTCCCATGGTGCTAGGGACTCACCCATATCCATTGGGGAAAATACACCCCGGGTGGTGACTTCCGAGCCTGAGGAGGGATCTGTCCCCTTGCCTGCTCCTTCATCGGAGGCATCTGCTTCAATAGAGCCGGGATGAGTCGGGTGTCACTTCGGGCCCCTGCAACTGGTCCGGAGGTAGTTAAAGAGGAAGTAAACCCATCGATTTAACAGTTTCAAAAGGCAGTTACATTCCCGGCATGCCAGGAATGCCAACTGTCACGTTGGTTGTGCTCGCAACCAAACTGTCAAACCATCCAATGGCTGGTGTCATAACTGATCACATGTGCAGCATCATGGCAGTTGAAGATTAAACAGAAGCCAAGATGGCAGCTTCCTTGCCTGAAAATGATAGGAGGGTTTACTTCCACTTTAAAGTACCTCGGCACCCTAATGCCATCATCTTGCCTGGCGCGGGAGACCGCGCTACCATGCCACCACTATCCCGTTTACAGAGATTTTTCAACCAAAGAGTTGCCAGCGAATATGGGTGGGAATACCCGTACCTGCCAAAGAAACTCTTAAATTTACACAGTGAAGGAAGTTTCCCGCTCAGGCCAATGACGTAGGCGGGGTCCGACATACCGAGGGGGCGGACCTGATGGGGAACTTTGTTCGCTGTGTAATACATGAATAGACCCGCCCCTTCTCTCGTTCCCCATCAGGTCCGCTCAGCGGACCAGATGCTGAACATGAGAAGGGGCGGGTCTATACAAGTATTACAAAGTGAGAGAAGTTCCCCATCAGGTCCGCCCCCTCGGTATGTCTATACATTTAAAACACAGCGGAGGAAGTTCCCCATCAGGTCCGCACAGGCACAACCAATGACGGACAGCGCTGGACATCGGGATCGCCGCGGGACACTGGATTTCATTGCTGGAATGTTTTTATTTTTTTATTATTTTTTTATTTTTTAATAAAAGACTTTTCCAAGGTGTGTGTGTTTTTATTTACATTTTTTGACACTTTCTTTGTGAAATGGTAGGGGTACAATGTACCCCTTACCAATTCACATAGGGGGGGGCCCGGGATCTGGGGGTCCCCTTTGTTAAAGGGGTCTTCCAGATTCCGATAAGCCCCCCGCCTGCAGACCTCCACAACCACCGGGCAAGGGTTGTGGGGATGAGGCCCTTGTCCCCATCAACATGGGGACATCCTCCCCATGTTGAGGGCATGTGACCTGGTACGGTTCAGGAGGGAGGGGGGGCCGCTCTCTCATCCCCCCCCCCATCTTCCCCTGCGGCCGGCCAGGTTGTGTGCTCGGATAAGGGTCTGGTATGGATTTTTGGGGGGACTCCACGCCATTTTTTTTTTAAATTTGGGGTGGAGTTCCCCTTAAAATCCATGCAAGATCTCAAGGGCCTGGTATGGATATTTAGGGGGAACCCCACGCCATTTTTTTTAAAATTTGCGTCGGGGTTCCCCTCAATATCCATTCCAGACCTAAAGGGCCTGGTAATTGAATTTGGGGGAACCCCCACGCTTTTTTTTGTTTTTTTTTTATCAATGACTTTTCTATGCATTGATAAAAGCCGACAATTCATTAATAGCCGCGAGTGAGTTTTAAATGACTTTTTTTCCTTCAAAAATGACACTTTGTGCAGGGACAGTTCTAAGCACAGGAAACATGTGCCACTTTACATGCATATCATACACACCCCCCAGGTATGAAATTTAAAGGAATATTTCACATTTATTTTTTCATTTTAAGCATTATTAAAATCACTGCTCCTAAAAAAACGGACGTTTTTAAAACTTTTTTTTGCATTGATACATGTCCCCTGGGGCAGGACCCAGGTCCCCAAACACTTTTTAGGACAATAACTTGCATATAAGCCTTTATAATTAGCACTTTAGATTTCTCCCATAGACTTTTCGAATTTGCCACGAACACAACACCCCAAATTGTTCGCTGTTAGGCGAACGGGCGAACAGGCAATGTTCGAGTCGAACATGAGTTCGACTCGAACTCGAAGCTCATCCCTAGTTGAGTACCATATAGACACGTTTGACAAACATTGGAAGCCGCTGGTGTTGCCTGACCCACATTATTACTTGTGAGAGACAAGACTCTGTTTTTTTTCCCTTGAGTAACCTCTCTTTTCAAGGTCCAGGAACTCTTGCCCTAATCAAAAGGGATTCTACTCAGTTGGAGGAGCGGGAGCTGTTGCTGTTTTGTTGTTCTCCCCTCTCTCCCCATCGCAAAGATTCAATTACTTTGGGAGTAGATAGTTCAGGGCCACAGTACAGAAGAAAAGTTTATTTTGGGATGAGTGTTCTGACATTGGCACTACCACTAGGTGGCGGTGTTGCGTAACTATTGCCTTACTGATGATGTGATGCAGCTTACTTATTGGAAGGAAGAGATTCTTCTCTCGGGAGCGATCTTTTCATTCCAATCAATGTTATTTTTGGTGTGTTTTCTTTCCCCTGCAGGTAGGTAAACGCCAAGCAAGATTGCCGAGTATGGGGTGGGTCTTAGCTATTGCAGCGGGAGGGAAATGTAAATTTTATTGAAAAATGTATGTGACCTCAAAATGTTTTTTTTTCTCCCTATGCACATGTGTATTTCTCTTTTCCCTTCTATGTTTCCCTTTTCTTTCCTGTGTTAGGTTCCGGCACAAACAAACAGTTTTTGAAATTGCCATTTTTTTTTTGGTAGTCCGTCTCTGGATCTGGCTTATGCTGACTCAGGCCTGAGAGGCATAGGTTAGTTCCAGACACTGGGGACCAGTGTCATTCAAGTGAGGGGGGTGTAGCAGGGTGCTATATTTAAGGGGGGTGTCTGAGTAGTAATATGGCTCAGATACACTAATTGTTAGGTTTCTTGGACCATTTCTGTCCTTGGGAGATAGTGTGGGTGTGCTGTTCCCTGTGGCCTACAGGTGGCACTGTTGCCGTGGGCCAGGGTTGAACCACTGATACAGGGCTGTGTTTTTTTGTCCCCTCTCGGCAGTAGTACGGCGGGGCGTGGAACCTGCTGTGCCTGTCGGGAGAGGGTATAAAGAGGCGTGGCCATCTTCCAGGAGGGGTGGTTCGTGCCCAGGCACCTTCAGCCTGGGTGGTGGTGTGTCGTCTCCGGGTGTCTTAGGCCCAGAGGCCGAGTTCCTTTTCCACCCCAGACACCTTCAGTCTGGGGTGAGGTACTAGTTTGGAGGCCCGGGGCCCAGCGGCTTCGGCTGGGTTCCACCCAGGATTAAGGGCTCCCAGGGTGCCGCCTTGCGAGGGGACCCGTATCCAGGATCAAGGAGGCGGCCAGGGAGGTGACCCCTTCTGAAGACCCAGCGCAGAGTCGTGGTGACAGTGGGGGCCTCTTGTAACTCTCCGGAGGGAGGTTCTTCTCCTTAACAAGGGCCAAGTTTCTTCAAGAAGGAAGTGCATGTTCTGTAGGTCATAGTGGCAGTGACTCTACGCACACCATGTCAGTGGCAGTGACCAAATAGGGCAAGGCCCTGTTCACCAGGTCAGTGGCAGTGACCAACTTCAACAAGTCAGTGGCAGTGACTTTTCATATTCACCCGGTCTGTGGAAGAGACTGTGCGCCCAAGCCTGTTCATGAAAGCAGAACAGTAAGAGAAGCCTAAATTGAGTTTGTGCCTGGACCTCCTCCCACCTTATCTGACCTGTGTCTCGTGTCAACCTGTCTGCTCTCATAGAGACTATTTGTTATCCATGGTGAAATAAATACTAAGGTTGGACTTTCAGTTGGTGTGGACAGTTACTTTACTGGGGAGAATTAAGGACTTGTCTCTGGCTAATGCAGAGATGAGATCAGCTCGGGAGGATTCTAACACTAGCCGCAGGCAGGCCCGAGAAAAACGAACACCGCTCAACCTCCCCATTCAGGAGGATACGGGCTGCTAGTGCGGTGTGCCTCATTCTTTCCTGCGGAGGAGCCAAGTAAAAGAAAAAGCAAGTAAAGTCTGGGATGAGTGCGCTAGACGAACAACACCCCAAACACAGATAACAAAATGCAGTACTTTTGCCTGCACTGGATCACATAATACCACAGTACCATGCAATCCAGTTACAATGCATTTTTAAAAGTAGTGCATGCACTAGTTTTGGTGCGACCCCGTGTGAATTCCAGCCCTCAAAGTTTTGTTATCAATTTAGCCAATCCTTCTTGTAATTAACAATCATTACTTTCTATTAAATAAAAAAATCAATCTGCAGTATATTGTAATAGAGCCTGCAATGTGCCCTGCACCGCACCTAGACATAATGAGCATCTAATCCTTGCAGTGAGGGGGGGGGGGGCTACTTCAATATGAATATTCCGTGTAGCTGGGCTTTAATATCCAAGTCTAGGCTTTATGCTGCCAACCCCCCAAGCTGCATTTTTATGCTTTATTTTATACTTACCTTTTCTGAAGAGGGTAATGTGAGTACCAGGCTAGGTGATCCTTACTAATGCAGAGGGCATCACTGATGTAGTGATGTCAACACAGCTCTCTGTACTAGGACACTATAAAGGAAGGGCACTGTGATGATGCCCCATTGGGGGGTAAGCGCAGGAAGACCTGATTTTGCAGAAGAGTTATCAGTCTTGCAGGTTAATTGAAGGCTGAGGACATCTTGTAGCCAAAAGAAGTACTGCAGATACAGCTAGAGATTGCAGATATTACAGAATGGGCTTCTTGTTTTATTTTTAATACTGTCCAGGGAAATTTATCTGCATATAAAAATTGAGCCTTCAGTTAAGCTTGCAAAGACAATGAGAGAAAATCTGCATTAAAAGCTTAGCTGTCCATCTAATTCTAGCTGATCCTTCTGCATGCAGTTCTAATTAGCAATCATTGCGTTCTATTAAAGAAGTAATGTCCATGATACAATTCAAACCTATCTGCGGTAAGGGCTGTCTTTAGATTTGAATGGAACTGCTCTGAGACATACAAAAAATAGCAGCTAGACTTAAAATATGTTTATTGCAGCAGATCAGGCAGAGACTGTGATTAGTTGACAGAGGTTATAGCATATCATTACTGCTCACTGACTGGTTGCTAGATGTTACAGCCTACATTACAGCTCACCGATTAGTTGCTAGAGGTTACTGCACATCATTACCTCTCACTGATCGGTTGCTAGAGGCAACTGCACATTATTGCCGCTCACTGATTGGTTGCTAGAGGATACTGCACATTATTGCCGCGCACTGACTGGTTGCTAGAGGTTACTGAATATTATTGCCACTCACTAATTGGTTGCTAGAGGTTACTGCATATCATTACCACTCACTCATCACTTCACTACAGAACCCCAACCAGCTCTCCATAGCCCCTGTACTCTCAATAAGCCTGCTCACAAAGCTCCCTCACCATAGCCCCACCCCAAAATGCCACTTAGCTCTCCATAGCCCCCCCAATGCCTCTTAGCTCTCCATAGCCCCTCCTTTAAAGCCCCCACGTCTCTCCATAACTCCACCCCAAATGTCACTCCGCTCTTCATAAGAAAACTATCTAAAGTACTCTAATTCCAATAGCCCCACCCACAGCCCCCTCTCCGATTACCAGGACACCTCTGGCCACTCTCTGTGCCCGGTGGAGCCCCATAGATGAGGCAGGCATTCCCTTTAATTCCCTATCCTCTTTGCCCTATACTGGCCACCTGTCACTGATTACCCCCAGCCAGTGTTGTGCTCCATCCCAGTAGAGACATGAAAGACTACGCTGATCTCCTTGGAAGAGGAACTGATACACCAACTGCGCAACCCTGACAGCCTGGCACAGTGGCGTCAGAGCGGTACATACACAGAGCCAACACAATCCCGCTAAACTTCTTAAACACCAAAACCACACCTCCCACCCAATACTATAAAAACAAGAGGACCAAATGCCATCAATCACCCTGAAGTCAAGACCTGGACGCCATGTACTGTGGGTGGAGTGATAGGACTGTCCCCTCCTCTACAGGCCCTGGAGTTTGTCTTCTATTTAACTCCGGACTCTGGAAGAGCGGCACAGTACCGCTACTGGCGCAGGCTCAAGGGGCAGCTGTTTTGGGCCCCACAATAATTACTGTGCCTGAAGCAGCTGCCCCTTTTGCCCTTCATTAAAGACGGTACTGTCTGCGGTATATTGTGATAGAGCCTTGAATGTGCCCACCTAGACATAATGAGCATTTAAACCTTGCGGGGGGGGGGGGGCGGGACCACAACAAGGGCAAATTTTGGATTTTCCCTCATTTGGGCTTTACGTTGCCGACTCCCCTCCCTCCTTTAAAGGTTCCTTCAGCTGCACTTTATGTTTTTTGTATGCTTTCCTTTCTTTTTCGAAGGGGGTCACAGGGGTTCCAGGCAATGTGGAACTTACTGATGCAGAGAGTAGCACTAACCTAATGATGTTAATACAGCTAACTGTGCTAGAAAACTATGGGGGTTATTTACTAAAGGCAAAACCACTTTGAAATACAAGTGCATTGCAAGTGCACTTGGAAGTGCAGTGGCTGTAGATCCGAGGGGGACATGCAAGGAGAATAAAAAACAGCATTTTAGCTTCCAAATGATTGGATGATAAAATCAGCAGAGCTTCCCCTCATTTCAGATCTACCTCTCAGATTTAAAGCGACTTGCAGTGCACTTGTAGGGCAAAGTGGATTTGCCTTTCGTAAATAACCCCCTATGAATAAAGGGCACTGTGGTGACACCCACTCAGGTTGCAAGCCCATGAGAACAGTGGCTAAGTGTTAAGCACTTCCACCTAGCTGCAATAGGTGCATCAGATCAAACCCCAACCGCGGTACTACCTGCCTAGAGTTCCCATGTTCTCCCTGACTTGCATAGGGTTCCTCCCGGTACTCTGGTTCCCCCCAACACTCCGAAGACATGCTTTTAGGTCAAATGACTCCTGTTTAAATTGGCCACAATATATGCATAAATGTGAATTAGGGACATTAGATTGTAAGCTCCTTGAGGACAGGGACTGATGGGAATGTACAATATATATTGTATACTGTATGAAAAGCACTGCATAATAATTAAATGAAATAAAATAAATAAATGAGGACCTGCATTCACAGTAGAGTCCCCAGTCTTAAAGCAGAACTAAACTCATAGAAATACTGTACCTACCGCTACATTCCAACAATGGGGCAGTAAAATCCCTCACTGGCTGCTGTCATCTTCTCCCCAGCTATTTCCGACCTCTTGATTGGCCGGTAATAGAATGACGTCAACCCACATAAGTGCAGCTCCGTATAGATCAATGTTTCTCAACCTTTTTTTAGTCAAGGCACCCTTTAAAATTTGACAATCCCGAGGCACCCTATTCTTAAATGTAAAAACTATTCTAATAGTTTTACACAATGCAGAAACATCAATACAGGTAGGACACCCAACCTTAGGAGGTGATTTATTATTTTGAAACAAATACATTTTTGTAAACTGGTACTGACTAGTATTCCAATTTTTCTCTTCTCCCTCAGTTTTTCTCCATCACTTAGCTAATGAGATCCCAAAGCTGATGGAAAGAGGCAATTGAGGATCAAACAAGGATGATATGCAAGCAACTGACATCCTCCTTATCAACTGATGATGTCATTGGTCATTAGGAGGTTGGCAGTTAGAAGATTTTAATGGTGTACAAGGAAAACCTGTGGCCTTGTGTTACTTAAACGCAGGCTTCATCCACCCACCAGCTTGTATACAATTTTGGGCAATTTTTCCGCACAGGAAAAAGCAAAACTATGCGTGTTCAAATGCACTTTTTATGGTGAACTGGCTCTAAATGAGGACTGAGGATGTCTTGTAGCCAAAATAGGTACTGCAGGTACAGCTCCAGACTGCAAGTATTACAGAATGAGCTGCTATTTTTATTTGTAACAATGGCCCCAAGAATTGATCTGCAACTAAAAATGTTGCCCTGTGTTGGGCTTTAAGCCCACAAAGACAGACAATGACAGATAATTCTATATTAAATATTAAAAGTTTAGTTATCCATTTAGCTGATTCATTTGCATGTACAGTAGTTCTTATAATTATTAATCATTACGCTCTACTAAAGAAGTAGTGTCCATGATACAATTTAAATCTATCTGCGGTATATTGTTTCCTTTGTGACATTTAGAAAAAGCAGGCAAATTACCCAGCAGTATGCGGCAGGAGTAAATTAATAACTGTATGCCACAGAGAGCACAGGAACGCTCCTCTGTCTCTGTAAAGCTGGCGTATTGTAGTCATTTATCTGTTCATTTTCTGGTGCTTTCAGACAGCAAGCAGTGAAAATCCACTCCAGCAAAAGTGTTCCCATTATGAACCTATGAAGTCAGTTTGTCCTTGTACATTTGTTGCATGGAAACCATAAGTGCGCGAATTATTTTAGTTTTATCTTTTTCTACTGAAAACATGCCACTGAATCAGACTCTGGGTAAAACACATTTTTCAAGGTTCAGATATGATTTTATACTGAAGGTTACGTAGAAATAGTTCCGGCATTAGTATAGTACTAAAGAAACCAACAAAAACATTGTAAATACACTTAAAATGGGTAAAAAAAAAACCTATTAAGGGGTCAAAAAGGCACAAAGTACACGTTAACATATATGAAATAATGAGTAAAGCTATTTCACTGTTGTGTTTATAAAATGACCTCATATAGAATGAACTTGAAATGGGATTCAATGTTGCTTTGAAGCTGTCAAAAAAAAAAGAAGAAGATTGAGCTGTTCCCATGTATCTTGGGCTCTTACAAACAGGAATACCTAGTGCTAGCATCCATCTGCTGCTCGTGTAGTATAGGATCTGTGTTGGAGATACAACAAACTTTCAGCCTAGCTTACTGTATTTGACTGCAGTTTAGAAAAAGGACACAAGATGTCGCTCAGTGATATGCTATGCTATGTATTTCTCTATGATGTGTTGTATTTCCTGTATACTGTGATGTACTTGTTGTTTTATTTTTCCTGTCTGTGATTCTTCTTGCAATGTGAAGTGACATCTTTGCTAGTGTGGTTATGTTCCAATAAAGAAGCCAGTTCCTGTTACTACACAATGTCTGATCTGAACTGACTCTGCTGCACCTATCAATCGTACTTTGCAACAGGTTATGGGCCCAGTATCCGGATAAAGACTTATGACCAGGTGCGGCCCAGGCAGAACAAAGCCTCGAACGGAAGACAGTGTGCCTGATGCGGAGATCGACATAAGGAAGCTTTCCAGCGACATCTCCTATAGACAAGTAAGACTGTTTATATATAAAGGAGGGATAAAATGGCCGGAAACTCTGAGCTTAAACTCTCAGTGGCCAAGCTGAACAATGACAATTATCAGCTATGGAAGTTTAAAGTGGAAATGCTATTATCCAAAGATGACTTGTGGAAGGTTACCACTACAGAGAGGCCACAGGATAATAATCAGGACTGGGACAAGAAAAACAGACAGGATGATCAGCTCATTCATATACGCAATGAGGACACAGTGAAAGGCATGTGGGATTTACTGAAAAGACTGCATGAAAGATCCAGTTTAAACAGCAAGCTCTTTCTGCTGCGGAAACTTTACAAAATGAGACTTGGCAGAGAACAGGACATGCAGGAGCATATTAACGCAATGCTGGAAGTGATTGCGCAACTCAGATCGATTGGGAGAATATAACAGACAGTCACATTGCAGCCATGTTGTTATGCAGTTTGCCCGATACATATACTGCACTAATCAATGCACTGGAGACACGACCTGAGACAGATCTGACGCTAGCATTTGTAAAAACCAGGCTCATAGATGAGTATCAGAGAAGAAAGGAATTAGTGCATGACTCCACAGAAAAAGACACCAGCACCGCTCTTAAAGCTACAGACGCAAGATTACACAGGAAAGAGACCAGAGTGTGTTTCAGATGCCACAAACAGGGACACATAAAGAAAGACTGTACTATATGGAAAGCAGAGCAAATGAGACAGCGTCCCTCTTATACTAAACAAAAGGTCAAAACCACAATCAATGATCCAAGGGAAGGTAACTGGAATGCCACATTTAAAGCGACAGGCAACAATAAATGCCAAGGCTGGTGCATCGATTCGGGGGCAACCAGTCACATGACGAGTGATAGAAGTTTCTTCACAGAACTTGATCTGAGCAACAAAGAAACTATTTATCTTGCAGATGGAAGCAAAATACATGCAGAAGGATATGGGCATGGAACCCTTGTATGCCCTGATGATGCGGGACACAATTTAGCCATACCAGTGAAAGATGTGCTTTATGTTCCTAATCTAGAAGGAGGACTCTTATCTGTGAAGCATCTAACAGCCAGAGGACTCACTGTAAAATTCCAAGGTGACAAGTGTTCCATTCTAAACGGCAAACAGACAATAGCAAGTGCCAAGCTGGATGATCATCTATATTACCGCGACACAGTGAAGGAAAAGGTGAGACTATGTACACACAAGCACAATGACTGTATACATATATGGCACAGACGTCTAGGTCACAGACACCCAGAATGCATACAGGAACTACAGAGGAGGAAGCTGACAAGGGATCTGATAGTATCCCCTTGTCCAATTACCATTAAATGTGAATGTTGCATTAAATCCAAAGCTACAAGAGCAACACTTCCCAAAGTCAGTCAGAAGAGAGCTTCAAGACCACTTGACTTAGTTCACAGTGACGTGTGTGGTCCCCTAAACCCACCAACACCTGGAGGCAACAGGTACATAGTGACTTTCATAGACGACTATTCAAGATACACAGTCACCTACCTAATGCAACACAAGAGTGAAGTTTTTGACAAATTAAAAGACTATATAATAAAGACAAGTAACAAGTTTCAGAGGAAGCCTCTCATACTTCGGAGCGATAATGGAGGTGAATTCACGGGAGGTAAGATACAAGAGTACCTAAAACAGAATGGAATAGAACATCAAAAGACAGTCCCGTATACACCAGAACAAAATGGAGTAGCTGAAAGAAAGAATAGAACTCTGAAGCCCTGTACACACGATCGGATTTCCTATGGATTTTAAACCGATGGATTTTTCCATTGGAAATCCGATGAAGCTGACTTCCATCAGTCTTGCCTACACACCATCAGTCAAAAAACCGATCGTCCCAAACGCTGTGACGTAAAACACTCAGACGAGCCAAGAAAAATTAAGTTCTATGCTTCTGAGCATGCGTCCACTTGATTCTGAGCATGCGTGGGTTTTTTATCCGATGGAGTTCCCCACAGACGATTTTTTTTCCCATCGGATAAATTTAAAACATGTTCTATTTTTTAACACCGTTGGAAAAAAGACCGATGGGGCCCATACACGATTGGTTTGTCCGATGAAAAAAGTCCATCGGACTGTTTTCATCGGTAAAACCGATCGTGTGTACAGGGCTTTACTGAAATGATCAGATGTATGCTGACAGACTCTGGACTACCACAAAAATACTGGGGTGAGGCAGCTATGACAGCTACATAATTTGCAGAACAGACTTTTTTCCAGAACAGTGGAGAAAACCCCATATGAACTATGGCACAATGAGAAGCCAAGTGTAAAACACCTAAGAGTTTTTGGATGCAAAGCATTCATCTACATACCTGAAGAAAAACACACTAAACTCCAAAACAGAGCGTTTGATGGTATCTTTGTTGGATACAGTGACAATGTCAAGGGTTACAGAATCCTAAATCCCAAAACAGACAAGTTTACCATTAGCAACAGCATAACTTTTGTTGAAGATTTAAGAGACAATGTAATGACAACAGTAGAAGCAAGAATAGAAGAGAAAACTGACATTGACCAGCCCATCTCTGTAACTTCCGAACAAACAGTTGAAGTGAGTGTAGACTCAACCAGTACTGAAGAGCAGACACAAGAAGGCTCAGACACAAAAACGAGACGTTCAACAAGAGAAAACAAAGGTAAACCACCTATACGTCTTTCATACAAAGCAAGTACTGCCAGTATCAACGAACCTGCAAACTGGGAAGACATATCTCAACTTTCAGAACAAGAAGCAACTAAATGGATAAAGGCTGCTAAGGAAGAGATAAAATCCATGCATGACACTAAAACATGGACACTTACAGAACTACCACCCGGAAGGAAAGCCATAGGCTGTAAATGGACTTTTAAAGTGAAATACAATGCAGATGGCACAGTTGAACGGTACAAAGCAAGACTAGTAGCCAAGGGCTATTCTCAAAAATACGGAGAGGACTATGATGAGACGTTTGCACCAGTAGTCAAGCACACTACAATACGGACTTTACTGACAGTAGCCGTCACAAGGAAAATGCAAGTGAAACATTTTGATGTGAAAAACGCTTTTCTACATGGCGATTTAACAGAAGAAATTAAAATGGAACAACCGCCAGGATTCAAAGATGAACAAAGGTCAGACCTAGTGTGAAAACTTCACAGGAGTATATATGGTCTAAAGCAAGCAGCCAGAGCGTGGAATATAAAAATAAATGAAGTGCTTACACATCAAAACTTTCAAAGGAGTAAAGCAGACCCCTGCTTGTACACAAAGAAATTGGCAAACAGATGGGTCTATATGCTTATCTATGTGGATGATATCCTGATTTGCTTTGAGCAAGAAGGGGATGAAGCAGAAATACTGGAAAAACGAAATCAGCACTTTGACACCAAAGATCTTGGCAACATAAAGAATTACCTCGGCATCCAGATCGAGAGAGAGGAAGATGGCAGCTTTCTTCTGAACCAAAGACACAAAATACAAGAAATAATTTAAACATTTGCAATGGAAGACGCCAAACCAGTAAAATCTCCCATGGAAACCAACTACCTAAAGGAGATGAATTGTCAAGATAACCCATTACCCACTAATACTCAATACAGGAAAGCAATAGGGAAATTGCTGTACCTTACCACCGCTACAAGGCCGGACATTGCAGCAACTGTCGGAATCCTATGCAGAAAGGTTTTGATGCCAAGTTAAAAGGACTGGAATGCTGTAAAGCGAATCATTCGCTATCTTAAAGGGACTTCGCACTACAAGCTAAAGTTACCACCAAGTGATGAAAGCACCTTAACAGGATATGTGGATGCTGACTGGGCAAGAGACACCAGTGACAGAAAATCTACCAGTGGCTACTTATTTTTTCTGTCAGGAGGTGCCATCAGTTGGACTAGTAAAAAGCAACTCTCTGTTTCACTGTCGTCTACTGAAGCAGAATACGTTGCTGCAGCGCAGGCAAGCCAAGAAGTTATATGGCTGAGACAGCTATTAACAGACTTAGGTCAACCACAGTTGGGACCAACTGAAATCTATGAGGACAATCAAGGATGCATTGTACTTGCACACATGGAAGGAGTTCATTCAAGAACCAAGCACATTGATGTGAAGTTCCACTTTCTTAGGGATCTTCAAGAGCAAGGTCTTCTTGAGTTACTTTATTGCCCAACCGAGGATATGACAGCAGATATCCTTACAAAGCCCCTGACTGCTGAAAGACATTCAAGGCTTACAAAGAAGATGGGTTTAAAAGACTAAGCCTTAGTTGTTGAGAAGGGGTGTTGGAGATACAACAAACTTTCAGCTTAGCTTACTGTATTTGACTGCAGTTTAGAAAAAGGACACAAGATGTTGCTAATGCTCAGTGATATGCTATGCTATGTATTTCTCTATGATGTGTTGTATTTCCTGTATACTGTGATGTACTTGTTGTTTTCTTTTTCCTGTCTGTGATTCTTCTTACAATGGGAAGTGACATCTTTGCTAGTGTGGTTATGTTCCAATAAAGAAGCCAGTTCCTGTTACTACACAATGTCTGATCTGAACTGACTCCGCTGCACCTATTAATTGTACTTTGCAACAATCTGGAGCATTCTCCGCATTGAATAGACAAAGGTATGCATGTAAGAGGGCTTGTGATTGGCTGTGTGTTGGTCCCAAACTGTGGAAGTCCCCACCCTGCTTCTTCTTGGATAGGACAACTACCCACCTGCTGCTGATAGTACCCTCCAACATATTCTTATAATAAAGGATGCTGCGTTACTTCATATCAACTATATAAGTGCATTAAATCTAATGCCCCGTACACACGATCGGATTTTACGTTGGGAAAACCTTGGATGTTTTTTCCGACGGAATTCCGCTCAAGCTTGGCTTGCATACACACGGTCACACAAAAGTTCTCGGAACTTTCAACCACCAAGAACGCGGTGACGTACAACACTACGACGAGCCGAGAAAACCCTGTTAGACTTACCGGTAACGGTATTTCCAGGAACCTTCCAAGACAGCTACTTGAGAGATGATTGGCTCCGCCCTCTACAGGAAACACAAATCAGATACAATTTAAAAGGCCCATCCCTTTCCTCTGACCCTCAGTTGTTAGAAGATCAAGTAAACCTCCACCAAAAGTGCACTCGGCAGAGGAAAAAAAAAACAACACAGAGACTCATAAAAAGACCACCACCAGGTAAACAAGGTCGACCAGTGAAAAAACTGAATAGGGTGGGAATATAAACGCTGTCCTGGAAAAAAAGTTACGTCTAACAGGGTTTTCCCCTCTCACCTTCCAGGACAGCTACTTGAGAGGATAAGCAAGATTCTATACCTTAGGGAGGGACGACAGCCTGAAGCACTTTTCTACCAAAGAAGAGGTCCTGGCTGGAAAGCATCTGAACTCTATAATGTTTGACAAATGCATGAGAGGAGGACCAGACGGCAGCTTTAGAAATTTATTCCCATGATGCCCCCGTTCTTTCTGCCCATGACGTGGCCATGGATCTCGTTGAATGAGCCCTAATTCTAGAAGGAGGGGTGTGACCTGATGCTTTGTACGCTTCACAAATAGCTCCCCTAATCCACCTAGAAATAGAACTTTTAGACGTTTTGGACCCCTTCTTGGGGCCACTGAACAACACCAACAGTTGGGAGGAACTCCTAAAACCACTGGATTTTTCTAGATAAAGCAGAAGACATCTCTTCACGTCTAAAAGACTAAACCTTTCCTCCTCTGCATTCTTGAGAGAGGTACAGAAACTATGAAGGACTACCTCCTGGGACCTATGAAAGTTTGAAGATACTTTGGGCAAATAGAAAGGATCAGGCCTAATCACTAACCTGTCCTCTAGAATCCTCAGGAAGGGGTCTTTACAGGAAAGAGACTGTAGATCAGATATCCTTCTCCCTGACGTAATAGTCAAAAGGAAGGAAATCTTCAAAGAAATTAATTTCAGGGAAGCCTCATGCAAAGGCTCAAAAGGAGCCCTTGTTAGAGCAGTCAATACAAACGACAGATCCCAAGGAGGAACATGTTTGACGACCTTTGGACCATGTCTAGATCTGGTTGAAAGGAACCTCCTGACTAAAGGATCTTCTGCTAGTCTCCTTTCTGCAAACAAAGACATGGCAGTAACCTGAACACTAAGGGTGCTGACAGAGAGTCGTTTCTCTACACTCCTCTGCAAAAAGTCCAATATACAGGGAGTGGAGAAAGAATCTAAACTGGATTTCCTTTGCCAGGAACTAAAAGTTTTCAAAACTGTCTCGTAGATTCTTCTTGTGACTAACTTACGGCTGTCCAGGATAGTTTGAATAACCCTCTCTGAACATCCCCTCAACTGTAGGATACACCGCTCAGCCTCCAGGCCTTCAAATGGAAGGTCTGAGGGTTTGGATGCAACACCGGTCCCTGATGGAGCAGATCCTTCCGATCTGGTACGGGCCAGGGAGGATCTACATAGAGGGCCTTCAGAGAGGAAAACCAACTCCTCCTGGGCCACCAGGGGGCGATCAGAACCACTTCTGCCCAGTCCTGAATAATTTTCCAAACTACTAGAGGCAATAGGGGAAAAGGAGGGAAGGCGTAGGCCAGAGTGAAAACCCACGGGAAGGAGAGAGCATCCGTCCCCAAGGACTCCATCTCTCTCTCCAGTGAGGAGAACACCGGCAGTTTTCTGTTGAAACTGGAGGCAAAAAAATTCCACTGTGGGCAGACCCCATCTTAGCACAACCTCCCGGAACGTGCCCTGATGAAGTTCCCAACCGCTGGAACTGATGCTCACCCTGCTCAGATAGTCCACCAGCGCATTTTCTGACCCCTTGATGTGGACTGCCCTGACTGAAGTAACATTGATCTCTGCCCAGGACAGAATCTGCTGTGTCAACATTAGAAGCGACTTTGAATGAGTGCCCCCTTGCTTGTTCAGGTACGCCACAGTTATTGCATTCACCAACCACAGTTACCAGACCTAAGAAAACAAAAAACATGTCAGTGCTCCTGGAGGGCCTGAAAACACAAAACAACTGAGGGTCAGAGGAAAGGGAGGGGCCTTTTAAATTGTATCTTATTTGTATTTCCTGTAGAGGGCAGAGCCAATCATCTCTCAAGTAGCTGTCCTGGAAGGTGAGAGGGGAAAATGAAGTTCAATGCTTCCGAGCATGCGTCAAATTGTTTCCGAGCATGCGTCGTAATTTTGCACGTCGGAACTGCTACAGACAAACAGAATTTCCGATCAGAATTTTTCCCGTTGGAAAAATTGAGAACCTGCTCTCAATCTTTTGCTGGAGGAAATTCCGCCAGCAAAAGTCAGATGGAGCATACACACGGTCGGAATTTCCGACCAAAAGCTCACATCAGACTTTTTCTGGCGGAATTTCCGACCTTGTGTACGGGGCATTCGTTTTACCATAATACATATACCAAAAATGTAATAAAAGTCATACAGAAATATATATATATATATATATATATATATATATATATATATATATATATATATGTTTCCTAAGGGGCCAAGCCCAACCCCTGAAAAACCACCCCCCACCAAATGATTTGGATCAGTGCACAAAGCAAGGACCATAAAGACATGGATGAGCGAGTTTGGGGTGGAGGAACTTGACTGGCCTGCACAGAATTCTGACCTCAAGTTCCTCAAGACCTCCTAGTTCCAGTGAAGGGAACTCTTAAGGCATCAGCATACCAAGACATTTTGGGCAATGTCATGCTCCCAACTTGCCACCTATCAATGCCACCCATAAGTACCCACTAGTGGCGTCTATTAATGGCAATGTTAGTACCAATTTACGGTCCTCAGGATAGCCCCACCAGGAGGTGAGCAAGCCAGGGTCTAGTAGCATATATAGCAGGTAGGGATCAAGCAGAACCGTAATCCAGAAACAAGCCAAAGGTCGGTAACAAATACTGTAGTTGCAGATTGGGATTCAGCAGAAGCATAGTCGAGGAACAAGCCAAATGTCAGTAACGAATGGTAGCAAAGATACAATCGGCAGCAGGAGAGACAGGAGCAAGATATTGGCTGGTGAAGTCATGATATTCTGGCAACCAGGAAGTGCAGAGACATGGCTTAAATCAGGAAGTTCGTGGGAGGAGCAAAGAGTTCAAGGTTCAAGGCAAACAAGATTCAAGACAAGATCATTCAAAGAATTGTCTAAGGAAATGTCCAGCATTCCAGATGACTCAGCAAGCAGAGTCACCGCCAGACACAGCAGAGATCCCAGGTTCAAGCCCAGGTCCTAACAAAAATATATCCTATGAAGGAAATAGCAAAAAATTTAGCACAGGAGGCCCCCACTATGAAAACAACCCTGGGCCTGGCAGCGTGTCTGAAAATGTCCCTTTAGTAGAAAGACCTACTCAATGTGGTCACTGGCTATCTGGATGCCTCCTTCCAGTTTCAGTTGACACTGCACCATGAGCCTCCCAATAAGATCTTCCTTAGACATTATCTGGTAGTTCCTGCGACTTGGGGGTGATCTTTAAGTTCCTTGGTGAGCCAGAATCATCCAGATTTCCTTGTGACTGGCTGTTTGCACCAAATTGGGATCAGAACCTGGGTTAAACAGTGGGACCAGTTTAGAGTTTGCACTACAGTAAGTACATACCATACCTGTGGGATCCCCCTATAACAGCCATTTTCCCCAGTGGGGGGTGATTGATTTTTCATTTGATGGTGCCTACATGGTTCCAAGACCAATGCCACTTGGCCACTTATCTTCCCCCAGGGAACTTTTCCCTCTTTTTGCCTTGCTAGATGTTAGTGTATTCTTTTTTCTTTGTTTCTTTTTTCCCTTCTTTTTCCTTCCCCCCTCCTTTCTTTCTCCCCATAGTTTCCTCTCCTCCCTATTTTTCCAATCCATTTACTTTTCTTGGTTCTCCTCTTGTATAGATTGGAATGCATCATGGCTAGTTACATTCTGGTTATGGAATATAGTGTGTGCACATGTACCTCACTTGTTTCCCCTGATGAAGTCACGTGACGTAATGCGTAGGGCATCCCGAACCGCAAGTGATGCAAGAAGCTGGCAAGTGACTGGTTTTATACAGCACAAAGTGGTTTTTACAAGTAAAGTCTCATACACACAATCAGATTTTCAGAGGAAAATTGTGTGATGACAGGCTGTTGGCGGAAAATCCGACCGTTTGTATGCTCCATCGGACAATTGTTGTCGGATTTTCCACGGACAAATGTTGGATTGCATGCTTTAAAATTTTTGACAAACAATTGTGTGTTTTTGGATTTTCCGAGTTTGTGTACACAAGTCCGTCAGACAAAACTCCAAAGTACAAACACGCATGCTCGGAATCAATGCTCACCAAACATGACATTAGCAGAAGGTGCCCAAAGGGTGGCGCTAAAGAGCTGAAAAACCACGTAGTTTCGTGTTTGTTGGCCGAAAATTGTGTGCCGTTTGTATGCAAGACAAATTCCTGGCCAATGCCCTTCGGACAAAAGTCCTAAGCTTTGTCTGCGGAAAATCCGATCGTGTGTACCAGGCTTAAGAGTTAGTTACTATTTTAATAAAATATATGGTTTTAAAATACTACACCATGGAGGATCATTTTTTTTTACCCTAACATGAGGCTTTAGCGTGGGAGTAGGAGTCTTAAAGGGACCATCACCAAGGGATCACTGGAAACTCTGGAACAAGCCAATATTGATGTAACATCACGCCAACATCACAACCATAAGGCTTATATTTTTTAAGGTGAGAGTTCTGGGAGCATAGAGGTCACACGAAGAGGTGAAAGCACACTGTTCCAACTATATATTTGCACAAAAACAGCACTTTATTGGGAAAATTATATTATTTGGCACATCATCGTTGGAGAACGAACTATTAATTATTCTATTATTTTATATTTTCTTTGCAATGGACTACACCACGTGAAGCACTGTATATGTTTATAATTGTATATATGATTTATTTACTTTACTGGCAAATTCATATAGCACTGAATTTTATGATACACTTCAAGAGTTAGTTACTATTTTAATAAAATATATGGTTTTAAAATACTACACCATGGAGGATCATTCTCTTTTACCCTAACATGAGGCTTTAGCGTGGGAGTAGGAGTCTTAAAGGGACCATCACCAAGGGATCACTATTATTTTATATTTTCTTTGCAATGGACTACACCACGTGAAGCACTGTATATGTTTATAATTGTATATATGATTTATTTACTTTACTGGCAAATTCATATAGCACTGAATTTTATGATACACTTTAAGAGCCTGCGCAACACCACTTCACGCTGTTACGCGGTTATGGAAAATTTCCATCTCACTACTTTGAGTGATTTACCTGTGTTTACGCTTATTGTTTGCCCCCAGTGTCTGCCGTGGGGGAGTACCCCGGGTGCCCTTGTTCTCGCTGTCACTGAATGCTGGTTCCTCTTAGGTAAGCAACTTAGCCTGTTACTATTATGCTTCACTGTCTTTGTTACAGATGGTACTTTATATAATGCCTCCTGAAGAAGCGGTTGTTGCTGAGAAACATGTAGAGTCTTCACTGTATACTGAGAATTGATTACATCTTATGCTCTCACACTGTCTGAGGATATCATAGTACCAGCAATATCAGCTTGGAATAACACACACTTTAAGGCCTGTCAGGGTCACCTGTGGCCAGGTGACAGATGCACACCGTAGGGGGACAGGAGTGCACCGCGAGGTAGTGAACCCTATGGCTGGCTTCTGTGGATAGGAAACTGGGTGGTTGTGGAAAGCGGGACCAGAGGAGCACAACCGGGATCCCAACGGAAGCGAGAGCCAAGATTCCCCAGGGCGCGGAGTCTAAGACCCAGCTGGTCTTCTCCAGGGCCTCTAGTGGTGAGGATGTTACGCTGCAGGCTGGGACCAGGTCGCGGCCCCTGGAGTTTCCTAGCTCACGCCCCGTAGGATAAGGGGAAGCAGCAGCACACGATAGAGAGAACCGAATAACAAGCCGAAGGTCAGGGGCCACAAGCAGACAAGGATAACGAAGAACGAGCCGAAGGTCAAGGGTCACGAGCAGACAGGGATGGTCGGGGACAAGCCAATAACGTAACAGAGAGACAGACGTAGCACACGGCAGGCAGGAACCCAAACACACAATGCCTAACAAACACGTTGATCAGCAAAGCAGGCTTGCAGTGCACAGGTTAATATAGTGTTCAGTGATAGGGCCTGGGGTGGAGTCAGGCTGGGAGGAAATTATAAAGGAAGCCAGGTGAAGGAGGTCTGGTCTCTAGATGAACACATGAGGAGGAAGGTAAGATGGCAGACAGACATTAATGCATATCCATGACAGTACCCTCCCTCTTACGAGGCCTCCCCCTTCCCCGCCTGGGCCCAGGTTTAGAGGGAAACTTCAGATGAAACTCCTTTAACAGACGAGGTGCAAAGACCTCAGATGCAGTGATCCAAGACCTCTCCTCAGGACCAAACCCTTTCCAATGAACGAGGTACTGAAGAACGCCTTTACAGAGTCGGGAGTCCAGAATTTGACTGATCTCGTACTCCTGATTATCCTCAGAGACAGGCGCCACGGTAGGAAGAGGACGAGAGAATTTATTGAGGACTAAAGGCTTTAGAAGAGCAACATGAAAGGAGTTAGTGATTTTAAGGCTCTTAGGAATCTGGAGTTTGAAACAAACCGGATTCAGTTTAGCAGTTACCGTGTATGGACCGATGAATCGTGGAGCAAACTTCAGAGAAGGAACTCGGAGCTTGATGTTCCTGGTAGAGAGCCAGACTTTGTCCCCTGGCTGAAGAGAAGGCGGTTTACGCCTGCGGCGGTCGGCAAAGCCTTTGAATTTTTCAGCAGCTGCCCGGAGGGAATCATGAACGTGACCCCAAACGGAATTGAGAGACTCCTGAACCGAAGCCAAAGCTGGAATGTCTGGAGAACAGATCATAGGAAGAGGAAGTTGAGGGTGTTTTCCATAAACTGTGAAAAAGGGTGTCTTCTGCGAACTGGTATTCACATGATTGTTATGGGAGAATTCTGCCCACGGGAGTAGAGAGGACCAATCGTCATGGTGAGAAGACACAAAGGTGCGAAGAAAGACCTCTAACTCCTGATTAACCCTCTCAGTCTGTCCATTGGATTGGGGATGGTAAGAAGAAGAAAAATCCAAGACAATATTGAGGGATTTGCAAAAGGCTCTCCAAAAACGAGACGTGAATTGGACTCCCCTGTCGGAAACAATATGAGAAGGGACCCCATGTAGGCGGAGAATTTCTCGAATGAAAATGGGAACCAAGGCAGGGGCAGAAGGAAGACCAGGAAGAGGAACAAAATGAGCCATCTTGGAGAATCGATCGATTACCACCCAAATGACTGTATTATTCTCAGACAGTGGGAGATCGGTGATAAAATCCATGGCAATATGGGCCCAGGGTTCCTTAGGAATAGGCAAGGGCATGAGGAGACCAGCAGGAGCTTGTGTGGAGGATTTGGACTGAGCACAGACATGACAAGCTTTAACGTAGTCTTTGACGTCTGAGCGGAGATTAGGCCACCAGTAGTGACGACTGATGAGTAGGAAGGATCGGAGGAATCCAGAATGCCCTGCCACCTTGGAATCATGTCCCCAACGAAGGATCTTAGCTCTTAGCTCAGTGGGGACAAAGGTCTTACCAGGCGGAATTTTAGACTTCAGGGTGGTAGAGTGGGCAACAATGCATGAGGTGGGAATGATCGGCTCAGGTTCAGGGGCGGACTCCTCGTCCAAAGTGTCAAATGACCTAGAGAGCGCATCAGCCCGACCGTTGCAGGAACCAGGTTTGTAGGTAATCGTGAAATTAAAACGGGCAAAGAAGAGACTCCACCTGGCCTGTCTAGGATTCAGACGTTTAGCATTCTGTAGATACTGTAAATTCTTGTGATCGGTAAAGATCGTTATGGAGTGAGGGGAACCCTCCAAGAGATGACGCCACTCCTCTAACGCCAATTTAATTGCGAGAAGTTCCCGATCACCGATGGCATAATTCCTCTCTGCCTGAGAAAATTTTTTGGAGAAGAACGCACATGGTTGGCGTCTCTTCTCAAAGATTTGAAGAAGCACAGCTCCCACCCCCATTGAGGAAGCGTCCACTTCAATAAAAAATGCATTCCCAGGATTTGGTCTCCTCAAGAGGGGGCCAGAAACAAAGGCCTGTTTCAGGTTGTGAAATGCAGAGACAGCTTCGGGAGGCCAGTCTCTGGCATTCACACCCTTCTTGGTCAAAGCGATAATAGGCGCGGCAATGGAAGAGTAATTCCTTATGAACTGCCTATAATAATTAGTGAAGCCAAGAAAGCGCTGTGTGGCCTTGAGGCTAGCAGGAAGAGGCCAGTTGGTGATAGCCAAGACCTTCCCAGGGTCCATACGAAGCCCCGAACATGAGACAAAGCACCCCAAAAACAGGACCTCAGAACATTCAAAGGAACATTTCTCCAGCTTGGCATAGAGATTGTTCTCTCTAAGACGTTGAAGTACAGTGCGGACATGGTTTCTGTGGACGAGCAGATTTTCAGAAAAGATCAGAATGTCATCCAGATAGATGACAACAAACTGGTACAGCAGATCTCTGAAGATTTCATTGACAAAGTTTTGAAACACGGCTGGAGCATTACACAGACCAAAAGGCATCACCAGATATTCGTAATGCCCGTCTCTAGTGTTAAATGCAGTCTTCCATTCGTCACCCTCCCGTATTCGAATGAGATTGTACGCGCCTCTGAGATCCAACTTGGTGAAAATGGAGGCACCCTTCAACCTATCGAATAGCTCAGATATTAAGGGTAAGGGGTATCGATTTTTAATAGTAACCGCATTTAAACCCCGATAATCGATGCAGGGTCTTAAGGTACCATCCTTTTTGGCAACAAAAAAGAACCCTGCCCCTGCAGGCGATGAGGATTTCCGGATGAACCCTCTCTCCAGATTCTCTGCTACATACTCCGACATGGCCTGGGTCTCTGGGATGGACAGAAGGTAGGTACGACCCCTGGGTAGAGTTGCTCCGGGGACAAGATCAATAGCACAGTCAAAAGACCTGTGGGGAGGAAGCACCTCAGCTGATTTTTTACAGAACACATCCCGGTAATCGCTGTATGCGGCGGGAAGATCAGAAGAAACAGAAGTGGCAGCAACCGGAAGACTCTCCTTGGGGGTCACCTTGAGAAGACACGACGAGAAACATGAGGAACCCCAGGCCAGGATCTGCCCAGAGACCCAGTCCACATGTGGAGAGTGGAGCTGTAGCCAAGGGAGGCCCAATACAACTGGGGTAGAGGCCTTGGGTAGAATAAGAAAGGATATCCACTCCTGGTGGAGAATCCCTACCGACATCCTAATGGGTAGCGTCTGGAAGCGAATAGGGCCCCCTGGGAGAACAGTGCCATCAATTGCCGAGACTACCAATGGGGTAGTGAGAGGTGAAAGGGTAAGCTTCATAGAAGAAGCAGTTCTCCAATCCATGAAATTGCCGGCAGCCCCGGAATCCAGGTATGCAAGGGTTGACTGAGGAGAAGTGCCTACATGAAGGGACACCGGCAAGAGCAGGCGAGAAGGTGATGTTTCTGGGTCCAATACTCCACCTTCCAAATGTATTAGACCCGAGCGTTTCCCGGACGAAGCGAGCAGGAGTCACGAAAATGACCCTTGCCCCCACAATAGAGGCACAAGCCCAGAGTTCTGCGCCTAGCACGTTCTTCGGGGGTTAGTCTGGTCCGGCCCAGCTGCATAGGTTCTTCAGCAGGTAGAGGATGCTCCACGGAATGAAGGGAGGGGAGCTCAGACTGGCTAGGACCCAGAGAGTGCTGGCGTCTTTTTTCTAAGGACCTCTCTTGAAAACGAATGTCGATCTGGTTGCATAATGAAATTACATCGTCCAGACCGACGGGAATGGCTCTTCCCGCTAATTCGTCTTTCACTCGGTCAGAGAGGCCATGTAAAAAGGTAGCGACCAGGGCCTCATTATTCCAGCTCAATTCAGCTGTGTGGATACGGAACTGAAGAGCATATTGCCCCACTGAACTAGATTCTTGGCGAAGACGTAAGACAGCACTAGCCGCTGAAGAAGCCCGAGCCGGCTCTTCGAAGATATTACGAAAGAGCTTCAAGAATTCGGACAGACTGGAAACCACCGGATCGTTCCTCTCCCACAGGGGGGCAGCCCAGGCCAAAGCTTCACCGGAGAGGAGGGAAATGATATAGGCTACCTTAGCCCGGTCAGATAGGAAGCTTTGAGGCTGAAGCTCAAAATGAATAGTGCATTGGCTGAGAAACCCCCTGCAGGCCTTGGAGTCCCCAGAGAAACGGAACGGAGCTGGCAATCTTAGTGAGTGTGAGGCTGCGACTGGTGCGATAGGTACAGCCGCTGGTTGTACTTGGGGTTGCGGATTCGGGGTTCCCAAGGAGACCTGAAGCTGCTCGAATCGAGAAGCCAGATCCTGGAGGAATCGCATCACCTGGGTCTGATTTGATTCCTGGGTCTCAAGTCTGCGAACTATGCCCTGCAATGGATCATCCGCGGGAAGCGGGATGTCAGCCGGGTTCATGGCTGATCAAACTGTCAGGGTCACCTGTGGCCAGGTGACAGATGCACACCGTAGGGGGACAGGAGTGCACCGCGAGGTAGTGAACCCTATGGCTGGCTTCTGTGGATAGGAAACTGGGTGGTTGTGGAAAGCGGGACCAGAGGAGCACAACCGGGATCCCAACGGAAGCGAGAGCCAAGATTCCCCAGGGCGCGGAGTCTAAGACCCAGCTGGTCTTCTCCAGGGCCTCTAGTGGTGAGGATGTTACGCTGCAGGCTGGGACCAGGTCGCGGCCCCTGGAGTTTCCTAGCTCACGCCCCGTAGGATAAGGGGAAGCAGCAGCACACGATAGAGAGAACCGAATAACAAGCCGAAGGTCAGGGGCCACAAGCAGACAAGGATAACGAAGAACGAGCCGAAGGTCAAGGGTCACGAGCAGACAGGGATGGTCGGGGACAAGCCAATAACGTAACAGAGAGACAGACGTAGCACACGGCAGGCAGGAACCCAAACACACAATGCCTAACAAACACGTTGATCAGCAAAGCAGGCTTGCAGTGCACAGGTTAATATAGTGTTCAGTGATAGGGCCTGGGGTGGAGTCAGGCTGGGAGGAGATTATAAAGGAAGCCAGGTGAAGGAGGTCTGGTCTCTAGATGAACACATGAGGAGGAAGGTAAGATGGCAGACAGACATTAATGCATATCCATGACAAGGCCCCTTTCACACTGGGTCGGGGAGGTGCGCTGGCGGTATAGCGGAGCTATTTTTAGCGCTGCTATACCATTGTTTTTACCACGATATTCGGCCACTAGCGGGGTGATTTTAACCCCCGCTAGCGGACGAAAAAGGGTTAATATCGTCGGCAATGCACCTCTGCAGAGGCTCATTGCCGGCGGTATTACCGCGTTTTCCCATTGCTTTCAATGGGCAGCAGCGGTAAAGGAGCGGTAAACACACCGCTCCTTCACCGCTGCAAAGATGCGGCTAGCAGGACTTTTGGAGCGGTCCTGCTAGCGCACCGCTCCAGTGGGAAAGCTTTCAGGCGGTATAGCAGCGCTATTTTTAGCACTAAACCGCCTGAAAAACGTGTCAGTGTGAAAGGGGCCTAAAGATGTTATCATAATTGTTGCCTTTTTATTCATGTATGTGGATGTGCGTTTCCTTTTTAACATTTTTGTATAAATAAAAATTTTATATGGTCCTTGTAAACGTTTTGGGTACCGAGATAGTCCATTTCTCCCTCTCTGGGAGCATAGTAGGGGTTACCCCTAGTTTTCTATTACCACAATATACTGTATTTAAATGTGATGGGTGTCCTGTGTGATGTTTTCCATAACAAGCACCATTATTTGTGCCAAGCCCAGGGATATCAACCAATGTATAAGGTGAATGATGAGCCACGTGGCAAGCACTCAAACATCGCATGGACATGCAAAGGTAGTTTTATGTTAAATAGGATGGTGCGGAGGCTTTACTCGCTATGCAAGTGTGGTAACTACTGGTATAGATGCAGTTCATAGATGGAAGCAATGTGCAAGGGGGATCCAATATAATGCACACTAATCACAGCACCAAATACAATTACTCAGACTAAATAGGAATAATAACCCCCAGATTCCAGTATAGGTAGACCATGTGGTGAACCTTAGTAATCCATTCATGCATGACAGATCAAAATATACCTATCAGTCCATAAGTGTAGCAAGAAACGCAGAAAAGTGGTCCTGAGACAGTGCCTGACCGGTTTTGCCAATGTAGCGGGGTCTTCAGATTTAGTGGGATACACCTGGGGGTAGTGTGACCCAGGTGTGTAATTATGACAGGGTTTAGACCCCTTTTTGTTATTCGTGGAGGATTGGGTGGTGCAATATTCTCCTTGGCCTGTGGGTGGCGGGGTACCTACAGGCTTCAGGCAGAATCACTACCGCACTGCTACCCTTTTTGTCCCTTTCTGGAGATGGTACGGCCGGGGCGGGGAACCCGCCGTGGTGTCGATGGGAGGAGATAAAAGGGGGGAGACGCCCTCACCACGAGGTCTTCGAGGATCATCTCTTCACGCACCCATGCACCTTAGGCCTGGGTGCGGGCGGTTCGGGGTTCCGGCCCAGGCCCCTAGGCTTGGCCGGAATGGAGTTGGAGTCCATCCCAGGCACCTTCAGCCTGGGGTGAGGTACTATGTCGTGGGCCTGGGACCTGGTGACTTCGACTGGGTCCCGCGAGGGTGAAGTGATTCCAGGGTGCCCCTTGCGAGGGGACCCGCATCTGAGGTGAGGAGGCCGGGGAGGTCACCCGTCTGAAGATTCCGGAGCAGCGTCAACCCGGTGACGGACGGGCCTCCGGTAACTCCCTTGGAGGGTCATCTTCCCCTGATAGAGGCCCCAGCGCAGCGAAGTTGTTCTAATCAAGACTCCTGCAACCCTTGGTCATAGCACAGGGGGTGTAGGGACTACAATCAGGATAGTGCCTCGGCCTGCTCATCCCACCGTATCCTGCCATTACCCTGTTGTTGTGGAGCTACGAAATAAAACTGAGAGTTGGACTGTGATCGGTGTATGGACTCTGTTAATGGGAGCAAAGGGAGATTCCAGCATAGCAGGGCTAAGTTCCGCAACCCAATGCACATTTGGCCTGAGGAAGATATTGAAATTGGCCTTCACCTCAACCACAGCCATGGGGAGGACATGGGCCGTGGCGCACCTCACTCTCGAAACCTAGGTACCCCTAGACGAGAGCCATCGGATGACCGATAAACAAGTAGAGGGGGTGAGGCCGCTACACCAACAACAACTGGCTGCATCACAGGCTATGCTGCTGCATTCTGAGCACAGGAGGTTGAGAGAACACTTTGCACTTTCTCAATAAATGCAAGGTGTTTTCTGATTGGTCAAGGTGGTGAGGAGGGTGGTGACATAAGGATCTTCACCTCATCAAATCAGAGAACACATTGCAATCATTGAGGGTAAAAAAGTGTTTTTTGAATGGAGCCCATGCCAAGTGAATAACCTGCTTGGCAGCTGCTTAGCACTGGACCTGGAAGCTATTGGAGATCATTAGATCATTGGTGTAGTGCAGTGGTGGCCCGTTCTCTAGAGGCGCAGGGGCACCGCCCCATAATCCATGTGCCCAGCCTCTAAACTACATGCAGGACTCCAGACGCATTGTTTTTTTTTTTTTGGAAGCACATGATTAGAGCCCGAGGCTCTAATTGGCATAGGCGTGCACACAGGGTGTGCCAGGTGTGTCCAGGCACACCCTAATCACCCTGTCCAGCACAGATTCCCCCTACTGCCCTGGCTCACCCCCCCCCCCAAAACGCTGCCGACTTCTCTCCTCTCCCGCCAACTGTTGCTGAGGGGAGGTATTAGGATGAGTGGGGGAAGGGGCGGTAAATGTGTAATTTCCCGGTCCCTTCCCTTTGTGAATGAACACCATGAGTTATCAGTAATGTATGTTTGAGCTTTGGTGTGCACACCCTAATGTAATAGGCTGTGCACACCTATGCTAATTGGCTTCAAAAAAGGGTGGCCTCGGGGCGCAGAGCACTGCGCCCTGAGCCCACCCAGTTGGGTGACAATAGCAAAATAATATTCACTATTGTCTTCCTTAATTCTCCTCCTGGCCAATCAGGAAACTGGTCTTAAGAACCGATTGGCCGAGAAGATAAGTGATTGTATTGGCCGCTGAGGAGGAAGCCACCGAGGAGGAGGAGACGCAGGAAGGGTAAGTGTGGGGGTGGTGGACGGACGTGTGAGCGGCGGGGTTTGGGTGTGGGATCGACAGACCGAACAGGGGGGTGTCGGGTGGTTTGTGCCCCCCCCCCAACAAAAAAAAAATGGAGCACCAGCTACCACTGTCTATTACAGTGATTTCCAGCTTCCATGGGGATCCCACACATACAGTCCAAACTGGACAAATGTAATTACGGTATGTAAGAATTGCCATACTTGGAATTCATCTTTAACTCCCATAGGGTCATTACCTTCATTGCAGTTGCACATTCCCCTACTGCATGGCGTACCTAACAGTGTGAAACATCTTAACAATAAGAAACGACTTTCTCATCAAAATCTGACAATGGATAAATTATATAATGAGGAGTATATACAGGAGATAAATGTTCAGCGATAGAACAAAGTGCATGACAAATGACATAAAGCATTACAAAGTATTGAGATAAGACGGGTTCTCAGGCACAAAAAGCTTTCAGTTTAAATTGTATAATGTAAATGATATAATAAGAAACAAACACATAAAAGACGAGAAAAATCATATTTCTTGAACAATTACATCATACTTTTCTTCTCATTATGTATATGAATGTTAAGAAAAGATTGTGTCCCGATTTTATAGTCATATCCTGTAATTGCCATCTCTGTAGCATTAATAGAGTTAATAAGATTTTTTTTTCTTTTTTTGGTAACGTCAAGTTGCTGCATTGTTTTAGCACCCCATCACTTACATTTCTTTATAATGTGAAATACATTTCTCTGTTCTCCAGTCTCATTCTCAGCCAGCAGAGGAAAACGAGCTTCCGCCTTGTCAATGCTAAAGACAGCAGGTGCTCAGTCCAATCAGAAATCTCATTTTCACCGAGAAAAGAGTGTAAACTAGAGGCAGAAATACCCCCCTGAATGGTAGTGGGAAGGAAAGCCTATAGCTAATCAAGGTGGCATTGATCTAAGGTCAAGACAGCTGGAATTAAAATTATCTTTAAAGGAAGCTAGACAAACAAAAATGTACTGCTATTGGCTGGGTTAAGAATACCTTAAAATCCAGTCCTATTCTTCTGCTGGCACAGTAATGGGGAAAAAATAATTCTAAGCACTCCCGCTAACCATGCATTCAGCAGATTCCTTCCTAGCTTCTGTAGTTATCGTTTGACCTACACAAATTATCACCTGCACATCTCTTGCTGCCATTGTTCCATTTCCCCTCCCTTCTCTTTAAAGATTTAGAGCCCAGCAATGCACAAGTTAACATTTGTTTCTGGTAAGCGTGCATTTGACTTACAATGTGGTGATGTAACACTTGAGTGGCGTTAATCTTCATCACATATATTGGGTGCATTGTGTTAACTTGTAACAGGCTTTGCTTGTCAATATGGTTTTGAAAGCTAGACTTGTAGACAGGAAGGATTGTTGGACCTTCGGGAAAAAAGTCAATATATTGTCTGTAAAGCAGCATGTGTTTTTATTTATTAATGATCTCATTATAGGCAGCCATTCTCAGCCAGGGCTTTGCGTAACCCTAAGATTTCTCTAAGGATTGATGGGATTCCATGAGCTGTGGCTGATTGACCTCCCATTTTATGGTGCCTGTATAGTAGCTTAGGGGGCCAACCGGTGGCGGCTGGTGGTTTTTTGTTTGGGGGGACGGAAAACAACCACGCCCCCCACACGGCACCTCAACCCCCCCCTGCGCTTTATGATGGTCCACTGGCACTTACCCCATCCGCGGAGGGGATCGGCGGGCACATGAGGGATTGGCGGGCACATCGACAGGGGGACAGGCTGAGGCGGGCATCTGGCAGCATCTCCTGTGTCCTCTTATCCTCTGAGATCACGGCGGCTTCTGTCGTGCATCTCCTCCCCTCCTAGGCATCCAATAGGATCACCTGACCTTTTAGCCAATCGGGAAATGGGTAACAGACCTACGCTTCCTGATTGGCGGAGAGGCAATTCAGTGTTAGAAAAGCAAATGATTATTCACCTTTCTAACACACCTGGGTGAGCTCCGAGCGCAAGGCTCTGCGCTCCGAGTCCACCCTATTTTGAAGCTTATTAGAGCCTATGGCTCTAATCAGGTGCTTCAAAATAACATCCCTGCTGTAATTCAGACGCCCGGCGCCCAGAAAGGGGTCGGAAGCCTGAATAGGGGGTGGCCGCGGCAGCCGTGGATAGATTCATGCACAGTATGAATCTATCTATTAACCATATAGGGGGGGTGGAGTGTATAGAGGGGGGCGGCGCTCGTGTGCCCTTAATGGATGGGTCACTCCTGCGGCCAACACCACTTGGTCAGCAGCATGACTTCACTGATCCTTTTATCTAACTGTAAGGCCTCATGCCCACGGACGTTTTTACAGCCGCGTTTTTGAGCGTTTTTTACAGCTTAAAAACGCCTGTCCATGTTAGTCTATAGCTTCATGCCCACCTAGACGTTTTTGAGCTGCAAATAGCATAGACGTTTTTAAGCTGTAAAAAAAACCCAGGGCCAGTGCGTTCCTCAGCGTGGGAGTTAGGCAAAAAAAAAACGCGAGCGTCAAAAAATGCTCAAAAACGCGCAAAAACGCACACTACCGCACACTAACGCGCGGTCGCGTTTTTTAGCTCCGACTTTTTTTATTTTTTTTCTCAAAAAAAATAAAAAATATTTACAATAACATGGACAGGCGTTTTTAAGCTGTAAAAAACGCAGCTGTAAAAACGTCAGTGGGCATGAAGCCTAAGGGTGACATTCTGACCACTACTGTAAGGGTCTATTCTTCCAAATGCCAGCTAGGATAGTAGACATTTTTCCTACTGAGACCGAATGATTTTTTTTTAGCAGGGGTTCCCTAAAACCTGAAAGATATTTCAAGGGTTCCTCAGGGATAAAATTATGTGAATGCCTGGTATTAGACAATGCTACAGAAAGATTCTAAAGTGATTGTAAACCCTTGATTTAAAAAAAAATACTAAGCATGTTATACGCACCTGCTCTGTGCAATAGTTTTGCACAGAGCAGCCCCAATCTTCCTCTTCTCAGGTCCTCTGCCGATGCTCCTGGCTCCCCCCCCCCCACTCCTCGTGCAGCTTACTATGAGGGCACTCCTGCGGGTTCGCTCCCAAGCCAGCTCCGTGTGTCCATTGACAGCTGGACAGCTCCCTGGACAATCCCTTGGATAATCTGGCCTTGTACCTTGTTTTTCATGAACCTTGAACTCGTTGCTACTCTAATGGTGTGTACTGGTATACCCACTACACTGGTTCTGAATGGCTGGTGATGGGTACGGGTTTACAACAGAACATGAAATTGGTTGGCGATGTCAAGGACCTGGTTTTTATGCTTGTATTAGAATTCTTGTATGTTCTTGAAGAATTGGTGTATAAATGATGTTATTGTTATTATCTTGTTATTTTTATTTTTTTATTGTACATATCATCAGTATCTTATATTGGCATATTACAGTACACATTTTCGTACATTATAATTTGCTTACATCGTCAAACTCAACATCTTACACTTGCAGCAAGTTTTTAGAGAACAGATATGAAAACAAAACAACCAAAACAAAAGTAAAAAATTTGTCCATAAACATTCAGTATTAGACAATATCAGTATTAGGACTTCCGCTCCACTCCCATGTCTCCTCCAGTGTCCATGACAGTCTATCGGCTTATCGCCCGGTTAACCTAGATACCTCCCCACTTATCTCTAACCACAAACACGTTTATTATCATTTATTACACCTCCATTTCTCCTGAGACTTTATCCATTCAACCGTCCACACTTTCTCAAACTTTTTGGGACACCCTCTAGCTATGTAGGTTAGTTTGTACATTGGTAGGGCCTTGTTCACCAAATCCACCCAGCCCTGCAGAGAAGGGGGTGAAGGGCTCCGCCATTTGAGGGCCACCGCCTTCTTAGCATAGCAAAACAGAATCCTAAGCAGGGTTTTCTGTGAGGTTGATATTTCCTCCTCCTCCAGGTCTCTTAAGAGACATCTGGCTGGGGAGTAAATATTAGGGAGCTCCAGAGTACCTTCCAGAAATGTCAGTATCTCCCTTCAGAAGTTCTCCACCCGGGGACACTGCCACACCATATGAAAGAAGTATTTTTCTCTCTTTCCCCTGTTCAAGGGGTTTAACAATTTTTTATTAATTTTTTTTTATTTTATTACAGGTTATTAAACAGGTTATTAAACACTGATGAAAATATCACTAGAGATCACAGATGGAAATATCACTAGAGATTGGAGGAATCCCCCCTTCCCCCGGGTGATAGGGGGTCAAAAATTAATCTTTAAAATTTATTTTTATTTTTTTTCCCCCTTGTTTAAGGGGTTTAATAATTAGTCTTAATTCATTATACTTAGTAGCACTGATGAAAATATCAGTAGAGATCACAGACGGAATATCACTAGAGATTGGGTGAAATTCCCCCCTCCTACTGGGGGTTAGTATAAATATAAAACGTTTTTTTTTTCTTCTCTTCCCCCACCTCTCATGCCCCCTCTCGCTCCCTGCTCTCTCCCTCCCTATACGGGTGACTTTAACAAGTGTTTAAAAAATGGGCAGATAATAAATAGGGTAAAATATAATATAGGATATCTAGATTTTTCTTAAAGTACAACGAATCTGAATGGTACCAGTATAGTATATATGGGTAGGGGATGAATTGAGACCGAGAAATTGTCTTATTATGTATATATGTCTTAATGTTTATGTATAATTGTATGTAATATATGTTGTAAAAAAACTTTTTAATAAAGAGGATTAAAAAAAAAGAAAAAAGAAAGAAGTCTCCCAGTCTCCCTCCGCTGCATGGCAGCGAGGACATTCTGAAGATTCCCTTCTACCCATTTTATGTAGTCGCTTGGGGGTATAATATATTCTATATAGATAGTTAAACTGAGTCAATTTGTCTCTAGCCGAGATCATCGAGGGCACCAATGTATCCAAAGCCTCCGACCAAGTCTCCTCCGTGAGGGACGGTATATCAGTTTGCCACTGTGCCAACACCTTCCTCATTCTGGGGGAGGAAGATGTCAGGATCTTGAAGTAGTATTTAGAAATCAATTGTGAGTGATCCCCATCAGTTAACACTTTTTCCATACTCCCCCCCCCCCCCTGTATTGAGCTATCGCTGCAGCTGAAGATAACGGGAAAAAAAAACGTATTGGGGATCCCGTATTCAGTCCTCAAGTCCAGAAAGGACCTAAACACCCCATCCCCAAACAATTGATGGGCGTATTTAACTCCATAAGCCGCCCAGCATGATCCATCCGGTACTTTGGCTATTTCACTGAGTTGGGGGTTATGCCACAGAGGAGCATTAGGGGAGGCAGCAAGACTAGTCCCACCCACCCTGACATTGCAGATATGGAATATCCCGTACGACAGTTTCAGTAATCCTGCCCCCCGATCCGGATAAGGTCCGTTCCTATAAAGGACATTAATCAGTCCCTCATACGAGTGGACCTGGGCTGCCTGGGTTGCCACGGATGCAATGTTCAGGTCTGGGAAACCCCACCAGTGCACATGTGTCAGTTGGGCTGCCAGGTAGTAGCACTGCAGATTCGGTAGGGCCAGTCCACCCTCCCTTATAGGTAAATAAAGCGTGTCTAAAGATACTATAGCGGGTTTAGGGCCCCAGAGAAATGCCGAGAGCATTTTATTAATGCTCATAAACCATTTCTTAGGGATATAAACCGGTGCATGCCAAAACAGGTACAAAAATCTGGGCAAGTAGATCATTTTAAACATGTTGATTCGTCCGAGGAGACCAAGCGGCAGTTTAGCCCAAGTTTGCAGACTGTCCCTCAACCGTGTTTTCATGGGCGCTAAATTATTAACCACATAAGTACTAATTGGCAATTGCACGTCCACTCCCAGATACCGAAATTTAGAAACTACCTTTAGGGGGGCCTCTGGGGGCAATCCTGGAACATAGTCAGGATTAAAGGGGAAGATAATGATTTGTTCCAATTCACCTTGAAACCCGAGAACCGTCCAAATTCCGATATTTTATCTAGAGCACTGGTCAACGAGCCCTCTGCCTCAGCCAAATACAGAAGCATGTCATCAGCGTAGAGGGATGTTTTTTCCTCCAGCTCATTGACTGCACAACCTCTGACTTCAATATCCACTCTCAAGAGAGCCGCCAGCGGCTCTATAGCCAGGGCAAACAACAGGGGCGACAATGGGCACCCCTGCCGTGTGCCCCTCACTATAGTGAACGAGTCCGTAATGGTATTGTTGACCCTAAGCTTAGCCCGTGGTTCAGCGTACAGTATCTGGACCCATCTTATAAATCTAGGACCGAACCCCAGCCGCCCAAGGACTGCCACCAGATATGGCCATTCAATAGAATCTTATGCTTTGAGCGTATCCAAGGAGAGCACCACCCGAGTATCCGGAGTGGGTCCCTCAGATTGTAGGATATTAAACAGCCGGCGCAGGTTTATAGCTGTCGACCTTTAAGGTATAAAACCTGTCTGATCCTGATGAATAACTGAAGCAATTACTTTATTCAAACGTTTGGCCAATAATTTAGCTAGGATATCGGTCTATAAGATTCGCAAAGATCGTGATCCTTGTGCGGCTTAGGGATCAGCACTATAAGGGCCTCTCGCAGAGACCCAGGGAGCACCCCCCCGATAGGCGTCCATATACATTTTGAGTAGTCGGGGGGCTAAATTTGCGTACCATTCTGCCGGAAAACCATCCATACCCGGGGTCTTATTCGGGTTTAAGGATCCTATGGCTGACACTACTTCCTCCACTGTAAGGGGGAGGTCCAACTCCTCTGCCACCTCTCCCGAAAGTTCCAGGAGGGGTATTGGGGCTAGATAGTCCCGAACCTCGTCCTTACTTTAAGCAACTCTTAAGGCAAATAGCTCAGAGTAAAAATCTACAAGGGCTTTAGCGATATCGATTTGTGACCTACAAAGTCGCATCTGTGCATCATATATACGTGGGATAGAGGTCGGTGCTTGGTGTGAGTGAGCTAAATAGGCCAACAACCTGCTGTTTTTATCTCCAAATTCAAACACCCGTTGAGCTTCATAATGTTGTTTCTTTTGCGTTTTTTCTACCAGAACCAAATCCAACTGACGCATGTTTTCCCTCCATATTCTATGGGTGTCAGGGTTTGGATTTTTGATGTAATCCACCTCAGCCTCAGTAGCTACTTGTTCTTCCTCTTTGACCTTCCATTCTCTATCAGATTGGAACCGCTTAATTTCAGTTTTGACAATTCCCCTAAGTGTGGCCTTGAACGCATCCCACGTAACTCCCACTGGAACCTCCCCTCTATTCTCCAACCAGAAAGTGTTAATGGACCTGGTGGTGGATCTCTCAAAGCACTCCTCCTTAAGCCACAAGGGGCTCAACCTCCACAAAGCACAACCTCTGGGCTTCTCCATATCAATGGTGATAAGCAAGAGGGAGTCGTCCGAAACGGCCCTCAGTAGATATTGGACTCCTACCACCCTCGGGAGAAGTGCCCTGGATACGAAACACATATCCAACCTGGATAGGGTATTACATGTGGAGGAGAAGCAGGAATATGCCCTGGTATCCGGGTGTTTCCATCTCCATGCCTCTTCCAAATCGTATTGTGTCACACAGGTCCCCAACGGGGACCCACTCACAGCCGCCATCCCAAACCTGTCCTTGTCAGGAGACAACACTGCATTCATGTCCCCAGCCAAAATAACAGGACCTTCTGCCACTTGAACCACCTCCGCCATCATCCCATCCCACACCCCACCGTAAATGGGGGGTGGCATGTATACTGCAACAAAGGTATATGGTTGGTTATAAATTAACAACACCAGAGCTACAAACCTACCCATGGGGTCTAGTTTCACAGACTTAGTTGTAAACCATAGGGACTTGCATACTAGGATCGAGACCCCCCTGGCATAGGTAGAATATGTGGAGTGGAATGCTCTTCCCACAAAGGTCCTATGGAGCACCAGTGTCCTGGAACCCACCAGGTGCGTTTCCTGGAGGAATATAATATGTGGTCTGCGCTTCAGTATATATTTAAACACCAGAGCTCTTTTAATCTTGGAATTAAGCCTCCTCACGTTCCAGGACAGCAAATTAAGGGTCTGCATCATAGCATCTATGAATATATCTACCTATAATAACTCTCGGTTTGGGACGAGGCGACAGCGGAGGGCCCCTCAGGCGGGAGCAAAGTGCACAAATCAATAGCATTAGCATTGGCAAATATATCATGACATCCGAATAGGCAAATGCAAGGTTCACACAGGCATGCAGCTGGTCAAAATGCGGAGCAAGCAAATACAGTTGAGGGCCAGAGCCCCTAGACCTTGGAGAAATAGCAAAATACTGAAGGAGATTAAAAGTAAAGCAGAAAAATAAATTGAAAAAAACAGGAACTGTCCCGGATCCAAAATGGCGGATCCTAACACCCATTCCCCCCACCCTGCCTGCAGCCCCAAACACCCCACAGGATTCCTCCCCAAACATTAACAACAAAAGTCTCCCTAAAGGTGGGTATGTTTCCTGCACCAGCCGGGCAGGAAAATTTAGGGGGTAAGTACTTGAGTCCACGTAGAGCTTAATCCAGACCTCAATAAACATAGGACCTTCAGCAGTGTTCCTTCAGGGTTGATGGTGGGTAGGATCTCTCAGACTGGGGAAAGTTATATATGGCAAACCATGGTAAAGCAAGTATATGCAGGGATAACAGAGAGGAAATATGTCATCCCCCCCTGGGGGGTCCCCACCAGGTTCTTCAGGGGGCATGCCCAGCAGTAAAGTATACAGAGATCTTACCCATGTCCCAGCGATTCCAACCAGCGATTAGCTTCTCTGGGTGACATAAAGAACTGTGTCTGGCCTTTGTGTTCAACACGGAGCTTAGCAGGATAAAGCATGCTGTATGGCAGGCTGTGTTCTCTCAGGCGTTGTTTCACACTCTGGAAAGCTGCTCTCTGCTTCTGTGTGGCCGCCGAGAAATCCGGAAAGATGGAGATGCGGTTGTTGTTATAAAGCAGATCAGGCATAGTGCGGGCCTTGCGGAGAATGGTTTCTTTATCTCTAAAATAGAGAAAGCGAGTCAGCATGGGTCTTGGGAACCTACCCGGTGGGGGTGCCCTCAAAGGGACACTGTGCGCCCTCTCAATGGCAAATAGATGGGAGAAACTGTCATCTCCAAAGGTTTGCTTGAGCCAGGTCAGCAGGAATTCCTCTGGGTTTTTCCCCTCCGACCCCTCAGGGAATCCCAGGAACCTTAGATTGTTCCTTCGAAGCCTGTCTTCGATGTCCCCCAACTTGGCCTCCTGGGACTTGTGGTCCGCCGCCATATCTCTCACCTGCACCATCAGGGGGATAAGATCATCCTCTATTGTGCTGATACGCTGTTCAGTCTGCGTTACTCTCTGCCTCACCTTCTGGACATCGTCCTTGAGGATGGCAAAGTCCACTCTGATGGTTTCAATCTGTGTGGTTAAGGCAGCATGGCAGCTTTTGATAGTGTCCATAATCTGCAGCAGTGTCGGCTCACCCGCTCGTGTACCGGAGCCTCCCTCCCCCACATCAGACTGGGGAGAGGGCAGGGGAGACGCCAGTGGATCAGTCGGATCTGGCCAATCATCATCCCCCTAGGTACACTTGCAATCCAGGGGAACGGATGAGGCTCGCCGCGCCGAGCGGGCGCCATTTTGGGAGGCCTCATGTGCAAATTTGGCAAGCTTCTCCGCGGGCGTGGGCTCCACACTGGGGCCGTATTTTACAATCATCGGGTTCCCGGTGCTTTCCCAATTGATTCCGGTCAGTAACAAGGCACAGGATCAAGCCTGGGGTCCGTCAGGATGATATAGGATTAGGATGCGGTCGGAGCTCTGGGGAGAAGCGTGCTCACATACCGGAAGTTGGTCACGCCCCCTCCATTATCTTGTTATTTAATAAATGGCTATTACACTCCAAGGAAAATTATTTGTCATAGTGTATTATTTAGGATCTTTTTTGTGTTTGGTTCTGATGTTCAATATCACTCTGCCTTCTCAGTCCTACGTGGGTTATATACTTTGCTAATATTCACTGAAAATTCTATGTCTGCAGTCCAAACTCTGAAGTCCTGGGGCTCATTAATGGCAAATCAGAGGTTATAGCCTAGGCAAGAGATCCAATCCTGTGATGAAGCTCCTCTATCTGAAGACTAGGGATGAGCTCGGTGTTCGAGTCGAACATAAGTTCGACTCGAACATCGGCTGTTCGACCGTTCGGCGAATATCGAACGATTTGGGCCATTCGCGCCAAATTCGAGCGACGCGAACGGCCCACAAAACACTGCGCCATCGCAGTGCAATCCCGGCGCTGTGATTAGCCAAGCATGCACTGTGACCCCGCATGCTTGGCCAATCACAGCGCCGGCAGCTAGGAGAGCCATAATTGGCCACAGGCAGGTTGCCTGTGGCCAATTATAGCTCAGGGGGTTTAGCACACGCCCCACACTATAAAAGGCCGCCAGCGCGGCAGTCTTGTGTAGTGTGTTCCGGCGCAGGGAAAGAGAAGGATAGGCAGGGACAGTGTGATATTCTTTGTGCTATTCTTGTGTGCAGGGAGAGAGAAGGATAGGCAGGGAGAGTGTCAGTGTCATATTCTTTGCTAAACCTTGTGTGCAGGGAGAGAGAAGGATAGGCAGGGGACAGTGTCAGTGTCACATTCTTTGCTAAACCTTGTGTGCAGGAAAAGAGAAGGATAGGCAGGGAGAGTGTCAGTGTCATATTCTTTGATAAGCCTTGTGTGCAGGGAGAGAGAAGGATAGGCAGGGAACAGTGTCAGTGTCATATTCTTTGCTAAACCTTGTGTGCAGGGAGAGAGAAGGATAGGCAGGGAGAGTGTCAGTGTCATATTCTTTGATAAACCTTGTGTGCAGGGAGAGAGAAGGATAGGCAGGGGACAGTGTCAGTGTCATTGTTGCTAAGCCTCCTGCACATTATACACCTGAAGTTAGCCCGTATTGCTGTGTTTTCCTGGTGTGTTACACCAACAGGCATTTGCAGCACTTACAGTGGGCGCAGTGTGCCTCCTGCACATTATACACCTGAAGTTAGCCCGTATTGCTGTGTTTTCCTGGTGTGTTACACCAACAGGCATTTGCAGCACTTACAGCGGGCGGAGTGTGCCTCTTTATCATATTACACCTGAAGTTAGCCCGTATTGCTGTGTTTTTCTGGTGTGTTACACCAACAGGCATTTGCAGCACTTACAGCGGGCGTAATATGTGCCTCCTGCACATTATACACCTGAAGTTAGCCCGTATTGCTGTGTTTTCCTGGTGTGTTACACCAACAGGCATTTGCAGCACTTACAGCGGGCGGAGTGCGCCTCCTGCACATTATACACCTGAAGTTAGCCCGTATTGCTGTGTTTTCCTGGTGTGTTACAACAACAGGCATTTGCAGCACTTACAGCGGGCGGAGTGTGCCTCCTGATCATATTACACCTGAAGTTAGCCCGTATTGCTGTGTTTTCCTGGTGTGTTACACCAACAGGCATTTGCAGCACTTACAGCGGGCAGAGTGTGCCTCCTGCACATTATACACCTGAAGTTAGCCCGTATTGCTGTGTTTTCCTGGTGTGTTACACCAACAGGCATTTGCAGCACTTACAGCGGGCGGAGTGGGCCTCCTGATCATATTACACCTGAAGTTAGCCCGTATTGCTGTGTTTTCCTGGTGTGTTACACCAACAGGCATTTGCAGCACTTACAGCGGGCGGAGTGTGCCTCCTGCACATTATACACCTGAAGTTAGCCCGTATTGCTGTGTTTTCCTGGTGTGTTACACCAACAGGCATTTGCAGCACTTACAGCAGGCGTAGTGTGATTCCTGCAAAATATACTCCTGAAGCTAGGCCTTATTGCTGGTTTTCCCATCTCCCTGTAGGCCATTAGAATGTCTGGAAGGCAAACAAGGAGAGGCAGACAGTCAGGAGCCAATAAAAGAGGGCAAGAAGGCTCTGTGTCTAGAGACAACAGTGCTGGTCGTGGACGCGGTGCATCGCCATCAGCACATGGCCATGGGACACGCTTGTCCTTCTTTTCGGCAGCTGGACGTGTTGAGCCGCATCATGCCGAAGACTTGGTAGAGTGGATGACCAAGCCCTCCTCATCCTCCTCATCCTCTCTCACCCAGGCTCAGAGTACTGGCAAAGCAGCTGCCAAAGCGTCCTCGTCCCTGGTATCAATGTCATCATCAGTCACTCCTTCCCTAGACCAACCATGTCCTCCTGAGGAGTCCCCCGAACTGTTTGAGCACAGTGTTGGGTACATGCTCCAGGAGGATGCCCAGCGTTTCGAAGGGTCTGATGATGATACCCAGCTAGAGGAAGGCAGTAGCGTGAGAGCAGAGAGAGGGGATGCTCAAGAAGGACACCAATCTGGCAGTCATGTTCCAGCAGCTGCAGCATACTGCCAGATTGGCTCCAGTGATGAGGAGGGAGGGGATGATGAGGTCACTGACTCCACGTGGGTGCCTAATAGGAGAGAGGAGGAGGAGGAGGATGAGGAGGAGGCACATCAACGAGACAGGATGCCCTCGGGGGGCCAGCGTAAGGGCAGCACACCGACGGAATCACACCGCAGAGCTCCGCCTGTGCAGGGCGCTGCCTCTGCCCGTTATTCAAAAAGTTCTTTGGTGTGGGCCTTTTTTGAGTCGAGTGCATCAGATCGCACAGCTGCTGTTTGCAACATATGTCTCAAGCGTATATCGCGTGGCCAAAACATCACCCGCTAGGGCACCACATGCTTGACCAGACATATGTTGACCTGCCATGCAGCTCGTTGGCAAGCCTACCTTAAAGACCCACACCAAAGAACAAAGCGGACCTCTCCTTGCACCGCATCAGCTGGGATCTCCAACCCCACTATACCTTCAGTCCTCTCTGAAACCTGCACTGAGAGGAATGAAGGTGTAGAATTAGGTGTGTCACAGCCAAGTACTTGCGGGCACTCTGCTAGCAGTACACCGACGTCCGATTCTAGCAGGCAAATTTCCCTGCCCCAGCTGCTGGACCGTCGAAAGAAGTTCACTCCCAGCCATCCACATGCCCAGCGGTTGAATGCTAGCTTGGCTAAATTGCTAGCGCTTCAACTGCTGCCTTTTCAGTTGGTAGACTCGGCCCCCTTCCGTGAGTTTGTGCAATGTGCGGTTCCTCAGTGGCAGGTTCCCAAACGCCACTTTTTCTCACGGAAGGTGATTCCGGCTCTCTACCGGCATGTGGAAGGCAATGTCTTGGCCTCGCTGGACAGGGCGGTCAGCGGTAAGGTGCATTTTACCGCTGACTCATGGTCCAGCAGGCATGGACAGGGACGTTACCTTTCTTTCACGGCCCATTGGGTCACTCTTTTGGCAGCTGGGAAGGATGCAGGACAAGGTGCAGTAGTGTTGGAGGTTGTTCCGCCGCCACGCCTCCAAAATGCTACTACTGGTTGTGACACACCTCTCTCCTCCACCCCCTCCTCTTCTTCTTCCTCCATGGCCTCTTCCTGTGCTTTGTCCTCGGAACCAGCGGTGCTCCGTAGGCGTTCAAGGGGCTATGCAAGTACGCAGGCAAAAAGATGCCATGCCGTGCTTGCGCTGGTGTGTTTGGGGGACAGGAGCCACACTGGGGCAGAGGTTCTGTCTGCTCTGCAGGGGCAGGCCGAGAGGTGGTTGACGCCACGCCAGCTTAAGCCAGGAATGGTGGTTTGCGACAATGGCACCAACCTCCTCTCTGCCCTCCGATAGGGACAACTGACCCATGTGCCCTGTGTGGCTCAAGTCCTTAACCTGGTGGTGCAGCGGTTCTTGGGCAGGTACCCGGGCTTACAGGATGTCCTGAGGCAGGCCAGGAAAGTCTGTGTGCATTTCCGCAGATCTTATAATGCCAGTGCTCGCCTGGCTGAGCTGCAAAAGGAGTTGAACCTGCCCAAGAACCGCCTTATATGTGACATGCCCACCAGGTGGAACTCAACGTTGGCCATGCTGCAGCGGCTGCACACGCAGCAGAGGGCCATCAATGAGTACCTGTGCGACTACGGCACCAGGACAGGGTCAGGGGAGCTCGGGTTTTTTTCACCACGCCAGTGGGGCATGATCAGGGATGCATGCACTGTCCTGGCACCATTTGAGGAGGCCACGAGGATGGTGAGCAGTGACAGTGCATGCATCAGTGACACTGTACCTCTTGTCCACCTGTTGGAGCACACGCTGCGTGGAATAATGGACAGGGCACTTGAGGCAGAACAGAGGCAGGAAGAGGAGGACTTCCTTGCCTCTCAAGGCCCCCTTTACCCAGACAGTGTTCCTTCTGTCCCACCCATCGCACAGGAAGAAGAGGAGGAGGAGGAGGATTGTGTCAGCATGGAGGTGGAGCCTGGCACTCAGCATCATCAGCAGCAGTCTTTTAGGGATGATTTACAGTCCCAAGAAACCAGTGGACTTGTACGTGGCTGGGAGGAGGTGGCTGCGGATCATGTCGTCCTTAGTGACCCAGAGGACTCCGGACCGAATGCCTCAGCTAACCTACGCTGCATGGCCTCCCTGATCCTGCAAAGTCTGCGGAAGGATCCTCGTATTCTTCGGATCAAGGAGAGGGACCATTACTGGCTGGCCACTCTCCTTGATCCACGGTACAAGGGTAAGGTTGCGGACCTTATCTTACCGTCGCAGAGGATGAGACAACTTCGGGAGGCCTTGCAGTAAGGTCTGTGCAACGCGTTCCCAGAGACTGGGAGGTTACAAACTCCTGGTCCTGTCTTCGGTCAGTCAAAGAAGGAGCGGTGGGGAAGGTGGCCGTCTGACCGATGCGTTCAGACAATTCTTTAGTCCGCAGCCCCAAGGTATGATCGGTTCCAGCAACCATCGCCAGCGTCTGATGGTGCAGGAATACCTAGGGGCAAGGTCCACCGACTCGGTTGATCGACTGACCTTCATAAAGATGAACCAGTCTTGGATCACCACCAGCTACCAAACACCTGAAGCTGATATAACAGACTAATTTATTTTCAAATGTCACATCCCTTCAAGACTGATGCTGATGCTGAGAGACTGTCCTATTATGTTGACTGACTATCCTCCTCCTCCTCAATGATCCGATTGATGATGATAGCTTGGAAGAACATTTTTGTTTCTGCGTGCCGCCACCAGTGGCTAAGGCCCAATTTTTCAGCCCCTTTTTAACAGGGGCATGTAATTACAATTTTTTATGCAATGCTTTGCAGCAGGGCTCATTCCTGCACTCCAACTAGAGTATCTGGGAGAGGTTGCAGTGTCGTGGCACCAGCACCAGTGGCTAAGGCCCAATTTTTCAGCCCCTGTTTAACAGGGGCGTGTTATTACAATTTTTTATGCAATACTTTGCAGCAGGGCTCATTCCTGCACTCCAACTAGAGTATCTGGGAGAGGTTGCAGTGTCGTGGCACCAGCACCAGTGGCTAAGGCCCAATTTTTCAGCCCCTGTTTAACAGGGGCGTGTAATTACAATTTTTGATGCAATACTTTGCAACAGGGCTCATTGCTGTGCTCCAAGTACAGTATCTGTGAGGGGTTGCAGTGTTGTGGCACCAGTGCCTAAGGCCCAATTTTTCTGCCCCTGTTTAACAGGGGCATGTAATTACAATTCTTGATCTAATAATTCACAGCAGGGCCCATTCCTGCGCCCACCAAGAGTAACTGTGAGGCCTTACAGTGTTGTGTCAACACCACCACCACCACCACCAAAGGCCCAATTTTTCAGCCCCTGTTCAACAGGGGCATGCAATTACAATTCTTGATCTAATAATTCACAGCAGGGCCCATTCATGCGCCCACCAAGAGTAACTGAGGGCTCACAGTGTTGTGGCAACACCAACATGTAAGGGGCAAATTTCAGCTGAGTATATACGGCAGGCCCCTACTTTCAAACATCCAACTTACAAACGACTCCTCCTTGCAAACGGAAGGATACAACAGGAAGTGAGAGGAAATCTACCCCTAGGAAGGCAAATTCTCTCCTGTAAGAGTTAATATGGGAAAAAAAGTGTCTCCTCTCCACTGATGCTTTATCACCAATTCTTGTTTCAATAAAAACCCCAAATTTTCAAAAAACATTTGTCATTAGGACGGAAAGTGAGGTGAACTGTTCTGAACAGGTGCACACTGCACAGACAGCAAAACAAATGTTACAGGGGTGATAACCCTTCCCTATGTTTTCCAAAAAGCTTAAAAATAGATTTTTTTGGCTGGAGCTACACTTAAACAATGTACCTGTTCAAAATTACAAACAGATTCTACATAAGAACAAACCTACAGTCCCTGTCTTGTATGCACCGCCTGTATACGGCTGTTCAGAGTATATAGGGCCTTTTTTATTTTGTGTGCGGGGTTCCCCTTAATATCCATACAAGACCCAAAGGGGCTGGTAATGGGCTGGGGTAGGGGGGGGGGGGGTGTAATGGGGTAGCTATGCCATTTTTCTTAAAGATTTTCATCCATATTACCAGGACCAGACATTACATTAAAGCCGCAAGCAGTTTTAAATGGCTTTTTTTCCTTTAGAAATTTAATTTTGTGCAGGGACAATTCTAAACACGGGAAACACGTGGCACTTCACAGGCATACTTTAGACACCCCCCAGGTACGATATTTAAAGGAATATTTGACTTTTTTTTTTCACTTTATGCATCATTAAAATGACTGCTCCCGAAAAACGGCCATTTTTAAAACGTCTTTTTGCATTGATACATGTCCCCTGGTGCAGAACCCGGGTTCCCAAACCCTTTTTAGGACAATAACATGCATAATAGTCGTTATAATAATTAGCACTTTAGATTTCGAACGTTCGCATCCATTGTATTTAATAGGGTTCTAAAGTTTGTGCGAACTTTCGGTCCGTTCGCGGGTTCTGGTGCAAACCGAACCCGGGGGTGTTCGGCTCATCACTACTGAAGACCCTATGTACCTACCTAAGCAGCCTTTGTTATGATGCATCCTTAGAAGCTGAACTTCTATGACATCACAATCTACTTGCAATCCAGGGTTATACAGACATTATCACAATACAGACATTATTTTAAAGCAGGGGTCTCCAAACTTTCTAAGCAAAGGGCCAATTTACTGTCCTTCAGGCTTTAGGGGGCCAGACTGTGGCATGTGGGTGTAGAAAATGCCCTGGCATCAGTGCCCCATTGTTGGTTTTAATGGGAGAAATATTGCCCCCTTGTTGATATCAATGAGAAGGCTAGTGCCCCATTGATGGTGTCAGTAGGGGGAATGGTGCCCCATCTGAATACGAAATACTTTATTAATCCCAAAGGGAAATTGGGAAATTTTTGAACTCGCACATCATTGGTGTGAGTTGGTGGAATAGTGCCCCAAGGAAACGCAAGCAAAGGGCCACATCCGCCCCGGACCACACTTTGAAGACCACTGTACTAAAGTCATACTGAAATGGTTAAAAATGAGCTGCTCTGAGTGAATGAGCATTGCTAAAATTACTCATGTAAACATATTTAATATAATCATTATACTGCATTGTATTAATGCATATATTAACACCCTGGAGGCTCAGCGGGTAACATTTTGTCTTGGTTTTCATGGGCGTCATGATTGTGATTTTTTTTTTAATTTTAATTATGTTGAGACTAAAGATACAAGTACACAAACAGATTAGCAGCTCAGGCAGAAATGTGGACATGTGAATGAATCTAAAAGGTTTGTGCTTTGAGACGGTTGGATTATGTCTACATACAACGGCAGATGCATTTGTTATTACATTGCAATTATGTCATGAAGGAGCTTATCACTAGATTAATATTGAACTCCAGGTATGATCTTTACTACATGCCAGGGACGTGTGGTGAGGTCAGTGGATGGTGAGGCACTAGCTGGTATCAGAGCCAGATACACACAGGCTACATACACTGCGATCATTAGAGCGAGAGCAATAATTCTAGCACTAGACCTCCTCTGTAACGCTAATCATGTAATCTGTAAAAAAAATTAAAGCGTCGCCTTTGGAGATTTTTAAGTACTGAAGTTTGGTGCCATTCCTGGAGTGTGCAAAATTTTCAAGTATGACATGTTAGGTATCTATTTACTTGGCGTAACATCATCTTTCACATTATACAAAAAAATCGGGTCATCTTTAGTGTTTTTCCCCCCAAAAAAAGCGTTTGTAAAATTGCTGAGCAAATACCGTGTAACATCAAAAGTTGCATCGACCACCATTTTATTCCCTAGGGTGTCTGCTAAAACAAAATATATAATATTTGGGGGTTCTGAGTAATTTTCTAGCAAAAAAAGATGATTATTACATGTAAGAGAGAAGTGTCAGAATTAGTCTGGGTGGCAAGGGGTTAATTACCATAAGTAATATACAAATAATTATTTTATATTGTTTTTAAGGTAATTTACTATATTTTCAAAAACTGTACTCAACAAGGGGGCTTAACGGTAAAATTACTGAAGTTTGAATTTATAACATCAAATCAGTAATTTGACAGTAAATAGATAAATAATAAATTATTATGTTATAACATATCACATATAAATATTTGATTTGCTTGATTATAACAGTAGCTTTTCAACAGCAGCAGATTCTCATTCTTCTTCTTGACTGTGTGAGAAAAACATGGTTTTGTGGGTAAATCTTATACCCATAAACACATGTATTTCCTTGCAGTTAAGAGGGCTGGGCTGGAAGGGAGTATTTGTCTTTTAGACACATGCCCCTTCTATGACACTGCAGTGAGAGGCGAGCCTCCACTGCAGCATTTTTATTGGACAGCTGGGGCTAATGGTACTTTACCATTGGTCCAAGACTCCAAGCTGTCCATTGAGCTCAGTGCCTCTGACAAGAAGTGAGGAGAGGCACTGGGAGCTCATCCTCTCAGTCTGCTGCAAACAGCGTGTGCCAGCTTGTATTTAAAGTGACCGCTCTGTATGTAGCTTCTGACAGGCTGCTCAAGGAGCCCCGTATCTCTGGAACCATAGGTCATAGAACCCCCAAACTTTTACCAGGGGTGGGGTAGGACTTAGGACTTATGTCTTTCTGCCTCACCTACCTCCACTGACTGCACGTCCCTGCTAAATGCTTATATTGTTCCAGTTTAGACCAGTGTAAGTATGTATGTATATGTTAATGCGACTTGTATGAACTTTTTTGGAGTGCTGCTCTTAGTGCCAAGAGATGCTGCTCAAACGGTCCACAATTGAAGGGGGTGCAGGCATCTAAAATTCTCATTCCAGCAGCCTAACGAGGTATACTATATGGAGGCATTGCACACAATCAGCTCAATGTGTATCTAATAGTGGAAAGCAGCCTCAGCCTCCATACCCAAACCCAGGGGGTCTCTGGGGAAGCTGACTATCACTCTAGTAGTTTTTGCTACTAAAGTGATAGCCCTGATCTTCTTGGTCCTGTGCTAGCAGCTTTCCCTCTATCCACTGACCACAGGGGTCACTTTCTTGGCACTGCCATCAATCATAGAAGGCCCTGTACGTTTTTTCAATTAATACAAGGTATTCCTAGATTGGATGAGGTTGAAATGATAGTGTATCACCCTCTAGCTAGTGTGCTAGGTGTAAATAGGTTTAGTTGTTAGTGTAGAAAAATTCCAGCTTGGCAGAGAGCCAGGCTTGGGTTGTGAATCTGGGTCAGAGTTTAGTGACTCAGGGGCTGGATGACTCATCCTGACAGCTCTTCTGGTGCCTCCCCCTGTTCTCTGGAACTTTGGAGAATGTTCTGAACATTTTGGGTGGAAGCTAGGAGGAGCTGTTATGTCATATTTATGGGGTCCTCAGCCAATCACCAGTAAAGGGTTGGCAGGGGGCAGGCCACCTCATAAATAGGCATGAGTCATGCCAGCAGGGGCAGTCGGGTGAAATATGGAGATGGAGTGCTGTGAGGCGGTCGGTGGCCCTTGAGGCTGACCCCTAGTGTGGGGCTCAGGTTCTGGAGGATTCACCTTACAACACACAGAGAAGACCCTTCCCGGAGGCACAGGAGCAAGGAGAGAGGACAGCGGGAGCAGGTCAGCACGTCCGGCAGATCTCCTGAGAGTCCATCGGGTGGGCTGGTGAGTGTCAGTCTGGAGGACTGTGGAGGATTAGTGAAAGGAGCAGCCAGGTGGGCAGTGCCTGAAAAGGTGGCGCTAGGATCAGTGACCACAAAGAGGAAGTGCTGGGAAAGTTTGAGCTGTGTCACCCAATCTGTTCTTCAAGTATAGGGGCTGTGAGTCCCTGTCTTTAATGGGCCTACTACAGGGTGACATAGCTGGGTTCTACAGGCAAGTGTGTGCTGGAAGAGGAATAAAAGCTGTATATAGAGACTGTATATGGCAACTGTATATAGGAAGAGTTGACCCTGAAGTTTGTTCTGAAGTCAAGTGGGCATCTCATAACCTCCCACCCCTATCCAAGTTATTATCCCTCAATAAATAACAATAAATAACAAAAAAACAAAGACACAGACTGTTCTCTGACTGTGGAGTGCCTGTGAAAATTTGGTGTGCCTGGCTGTGCAGGATGGGGGATCCCAGTAACTTGTGGCTCCTTAGGGGGTGCGCCACAATAGCATCACCACCCCTCCTCTCCACCTCATCCAATCAGAGAAAACTGCATTGTGTTTGCATTCAATGGAAAAATAATACAAGGTGTTCTGTGAATGGTGGCAGTGCCGAGTGAGTGTCTTCATTCACACATGCTGCCAGGGGGCAGTTAAACCAGGCAGTTGGAAAAAAGAAATCAAAAAAGCACAACCCAATGTGAATGATAACAGTGAATCTCTGAAACAATGTGAAATTCCAACCGATATCCCAACCGATATTTCAAAGCTGGAATATAAGTGAAACAAACATATATAAATGGAAAAAGATAAATTGATCAAAATAAAAATAAAACTAATGACATAAAACTCTCAATTGATAAAAGTCCATATGATGTAATATCTATGGGAGACTAGTCCAAAGATGACATATATAGGATTGTTGCCGTGAAGGAATTCCTATGCGGCGGAAGGTGTAATACTCAGACAGGTTGATAGTATAAGCTTCACATCCAATAGTAAGTAAATGGCTTGCTTACCAGATATAAGATGATATTGGGCTCAGGACTAGGCCGACCTGCCTTCACTCGATCTGTTCTCTGTGTTCACCACACATGGATCGATTTGGAAATCCGGAGGCGGTCACTTTGGCGCTGAATCCCACAGACTGCGGGCACTTCAAAAATCTTTCGCTTGCCGTAAGGTGAGTATTGTGTTTTATATAACTCACGTTTTCCACATACAGCAAGTGGAGATCAGCATCCAGAAGTCAGCAGTCAATTACCAAAGAGAAGGAAGAAGAAATGATCCTCATGGTGCAGAATTTCTTCATAAAAAACGTATTTATTGCACAGGCTTCATAAAACACTGACATCCATGGAACAGAGACAAATTTTCAAAAACAGCCACGGTTAGCACCAGCTGGCTGGAACGTGATGGTGTCAGAGACTTGTGGCTCCACCCTACATGTTTCCCCGTACAAGGATTCTACTGGTAACGGAGGCTGAAGTTCCGACGCCCATCACCACATTTAAATACCTCTTGATGTGGGAGTGACACAGGAAGTGAATTAATAACTAAATCAACCCGTGTCACTCACACTGCTGAACCAAAAACAGTTAGCTAACAAAATCAAACACAGTTGGCTAATAAAATAACCAACAGCAATCGAATAGTGCTGATTATTCAGCAGGCACTGAGATCTGGTGAGAGTATGAGCAAAACACATGGCAAATAATATTTAAGATACATTGATTTTCACAACAAAATTATGTATGCTCTATCGCAGTGAGTGCATCATACCACCATTATGATTCATATAATATACGAATCATAAAATAGGGTCTCGGCACATTATCAAAAGTTAATAAAATTGCCTGTAAATATATAAATTTATCCCATCACAAATAAAAATAGTATAAAATGTTTAATATAACCATGTAACTTATGTAAAAAGACCAAGGAAAAAAGTGCGGCTTAAATATTTCCTAGAGAAAATGACCCCAGAATAAAGAAGGGATCTGGTGCCCTTATCTAAAGGAAACAACGTCACATCTTCTGCTGATACATATATCAAAAAATGTCAGCTTGGTAAAGGAAGGAAATGTACTATAGAATTCTACCAATTAATCGTATCTAGATTTATATAAATGCTGCTGACAATCCAACCCACTGTCCATCTGCTAACGGATCTATGGTGTTGGTAATCTAATAAGTATGAATAAATTCTTACAAGGCAGCATTGATAATCTCAAACCAAACCTAAAATGTATATGTAAAAGAACTAATAAATGGGAGAAAAAAACAAGTAATCATCGGTTGTCAATGTAACAATTTATGTCCCATTCAATGTTGAGCCCCCAAGGGCTATAACACTGCATGTCATAGATTAATCTCGTTTCTCTCCGGGAAATTTGCCTTTTCAAATTGCTACCCCGCCAATGGGGAATATATTTTTCTATAGCAATGACTTCCAAAAGGGATGGATCCCTTTGGTGAAATAGGCAGAAGTGTTTGGACACGCTGTGTCCTACAAAGCCTTTTCTAATGTTAGACAAATGTTCACCAATTCTGACATTAAGTGGTCTAGTAGTCCTTCCTATATATTGCAGATGACATGGACATCTCAACAGGTAAATAACCCCTACTGTACTGCAGGTGATGAACTTTTTTATCTTATATTCCTTAGATGTAACATGAGATGTGAAGGAAGAAGTTTTGATGGTTTTTGAGGTTTTGCAAACTTTACACCTTTTGCAAGGGAAAAAACCTTTCAAATTTGGTAACATACTCATCTTTTCCGGAGGGTTAACCATACTAGGAGCCAGAGTATCCTTCAAAGTTTGATTCTTTCTATAAATGATATTTGGTTTATCCGGCAATTTTGGTCCCAAGATCCTGTCATTTTTCAGAACATCCCAGTGTTTTTTCAAAATCTTATTGACCCACCAGTATTGAGAAGAAAATGTAGTGAAAAAGGACCGTTCAAATTTGTTATTTGCCGGAATATTTTTAACTTTAGGAGCTAGTAGACTACTTCTATCTCGAAGGGAGACATCCGTTAGTTCTTTATTTAGGACTGCGGGATTATATCTCTTTTCTTTAAATCGGTCACTGAGGATGGTCGCCTGTGTATGATAATCCTCTAATGATGAGCAGTTCCTGCGCATCCTTAGAAACTGTCCTTTGGGAACTGCCTTCAACCAATTGGGGTGATGGCAACTCCCGATCGGGATATACCCATTGCGTTCACTTGGCTTAAAATAACTCTTAGTGGAAAGTTGGTCATTCTCCTTAAAAATGACCAAGTCCAAAAAGTTAACCGACAAACTACTATGTTCATAGGTGAACTTGATGCCCCAATGATTAGTATTTAATCGGGACATAAATAAATGTAGTGACTCTGCATTCCCTCTCCAAAGGAAGAAGGCGTCATCTATATAGCGCCTCCAAAAAATCAGTCTGGGGTCTTTCCCCATTAGTAGGTTGTCATTCTCCCACAATGACATGAAGAGGTTAGCGACACTGGGGGCGAATTTAGCCCCCATCGCCACTCCCGTTCGTTGTAGATAGTACTGTCCGTTATAATAAAAGTAGCTATGTTCCATAGCAAAACTTAAAAGTTCCAATATGAAATCCCGGATGGGTTTCCTCAGTGAACGGTCTTTAGTTAGGAAATATTCAGCAGCATGATATCCCAACTCATGCGGGATGATGGTGTAGAGTGAGGAGACGTCCGCTGTGACTAGCAGGACGTCTTGCCCCACTTTAATCTGGGAGATTTCATTAATAATTTGAGTGGAATCCTTCAAAAAGGCAGGTGTCTTAGATACCAACGGTTGGAGATAAAAATCTATGAATTTCCCAATCCGAGATGTGAGGGAGTCGATTCCACTCACTATGGGACGACCTGGTGGGCGGATGGGGTCCTTGTGGACTTTAGGAACGTAATATATTATAGGCATTTTAGGGACCAATGGGATTAGATATTCCTGCTCCTTAAGATCTATGATGCCCTTCCTATATCCCTCTGGTACTATACTCTTGAGCAATTTTTTATATGCATTGGTGGGATCTTTTTTAAGAAGGATATGGGTCTCTCTATCCGATAAGAGATGATCCATTTGTTCAAGATAGTCCTGCTTCTTTAGCAGGACAATTCCCCCCCCCCCTTTATCCGCTGGTCTGATAATTACGTTTTTATTTGAACACAAGGACTCTATACCCTGCTGAATATTTTCCTGAGTAGCTTTACGAAAACGGGTATTTCGCAAGTCCTTCAGGACTAAGTCTTTAAACACAGTAACACTGGGGGCGGGTTTACTGGGAGGATTGAACAATGAAGCATTCCTAAGACCTGTACCCTTTGTCTGAACATTCCCTGTATTAACAGCTTGGTGATCATTCAAAATAGATAGAAAATGTCTCTTAATATTTAATCGTCTAATATATTTCTGAACGTCCAAAAACGTATGAAATTTATTTAGAGATTTATTAGGGGCAAATTTGAGACCCTGATTTAGAGTGATTTTCTCTGAGTCTGTTAGTTGTTCACCACTCAGATTAAAGATGCCGGCACAGTTTAGATTTTCCTTTTCTTTGGAGTGGTACCGCCTCCCTCCCCGGCATCCTCTCTTAACCTTCCTTTTTTGCTTTGGCCTTTCCCAAAAAAATTATTGCTAATCTTAGTTCTTAATGGGGCTGCTCCTGGGGGAACCCCCGTCGGGCGGGCCAATCTCTCATTATCTCTGGGTGGTCCCAGAGAGTCAGGTTAATATCCTACACAATCATCTACATCCTTATAATAATCCTGTAGGGAACCATACCTATTATCTACAGGGACTTCATATCTCCATGAGGCCCCTGGAGATGAGAATGATTCATCTCTATAGTATTGTTCTTGGGGTCTACTTTGGGAAGGATCCTCGTATCTTCCATTATATTCCATGTTGGGCTGTCTTCCCTGAGGGTAGGAATATGTATTATGGTGGTTTCTTGGAGTTGTGGGGGGTCTATTCCCTCTAAAAGTACCTGGATATGAATTATCCCCCCGATTCCTACTCTGATTAGGCTGAAAATATTGATTGCCATGGGGATATTGTTGAGGATTCCGCCATCCATTATTTGGTTTGGTCTGATGGTAGTCTACCCTCTTTTTTGGTTGTTGTGGTCCCTGATTGTTCCCTCCACCTGGTGGCCCCAAATCCCTTCGTTTTGGGGATGAAATAACAGCACCAAGTCTGGAAATCTCTACGGGCTGGGGCAATGGTGGACCACAAGTACCATCACTACTGTCCATACTGCCAGTTTGTGAGGGCTGTATGTACATTTCCTTGAAGATCTCTTGCCATTTAAAAACATTGTGGGACTTATAGTCCTCCACATCTCTGAGGTATTTCTTTCGTTTTTTTATTCTCTGCTCTTCCTCTTCCTCTGCCATTATTTCTCTTAGTTCTTTAGTGTAGACTTGGTAAAGCCCCTCCTTACTCATAGGAATGAGCTTTTCCTTAATCTCACTAATTTCTTGTTGTAATTTAGCGACTTTGGCCTTTTTTTTGTTGACCAAAATATCCAAAAAGGCCAAACCCACTACATTGAAGTATAAAAACCATTCGTTTATCTCCTTATCTCCCTTATCTGGATAGACATGCCATCTAAGGCTTCTAGGGATAATTTTTTCCTGGAGATATCTCTCCAAAAAAATTATGTCCCAGGACGTGTGCAACTCTGCTACCAAAACATTTTTGAGTCGCATAAAAATACCACGGATACTGTCTGTCTCAGTACTAGTCTGATTAAAGACTTCATTCGGGTTGATTCTCCTATTTTTATGATATTCAAAGATATCCATATTACTAAAGAGAATTTACCACAAAAATTATTATTATAATGTGAAAGGAATTTAAAACTCCCAAAATCGGCGGCTGCTAGATAATGCTTTTCTGGAAAGATCAAATAGTAAATGGAAAAAATCCAGCGCTGCCTTAAACAGTGACGAAATTAAATAAAAAATTAAAACTTAAGTGTGTTTGAAACACAAATTAAGTGTGATGCTCTAAATGTGTGAGAGAAGGGTGAATGGTATGACCTTCACCTGACGGGCGGGTTCTGCTATTCAATTAGCCTGAAAAAGGACTCAAAACATATGGAAAAAAGAAATCAAAAAAGTGCAACCCAATGTGAATGATAACAGTGAATCTCTGAAACAATGTGAAATTCCAACTGATATCCCAACCGATATCTCAAAGCTGGAATATAAGTGAAACAAACATATATAAATGGAAAAAGATAAATTGATCAAAATAAAAATAAAAACCAGGTATTTTCCCACCCATCCTCAACCGTCCACCTGTTTACTGACATTTTGCAGATATCACTGCCGCTGAACATGACCCATGCAAGTCTATGGGGCCACACACAACTGCCCCGCGACTGTGTCCAGTGCACACAATTGTGGCACAGTGGTGTGACATTTACAGAGTTAATTCAGGCAGTGAGGAAGGGACATCTCTCCTCCTCACTGCCTGTCAAATGTCAGTGAAAGGCAATCCATCGCAAATTGCTTTTTTTGGGGGGGGGCAGCGAGGGCTGCCACACATGTGAACAAGCCCCAAAGGTTAATGCACAGAGGCAAACTGGACCAATGTAAGTGTGTAGGCCGGGATATGAAGGCAATATAACAGTAGATGTCTACACAATGTCACCATGCTTGAGCTTGTACTAGAGGGTGGTGGTATTTGGATGGCACTATAATCAGTGACGGCTGGTGGAATTTTTTGTTTAGGGGGGTGGTAAACCATGCACCCACAGCTAGACCCCCCCCCCTCAGTTGGGTCGGTCGGTTGGTCGGGCAGTGCACCTACCCCATCCATGATGGGTAACTTTCCCTGCTCTCCTCCGTGGGCATCATGGTGGCGGGCATCGCTAACAGCTTCTCCTTTCCCTGCTCGGCGGCTTCCATCTTCTCCCTCCTCCTCGGCAGCCAATCAGAATGCTTCTCCTTTCAGGCAATCCATAAATGGGTCTCAGAGGAGATTCAGTGTGAGAATAGTGAACATTCGTTTGCTATTCTCATACACCTGGGTGGGCTCTGCTCGCCTTCTCTATGCCCCGAGCCCACCCTGTCTTGAAGCCTTTTAGAGCCCCTGGCTCTAAACAATGCTTCAAACCCCCCCCCCCAGGTGCATGGATGGGGGGGCGCCCTTAATGGACGGGCCGCCCCTGACTATAATGCTGCTGAGAAGAGCCCCACATTGACTATTTTGGATACCAGGATGTTTTCTCAAGGCATAAAACTGTTGAATTCCTGGCATGTCAGGAATGCTAACATTTGTCACATTTCCTTGTGCTTTCAACCAAACGGTTAAATTGGTTGTAAACCCGTTTTTTTTTTTTAAACACCTGCAAGACAAAGCCATAATGAGCTAGTATGACAAGCATAATAGCTCATTATGCATCACTTACCTTAGATCGGGGCCCCCGTCCTCGTCTCCCCCTCCAGCCATCGCTCCACAGATACCCGGAAGCTTACTTCTGAGTATCGCCGCTCCGGCCAATCACAGCGCCGCTCCGGCGCTGTGATTGGCCGGAGCGGCGAAGACATCACTCCGTGCATGCGGGAGCCGACAGATTTGTGAATGGGGATTGTGACTGAACACACCGTTGTCTACGGCGCGCATGCGCCGTAGACATCGGTGCATGTCTTTTTTGCAAATATCTCCTAAACCGTATAGGTTTAGGGGATATTTCTTGCACCTACAGGTAAGCCTTAATCAAGGCTTACCTGTAGGTGCAAGTTGCATAAGTGGGTTACAACCACTTTAAACCATCAAAAGGCTGGAGTCATAACTGATCACATGTGCAGCATAATGGCAGTGTCAGATCAAACAGAGGCTAAGATGGCAGCTTCCTTTCCTGAAAAGGATAGGAGGGTTTAGTTCTGCTTTAACCCTCGTCTGACTCTTCAGGAATCTCTCCCTGAGCCATTCATTTTCCCTCCCCAGTAGGGTCTTTGTCTCGGATCCACCTCTCGCTCCATGACATGGATACCCTATTACAGTGTTTCTCAACTCCAGTACTCAAGGGGCACCAACAGGTCATGTTTTGGGGATTTCCATTGATTTGCACAGATGATTTGAGCAGTTTCACTGCCTTAGTAATTACCACAGCTGTTTCATCTGCAGAAAATCACAAAAACATGACCTGTTGGTGCACCTTGAGGACTGCAGTTGAGAAACACTGCCCTATTATATAGGATCCCACGGCAAGATCACCACCTGAAATCTCAAGAGACAGCGTCCAATCAGACAACTGACCTACTTAAGAGTCTGATTCCACTGGGAACATTTCCCCTAACAGACTCCACTTCGTTATGTAATAATGGCACAGTGCCACCTACAGGAAGGGGGAAAACCTGCACCTGCCTACAAGTATACAATAAATACCTGGAGTTCAGTTTTACATTTAAAATGACTTAATCTGCCAAAGTAACTGCTTTGACTGTGTAGGCACATCAAACTGTAAGCTTCACGGAGAGAAAGGCAAAGGCGGGCATTGACAGACATTGTCTATATGCAGAGATGTGTCATTTTTGCTATGTACGGTATCTCCATTTTACACAGGGTCTATAATATATCTTGTCTAGAAGTGACAACATGGAATTTATTTCTATATAAGCCCCAAGAGCCTTTCTATTTCTGCTTCTAATTTCCCTGCATCCTGACAGATAAAAGAAAGATATTCACATCCTCTTTGAATTATATAGAGTAACAGGCTGACCAGTGTGACATGAACAGTGAATCCAACTAGGACTTTCTTTAGAAACAACTAAATGAGCAGAAAAAATGCAAGTGGAATGTGTTTTAATATTTTTATTTACATACTGCCATTGGCGTTCACTGTCTGCAGGAATTAAGTGGGATTTGCAGTTTTCCTGTAAAATTCATCCAATATCTTTCTTCAACCTCTTCAAAATTACAAGAGAATTGATGTCTTCCTAAAGTAGGGTAGAATATGCATACCTTCACCTAATCTAACTCTGGCCCACTGCAATGCTTAGATTCCTCCTGCATGTCAGTAGGCAGACATGTCAGGATGAGTGTTCTCTTCTATTTCATCTAGCTTCTTGTGACTTCATTCTGTCAGTGTATTAATTATAAAAAATAAATTGGTCAAAATCTAAAAATATGTATGTGTGTGAATTCCATAGCTGTAGAGATGGAGCATGCTGGATGGGCAGGGAATAAACCAGGGCTTTTTTTCAGCTGGAACTTGGTGGAACTCAGTTCCACCACCTCTGGCTCAGGCCCTCTGCTTTCTGCTCAACACTATCACTTGTAAACGCAGACATTTGGCTTCTGTGTTTACAAGTGATAGCTTGTCTCCCAACAGCTCCCACAGATCTGATCTCCTGAGCAGCTCTCATTGAGTGCACGATGGAGACAAGGGAGGTGCAGGTGCTGACACCCCCACTTCATGATCTCCCTGCAAGTGAGAGAGGCAGAGCCACCTACAGTGTGTGGGTAGGTACTAGAGCCCACTGGGTGCTTCAGCTTAATACAGCAACAAAATTAAGGTAAGTGGAAGATGGTGGAGCTTTTAATGAGGAAGAAGATAGGGGCAGTAGAAGGGGGGTTGCATTCAAAGGTCAGAGCTGAAGAGGGGTGAAAGTGAGATGTGAATAGGGGATGCAGAGGTAGGCAGCTGTGGAAGAAGGCTAAGCCATGCACTCTTTGTGTAGTGCTGCACAACCCCGAACTCTGCACATGGCGCACCCCTGAACTCTGCACTCTGTGTGTAACAACCCCTGAACTCTGCATTCTGTACATAATGCACTCCTGGTATTTCATGCCCCTTTAAGACACTTCAACTGTTAGTGAAATTTGACCACATCCACTATTTGATGTGGTTTGGAGGGTGCGTGTGGGGGGAGTTTTTTTTTTGGGGGGGGGGGGTCGTGGTTGAGTTCCTGCACCTATTTTCTGAGAAAAAAAAGGCCTGGATAAAACCATACAGATTTTGCAATGCGACATTTGGGCACTTTTGAATTACTTGAAAACAATATCATATCAGTCGGAATTCCACTTTAATGATCTCTGCACAAGTATCCATTTCTTCTCCAGGAAAAAAAAAATTAAAATAAGACGAGAAATCAAATCGCTTATAATGCACAACAAAGGAAAAGATGGAATATACTTAGCGGCTAATTTTCTAAAAACTAATCAGCTATTTTCTCCCTCAAAGCAATAGAAATATAAGTACTAAATAATTATGTATTTATGCAATATTTATGTAAAATGCAGCCACTGAAGCATCCTCCTTGTGCTAGCCAGACGCATTGAGATTAAGATGAAATACCATTTTTGTTCTCATCAGTTTTATACAATTCATTAAAAAAATCAGTACGCCTACACGTCGTCCTAGCAAATATATTGAGATACTGTATGCCCAGATTGTGCTGATCGTACTATCTAGATAGTATTATGTGCTATGTTCAGTTGTACACTATAACAATTACGCTCAGAACATTAAAGAGTATCTAAACCTAACATTTAATATTCCTGATATGTGGCTGCTGTACTATGTACTTGTATAAGAAAGTATCCTGTTCTCTTTGTATTCCTTCCTTTGTGTGAAATCCCTGATGTTCCTGCCAGTCCCTCCGCTTTCCTATTAAACACTAGGCATGAGAGCACAGTGTGGTCAGTTCTCTAGCTGTGCTGAGAACTCAGCCTGCTCTCCTCCAATGACCAGACTTGTGCTGACACTCCCACCCCTGCACAGCCATTCAGAGAACAGAGGGAATGTGACTACTTCTAAAAAAGGTTATGTAGCACTACCCCCAGTTAAGAGAGCCGCTGGATTGATTTTCGGGCCCTGTGTGCCGCACCACCAACCCCCAGCAATCTGCTCGACCCACTCTGGCACAGCTAGTCTAGGGGTTATATTTGTATCACATTTAAATGTTATTGCAAGGAATAATCTCCTACAGTAAGACAACACACTGAGGGCAGAGATTAAATATAACAGTTTACTCTTATCAAAAGTAGCATAGACAGAACACAACATATGCAATTGGTTAGCAGAGCCCTGCATAATTCAACACAGCATACAATAATGGCGCTGCGCGGTACCTCACCACGTGTAGCTATTACGGTATGCGCGCCCTATGGCGCACTAAACAATACCCAAACTTCCCACCCCGGTCAGGCCTGACATGGAATAAATCTCAGTCACCTCCTATATGGAGTTCTTCGCATGCCAGCTTTCGGTGGTGCACTTGATGAATAGCAATTTGTAATCCACAACAGGCAATACTTGAAACACTATACTGGGAGGGACGCTTAAACTCTGTCCTGCTACCGGTCCCCCGGGGAACAGCAAATAAGCGAAACTGTGGGCCTATGCAGTCTATAGGCTTGTACACGGCACAGTCTATTGGTCTGGGCAGGTGCCCGCTCACCACTCCGGACGCGATCCCAGTCCGGAACGTCCACCCTGCTGTGTATCCGCACACAGCATCTGCAACGATCGGGTCCCCGATCCAACTGATGTCTTCACTCGACAAGTCAGATGCCACCCAGGCTCCGCAGTGGGGTGGAAGGCTCTTTGGAAGTTGCGCAAGGCCCAGGCTTCAGGCCTTGCACTGCAGCAGATCCGCACAGGAAGAAAGTCTTGCTTGCAGCGCGGTGTCCAAAGAGGCCGAGCTCCGCCTCGCCTCCTCCTTAAATAACCCCTCCCATGAGTCTCTGCGGTGGCTAACTGCACTCTGGGTCCCGAACAGGGTTCTGGGTAACGTAGTCCCGGGGCCTTAAAGGAGACCTCGCTACACACTCCCCCCACTTAAACTCTTTGGTCCCCAAAGAAAACATAAACTTAAATCACAGAACGTACAACATCAATCAAACTTTTGTATGATGTTAGCAGAGGAAATTCCCACCAAAACCAAGGCGGTGAACTCCCCTGCCCACAGGCCACACTATCATCAGTGTCCTGCCTAACTGTGCCAGAGAGTGAGCTGGGGTTGCCCCCCACCAAATGAACAGTGGGAGGGTCAGGCTGTTCCATACTCCTTCTAGCAGTAACCACAGTGTCTTCCGCACTTCTCCCCATCTGTGGGTAAGTTAATCTTCTAGGAGGCTTTATGGCTCTTCGCTTCCTCTGTCCTCTTGGGCTTTCTGTTAGAACAGGTTCCTCCTCTGGAACCAACTCAGGAATTACTTCTGGTTCAGGAGCACTGGACTCCGGGGCAGGGAGGTACAGGGACTCCCTTGGATCTTCTTCAGGTGGTAAGTCACAAGCACTTTCCCAAGAATCCGACCAAGGACTGGATGGAATGAACTCAGTGGCTTCTGCATTCAGTGTCTGATCTATGGTGTCTTCTTCAGGTGGAAGATCAATAGTAGAGGTTCCTGGGGCCTGTGAAGGCCAAAGCCAGTCAAGTTCTTCTCCCTCATCTTCACTCATCTCCGAGGTCTCTGTATCCCCAATCCGAGGGGTCTGAGATCGAGTGTTCGGTCTGGGAGTATCCAGGATGGAAGTTGGTTCAGGGGAATCCGCCACAGGAGGTATCCGAACTGCCTTCGCTAGTGGAAGTAGGTGGTTCCGGTGCCAGGTCTTCTGTGGCCCCACCTTCCCTTCTGGTTTAAGTCTGTAGACGGGTAGGCCCGGCAGTCTTTTGCAAACAACATAAGGTTCAGGTCTCCATCTGTCTGCAAGCTTGTGTTTTCCAGGGATCCCCAAATTCTGCAACAACACTCTATCTCCAGGTTGTAGATCTTGGATCCTAACCTTTAAGTCAAAATTTTTCTTGTTGCGGGCCCCCCTTTGCTCGGAGGCCGCCTGGGCCTAATCATAGGCCAATTTCAAATTGCGTCTAAGCCTATCGACATATCCCTTATGGGAAGCAGCAGAACAATGGTCTATGGAAGTGCCAAAGGCCAGATCTACGGGTAGTCTTGCTTCTCTCCCGAACATGAGTGTATAAGGTGAGTATCCTGTAGCATCACTGGTGGTGCTGTTGTATGCATGCACAACTGCCGCTATGTGGTTGCTCCAATGCTGCTTCTTTTCACTACTTAGGGTTCCCAGCATGTTGAGCAGGGTTCGGTTGAACCTCTCCGGCTAAGCATCACCTTGGGGATGATAGGGGGTAGTTCTTGTCTTCTTGATCCCCAAAGAATCCAGGAATTTCCGGATCAATCGACTTTCAAAATCCCTTCCCTGATCTGAATGGAGCCGTTGTGGTAGCCCATAATGTGCAAAGTATTTCTCCATCAGCACTTTGGCCACGGTGGAAGCCTTCTGGTCCTTGGTTGGAAAGGCCTGGGCATACCGGGTGAAATGGTCGGTTACTACCAGAACATTTCCTTTTCCACTCAGGTCGGGTTCGAGGCAGAGAAAATCAATGCATACCAGGTCAAGTGGGCTTTGGCTTTGCAGATGGCCCATTTGGGCAGCTTGATGAGGTAACGTCTTCCTCTGGATGCATCGTGCACATGAGTGGCAGTATTCTTCAACTTCAGCCCTCATGCAGGGCCAATAGAAACGGTCCCTAACGAGTTGGAAAGTCCTTTCCGCCCCTAGGTGGCCATGGTTGTCGTGCAGGGCAACCAGGACTGTCTCCCTGTACTTCTCCGGCAAGAACAGTTGCCATTTGTCTTCTAGGTCATCAGAGGGGCCCCTTCGGTAGACCACTCTTTCCTCAACAGGCGAGCTTCCTTTGTTTCAAAAGTTTTTTATTAGATCATAATATTAATTACAACAAGAAGTAGTCAGAGATGGTGAATGTATATCGTTCACGTTACATATAAAGCATAATTATTACAAAACATCAGACAATTAGTGGATTAAGTGCTATCATTTGTCGCTGATCAATATTAGGGAGGGTGTTGACACGGTGGCATCAGTGTGTATCAGCGGGGGTGGTCCCCAGAACTTCGACAACGGGTAGTGTTATGCGTTTACATCAGGTTCATGGGGTATCAGAAAATGTGAAATCATAGCCTCAGAGGCCTGTTCTTGTTGAGGAAGTAAGGGAACATGAGTACAAGCGGGGTTCGCAGATGAGGGATAGGCGCGTGAGGAGAGGAGGGGCACATAGGGGAAAAAGAGAAAGAGAGAGAAGAGAGAAGGGGGAGAGGGAACGTTGTCGGCGGTGCCGCGGCGTGGCCAGGGGGGCCACCACGCACAGTGGTAGAGGTAGATGGAAGATCATGGGATAAGGAGGTTGGGATCAAAGTCCGGGGGTAGAAAGTTATCCACCCATGGGGTCCATATGCTAGTGTGTCGAGGGACACGGTCTAACAATGTGGCCTCAATTTTGCTGTGTATCATGGCTTGGGTTACTCTATTCTTTGTTTCTGCTATGTGGAGTTTCTGAGTTTTCCAGGCTTTGGCAATAGTTTGCTTGGCAGCAGTGGTCAGCTGGAGGAGAAGACTGATTTGATTTCTGGTATATTCTCCCTGTATGTGGTTTAGGAGTGCCAGGGCCGGGTCAGGGATCACTGTTTCATGCAGTATTGTGGAAACCATTTGAAAGATAACCTTCCAGAATTGTTGTGCTATCCTACAAGACCACCAGATATGGAGATGGGTACCCTGGTCACTGCAACCTCGGAAACAGATCGAGGGATAATTCGGTACAAATTTAGAAATTCTCGCTGGAACCAGGTACCAGCGCATTAAAACTTTATAGTTTGTTTCAAGTGCTACCACATTTTGGGAAGAAGATTTGGTGGTGGCCCATATATCGGACCATTCTTCAGGAGAGAGAGAAATATTTAGGTCCTTGGACCACTGTGCAGCGTATAGAGGGAGGTCAGCTGATAGAGTGGAGAAGTGGCTATATAGGCTAGATATAATGCCTGGGGCATGAGGGTCTGCTGCGCAGATTTTCTCGTATATAGATTGGGTGGTCAGACTAGTGCACGGGCCGACTATTGATTTGGCAAAGTGGAGTACTTGAAGGTAATGGAAAGATTCCAAGGATGGGAGCGAGGCGCTGGATTGGAGATCTGAAAAAGATTTAAAGGTGGAGTTGGCAGTAAGATCACATATTTTGGTTATGCCCGCTTGCGACCAGCGAGAAAAGGTGCTGGGTTGAGTGTAGGCAGGGTAGAATGAAGGGTGGTGTAAGAAGGACAATAAAGGAGTATGTGGAGAGATCAGTTTAAAGGGGTCGCGTAGCCTGTCCCATAGCTTTAAGGAGTGGTAGGTGATGGGGTTGGTAATATGACCACGGACGGAAGGGGGTAGCCATAGAATATTATTAACTGTCAGTGGGTAAAGGTCTATAGCTTCGAGGGAAACCCATTTCGGGGTTTCAGTAAGTGCATGTAATAGAGCTAGTTGGGCTAGTTGGGCTCCCTGGTAATATTTGGCAAAGTTTGGGATGCCCAGGTCTCCGTGTAGTTTATGGCGAAGAAGGATAATTTTTGGGATTCTGGGTTTGGTGAGGCCCCATATATATTTAAAGACTCTAGATTGAATAATCCGGTGGAAGTAAGAAGGAACAGCGATCGGGAGGACTCTATATAGATATAAGAGCTTGGGAAGTAAGGACATCTTAACAGCGGCCACCCGCCCCAGCCAGGAAACACACAAAGGTTTCCAGGTGTCCAAGATAGATGACAGTTGTGCCAGCATGGGGAGATAGTTAGCTTGGTATAAAGAGGTTGGGTTTCCGGTCAGTTTTATGCCAAGGTACGGGAGAGAAGTAGCAGACCAAGTAAAGGGGAAGTTTAGTTGTAAATGGGTGACTTCGTGGGGTGGGAGAGACACATTAAGAGCTTTAGACTTTGTTTGATTAACCTCCAAACCTGAAATGGAGGCGAATTTATCCAGGGTTTGAATAAGGTTAGGGAGAGTGGTGTGGGGTGATGTCACAAATAAAAGTGCATCATCTGCAAAGAGGCAGATTTTATGCGAGGTGGAAGCGATTTCTAGTCCTTTAATATTAATGTTTGTTCTAATCAGAGCTGCCAATGGTTCGATAGCTAATGCAAAAAGTAAAGGGGAAAGGGGGCATCCCTGTCTAGTACCTCTTGCTATAAGAAAACTGTCCGAGCGAAATCCCGAGTACCTAATATAAGCTTGCGGCTGGTTATAGAGGGAGTTTATCCACTGTAGAAAGTGTGGGCCAAAGCCCCAGCGTTTAAGAATGTAGTCTAGGTATGGCCAGGACACCGTGTCAAACGCCTTCCTTATATCAAGAGATAATAAGTGCATTGGGATATGACGGGTTTTTGCAATATGTTGGAGGAGTATCACTCGTCTGATGTTATCGCTAGCTTGTCTACAGGGTATAAAGCCTACCTGGTCTTTGTTTATTAATTTGCCGATAAGAGGGTTGAGGCGAAGTGCCAATATTTTAGCCAGGAGTTTGATGTCCAGGTTAAGTAGGGAGATGGGTCTGAAATTAGACCAAAGGGAATTATCAGTGTTAGGTTTGGGTATCATTGCTATAATAGCTGTCAGTGTGTCTCGGCCAAAGACCTGATTCTGAAGTAGGGCGTTGAACGTTTTACTTAAGAGGGGGGCTAGAGTTGTAGCAAATTTTTTGAAGTATGTGGCTGATAGTCCATCTGGGCCTGGCCTCTTATGGGGTTTGAGGGTTTTTATCGCTGCAAGGACTTCTTTTGTAGAAATGGGTGCCTCTAAGGGTTCACGGTCTGAGTCTGAGAGAGCAGGCAAAGGGGTGTCGTGAAGGAGTGAGATGGCGTAGATTTGATCTACGGGAGTGATTTTCAGCATCCTCGAGACGTGAGAGTAGCATGTTGTTCTCATCACGGAGGGCTGCCTGCTCTTGAACCTGCTCTTGGAGTGTAAGCTCTATATCATCTACCCTGGTTTCCAGGTCTGCTGTGCGCTGGCCTAGCTCCCTGATCTCACGTGACAGCCTGCTTGTTATCTGGTCAGATGTAGTTTTTAAGGCCTTTTGCAGCATGGCTTCCATAAACTGTAGAAAATCAGCCTGGGACATACCTGAGGAGGGCAGGAAGGAAGGACCGCTGATTGGACCGTCTATGGTGGTCTCATCCTCGCTTTCGGCGGTGGCTTGTTCTGGCTTGTCTGGTGAGGCAACGTGCTGTTTAGTCAGGGCCTTCGCCGCCATCTTGGACGAGGCGCGGGCCAGGGCATCTTTGATCGGTTTAGATTTGGATCTACCGCGATGGCCGGTTAAAACCATCCCAGACGATGCTGTGGCCGTTCCGGAGGCTGTATTCAGCAAAAGCGGGGTTGCAGGGTGGCTCAGGCGTGGTGTATGATCCCGATGTTGCGGCGGGAGGTGCGGAGCTCTAGTGGAACATGTCCGCCATACAGAGCCTCGCGCATGCGCCCCCAGGCGAGCTTCCTTTGAAGGGTGGCGTGAGAGCCTATTTGGGTCCTGATTCTCCAGGGCCTCTAGGACCAATCTCCCCATAGGGTCTTCCAATTGGTCGGATCTCAGCTCCTTCTTAGACAGTTTTGGTAAGTTATCTTCCCCCAGTTGGGTTACTCCACAGTATTGCTTGGGGACTCCTACTATGGTAACCCCTATCTCTTCTGCTCTTGAGCCGCCACTGGCTTGAAGTTCAGCCCCTTGACAGAGGGCCCGCACCCCATCGGGTGCCACTTGGGCCCGGTCTTCTGTACTGCAAGTGGGGACGTGAGATCTTCTAGACAAAGCATCTGCATCTCGGTTTCCAGCCCCAGGTCTGTACTTCAGGCCGAAGTCGAAGGCAGACAGCGCCGCCAGCCACCTATGTCCTGTGGCATCCAACTTTGCTGTGGTGAAGAGATAGGTGAGGGGGTTGTTGTCTGTTTTCACTGTGAATTCCGCCCCATATAAATAGTCTCTGAGTTTGTCAACTACCGCCCACTTAAGGGCCAGGAACTCCAACTTATGGGTAGGATAGTTCTTTTCGAAGGGAGTCAGACTTCTGCTCACATACGCAACAGGCCTCAGTTGCTCTTCATGCTCCTGGTACAGCACTCCTCCCAAACCATCATGACTGGCATCTACATGAAGTTCATAAGGCTTCTTAGGGTCTGCGTAGGCCAGGACAGGGGCAGTGGTTAATGTCTTCTTCAACATCTGAAAGGCATTCTCACACTTCTCGTTCCACTGATCCTTGACTGACTCCCCTGGCTTTCTGGGGCCTGTGTCATCCTCTTCCCCCTCCGTCTTGAGCAGCTCATTCAGAGGCCTGGCTATCCGAGCAAACCCCTCCACAAACCTCCTGTAATAGGAACAGAATCCCAGAAAGGATCTGAGCTCTGTCACCGTGGTGGGCCTGGGCCAGGAGGTGACTGCCTCCAATTTTTCAGGGTCTGTGGCTACCCCATCTTCAGACACTATATGTCCCAGATAGTTGACTGATGACTGATAGAATTGGCACTTTTCAGGTGAGAGCTTGAGTCCTTCCTCACTCAGTCTCTTCAAAACTTTCTCCAGTCTCTCCTCATGCTCTTCCAAGTTTCTTCCGAAGACAATGATGTCATCCAAGTATACGAGGACTTCAATGAGGTTCATGTCTCCCACAGTCTTCTCCATGAGACGTTGGAAGGTGGCTGGAGCTCCGGACAGACCTTGAGGCATCCGGTTAAATTCAAAGAACCCCATTGGGGTTATGAAAGCCATCTTCTCTTTGTCTTCTGGATGCATCGGGATCTGATAGTACCCGCTTTTGAGGTCCATAACACTGAACCACTTGGCTCCAGACAAGCTCTGTAGGGCATCCTCTATCCTTGGAGTGGTATACTGGTCCAGTATGGTTCTCCTGTTCTATAGTCTATGCACAGCCTCAGTGACCCATTCTTCTTCCGGACCACCACTATAGGGGAGGCATAGGGACTTCTAGATTCTCGAATCACCCCTGTTCGCTTGAGCTCGGCGAGCTGCTCCCTCAAGTCTTCAAGGTCTGCTAACGGAACCAGCCTAACCCTTTCCCTGAAGGGTTTGTCTTCCTGGAGGCCGATCCGATGGGTGGCACTCCTAGCACACCCCACATCGAATTCATCTTGGGAAAAGATCCTTTCCCACCTGGTCAACTGGGCCTTGGCTCTCTCCTTCCAAGCCCTGGGCAGATTTGGATTCTCCATGGAAATTTTCTCCCACACAGTACTTTCTCCATCTGTCTTCTCCACATCAGGCGAAGCAACTGGGGTAGCTGGGCTCACCTGGCCTAGTAACAGCCTAGCTGGGATTTCCATAGGACCATCCGTGGTATTTCTGACGCTCACAGGCACTTTACAATGAGCCTTCTTCAGGGCCCTCACTGGAACCACTTCTGGGACTACTTCTAGGCCCGAATGTTCTTCCCTTGGGTCGGGTTCCAACATGACAAAAGGGCCAGGCTGCTCCCAAGTGAGTTTCACTGTGGCTTTCAGGCAGGTTACTTCACCGGGCTGTAGCACTATTCCCCTTCTTCCCAGCCTCCAGACCTTCCCTACCCCCTCTTCCGGGGCCTTCTGTTCCAAAATCAGCCTTTGGTAGGCTGTCTTCAACATTGGGTGGATCTCAGTGGCTGTGGGGTCTTTCCTTCTTATCAAAGGGGCCAGAAGGCTTCGGACCAGATCCGTGTTCGTCCCTATTATCAGGGAACTCTTGCTCCAGGCGGTCGGGGGCACACCACAGCTAAGGTGTCGAACACTTCAGCCTTTCCGGCTATGGACGGGTCAAAAGTCAGTTTTATAGGCAGATAGCCATCATAAGGGAAACTTTCTGTCCCAATTCCCCATATCTCCAACTCTTCAATCTTCTGGATGGGTAGGTGACTTAAATGCTTGTCATAAAAGTCCCGGTCCAACAGGGTCACTTGCGCCCCAGTATCCAATATGGCTCTTGTGTAGACTTCCTCCACTTAAACTGGTACTATCGGGGAGGGACCCACCAGCTTCTCTGGATATCGCTTCGTAGGGGTCTCTTTCCTTTGATCTTTGCATTGTCCCTTTTGGCTTTCTTTCCTCCTTTTGATGGGTGTAACTACCCGCTGAGGGACACTACTCTCTTTCTTTGGGGTGCGTTCCTTCTGAGGAACTTTGCGTTTCTTCTGAGGGGTCTTCTCCACCCTTTTCATGTGCTTCTCATTCAGTTTGGAGCTCACTGGAGATGATGGGCACCCGGTTGACTCCTTCACCGGGGCCCGCTGAAGTTTTCCGGCAGCTTGCGGTTATTCATCTTTTTTTTCTTCGGGCTGGCACACACTTTGGCGAAATGGCCAGTTCCTCCGCAATTGAAACAAATCACATCCCCCCAATCTTCCAGGGATGCGGGCGCTGAGGTGTTGGGAAACAGCTCCTTCCTCAGACTTTCCCTCTCTGGTTCCCTTGACTTCTTTTCCATCAGGGAGGTCAGCATCCCCAACACTTGGGACATCTGTGACTTCAAGGTATCCACCTCTGAGTCTCTTTCCAGGGTCATGGCCGTCCTGACCATCACTGGAGGAGGATTTGCCGACTCAACTGGTAGGCTCCTCTTCTTCTCCTCCAGCATAGCTTCTTCCTCTCTGACCACTCGGATCAAGTCAGGGTACTCCAGGCTCTTCCCATCCTGTCTTGCGCGTAGCGCCAATGCGATGGGGTCCAGGGGCTGAGATCCTCTCATCACCTGTTGAACACGGGCCTCATCCACCTTCCGTGGGTCAATCCCCTTCTTAAGAATCATCTTATGCAGGATCTTATCCAGGCGCCTCATGAACTCTGACAGCTTCTCTCCTGTCTTCTGGTAGCAATGCTCCAGCTGGTAAGTGAGCTCAGTGATTTTCTCTGTTCCACCGAACACATTCTGCAGGATGTCCAGATAGTCCTGCGCATTACAGTCTGTCTTACTCATCTTGAGATTGCGTATGGCCTCTAGAGCAGGCCCCTTCAAGCTCTCAGCCATTCTCTGCTTCTTTCTGTGGTCTGGGACTTCCCATTCTTCTAGGGCCTGAGTGGCACCGTCTAACCACTCCTCGAGCCCCTCTTCACCCGAGGGTACAGGTTTCCTTCCTGAGAATATTCTAAGCTTTCTGTATCCTGACATCTGGTAATCTGTAGGATCTTTCTTGCACTGGGCTACAAGTTCCCCCAGGACCGCGCACAACTCTGCGCCAAGAATGGTGGATGGCGACCCGGGACTTTCCCTTTTTAACTGTCTTGCTTCTTTTGGGGTGGGTGATGGAGACAGTTTTGGTGTCTGAGACCGTTCTCCTGGCTTAATTGGCAGCGCATGTATCAGGCTATAAGTCTGGTCATCTATAGCTTCTACACTTGGATTCTTGAAATGCTCTGGGACTCCGTCCTTCCACTCCACCAATGCGTGGGTCAGTGAGGAATTCGTCCTGACATCCACCACTCATGCTTTCTGATATGGTGACAGTGATATCACCAGCTGCCTCACCGCTTCTTCTTGCCAGATCCCTGGGAGTTCTATGACTACTACCCCGGGCTGGATCTATGTTGACAGTTTTACACCAGTGTCGTACTTCTAGTGGGTCCATGCTGGTACTTTTGGCGCGTTGCTTGCTGCAACAGGATCCCGGACTCGAGAGCCCCCACGTGTAGCGCTACTCCCTGTTAAGAGAGCCGCTGGATTGATTTTCGGGCCCTGTGTGCAGCACCACCAACCCCCAGCAATCTGCTCGACCCACTCTGGCACAGCTAGTCTAGGGGTTATATGTATATCACATTTAAATGTTATTGCAAGGAATAATCTCCTACAGTAAGACAACACACTGAGGGCAGAGATTAAATATAACCGTTTACTGATAAATGGTTTTGTGGTCTGACTAAGGGTAGACACCCAATATAACGCACCTCATCCCAAATTTGTGACAAAATGTAGAAAAATAAGTAAACAGGACTATAGCGGTGCTAGCGTTAGTATTTAGACAACAGTGGAAGACTCAATTCATTAGGTTAAAAAAAAGGGGATTTATCCATTTATTGAACATGTAGTACAAAATATTTGGTAAAATTACATATGTATATATAAGCGTTTTCACAAAATTTCAAAAATAGGGCATAGCTGATATGGTGGTTAATTAGATGTTAAACCAAAGAGATCATACGTGGTCCCAACATGTTTCGCCCATCGGGGCTTCGTCAGGGGAAGTATGTCTCAAATGTGAGAGTACATCGAACATAGCACCATTAAAGCCCTAGATGAGATAAATGGGGGTGGAGACAAGAGAAACCTCTGCACGCTAGTGGAGGAAGGAGAGAGATCTCCTCCTCGGTGTGAGACGTAGACGGAGCTCCGAGCATACAAACCCTCACAGTGACCGCTTAAGAGACATTAAAATCAAAATTGAGAGAAAAAAAGGAGAAAAGTAGAACGGATAAGATGATGCCTGATTATCCACTGGATACAAAATATCCAATTAAGATGCATTCATAGGACATGAACCTTCAGAGAACTTTAGTCCAGTGAAGAGAAAGTTCCAAAAGATGAAATTATTCTTGAAAACAGAGTTGTGGATAAATATCAGGCTGCCTCACCAAACCGGCAGTTTGGTGAGGCAGCCTGATATTTATCCACAACTCTGTTTTCAAGAATAATTTCATCTTTTGGAACTTTCTCTTCACTGGACTAAAGTTCTCTGAAGGTTCATGTCCTATGAATGCATCTTAATCGGATATTTTGTATCCAGTGGATAATCAGGCATCATCTTATCCGTTCTACTTTTCTCCTTTTTTTTCTCTCAATTTTGATTTTAATGTCTCTTAAGCGGTCACTGTGAGGGTTTGTATGCTCGGAGCTCCGTCTACGTCTCACACCGAGGAGGAGATCTCTCTCCTTCCTCCACTAGCGTGCAGAGGTTTCTCTTGTCTCCACCCCCATTTATCTCATCTAGGGCTTTAATGGTGCTATGTTCGATGTACTCTCACATTTGAGACATACTTCCCCTGACGAAGCCCCGATGGGCGAAACATGTTGGGACCACGTATGATCTCTTTGGTTTAACATCTAATTAACCACCATATCAGCTATGCCCTATTTTTGAAATTTTGTGAAAACGCTTATATATACATATGTAATTTTACCAAATATTTTGTACTACATGTTCAATAAATGGATAAATCCCCCTTTTTTTAACCTAATGAATTGAGTCTTCCACTGTTGTCTAAATACTAACGCTAGCACCGCTATAGTCCTGTTTACTTCTTTTTCTACATAACCGTTTACTCTTATCAAAAGTAGCATAGACAGAACACAACATATGCAATTGGTTAGCAGAGCCCTGCATAATTCAACACAGCATACAATAATGGCGCTGCGCGGTACTTCACCACGTGTAGCTATTACGGTATGCGCGCCCTATGGCGCACTAAACAATACCCAAACTTCCCACCCCGGTCAGGCCTGACATGGAATAAATCTCAGTCACCTCCTATATGGAGTTCTTCGCATGCCAGCTTTCGGTGGTGCACTTGATGAATAGCAATTTGTAATCCACAACAGGCAATACTTGAAACACTATACTGGGAGGGACACTTAAACTCTGTCCTGCTACCGGTCCCCCCGGGGAACAGCAAATAAGCGAAACTGTGGGCCTATGCAGTCTATAGGCTTGTACACGGCACAGTCTATTGGTCTGGGCAGGTGCCCGCTCATCACTCCGGACGCGATCCCAGTCCGGAACGTCCACCCTGCTGTGTATCCGCACACAGCGTCTGCAACAATCGGGTCCCCGATCCAACTGATGTCCTCACTCGACAAGTCAGATGCCACCCAGACTCCGCAGTGGGGTGGAAGGCTCTTTGGAAGTTGCGCAAGGCCCAGGCTTCAGGCCTTGCACTGCAGCAGATCCGCACAGGAAGAAAGTCTTGCTTGCAGCGCGGTGTCCAAAGAGGCTGAGCTCCGCCTTGCCTCCTCCTTAAATAACCCCTCCCATGAGTCTCTGCGGTGGCTAACTGCACTCTGGGTGCCGAACAGGGTTCTGGGTAACGTAGTCCCGGGGCCTTAAAGGAGACCCCGCTACAGTTATAAGGAGATTGTTTACAATCACTTTAAGACCAGCCAACATCCCTATGCAATCTAGACCAGCTAACATCCACGTGCAATCAGGAGCACCCAAAATCCTTATGTAATCTAGAGCAACCAACATCTCTATGCAAACCAGACCAGTCAACATTCCTATGCAATGTCCAATATCCAACATCCTTATGCAATCTAGATTAGCCAACATACCCATGCAATCTAGATTAGCCAACATACCCATGCAATCTAGACCAGCCTACATTCCTATGTAATCTAGACCAGCCAACATTCCTATGTAATCTAGACCAGCCAACATCCCCATGCAATCTAGACCAGCTAACATCCCCATGCAATCTAGACCAGCCAACATACCAGTGCAATCTAGACCAGCCAATGTCCCTTTGCAACCTAGACTACCCACCATTCTCATGCAATCTAGATTAGCCAACATCCCTGTGCAATCTAGACCAGCCAGCATTCCCAAGCAATCTAGATTAGCCAGCATCCCTGTTCAATCTAGACTGACCAAGATCCCTATTCAACCTAGACCAGCCAGTATCTCCATGCAATATAGACTAGCCAACATCCCTGTGCAATCTAGACTAGCCAACATCCCCATGGATGTTGTGTCTTTGGATAGACTATCCAACATTCCCATGCAGTCTAGAGCAGCCCACTTCCATATGGAATCTAGACCAACCAACATCCCTATGCAGTTCAGACCAGCCAACATTCATATGCACTAAGAATATTACCGGACCCTCAAGGTGCCACCTACCATATTAGTGTGTCAAAAAGGGTTAAACAATACTCACGCATGGGGATTGGATACCCTCAAAAACATTAGAGTAAAAATTACAAAATGAAAAAAGGAGGGAGAAGGAGAGGAATGGGAGCTCATGGTATGAAAGTTGAATAGCAAACTTGAAATAAAGACCTGTGTTAGCTCAACCAACCCTATGGTAGCACATATCTATGGAACTTCACTCACCATACAAACATGATTAGCAAAAAAGATTTATTGATATCAAAGTTAAGAACATAGTTACATAGTTACATAGTTAGTCAGGTTGAAAAAAGACACAAGTCCATCCAGTTCAACCATAAAAAATAAAATATTGTACAATCCCATATACCCAATTCTATACCCACAGTTGATCCAGAGGAAGGCAAAAAAAAACAGCAGAGCATGATCCAATTTGCTACAGCAGGGGAAAAAATTCCTTCCTGATCCCCCGAGAGGCAATCAGATTTACCCTGGATCAACTTTACCTATAAATGTTAGTACTCCATTATATTATGTACATTTAGGAAAGTATCCAGGCCTTTCTTAAAGCAATCTACTGAGCTGACCAGAACCACCTCTGGAGGGAGTCTATTCCACATTTTCACAGCTCTTACTGTGAAGAAACCTTTCCGTATTTGGAGATGAAATCTTTTTTCCTCTAGACGTAAAGAGTGCCCCCTTGTCTTTTGTGTTGACCATAACGTGAATAACTCAACCCCCACTTCACTATATGGACCCCTTATATATTTGTACATATTGATCATATCCCCCCTATTTCTCCTCTTCTCAAGAGTGAATAAATTCAGTTCCTCTAATCTTTCCTCATAGCTGAGCTCCTCCATGCCTCTTATCAGTTTGGTTGCCCTTCTCTGCACTTTCTCCAGTTGCCCGATATCCTTTTTGAGAACTGGTGCCCAAAACTGAACTGCATTTTCCAGATGAGGTCTTACTAATGATTTGAACAGGGGCAAAATTATATCTCTCTCTCTGGAGTCCATACCTCTCCTAATACAAGAAAGGACTTTGCTCGCTTTGGAAACCGCAGCTTGGCATTGCATGCTATTATTGAGCTTATGATCTACCAAAACCCCCAGATCCTTCTCCACTACGGATCCCCCCAGTTGTACTCCCCCTAGTATGTATGATGCATGCCTATTCTTAGCCCCCAAGTGTATAACTTTACATTTATCAACATTAAACCTCATCTGCCACATAGTTGCCCAATTAGACAGTGCATTGAGGTTGGCTTGTAAATTGGAGACATTCTGTCAGGACTTTATTCCACTGCATAGCTTGGTGTCATCTGCAAAGACAGAAATGTTACATTTGATCCCAGACCCAATATCATTTATAAAGATATTAAAAAGTAAGGGTCCCAACACTGAACCTTGGGGTACACCACTGATAACCTTAGACCATTCAGAGTAAGAATCATTAACTACTACTCTCTGAATTCTGTCTTTTAGCCAGTTTTCTATCCATTTACAAACTGATATTCCAATCCTGTAGACTTTACCTTACACATTAGCCGTGTGTGCGGAACTGTATCGAATGCTTTTGAAAAATCCAAGTATACCACGTCCACCGCCACCCCTCTGTCTAAGGTTTTACTTACCTCTTCATAAAAAGAAATCGGGTTTGTCTGACAACTTCTGTCTTTCATGAATCCATGCTGTCTGTTGCTTAAATAGTTATTTTCCAGCTAGAACTTATCTATGTGGTCTTTTATTAACCTCTCCAGTATCATCCCAACTATAGAAGTTAAACTAACAGGTCTATAGTTACTTGGTAAAGACTTTGTTCCCTTTTTAAATATAGGCACCACATTGGCCCTGCGCCAATCCAGTGGTACTATTCCTGTCATTAATGAGTCCCTAAAAATTAGATACAATGGCTTTGAAATTACAGAGCTCAATTCTTTTAGGATCCGTGGGTGTATGCCATCTGGTCCAGGTGCTTTATCTACCTTTATTCTGTCTAAATAATTCTCGACCATATCACTTTTGAGCCATTGTCGATTTGGGGCTGTGTCACTACCACCCCCATTTTGGACATGAGCTCCCCCATGCTCCATTGTATACACAGAGCTGAAGAAAGTATTTAATAAATTAGCCTTCTCTTTGTCCCCAGTCACCCACTCTAGATTATTTTGTAAAGGGCCTACATGCTCAGACTTGACCTTTTTACTATTAATATACAGTATTTTAAGAATTTTTGGGGGTTTGTCTTACTATCTTTTGCAATCTGTCTTTCGTTTTGAATTTTTGCATCCTTGATTTCCTTTTTACATATCCTGTTATATTCTTTGTAACATTTAAACGACACTAGTGCTCCCTCATTTTTATATTTTTTAAAAGCTCTTTTCTTATTATTTATAGCTTTTTTAACTTTGACTGTGAGCCACGTAGGTTTTATTTTTAGCCTTTTAAACATATTGCCCATGGGAATATACTTTGCAGTGAGGTCCCAAACAGTCTTTTTGAGGAATTCCCATTTCTGTTCTGTGCCCATTGATGCCAATATTCCCTCCCAGTCTAAGTCCTGGAGAGCAGTCCTCATCCTTGTGTAGCACACAGATCCTTTTCCCCCTTACTTTCCTTTTGGGGGAATCAGACACACCATGCCACATGTCCACGTCCTCTGGGTTAGAGGTCGGGCGGTGTTATGTATTTGGGTCCCGCAGCGAGTTGCTTCCTTTCACTGGTTCTCCCCTCTAGATTATAGAGGCAGGTCTTTACCTTTCCCAAAGAAGGTCAATGTCGACACAACACTTCAACTCTAACAAGAGTTTATTTTCTCTCTTTGCTTCAGTAACCAGAAAGTTGAAGAGAAGAAAGGGGTTAGCAGAATAGGATGGATTCAGGCACACTCTTGGCTTCGTCGCCACTCGGTCCCGAGTGGGTACAGCTCACCCGGATAGTCACTCAATAGCACTAGCAGCCGGCATGAAGCTCAAACAGTGACTTAGTTCCCTCCAGGGACAAAGTCAAGGAGATCCCTCCTTAAGTAACAACACTCTGCAAGGGCAGTCTGCGAAGAAAGGAATCCTTCCCTCCGACAGGTCACCGAAGGTGCCCGAGACTGCTTAGTCAAAGTTGGGCGCACCCCCCCCCCCTTAGAGGGGCACACTCCTCCGGGTACAGGTCCCCGGGTACTACTCCCCCTGAACAATGGCGTCTGCCCCTTATATACCATCTCCCGCTACACTTGGAAAAATTGCTCTCTTGAAATTAAGTGTTTTTATCTTTTCTGCATGTATTTCTTGCTTACAGCTAACATCAAATGAAATCATGTTATGATCACTGCTACCCAGGTGTTCCTTTATCTGAACATTAGTAATAAGCTCTGCATGGTTTGAGATTACCAGGTCCAACAGAACATCATTCCTAGTTGGGGCCTCAATAAACTGGACCATAAAATTGTCCTGTAATAGGTTTGTAAATTTTTGCCCTTTAACTGTCCCAGCAGTGCCATTACTCCAGTCAATTTCTGGGTAGTTAAAATCGCCCATTATTAACACCGTTCCAGCCCTTGCAGCCCTTTCCATCTGTGCAAGGAGCTGAGGAAGTTTAAGATGTTACTTACAGTTTAGAAGACTCCTGTCTTAACTCCTGTTTTCAACTCCTGGTTTTTAACTCTCCACTTTAGTTCAAAATTCCACTTACCGTATGTTTACAAAATCCACATGCAAGCCACCCTCAGCAGGGAGCCAGCTCCTAGGGGAGTTTGTAAAGACACTTATATACTCACCTGTGAACAATTAACCACTCCCCTTAATTAGCAGAAAGAAAAAAAAGCTGTTTAAAAAGTGTCAGAAAAAGGAGGGGGAAACAAAAGTATTTTAAAAACTTATAGCAAACATATCAAAAAAAGGAGGAAAAAAAAATCAACACTTGCAAGCAGAAGCAGTTAAAAGCACAACTCCTGGTTTTTAACTCTCCACTTCAAGCCACCATCAGCAGGGAGCCATACATTAGCATTAAAGCTATAAAAACAAAAGGACCATCTCTGGACAAGTGGTGCAAATCCACCCAAGTTGTAGAAGCACTGAGAATGCTGAATACAGCTGGGATGATATCCCCAGGTCTAAACGACCTTTGAAAAGTGACCCAAGTGTTGAATCAAGGTAAAACTGTTATTCCAAAACGAAAGGATAGATATGGTCATACCATGAAGAAAAAGCTATGAGATGATATCAATAGATCTTTTGAACTGCATTGAAGAACTGTGGACAAGTGGATTGTATTACAGTAGAAAGTGACTGTAATGAAGTGGGGGAACGTTGAAGATATTGACCCTTATCAGCTTGTGATTCAGTCCACAGTCCACAGGTCCAGGGTCCAGGGGTAGATATCTCCCTTATCTTTGAAAGCTGCAACCTTACAAGGTATATAGAACCATGTATGAGTCAAAAACATGTAGTCCAGAAATGGGCCGTACTGGTCTGACAGGTTTCACCGATCCCTGCCGGCTGCGTCAGAGGCTAGTTGCCAATGAACCTTGCACCTAGAGTGCTAGATGCAGTCCTGGACTTCGACCTCTCATTTTGGCCCCAAATTCAATCGCTGTCCAAATCTAGCCACTTTAACCTCTGAAACATCTCCAATATGCACCCCTTCTTAACCAAAAACACCACAAAACTGCAGTGCTAACTCACTCCCTCGTTATCTCCAGCCTTGACGGTTCTGGCTCCCTCCTTGTTGGACAAACTTTACACAGACTATAAGTATATTATGAATGCTGCTGCCAGACTCATCCATCTTCAATGTCCATCTCCTCTCCATCTTAAGCCTCATACACATGATCGGACTTCCATCAGACTTTTCCATGGATTTTGGTCCGAAGGGCATCGGTCGTGAACTTGTTCTGCATACACACGGAAGAACATTTTCAGCCAACATTCACCAAACCACATGGTTTTTCAGCTCTTTAGCGCCACCCTTTGGGCAACTTCTGCTATTGTTGTCTGATGTTTAGCATTGGTTCTGAGCATGCGTGTTTGTTCTTTAGTCTGATGGACTTGTGTACACACGATCGGATGATCAGACTTAACATATTTGTTGTCGGAAAGTTTGGAAGCATGCACAGCAAACATTTGTCCATGGAAATTCCGACAACAATTGTCCGATGAAGCATACAGACGGTCGGATTGTCCGATTAAAACACGTCCGTCGAACCGTTGTTGTCAGAAAGTCCGATCGTGTGTATGGGGCTTTAGAGGCACAAGCAGATTTATACTGAGAAATTAAAGTTAAACTCCAGCTTACACTTTATAAGCATTTATAGTAACATCTATGTTTCCTTTTGGGATAAAGGTTTTACATATATTAATAAAAGCTAATCATTTTAAGCACCCCTGTTAGTGGTAAATGTTTTATTTTTAACATAAATGCTGCTGCCATTGCTGGACAGCTTGGTCTGTTAAAGGAAGTTAAAAAAACAACAGACTTTCACCAGAAAATAAAGGAAAAAAAAAAACTCATGCAGACGCTACATCTAAGAATTGTTAAGCTGCAATATATTACCTTTTTCGATTTTTGGATTGATGGCTTTAAAGCAGAATGTCACGCTAAAGTGGGATATTCTGCTTTATGTTCTCCTCCCCCCTCCTCTTCTTCTTTTAGAATTTTTTTACACCTAGCGGGTACCTAGTTTTGGTGGGTACTTCCTTCCATTTCTGGTCAGATTGCCTAGGCGATTCCACCAGAAGTTTGGCACCCCCTCCATGCCCACAGCCTTCTGGGACATGTCACAGGTCCCAGCAGGGTGCAGATCATTCAAACATCGCTGTGCGCCGGGAAGACGGCTGTGAAGCCGCAAGGATTCACAGTCAGCTTCCCACACTCGCACACTGTCAGCATCAGGACGCGAAGACCAGAGAAGGACCTAACTGGGTAAAGGGGGCACTGGATCCCTGGACAGGTAAATATCCTTTTTTTGAACCTCTTCACACCAGCCGCCAGTGGCGTCGCTAGGGGGTGGCTATTGGGGCTATAGCCCTGAATCTGGGGCCCATAGCCTTAAGTCTCTTGCCGCAGGGTCCCTGCCTAACCAGCAGATCCGCAGCTGCCGCGGGTGGGCGGGCTGCATGGGAGAGGCAGATGAGAGGAGAGAAGCTATCAGGCGGACGAGCAGAGATGACATCATCTCTCTCCACCCGCTCCACATCACCGCACTTCCACCCTCACAGCGTGGGCCACTTCAATGTCGGAGGTGTGGCAGGGAGCAGCAAAATGACATCATCTCTCACTGCCCGCCCCGCATCACCGCTCTCCTGCCCTCACTAAATGTACCAGTGCTGCCAGCCTGCCACCAATGCATCAACAATGCACATTTTGTGCCACTGGCTGGCATGGCAAGTGACAATTCGCATCAGTTGGCAAGTGACAATCCACATCTGGTGGCAGGTGACGTGGCAAGTGACAATCTGCAAATGGTGGCAGGTGACGTGGCAAGTGACAATCTGCATCAGGTGACAGGTGACGTGGCAAGTGACAATCCGAATCAGGTGGCAGGTGATGTGGCAAGTGACAACCCGCATCTTGTGGTAGGTGACATGGCAAGTGACAATCTGCAAATGGTGGCAGGTGACATGGCAATCTGCAAATGGTGGCAGGTGACGTGGCAAGTGAAAATCGACATCAGGTGGCAGGTGACGTGGCAAGTGACAATCCACATCAGGTGGTAAGTGAAAATCCACATCAGGTGACAGTGGCAAGTAACAAGCTGCATCTGGTGACAGGTGACGGTGGCAAGTGACACGCTGCATCTGGTGGCAGAAGATGTGGCAAGTGACATGCCCAGGGCTCCCACTGATTCGTCATTATGGTGAGTTGAACTACTTTATATGATAGAATGTAACAATACAAACAATGCGCCTCAATCACCCTGACACCCTGCAAAAAGGTTCTAGCCCCAGATCTTTTGCAGACCTAGCAACGCCCTTGCTGGCCACACACATATATGTGGCTCCCTGCGTCCTCCCAGCACGGCAGGTACTGAAAGCTCCCGATGCATACTAACGATCAGGAGCTTTCAGATCATGTGATTGCTGTGACAGCCAATCATAGGGGTCACATGACCTGAATGCCCGCCTCCCAGCTTTTAGAACCCTTAAAGTGCCGGGAGGCGGTCGGCGGGAAGGGGTTAAAAAGTCAGCAGCTACTGAAGAACCGATTTAAGTCCCCCTATCAGGTTTGTTGAATAACATACAATGGCACCAAATGGGAATGCTCTTGAATATAACTGGTGTAGTCACATCTAGGATATCATTCTGTTTATTCAGAGAAAATATCATTGCATACACAGTGCACAGTTTTGAGGCCCAAGAAGGAATCCGGCAAATTCTTCTGCAAATCCTTTTTTGAAGGATGAAAGAAGAGATACAACTGTCATTTTTTTTTTTCTGCAGACAGATCACACACAATCCGAAATTCAATTTCCCACTCATGTGGCATGGGGATAGCTGCAAATTAAATTCTCTGTTGCCACCTAGAGTGCTAGGGGCTCACCGAGCTTTTCTCTCCAGGTTACTCCTCGGCTTTCAACAACTGATCCTTATGCTCCAATAATTCCTCAATCTCTCATCTCGACCTGCCAAGACACCAGAGCAGGCAGACACGATATGTGTCATACGCCCAGAGCGGGGGGAAAATGCTTCAGCACAGTGTTATAATTGACACACTGGTATTGAGCAGACCTTGTCTAATGCCATGTGTGCTTCTGCGTAAAAACAGCAATTTGAACTATTTATCATGTACAGGTATGTGAGAAGGTCAAAATGTTTAAAAAGGAGAAGGAATCAAACCCGCATATTAAGACCTCCATCAAATGACTGCGTTGCTACAAAAAAAAAAATGCTTAACCACTTCAATACCGGGCACTTACCCCCCTTCCTGCCCAAGCCAATTTTCAGCTTTCAGCGCTGTCGCTGTTTAAATGACAATGGGTGGCACTGGTTGGCACTGATGGGCACTGATAGGCGACACTGATGGGCACTGAAAGGCTGCACTGATGGGTACTTATGGGTGGCACTGAAAGGTGGCACTTCTGGGCACTGATGGGCACTCATAGGCAGCACTGATGGGCACTGATACGCGGCACTGATAGATGGCACTACAGGCGTCACTGATGGCACTGGCAGGCATTGCTGATGGGCACTGATTGCCATCAGGGTGGCATAACTTTTGAGGTACCTTTGTGGGCATCCCTGGTGGTCTGGCGCTATCCCTGGTGGTCCTTGGCAGGCATTCGCAGAGGGGCTGCACTGATAAACAATCAGCACAGACCCCCCTGTCAGGAGAGCCGCCGATCGGCTCTCCTCATCTCGCGTCTGTCATACGCGAGTGAGGAAAAGCCGGTCAAGGGCTCTTCGAGTTTACATCGTGATCAGCCTGGTTGGACATGGCTGATCACGTGGTAAAGAGCCTCCATCAGAGGCTCTTTACCGAGATCGGTGTAGCAGTATGTCAGACTGACACGCTTCACAATCGATCGCCGCGATGCGCGCCCTCCAGGGCGCGGGCCGGCAATTATCCTGCTGGACGTCATATGAAGCCCAGTCAGGATAACTGAACCACGCCCGGCCGTCATTTTGCAGGAAGTGGTTAAAGCAAAACTTCAGGGACATGAAAAGAGCATTCTTAACTTTATTAAAGCATACCTCCTAACTTTTTGAGATGGGAACGAGGGCCACCTATCAGCAAAAGTATGTAGGCATAGGACACACCCTGCCATGCCCCCTAAAAACTATTTGTTAAACCCTGAAGTGCTTTTTTTTAACCACTATTATTCCTTTATATTGTCTTTTTGACATTTACAAATGCAACAATTTTGAAATTGGATGATAGGTTTACCTTGTACGGCCCTAGTGCCCAAACTGTGGCCCGAGGGCTGCATGCAGCCCTTTGTTATATGATGTGCAGCCCTCAGCAGTCTGTAGTGGGAACACTGATTGGAGTAATAGCACTAATCTCTACTAGCCTCATGTAACATGTTCCTAGTTTCCTATTGTCTTCAGCATTTCTCCAGCCAAAAATATATCCTGTCCACACTCTCTAAACCTCATTTGCTCTATTAGGTCTGCAGTTTCTGGCAGCACTCCAGATGTATCACCCTGGAGTTTAGGCAGGGTTGCTTCTAAATTTACATGTCAGCTACCTTGGCTAATTGTTGAGGATCAATTGATTTCACTCTAATGCCCCATACACACGATCGTTTTTCATGCCGTTAAAAATGCCATTAAAAAAAATGGCCATTAAAAATGATCGTGTGTAGGCTCCAGAGCATTTTTAACGACGTGAAAAACGGCCATTAAAAATTTCGAACATGCTCTCTTTTTTCACGTCGTTTTTCATGTCGTTTTTTTTAACGACGTGAAAAACGATAGTGTGTATACTTTAACGACGTGAAAAAAACCGCGCATGCTCAGAATCAAGTATGAGACAGGAGCGCTCGTTCTGGTAAAACTAGCGTTCGTAATGGAGATAGCACATTCGTCACGCAGTCACGGACTGAAAAGCACGAGACTGAAAAGAGCGAATCGTCGCTCAACAAACTTTACTAACATGAAGGGTGGCGCCATTCGAACGGAACTTCCCCTTTATAGTGCCGTCGTACGTGTTGTACGTCACTGCGCTTTGCTTGATCATTTTTTTAAATGATCGTGTGTACGCAAGACAGGCTTGAGAGGAAACATGAAAAAAAAACGACGTGAAAAACGGCAAGAAAAAAAATGGCAAGAAAAATGATCGTGTGTATGGGGCATAAGTCTGTAATTGCTGTACTTCTCTCTTTTGCCGCTAGGTGGCCGGGTACCTGGTGGCATTAAATATGACGAGGGCAATGCAAGGTCAGATTATGGGTATATGGGGAATCCCAACCAATGGGCAGGGGTTTTCTTAAATCTCTTGGGCTGCTGGGAGAACCTATATATTTGGATGGAGTCAGGTGATTTGTGTTCTGTGCCACCTGGACGGGTGTCTGAGTGGATGTGTGTTGTATTGCCCGGGCTGCTAGGCCGGAGTTTGGGCCTATCCTGGGCTGCTAGGCTGTCTGAGGGCCTATCCAGAAGCAAAAGAGCAGCGCAGGGTTGGGACTGCGGCTTGCAGTCCAACCAGAAGTGACAGTTCTGCCGGTCGGAGAACCTGTCGTGGTTGGAGGTAGAGGGGAAGCTGTCGCCAGTAAGGGACCATCCACCTTATTACCAGGGACCACAGTGAGTAGCTGAATCAAGTACCGGAGCAGTATTCTCACCAACCAGGGATGGTGAAGAATCTGGAAACTTCAGGGAGTATCAAGCCAGGGACCCAGCCAGTGGAGGTGAGATGCCTTTTCCTGCATGTCCGTCCTCCTGTTGAAGTCTCGGAGTCTGCTAATTAATGTTGCAACTACCTATGGGTGTCCTGGCCCTAACCCTCTTTCCCAATGTTCTGTTAAGAGAAATAAAATCTCTTTTGCATTCAAGAACTGTCTGGCGCCCAATCAATCTACCTTGCATTACACCCAATATGCCATGCAACCCACCATATACAGAAGGATGTCAGCTATCTCTGGCCCTGGAGGTTCTCATTAGACCGAAGGAGGCCTGGGACCTTGCTACACATATATTAAACATTTTGTGTGGCTCTCTGATTATGTCAGAGGCCACAGTTGAGGCCCCCTATGGCTCATAAGTTGACAACCATTGTGTCTCAAACATCCCTGTGAATACAGCCCCATTCATGACAATTGGCAGCAGCTGCATGTACATAGCCACTACTCCCAATTTGGCATCCGTGCGAGTGCATGGCCCCAAATGCAGACAGTGTGTGTTCAGGGCCCCGCACCTGCACAGTTGTCAAATTGGGAGCAGTGCAGCTGCTGCATCTCAGGTTGCCACCTCATCCCTTCAAAATCCAAACACATTTTATTTACACAGGTTCTGTGGCTGATTAGGTGGTAATTAAACTCACTTGGTGCCTTATCCGCATTAAATCAGCCTCAGAACCTGTGTAATTCATATGTGTTCGGGTTTAAAGTGATAAGGTGGCAACTCTAACGCCGGGGAGGACACAGGGGACAATCGGGGATGATCGTGCAGCAGTGGGGCAGTTACGATCACTGATCTCCCTGACAGCCATGAGAGGGAGAGGAGGAGAAATGGCTGTCAGAAAAGCTATACAAGGAGATCGGTGCTTGTAACTGCTCCCACCGCCCCACCGATTACTGTGAGGCTGCCCGACCCCCTCTGTAACCCTAGCTACAATAAATTCAGAACAAAAGGATAAGGAGGGCCCTACACATGAGAGCTTACAATCTAAAAAGAAGGGCAAGTGATATAAAGGGTAATAACTGTGAGTGATGAACTGATGGTGAATATAGATGTTCATTTGTTAGGTTGAGGTGGGATAAAGCTGGTAGACATGTGCGGTTCGTTACGTTCCAAATAATATTCTGACAAATTTTTCGTTATTCCCCAACGCCACCTGATATCATCCTTATATGCACTCCTATTCTCCACACACAACATAAAAGATGACAAACTTGTTCAACAGTGGGAAACGGAACTGTCCATGCACCTATCTACAACTGAATGGGAGCGCATATATACCCATATTTACAAAGGCTCCACCAATGTTTCTGTCCAAGAGAACAGATACAAAATTTTCTCTAAATGGTATAGGACGCCTGATAAAATCCACAAGTACCATCCCAGTCTCCCGCCGATATGCTGGAGATGTAATGCTCACCCCGGTTCCCTACTCCACATTTGGTGGGAATGCCCCCTTATCCAATCATTCTGGACTGAAATCCACCATTTAATCTCTCAGATCACCACGTACACACCGGACTTCACTCTCGCACAATTCCTGCTACATCACACCTCCAGGCCCTTCACCGCGTACAAAAAAATCTCTTACTCTGCATCTAATCAACGCAGCTAACTTGTGTGTGCCGACACACTGGAGAAGCACTACCCCCCTTCAATCTCTGAATGGTCCCAACGGGTTGACAAAATGGCAAATATGGAAAGTCTTATACATCAAGCGCATGATGACCCAACAAAGTTCACTGAAACCTGGGCCTGCTGGTTACACTTTGGAGGAAAAGATACTCACATCTCACCTTCACACAGCTCCTCCGAACACACGAGAATTTCTTTCCCCTTCCTGTTGTCCCTCTATAGCCCCTGTCACTCCCTACTTTCCCTCACCCCTCTCCCCCCACTGGTTCAATCGACAACATATACACAATTTGTTATCACCAATACTTTTAATACTAAGCCTGATTGAGTACTCATACACCCTTAACTGGTCACTGGAGTCCAGTTCCCACTCCAAGTGGGACACTACCCTGTCTACTAGGGATCTCTAATTTGCCCTACTATACCATCCAAATCTATCACATATGGATACCTCCCTTTGGCCCCCACCCTCTCGCAGCTTGTTCCCGTTGGGGCGAGCGGACCTGCGGCTGGCCATTGCTGGTACAGCCTATGCTACTTCTTAGATTCTAAAACATATACTCTCCCCATCGCTTCTGTTAATGTTACCTCATGTACCCAACCCCTAACATTGAATGAGCTATTCACTGTACTACACACCGGTTCTACATTGTCGATAGTGATGAGCCGAACACCCCCGGGTTCGGTTCGCACCAGAACCCGCGAACGGACCGAAAGTTCGAACGAACATTAGAACCCTATTAAATACAATGGATGCGAACGTTCGAATTCTAAAGTGCTAATTATAACAACTATTATGCATGTTATTGTCATAAATAGGGTTTGGGAACCCGGGTTCTGCACCAGGGGACATGTATCAATGCAAAAAGAAGTTTTAAAAACGGTCGTTTTTCGGGAGCAGTCATTTTAATGATGCATAAAGTGAAAAAAAAAAAGTCAAATATTCCTTTAAATATCGTACCTGGGGGGTGTCTAAAGTATGCCTCTGAAGTGCCACGTGTTTCCCGTGTTTAGAACTGTCCCTGCACAAAATGACACTTCTAAAGGAAAAAAAAGCCATTTAAAACTGCTTGCGGCTTTAATGTAATGTCTGGTCCCGGTAATATGGATGAAATTCTTTAAGAAAAATGGCATAGCTACCCCATGACCCCCCCCCCTTACCCCAGCCCATTACCAGCCCCTTTGGGTCTTGTATGGATATTAAGGGGAACCCCGCACATAAAATAAAAAAGGCCCTATATACTCTGAACAGCCGTATACAGGCGGTGCATACAAGACAGGGACTGTAGGTTTGTTCTTATGTAGAATCTGTTTGTAATTTTGAACAGGTACATTGTTGAAGTGTAGCTCTAGCCCAAAAATCTATTTTTAAACTTTTTGGGAAACATAGGTAAGGGTTATCACCCCTGTAACATTTGTTTTGCTGTCTGTGCCCCTGTTCAGAACATTTCACCTCACTTTCCGTCCCAATGACAACTGTTTTTGAAATGTGGTGTTTTTCTTGAAACAAGGATTGCTGATAAAGCATCAGTACAGATGAGACCCCTTTCTCCCATATTTATTCTTACAGGAGAGAATTTTCCTTTCTAGGGGTAGATTTCCTCTCACTTCCTGTTGTCTTCTTTCGTTTGCAAGTAGGAGTCGTTTGTAAGTTGGATGTTTGAAAGTAGGGACCTGCCGTATATACTCTGCAGAAATAGGCCCCTTAGTTGTTGGTGTTGGCACAACACTGTAAGCACTCAGTTACTCTTGGTTGGTGCTGGAACGCCCTGCTGTCAACTATTATATCAGGAATTTTAATTACATATAATTGTTGAACAGTGGTAGTAAAAATTGGGGCTTTGATGGTGGTGCTGGTGCCACAACACTGTAAGCCCTGACAGTTACTCTTGGTGGGTGCAGCAATGGGCCCTGCTGTGAATTATTAGATCAAGAATTGTAATTACATGCCCCTTTTGAACAGGGGCTGAAAAATTGGGCCTTTCGTGGTGGTGGTGGTGGTGGCGTTGCCACAAGACTGTAAGCCCTCAGAGTTACTCTTGGTGGGTGCAGCAATGGACCCTGCTGTGAATTATTAGATCAAGAATTGTAATTGCATGCCCCTGTTGAACAGGGGCTGAAAAATTGGGCCTTAGGCACTGGTGGCACAACACTACAACCCCTCACAGATACTGTACTTGGAGCACAGCAATGAGCCCTGTTGCAAAGTATTGCTTCAAAAATTGTAATGACACGCCCCTGTTAAACAGGGGCTGAAAAATTGGGCCTTAGGCACTGGTGCCACAACACTCCAACCCCTCACAGATACTGTACTTGGAGCACAGCAATGAGCCCTATGGCAAATTATTGCTAAAAAAATTGTAATTACACGCCCCTGTAAAACAGGGGCTGAAAAATTGGGCCTTAGCCACTGGTGGCGGCACCCATAAACAAAAATGATCTTCCAAGCTATCATCATCAATCGTATCATTGAGGACTCGGAGGAGGAGGATAGCCAGTCAACATAACAGCACAGGCACTCAGCATCAGCATCAGTCTTGAAGGGATGTGACATGTTAAAATCAATTAGTCTGTTATATCAGCATCAGGTGTGTGGTAGCTGGTGGTGATCCAAGACTGGTTCATCTTGATGAAAGTCAGTCGATCAACCGAGTCGGTGGACAGGCGCACCCTGTGATCCGTGACAAATCCTCCAGCAGCACTGAATGTGCGTTCCGAAAGAACGCTGGATGCAGGACAGGCCAGTAGCTCAATTGCATACTGTGCAAGCTCTGGCCAGTGATCCATCCTCAAGACCCAGTAAGCCAGAGGATTTTCGGTGGGGAAGGTGTCCAAGTCTGACCTTGCCCCTAGATATTCCTGCACCATGTTTATCAGACGCTGGCGATGGTTGCTGGAACCGATCATACTTTGGGGCTGCGGACTAAAGAATTGTCTGAACGCATCGGTCAGACGGCCACCTTCCCCACCGCTCCTTCTTTGACTGGCCGAAGCCTCAGCAACTCGTTGTCCAGGACCAGGAGTTTGTAACCTCCCAGTCTCTGGGAACGCGTTGCACAGACCTTTCTGCAAGGACTCCCGGAGTTGTCTCATCCTCTGCTCCCTCTGCGACGGTAACATAAGGTCCGCAACCTTACCCTTGTACCGTGGATCAAGGAGAGTGGCCAGCCAGTAATGGTCCCTCTCCTTGATCCGAAGAATACGAGGATCCTTCCGCAGACTTTGCAGGATCAGGGAGGCCATGCAGCGTAGGTTTGCTGAGGCATTCGCTCCGGAGTCCTCTGGGTCACTAAGGACGACATGATCCGCAGCCACCTCCTCCCAGCCACGTACAAGTCCACTGGTTTCTTGGGACTGTAAATCATCCCTAAAAGACTGCTGCTGATGATGCTGAGTGCCAGCCTCCACCTCCATGCTGACACAATCCTCCTCCTCCTCCTCCTCCTCCTCCTCTTCCTGTGCGATGGGTGGGACAGAAGGAACACTGTCTGGGTAAAGGGGGCCTTGAGAGGCAAGGAAGTCCTCCTCTTCCTGCCTCTGTTCTGCCTCAAGTGCCCTGTCCATTATTCCACGCAGCGTGTGCTCCAACAGGTGGACAAGAGGTACAGTGTCACTGATGCATGCACTGTCACTGCTCACCATCCTCGTGGCCTCCTCAAATGGTGCCAGGACAGTGCATGCATCCCTGATCATGCCCCACTGGCGTGGAGAAAAAAAACCAAGCTCCCCTGACCCTGTCCTGGTGCCGTAGTCGCACAGGTACTCATTGATGGCCCTCTGCTGCGTGTGCAGCCGCTGCAGCATGGCCAACGTTGAGTTCCACCTGGTGGGCATGTCACATATAAGGCGGTTCTTGGGCAGGTTCAACTCCTTTTGCAGCTCAGCCAGGCGAGCACTGGCATTATAAGATCTGCGGAAATGCACACAGACTTTCCTGGCCTGCCTCAGGACATCCTGTAAGCCCGGGTACCTGCCCAAGAACCGCTGCACCACCAGGTTAAGGACGTGAGCCACACAGGGCACATGGGTCAGTTGTCCCTGTCGGAGGGCGGAGAGGAGGTTGGTGCCATTGTCGCAAACCACCATTCCTGGCTTAAGCTGGCGTGGCGTCAACCACCTCTCGGCCTGGCCCTGCAGAGCAGACAGGACCTCTGCCCCAGTGTGGCTTCTGTCCCCCAAACACACCAGCGCAAGCACGGCATGGCATCTTTTTGCCTGCGTACTTGCGTAGCCCCGTGAACGGCTACGGAGCACCGCTGGTTCATAGGACAAACCACAGGAAGAGGCCATGGAGGAAGAAGAAGAGGAGGGGGTGGAGGAGAGAGGTGTGTCACAACCAGTAGTAGCATTTTGGAGGCGTGGCGGTGGGACAACCTCCAACACTACTGCACCTTGTCCTGCATCCTTCCCAGCTGCCAAAAGAGTGACCCAATGGGCCGTGAAAGAAAGGTAACGTCCCTGTCCATGCCTGCTGGACCATGAGTCAGCGGTAATATGCACCTTACCGCTGACCGCCCTGTCCAGCGAGGCCAAGACATTGCCTTCCACATGCCGGTAGAGAGCCGGAATAGCCTTCCGTGAGAAAAAGTGGCGTTTGGGAACCTGCCACTGAGGAACCGCACATTGCACAAACTCACGGAAGGGGGCCGAGTCTACCAACTGAAAAGGCAGCAGTTGAAGCGCTAGCAATTTAGCCAAGCTAGCATTCAACCGCTGGGCATGTGGATGGCTGGGAGTGAACTTCTTTCGACGGTCCAGCAGCTGGGGCAGGGAAATTTGCCTGCTAGAATCGGACGTCGGTGTACTGCTAGCAGAGTGGCCGCAAGTACTTGGCTGTGACACACCTAATTCTACACCTTCATTCCTCTCAGTGCATGTTTCAGAGAGGACTGAAGTTATAGTGGGGTTGGAGATCCCAGCTGATGCGGTGCAAGGAGAGGTCCGCTTTGTTCTTTGGTGTGGGTCTTTGAGGTAGGCTTGCCAACGAGCTGCATGGCAGGTCAACATATGTCTGGTCAGGCATGTGGTACCCAAGCGGCTGATGTTTTGGCCACGCGATATACGCTTGAGACATATGTTGCAAACAGCAGCTGTGCGATCTGATGCACTAGCCTCAAAAAAGGCCCACACCAAAGAACTTTTTGAATGACGGGCAGAGGCAGCGCCCTGCACAGGCGGAGCTCTGCGGTGTGATTCCGTCGGTGTACTGCCCTTACGCTGGCCACCAAAGGGCATCCTGCCTCGTTGGAGATGTGCCTCCTCCTCATCCTCCTCCTCCTCCTCTCTCCTATTAGGCACCCACGTGGAGTCAGTGACCTCATCATCACCTCCCTCCTCATCACTGGAGCCAATCTGGCAGTATGCTGCAGCTGCTGGAACATGACTGCCAGATTGGTGTCCTTCTTGAGCATCCCCTCTGTCTGCTCTCACGCTACTGCCTTCCTCTAGCTGGGTTTCATCATCAGACCCTTCGAAACGCTGGGCATCCTCCTGGAGCATGTACCCAACACTGTGCTGAAACAGTTCGGGGGACTCCTCAGGAGGAGGACATGGTGGGTCTAGGGAAGGAGTGACTGATGATGAGTCTGACATTGATACCAGGGAAGAGGACGCTTTGGCAGCTGCTTTTCCAGTACCCTGAGCCTGGGTGAGAGAGGATGAGGAGGAGGAGGAGGGCTTGGTCATCCACTCTACCAAGTCTTCGGCATGATGTGGCTCAACATGTCCAGCTGCCGAAAAGAAGGACAAGCGTGTCCCATGGCCATGTGCTGATGACAATGCACCGCGTCCACGACCAGCACTGTTGCCCCCAGACACAGAGCCTGCTTGCCCTCTTTTATTGCCTCCTGACTGTCTGCCTCTCCTTGTTTGCCTTCCAGACATTCTAATAGATGGCCTGCAGGGAGATGGGAAAAAAGCAATAAGGGCTACCTTCAGGTGTCCTTCTCTGTCCCTTGAAACAAGGACTTTGACAGTGAAAGAAACTGACACACTCTCCCTACCTACAGTTTTCTGTCCCTAGAAAAAATGTTTTTTTTAAGCACAATTTAGCACAAGGAGAATTCACTCACTGTCCTTCCAGGTCCCTGGAAACAAGGACTTTGACAGTGAAAGAAACTGACACACTCTCCCTACCTACAGTTTTCTGTCCCTAGAAAAAATGTTTTTTTTAAGCACAATTTAGCACAAGGAGAATTCACTCACTGTCCTTCCAGGTCCCTGGAAACAAGGACTTTCACAGTGAAAGAAACTGACACACTCTCCCTACCTACCGTTTTCTGTCCCTAGAAAAAATGTTTTTTTTAAGCACAATTTAGCACAAGGAGAATTCACTCACTGTCCTTCCAGGTCCCTGGAAACAAGGACTTTGACAGTGAAAGAAACTGACACACTCTCCCTACCTACAGTTTTCTGTCCCTAGAAAAAATGTTTTTTTTAAGCACAATTTAGCACAAGGAGAATTCACTCACTGTCCTTCCAGGTCCCTGGAAACAAGGACTTTGACAGTGAAAGAAACTGACACACTCTCCCTACCTACAGTTTTCTGTCCCTAGAAAAAATGTTTTTTTTAAGCACAATTTAGCACAAGGAGAATTCACTCACTGTCCTTCCAGGTCCCTGGAAGCAAGGACTTTGACAGTGAAAGAAACTGACACACTCTCCCTACCTACAGTTTTCTGTCCCTAGAAAAAATGTTTTTTTTAAGCACAATTTAGCACAAGGAGAATTCACTCACTGTCCTTCCAGGTCCCTGGAAGCAAGGACTTTGACAGTGAAAGAAACTGACACACTCTCCCTACCTACAGTTTTCTGTCCCTAGAAAAAATGTTTTTTTTAAGCACAATTTAGCACAAGGAGAATTCACTCACTGTCCTTCCAGGTCCCTGGAAACAAGGACTTTGACAGTGAAAGAAACTGACACACTCTCCCTACCTACAGTTTTCTGTCCCTAGAAAAAATGTTTTTTTTAAGCACAATTTAGCACAAGGAGAATTCACTCACTGTCCTTCCAGGTCCCTGGAAACAAGGACTTTGACAGTGAAAGAAACTGACACACTCTCCCTACCTACAGTTTTCTGTCCCTAGAAAAAATGTTTTTTTTAAGCACAATTTAGCACAAGGAGAATTCACTCACTGTCCTTCCAGGTCCCTGGAAACAAGGACTTTGACAGTGAAAGAAACTGACACACTCTCCCTACCTACAGTTTTCTGTCCCTAGAAAAAATGTTTTTTTTAAGCACAATTTAGCACAAGGAGAATTCACTCACTGTCCTTCCAGGTCCCTGGAAACAAGGACTTTGACAGTGAAAGAAACTGACACACTCTCCCTACCTACAGTTTTCTGTCCCTAGAAAAAATGTTTTTTTTAAGCACAATTTAGCACAAGGAGAATTCACTCACTGTCCTTCCAGGTCCCTGGAAACAAGGACTTTGACAGTGAAAGAAACTGACACACTCTCCCTACCTACAGTTTTCTGTCCCTAGAAAAAATGTTTTTTTTAAGCACAATTTAGCACAAGGAGAATTCACTCACTGTCCTTCCAGGTCCCTGGAAACAAGGACTTTGACAGTGAAAGAAACTGACACACTCTCCCTACCTACAGTTTTCTGTCCCTAGAAAAAATGTTTTTTTTAAGCACAATTTAGCACAAGGAGAATTCACTCACTGTCCTTCCAGGTCCCTGGAAACAAGGACTTTGACAGTGAAAGAAACTGACACACTCTCCCTACCTACAGTTTTCTGTCCCTAGAAAAAATGTTTTTTTTAAGCACAATTTAGCACAAGGAGAATTCACTCACTGTCCTTCCAGGTCCCTGGAAACAAGGACTTTGACAGTGAAAGAAACTGACACACTCTCCCTACCTACAGTTTTCTGTCCCTAGAAAAAATGTTTTTTTTAAGCACAATTTAGCACAAGGAGAATTCACTCACTGTCCTTCCAGGTCCCTGGAAACAAGGACTTTGACAGTGAAAGAAACTGACACACTCTCCCTACCTACAGTTTTCTGTCCCTAGAAAAAATGTTTTTTTTAAGCACAATTTAGCACAAGGAGAATTCACTCACTGTCCTTCCAGGTCCCTGGAAACAAGGACTTTGACAGTGAAAGAAACTGACACACTCTCCCTACCTACAGTTTTCTGTCCCTAGAAAAAATGTTTTTTTTAAGCACAATTTAGCACAAGGAGAATTCACTCACTGTCCTTCCAGGTCCCTGGAAACAAGGACTTTGACAGTGAAAGAAACTGACACACTCTCCCTACCTACAGTTTTCTGTCCCTAGAAAAAATGTTTTTTTTAAGCACAATTTAGCACAAGGAGAATTCACTCACTGTCCTTCCAAGTCCCTGGAAACAAGGACTTTGACAGTGAAAGAAACTGACACACTCTCCCTACCTACAGTTTTCTGTCCCTAGAAAAAATGTTTTTTTTAAGCACAATTTAGCACAAGGAGAATTCACTCACTGTCCTTCCAGGTCCCTGGAAACAAGGACTTTGACAGTGAAAGAAACTGACACACTCTCCCTACCTACAGTTTTCTGTCCCTAGAAAAAATGTTTTTTTTAAGCACTATTTAGCACAAGGAGAATTCACTCACTGTCCTTCCAGGTCCCTGGAAACAAGGACTTTGACAGTGAAAGAAACTGACACACTCTCCCTACCTACAGTTTTCTGTCCCTAGAAAAAATGTTTTTTTTAAGCACAATTTAGCACAAGGAGAATTCACTCACTGTCCTTCCAGGTCCCTGGAAACAAGGACTTTGACAGTGAAAGAAACTGACACACTCTCCCTACCTACAGTTTTCTGTCCCTAGAAAAAATGTTTTTTTTAAGCACAATTTAGCACAAGGAGAATTCACTCACTGTCCTTCCAGGTCCCTGGAAACAAGGACTTTGACAGTGAAAGAAACTGACACACTCTCCCTACCTACAGTTTTCTGTCCCTAGAAAAAATGTTTTTTTAAGCACAATTTAGCACAAGGAGAATTCACTCACTGTCCTTCCAGGTCCCTGGAAACAAGGACTTTGACAGTGAAAGAAACTGACACACTCTCCCTACCTACAGTTTTCTGTCCCTAGAAAAAATGTTTTTTTTAAGCACAATTTAGCACAAGGAGAATTCACTCACTGTCCTTCCAGGTCCCTGGAAACAAGGACTTTGACAGTGAAAGAAACTGACACACTCTCCCTACCTACAGTTTTCTGTCCCTAGAAAAAATGTTTTTTTTAAGCACAATTTAGCACAAGGAGAATTCACTCACTGTCCTTCCAGGTCCCTGGAAACAAGGACTTTGACAGTGAAAGAAACTGACACACTCTCCCTACCTACAGTTTTCTGTCCCTAGAAAAAATGTTTTTTTTAAGCACAATTTAGCACAAGGAGAATTCACTCACTGTCCTTCCAGGTCCCTGGAAACAAGGACTTTGACAGTGAAAGAAACTGACACACTCTCCCTACCTACAGTTTTCTGTCCCTAGAAAAAATGTTTTTTTTAAGCACAATTTAGCACAAGGAGAATTCACTCACTGTCCTTCCAGGTCCCTGGAAACAAGGACTTTGACAGTGAAAGAAACTGACACACTCTCCCTACCTACAGTTTTCTGTCCCTAGAAAAATTTTTTTTTTTTAAGCACAATTTAGCACAAGGAGAATTCACTCACTGTCCTTCCAGGTCCCTGGAAACAAGGACTTTGACAGTGAAAGAAACTGACACACTCTCCCTACCTACAGTTTTCTGTCCCTAGAAAAAATGTTTTTTTTAAGCACAATTTAGCACAAGGAGAATTCACTCACTGTCCTTCCAGGTCCCTGGAAACAAGGACTTTGACAGTGAAAGAAACTGACACACTCTCCCTACCTACAGTTTTCTGTCCCTAGAAAAAATGTTTTTTTTAAGCACAATTTAGCACAAGGAGAATTCACTCACTGTCCTTCCAGGTCCCTGGAAACAAGGACTTTGACAGTGAAAGAAACTGACACACTCTCCCTACCTACAGTTTTCTGTCCCTAGAAAAAATGTTTTTTTTAAGCACAATTTAGCACAAGGAGAATTCACTCACTGTCCTTCCAGGTCCCTGGAAACAAGGACTTTGACAGTGAAAGAAACTGACACACTCTCCCTACCTACAGTTTTCTGTCCCTAGAAAAAATGTTTTTTTTAAGCACAATTTAGCACAAGGAGAATTCACTCACTGTCCTTCCAGGTCCCTGGAAACAAGGACTTTGACAGTGAAAGAAACTGACACACTCTCCCTACCTACAGTTTTCTGTCCCTAGAAAAAATGTTTTTTTTAAGCACAATTTAGCACAAGGAGAATTCACTCACTGTCCTTCCAGGTCCCTGGAAACAAGGACTTTGACAGTGAAAGAAACTGACACACTCTCCCTACCTACAGTTTTCTGTCCCTAGAAAAAATGTTTTTTTAAGCACAATTTAGCACAAGGAGAATTCACTCACTGTCCTTCCAGGTCCCTGGAAACAAGGACTTTGACAGTGAAAGAAACTGACACACTCTCCCTACCTACAGTTTTCTGTCCCTAGAAAAAATGTTTTTTTAAGCACAATTTAGCACAAGGAGAATTCACTCACTGTCCTTCCAGGTCCCTGGAAACAAGGACTTTGACAGTGAAAGAAACTGACACACTCTCCCTACCTACAGTTTTCTGTCCCTAGAAAAAATGTTTTTTTTAAGCACAATTTAGCACAAGGAGAATTCACTCACTGTCCTTCCAGGTCCCTGGAAACAAGGACTTTGACAGTGAAAGAAACTGACACACTCTCCCTACCTACAGTTTTCTGTCCCTAGAAAAAATGTTTTTTTTAAGCACAATTTAGCACAAGGAGAATTCACTCACTGTCCTTCCAGGTCCCTGGAAACAAGGACTTTGACAGTGAAAGAAACTGACACACTCTCCCTACCTACAGTTTTCTGTCCCTAGAAAAAATGTTTTTTTTAAGCACAATTTAGCACAAGGAGAATTCACTCACTGTCCTTCCAGGTCCCTGGAAACAAGGACTTTGACAGTGAAAGAAACTGACACACTCTCCCTACCTACAGTTTTCTGTCCCTAGAAAAAATGTTTTTTTTAAGCACAATTTAGCACAAGGAGAATTCACTCACTGTCCTTCCAGGTCCCTGGAAACAAGGACTTTGACAGTGAAAGAAACTGACACACTCTCCCTACCTACAGTTTTCTGTCCCTAGAAAAAATGTTTTTTTTAAGCACAATTTAGCACAAGGAGAATTCACTCACTGTCCTTCCAGGTCCCTGGAAACAAGGACTTTGACAGTGAAAGAAACTGACACACTCTCCCTACCTACAGTTTTCTGTCCCTAGAAAAAATGTTTTTTTTAAGCACAATTTAGCACAAGGAGAATTCACTCACTGTCCTTCCAGGTCCCTGGAAACAAGGACTTTGACAGTGAAAGAAACTGACACACTCTCCCTACCTACAGTTTTCTGTCCCTAGAAAAAATGTTTTTTTTAAGCACAATTTAGCACAAGGAGAATTCACTCACTGTCCTTCCAGGTCCCTGGAAACAAGGACTTTGACAGTGAAAGAAACTGACACACTCTCCCTACCTACAGTTTTCTGTCCCTAGAAAAAATGTTTTTTTTTAAGCACAATTTAGCACAAGGAGAATTCACTCACTGTCCTTCCAGGTCCCTGGAAACAAGGACTTTGACAGTGAAAGAAACTGACACACTCTCCCTACCTACAGTTTTCTGTCCCTAGAAAAAATGTTTTTTTTAAGCACAATTTAGCACAAGGAGAATTCACTCACTGTCCTTCCAGGTCCCTGGAAACAAGGACTTTGACAGTGAAAGAAACTGACACACTCTCCCTACCTACAGTTTTCTGTCCCTAGAAAAAATGTTTTTTTTAAGCACAATTTAGCACAAGGAGAATTCACTCACTGTCCTTCCAGGTCCCTGGAAACAAGGACTTTGACAGTGAAAGAAACTGACACACTCTCCCTACCTACAGTTTTCTGTCCCTAGAAAAAAATTTTTTTTTAAGCACAATTTAGCACAAGGAGAATTCACTCACTGTCCTTCCAGGTCCCTGGAAACAAGGACTTTGACAGTGAAAGAAACTGACACACTCTCCCTACCTACAGTTTTCTGTCCCTAGAAAAAATGTTTTTTTTAAGCACAATTTAGCACAAGGAGAATTCACTCACTGTCCTTCCAGGTCCCTGGAAACAAGGACTTTGACAGTGAAAGAAACTGACACACTCTCCCTACCTACAGTTTTCTGTCCCTAGAAAAAATGTTTTTTTTAAGCACAATTTAGCACAAGGAGAATTCACTCACTGTCCTTCCAGGTCCCTGGAAACAAGGACTTTGACAGTGAAAGAAACTGACACACTCTCCCTACCTACAGTTTTCTGTCCCTAGAAAAAATGTTTTTTTTAAGCACAATTTAGCACAAGGAGAATTCACTCACTGTCCTTCCAGGTCCCTGGAAACAAGGACTTTGACAGTGAAAGAAACTGACACACTCTCCCTACCTACAGTTTTCTGTCCCTAGAAAAAATGTTTTTTTTAAGCACAATTTAGCACAAGGAGAATTCACTCACTGTCCTTCCAGGTCCCTGGAAACAAGGACTTTGACAGTGAAAGAAACTGACATACTCTCCCTACCTACAGTTTTCTGTCCCTAGAAAAAATGTTTTTTTTAAGCACAATTTAGCACAAGGAGAATTCACTCACTGTCCTTCCAGGTCCCTGGAAACAAGGACTTTGACAGTGAAAGAAACTGACACACTCTCCCTACCTACAGTTTTCTGTCCCTAGAAAAAATGTTTTTTTTAAGCACAATTTAGCACAAGGAGAATTCACTCACTGTCCTTCCAGGTCCCTGGAAACAAGGACTTTGACAGTGAAAGAAACTGACACACTCTCCCTACCTACAGTTTTCTGTCCCTAGAAAAAATGTTTTTTTTAAGCACAATTTAGCACAAGGAGAATTCACTCACTGTCCTTCCAGGTCCCTGGAAACAAGGACTTTGACAGTGAAAGAAACTGACACACTCTCCCTACCTACAGTTTTCTGTCCCTAGAAAAAATGTTTTTTTTAAGCACAATTTAGCACAAGGAGAATTCACTCACTGTCCTTCCAGGTCCCTGGAAACAAGGACTTTGACAGTGAAAGAAACTGACACACTCTCCCTACCTACAGTTTTCTGTCCCTAGAAAAAATGTTTTTTTTAAGCACAATTTAGCACAAGGAGAATTCACTCACTGTCCTTCCAGGTCCCTGGAAACAAGGACTTTGACAGTGAAAGAAACTGACACACTCTCCCTACCTACAGTTTTCTGTCCCTAGAAAAAATGTTTTTTTTAAGCACAATTTAGCACAAGGAGAATTCACTCACTGTCCTTCCAGGTCCCTGGAAACAAGGACTTTGACAGTGAAAGAAACTGACACACTCTCCCTACCTACAGTTTTCTGTCCCTAGAAAAAATGTTTTTTTTAAGCACAATTTAGCACAAGGAGAATTCACTCACTGTCCTTCCAGGTCCCTGGAAACAAGGACTTTGACAGTGAAAGAAACTGACACACTCTCCCTACCTACAGTTTTCTGTCCCTAGAAAAAATGTTTTTTTTAAGCACAATTTAGCACAAGGAGAATTCACTCACTGTCCTTCCAGGTCCCTGGAAACAAGGACTTTGACAGTGAAAGAAACTGACACACTCTCCCTACCTACAGTTTTCTGTCCCTAGAAAAAATGTTTTTTTTAAGCACAATTTAGCACAAGGAGAATTCACTCACTGTCCTTCCAGGTCCCTGGAAACAAGGACTTTGACAGTGAAAGAAACTGACACACTCTCCCTACCTACAGTTTTCTGTCCCTAGAAAAAATGTTTTTTTTAAGCACAATTTAGCACAAGAAGAATTCACTCACTGTCCTTCCAGGTCCCTGGAAACAAGGACTTTGACAGTGAAAGAAACTGACACACTCTCCCTACCTACAGTTTTCTGTCCCTAGAAAAAATGTTTTTTTTAAGCACAATTTAGCACAAGGAGAATTCACTCACTGTCCTTCCAGGTCCCTGGAAACAAGGACTTTGACAGTGAAAGAAACTGACACACTCTCCCTACCTACAGTTTTCTGTCCCTAGAAAAAATGTTTTTTTTAAGCACAATTTAGCACAAGGAGAATTCACTCACTGTCCTTCCAGGTCCCTGGAAACAAGGACTTTGACAGTGAAAGAAACTGACACACTCTCCCTACCTACAGTTTTCTGTCCCTAGAAAAAATGTTTTTTTTAAGCACAATTTAGCACAAGGAGAATTCACTCACTGTCCTTCCAGGTCCCTGGAAACAAGGACTTTGACAGTGAAAGAAACTGACACACTCTCCCTACCTACAGTTTTCTGTCCCTAGAAAAAATGTTTTTTTTAAGCACAATTTAGCACAAGGAGAATTCACTCACTGTCCTTCCAGGTCCCTGGAAACAAGGACTTTGACAGTGAAAGAAACTGACACACTCTCCCTACCTACAGTTTTCTGTCCCTAGAAAAAATGTTTTTTTTAAGCACAATTTAGCACAAGGAGAATTCACTCACTGTCCTTCCAGGTCCCTGGAAACAAGGACTTTGACAGTGAAAGAAACTGACACACTCTCCCTACCTACAGTTTTCTGTCCCTAGAAAAAATGTTTTTTTTAAGCACAATTTAGCACAAGGAGAATTCACTCACTGTCCTTCCAGGTCCCTGGAAACAAGGACTTTGACAGTGAAAGAAACTGACACACTCTCCCTACCTACAGTTTTCTGTCCCTAGAAAAAATGTTTTTTTTAAGCACAATTTAGCACAAGGAGAATTCACTCACTGTCCTTCCAGGTCCCTGGAAACAAGGACTTTGACAGTGAAAGAAACTGACACACTCTCCCTACCTACAGTTTTCTGTCCCTAGAAAAAATGTTTTTTTTAAGCACAATTTAGCACAAGGAGAATTCACTCACTGTCCTTCCAGGTCCCTGGAAACAAGGACTTTGACAGTGAAAGAAACTGACACACTCTCCCTACCTACAGTTTTCTGTCCCTAGAAAAAATGTTTTTTTTAAGCACAATTTAGCACAAGGAGAATTCACTCACTGTCCTTCCAGGTCCCTGGAAACAAGGACTTTGACAGTGAAAGAAACTGACACACTCTCCCTACCTACAGTTTTCTGTCCCTAGAAAAAATGTTTTTTTTAAGCACAATTTAGCACAAGGAGAATTCACTCACTGTCCTTCCAGGTCCCTGGAAACAAGGACTTTGACAGTGAAAGAAACTGACACACTCTCCCTACCTACAGTTTTCTGTCCCTAGAAAAAATGTTTTTTTTAAGCACAATTTAGCACAAGGAGAATTCACTCACTGTCCTTCCAGGTCCCTGGAAACAAGGACTTTGACAGTGAAAGAAACTGACACACTCTCCCTACCTACAGTTTTCTGTCCCTAGAAAAAATGTTTTTTTTAAGCACAATTTAGCACAAGGAGAATTCACTCACTGTCCTTCCAGGTCCCTGGAAACAAGGACTTTGACAGTGAAAGAAACTGACACACTCTCCCTACCTACAGTTTTCTGTCCCTAGAAAAAATGTTTTTTTTTAAGCACAATTTAGCACAAGGAGAATTCACTCACTGTCCTTCCAGGTCCCTGGAAACAAGGACTTTGACAGTGAAAGAAACTGACACACTCTCCCTACCTACAGTTTTCTGTCCCTAGAAAAAATGTTTTTTTTAAGCACAATTTAGCACAAGGAGAATTCACTCACTGTCCTTCCAGGTCCCTGGAAACAAGGACTTTGACAGTGAAAGAAACTGACACACTCTCCCTACCTACAGTTTTCTGTCCCTAGAAAAAATGTTTTTTTTAAGCACAATTTAGCACAAGGAGAATTCACTCACTGTCCTTCCAGGTCCCTGGAAACAAGGACTTTCACAGTGAAAGAAACTGACACACTCTCCCTACCTACAGTTTTCTGTCCCTAGAAAAAATGTTTTTTTTAAGCACAATTTAGCACAAGGAGAATTCACTCACTGTCCTTCCAGGTCCCTGGAAACAAGGACTTTGACAGTGAAAGAAACTGACACACTCTCCCTACCTACAGTTTTCTGTCCCTAGAAAAAATGTTTTTTTTAAGCACAATTTAGCACAAGGAGAATTCACTCACTGTCCTTCCAGGTCCCTGGAAACAAGGACTTTGACAGTGAAAGAAACTGACACACTCTCCCTACCTACAGTTTTCTGTCCCTAGAAAAAATGTTTTTTTTAAGCACAATTTAGCACAAGGAGAATTCACTCACTGTCCTTCCAGGTCCCTGGAAACAAGGACTTTGACAGTGAAAGAAACTGACACACTCTCCCTACCTACAGTTTTCTGTCCCTAGAAAAAATGTTTTTTTTTAAGCACAATTTAGCACAAGGAGAATTCACTCACTGTCCTTCCAGGTCCCTGGAAACAAGGACTTTGACAGTGAAAGAAACTGACACACTCTCCCTACCTACAGTTTTCTGTCCCTAGAAAAAAATTTTTTTTAAGCACAATATAGCACAAGCACAAAACACACTGACACTCTCCCTACCTATCCTTCTCTTTCCCTAAACTAAAGGAATCCAGGTTAAGCAAGAAAGAAATAAAAGTCACTGTCCCTGCCTATGCTGCTCTATCCCTGCTCCGGAACACACTACACTAGGCCGCCGTGCTGGCGGCCTTTTATAGTGTGGGGCGTGTACTAAACACCCTCAGCAATAATTGGCCACAGGCATCCTGCCTGTGGCCAATCATTGCTCTCCTCGCTGCCGGCGCTGTGATTGGCCAAGCATGCGGGGTCACAGTGCATGCTTGGCCAATCACAGCGCCTGGATGACACTGCGATGGCGTAGTGCATTGTGGGCCGTTCGCGTCACTCGAATTTGGCGTGAACGGCCCAAATCGTTCGATCTTCGTCGAACGATCGAACAGCCGATGTTCGAGTCGAACGTATGTTCGACTCGAACACGAAGCTCATCCCTAATTGTCGACAACCCGGCTGTTGTTCATTGATCACATTTATAGATGGCGCAATATCCTACTAGTACATAATCTGCTAATGTCATTCTTTGTACTATTGATTTTGGATGTTTTTGATGTCATTTCGCTTATCTTGTTCCGAAGTTTCTCAGATTTCCTGTACACCTGTAAAACTCAATAAAATCTTTTTGAAAAAATAAAAAATAAAAATTTTCGTTATTCGGAGATTCGGATATATCCGAATACCCGTATTACAATATAAACAAATTTTAACGAATGCTCCGAATAGCGTAACAAAATTCATCCATATTTCAGAAATTCGGACTGAAATTCGAATTGAATTTTACATTGAACTCCAGTCAAATTCTAACTACACATAATGCTGAAATCAAAGACCGTGTGTGTTATTAGAGTACCATTTCAAAATAATGCTGTTTTTGTTAAGCCAAAGGTGATTTAAAGAGTCATTGCAATAATTTGATGAAGATTTTTCCTTTGTGTGTTCACTTTGCTGCATTCAAAACTAAACGAATATAACATTTTTGTTTCGAATTAAAATTTTGAATCGAAAAAATCTGTAAATTGTAATAAAATTAGAGAAAATTAAGTACTGTCCGTGATACTTTTTTTATTTGCACTAACATAGAATTTTTCAGGACAAGCTTTCGGGGTATGTCCCCTTCTTCAAGGTCCAAGCAGTACTGATTCACAATTTTTTTAGCAGAATGTTGAAACAAAACAAGAAAAAAAAAAAAAAAAAAAAAAAAAAATCTCAGAGGGAAAGGAAAAAAAACACATACAAATCAATGGTAATAAAGATAGCAGCAGAGTTAGTGAGATAAGACAGAGTTAGTGAGATAAGACAGAGGGAGAGCTATAGACTTGAGGGGGGAGATGCTAGTCACAGAGGGGGTCATAAAACCTTAGTATAATGGGTAAGGAAACCAATATCTAAATTTAGGCCATTCGTTTTTGTGTTAAAAAGAATTATCATTCTTAGTTCAAATGTTTTCCTTTCCTGGATAGTTCTGAAATTCCCTTTAAGAACTAAAACATTGAGGTCTTCTATAGTGTGGTCTGGTTGTGAGAAGTGATCCATCTATCAAACTAAAAATGGACTATTCGAACACACATGTCAACTTCCTAGACACCACAGTATACATCAGGGATGACAAGCTTCACACTTCCATATACAGAAAACCGACTGACCGATGCAGCTATCTTCATAGTTCCAGTTTTCATCCCCAACACACTAAACGAGCCATCATACACAGCCAGGCCATCAGATACCACCGAATTTGTTCAGACCCAGAAGTCAGAGATAAACATCTCAGAACACTGGCAGGCTCTTTCCAGAAGAAAGGATATAAAGACAAAACCATCAACAACAGCATAAACACAGCCTTGAAAACCCGAAGAGAAAATCTCCTCCAATACAAAGAGAAAAAAACAAATAACCGAGTACCTCTAGTCACCACATACAACCCAACACTAGAAGGGATCAAAAAGATAATCAAAGATTTACAGCCCATTATAACAGAGGATGAAACTCTGAAAGAAATATTCCAACAACCCCCATTATTGGCTTTCAGACAACCACCCAACCTCAGACACAAACTAATCAGCAGGAAACTTCACTCTGATTATGAAGTCACAAATAATGGAAGCAAACCCTGCAATAAAAAACGCTGCAAACTGTGCAACCAGATCAATCCATCCAAAAGTGTCACACACACAAATGGGACCTTCACCATCATGGGATCTTACAACTGTACCTCCAGTAATGTTGTGTACCTCATCCAATGCAACAGGTGTGGCAAAGGATCTTATGTTGGTGAAACAGGACAGAAGTTGCAAGCGAGGATGAATTTTCACAGACATACCATCAAGGAACATAAAGAAGACAGTTTCTGCACACCTGTGGGACATCACTTCTCACAACCGGACCACACTATAGAAGACCTCAATGTTTTAGTTCTTAAAGGGAATTTCAGAACTATCCAGGAAAGGAAAACATTTGAACTAAGAATGATAATTCTTTTTAACACAAAAACGAATGGCCTAAATTTAGATATTGGTTTCCTTACCCATTATACTAAGGTTTTATGACCCCCTCTGTGACTAGCATCTCCCCCCTCAAGTCTATAGCTCTCCCTCTGTCTTATCTCACTAACTCTGTCTTATCTCACTAACTCTGCTGCTATCTTTATTACCATTGATTTGTATGTGTTTTTTTTTCCTTTCCCTCTGAGATTTTTTTTTTTTTTTCTTGTTTTGTTTCAACATTCTGCTAAAAAAATTGTGAATCAGTACTGCTTGGACCTTGAAGAAGGGGACATACCCCGAAAGCTTGTCCTGAAAAATTCTATGTTAGTGCAAATAAAAAAAGTATCACGGACAGTACTTAATTTTCTCTGTCACAATTGCACTAATACGGCTACAATTACGTCAAGTAATAAAATTAGAAAATTCCAAATACGAATTCTGAATACGAATTGAACGAATCAACCAAATTGAACTAAACAAAATAACTAGATTAACGAATCAAAACTAAACTAAACAAAACTAATTTTTTTATCATGCACATGTCTAAAAGCTAGCCATACATTGGTAGAATTTTGTTGAAAAAAAATTGGTTTTGAAACAATTATTTAAATCAATGATTGTTTTCAACATCAGCGAGCTGATGGAGTAAATAAAAGTACAGTTTATTAGGCAGAGATGGGATATGATTCTCCAAAGAGACAGGTTTTTAGGGATCACATAAAGGTGGAGAGAGTAGAAGATATGGATATAAAGGTGTTTAACTGCGCTAATGTGGAAAGTATAATGATGGAAAAATGTTAGTGTTAGGCCCCATGCACACGAGACGCAGGTGCAAACTCTGCTGAACACACGTTTTTAAACGCTGAAACCGGCATTTATAAACACGCGTTTTGCCGCGTTTGCGGCCGCGTTTAGCGGCGTTTAACCGCGTTTGCGTTTATAAGCGTTTCATCATAGACCCTCCCTAATCTCAAAAAAGAGTACATTTTAACCATTTCAGCCAGTTTGTGAGACCAGAGTGAGTAGCAGCAGCTGAGAGAGCAGCAGTGTACTTGTATTTAGCGTATCACTTGCCACATCATCTGCCACAAGTTGTGGATTGTCCACTTGCCACGTCACCTGCCACGTCACCTGGCCACATCACCTGGCCACGTCACCTGGCCACGTCACCTGCTACAAGTTGTGAATTGTCCACTTGCCACATCACCTGCCACGTCACCTGGCCACGTTACCTGCCACGTCACCTGGCCACGTCAACTGCCACGTCACCTGGCCACGTCACCTGCCACAAGCTGTGGATTGTCCACTTGCCACGTCACCTGGCCACGTCACCTGGCCACATCACCTGACACAAGTTGTTGATTGTCCACTTGCCACGTTACCTGCCACAAGTTGTGGATTGTCCACTTTCCACGTCACCTGGCCACATCACGTGCCACGTCACCTGCCACAAGTTGTGAATTGTCCACTTGCCACATCACCTGCCACGTCACCTGGCCACGTTACCTGCCACGTCACCTGGCCACGTCAACTGCCACGTCACCTGGCCACGTCACCTGCCACAAGCTGTGGATTGTCCACTTGCCACGTCACCTGGCCACGTCACCTGGCCACATCACCTGACACAAGTTGTTGATTGTCCACTTGCCACGTTACCTGCCACAAGTTGTGGATTGTCCACAATGCAATGCAAGCAATTACAGTTTTCTTTTATATTTTTTAATAGTTTTTCATCATTTGCCATCATTTTTGAGATTTCTAATGTTAAAAAATAGGTCACCTTTAAAAACGCTTATAAACGCAAACGCGGCAAAACGCCGGTACCGCGTTTAGCCGCGTTTAGCCGCGTTTAGCAGCGTTTAGCGTCTGAAACGTGGAAAACTTTTGCGTCTGAACCCATTTTTTTGATTCTGGAAAAACGAGGTTAAACGCAACTGCTTGTAAATGCCAAAAAACGAGAGTGTGTGCATGGACACATAGGATAACATTGAATGGGTTCAGGAGCAGTTGAAAAAAGCGTCCAACTGCCTCTGAACGCGCGTTCAACAGCAAATAACAGCGTCTCGTGTGCATGGGGCCTTAGTCACACCAGGGCTGCAACAATATAATATGTGAAACCATATACAAACAATATAAATATAAAAAATGTTGCGCCCCTAAAAATATTACAAACTTGATAGACTACACAGGTGACACTAAATGAATAGTATCAAGTAACACCTGTAAAAATAGTCCCACCATATATATTTCTCTCAGTGAAGTGTAAATATAATGAAAACGTGCAAACATAAAATAAACACTGATTGCTGAAGGCCGATCAGACCATCAGGTTGAATAATTAGCTAACCAAAGACTGAGCAACAATAATGAGCAAATGAATATGAATATAGAAAAAAAGTCCTTGAATGGCTTAGAAACACAAAATTGCAAAAAATAATGTCCACCACATATAGAAGTATTTCCTTCACGCTGGAAAGAAGGGGAAGAAAAAAAGGAACTTAAAAGGATGTAATCATGGGGGAGGATGATGGTGTAAGGAGATAAGTCCCAAAGAATCCACAGATGTCGAAGAAGACCACATCCACCGCGGTGAGTAAATAAGTAAAAGATGGGTACGTTACCAGAAGTGATGGACCTCCACTATGGCAAGGTCTAGCAGGCATGCAGATATCACCCTCTGCGGGGTACAGGAGTTGATCCACCTGATTTCGCGAAACGATGATACCAGTGTAGGTTCTTAGCCTCTGTTATACTGATCCTTTTACTGCAGGTGCTGCGAAAGATCACTCCAAACCAGGAAAAAACCGAACTTTCAAGTTGGTGTAGGAACCATGTATGAAAAGGGAAAAGGACTCCAGTAGTGTAATACCTCAAGGTATATTTATTCCCAAAAAATAGAGGTATACAGATAAAACAACAATACAAAATAAAAATGAACAAAGTTTAAAATTGCCGGCATGCAATGTGGCGTTCGCCCGTGCTAGCGGGGTCACGTAGTAGTGACGTCAGTGCATTGCACCGCCCTGACTAGTTTTGTTTCCTAAAAACGTTCTCAAAGGGCAGAGTAGAAGATAGCAAGACAAATTGAGGTAGAGAGCAGTGTTAATTTTGGCAGCAAATTTTGTTTTAGTTTTAGGCCCCATGCACACAGGGTGTTTTTACAGCCGCGTTTTTTACAGCTTAAAAACGCCTGTCCATGTTTTGTAAACATTTTTTGACCTTTTTTAGAAAAAATAAATAAAAAATCCCGGAGCTCAAAAACGCAAATCGAAGCGTTTTTGCGCGTTTTTGCTGCGTTTTTTGCGCGTTTATGCACGTTTAATAGCGTCGGGAGTTTTTGCAGCTCAAACCTGGAGCTCCAGAACGCACTGGAATTGTTTTTTTTTTTTGCAGCTGGAAAACGCCTATGCCACTTGGAGCTCATAAAAGCTCTATGTGTGCATGACACAATAGAATAACATGGATGGGTGTTTTGCAGCTGTAAAAAAAAACGTCTAACGCTGCTGTTAGCAGCTGCAAAAATGCCCTGTGTGCATGGGGCCTTATGCCCCGTACACACGATCGTTTTTCATGCCGTTAAAAATGCCATTTTAAAAAATGGCCATTAAAAATGATCGTGTGTAGGCTCCAGAGCATTTTTAACGACGTGAAAAACGGCCATTAAAAATTCCGGACATGCTCTCTTTTTTCACGTCGTTTTTCATGTCGTTTTTTTTAACGACGTTAAAAACGATAGTGTGTATGCTTTCACGACGTGAAAAAAACCGCGCATGCTCCGAAGCAACTATGAGACGGGAGCGCTCGTTTTGGTAAAGCTAATGTTGGAAATGGAGATGGCACATTCGTCACGGTGGAATTAATAGCATCGTTTTAATGCTGCGCATTCCGTTCTTCTTTTGATAATGCTTTAAAATTACCCTCTTTTGATAATGACATTGAGAGTTATGCCAAACTTGTTTCTAAAGTAATTCCAAATTGCTCTAATGATTATAAAATATTATTTATAAGCCGCACCTCCCTCCTAAATAATACTAATAATAATTAAATAATGTAATTCTCCTTTTTTCTTTAAATTTTTTTTTTTTTTTTGTTTTTTTTTTTTTGGGCGTTTTTTTTTATTATTTTGGCTTAAATTATTCTTGTGTAAAGTTACCACAACAACCTTCCAAATGTGTCTCATTTGGCCTCAGGGAGGTTTGTGTCCCCTGATAATAACAATAATATAATTTGAGCTGTCCCTGCCTGCTTCCTAGCAAGCTCTCTTTTGAAATACAAATCACATAGTCAAGTATTTAAAGGGCACTCAATTTTTTTTTATTTCAGAACATTAACAAATTAAAGTGGAAGGCAGCACTGGAGAGCCTGCTTGCATTTGTGCATCCCTTTCACCCCACAACAACCATACAAGATGTCCAAACCAAAATAGAGATTAGATCCCCCCAAAAAATGAGCCCAATCTTGTCTTGAGCTCCCAGAGGTCAGGAGCCACAGCAGATAAGTCCTATATGTCCCCAGTCTGTGGTACTACAGCAGGCATTATTTTCTCCTCTTCCTTGTAGCCTTCTCTCCAGCCTTCTCTGCAGCCTTGGTTGGTTTCTTCCTTGGAGGCTGGGGATCAGGAGGAGAGGTTGTGGCAGGAGGAGTAGTAGGAGGAGGAGGAGGAGGTGGAGGAGTAGGGACAACCTCCGTTATGTCCGTGTACCTAGTGAGTTCACCCAGCACGCCCTTATTGATGACTTTCAATAGCAGGGTCTCACTGAAATTTTTTTGCTGCAACTCCATTTGCCCTAGTTTGTGGGCGAGGACTGCGGCAAATCCCTCATCAACAGAGGGTGCCTCTCTGAGGGCCGCTGTTGCCTCTCTGAGGAAGGCCCTGGTTTCCTCCTCCACCTGCCTACCTCTCCTTGGCCCTCGTGGTTTAACTACCAGGGGAGGCATCTGGGCTCTTGTGCTGGGCCAAGCCTCCTCCTGGGTGCCACTGGGCCCTGCCTCCTCCTGGGTGCCACTGGGCCCTGCCTCCTCCTGATCCCCAACATCACCCTCTTCCTGGCTCTGCTCTGGCTGTAAAAAAAGAAAGGGACATTATTTATTTTGCCACATCATCATTCACAGACATTGTTCACCTCTAGACATTGTTGAAATCAATGCCAAAAGTTATGTCATTTTCATTGATTACGCATCCTGGTTTTGTTGTCTTGGGCACATAAAATTAGGCCACTACTGTATCTTGCTCTTCACAAACTTTATTGGTAGAAGTGTACATACCTTTAACAATACGAACATCTATTTAAATTCTACAATTTTGTACGATAGAAATATAGATAGCAAAACTTTACCTGGCTCCATATCTCCAAATCTGCCTCCTCAAGGCCCTGATCTTGATCCTCAGAGGAAGCCAGAGCAGGGTTGACAGGAAGGCTGGAGGACTGGCTGCAGGGAAGGCTGGAGGGTTGGGTACAAGGAAGGCTGGATTGACCTCTGGGGGGAAGGGTGGAGAGAGATTCCCGCACTTCCAGCTGGTCATCCAGAAAAGCAAGCTTACTGTAGTACCACAGACTGGGTTTATAAACCTTATCTGCTGGTGCACCTGACCTCTGGGACCTCAGGACCATAGTCCTCTGGGTCCTGTATGTCCCTCTGATGGTCGCAATTTTGTTTTTGACATCTTGGAGAGTTGTTGTGGGTATCTTTGTTTGCTCAAATGCAAGCAGGCTCTCCAGTGCTGCTTTCCTGGCGTCTTTATTTTTATTACCGCCACTTTTTGTTTGCCATAATATAGGGAGCTCTTGCCATTTGTCGATGAACTCCCCCATGAAGTCTGGGTTTTTAAAAGTATTCATGATATCTGTAAAAGCGAGAAACCAAAAAAAATATATATTTCAGGCAACATTCCTCAACTGTGCATTGTCTACATATTTTGAGCACACAAATCTCCTCGTCTGATGAACCTCAAAAAGTAAAATTGTTAGGTACCTTGGTCACGACGTTCGTTGCTAACTCCCTCTCCCGAAAAATGAACGTATTTCCCAGACATGGATCTTCACTTTATATACACAGCGCATGCGTGAAACTCCGCACGCTTTCCCCGCCCCTGACGTTCGATATTGTACTTTCCCCGCCCCTTCTCACTCGTAGTGCTGAACAAAACATGGCGGAGACACAGGTGGCTGAGATTACCTCTACAGAGGATGAAATTACAGAGGAGCCCAAATCAAGACCCAGGAGATATAAGGCATCCAACATGTCATTCGAGGAAATGGTGGAGATGGTCGCCATTTTAAAGAAGGAGGATTATGATGCCAAGCATGGTCCGTATAAAAGGCCTAATCTGGTCAAGTCCAGAATTATGGGCAAAGTGGTCAAAAGTCTCCACCAAAAATTCGGGGTGTGCAGAACGAAGGAACAGTTCAGAAAACGATGGTCAGATCTGAAGTTGCGGGAGGCCGACCAATATAAAAGAATCAAGAAAGTTATATTAAAAAGTAAGTTGTTTTTTTTGAGTTTCCCTGGTACATATTATTTTCTTGTATTCTGTCGTGTATTTTTAACTTTCATATAGTACACTGAAAGATACCATCTTTCAGGTTCGTCCGCATAGTAAACGGACGTATTAAACCTCTTTCTCCGTACAGTTCCTCAAACTATGTTTTAGGATCATCCAGTGTGAACACCCATGTTTTTTTGGTTTATTTGGGGGAGTAAATTTGGGCCACACTTATTTTTGGTGTGCTAATCCAAAGGACATTTGTTCATTTGAAAAAACGATATGCATGGTAATGTTAAAGGGAGTGAATGCTCAGCAGCTGATGAAACATCTGAACGCAGTAGTACAAGTGTGGGCCTAAAGCCAAAAAGCTTGAGGGTGTCACACACAGGTGATCCAGTGTAGATACTTTGGGGTGTTACAATGTTTCAAATTTGTTTACAAAATGTATATGCTCTGTTTTGGGCTATGTATCCAATCATTTGTCCCGGTTGGCACAGGGGGTAAAAATTAAAATGGAGCATGCTTCAAAAGAATGATTACCAAGTTTTTTTTCATGTTTCTTATTTTAGCAAAATTGAGTCGCTACTAATGAAACTATTCCTTTTATTTCAATCTCCCTAGGGATTCGAAAAGCTACCTCAGATGAGACAAGAATTGCAATACCTACAACAATACCCCCAGAACCCCAGGATGGAGAGGAATGTGATGTTGTGGAAGTGGAATGTGGCACCACCACAGGTCAGAGTGAAACCAGACACATGCATGTTAAATAGATGTAGGCCTACATATTCTATCCTACATATTTCTTTTTACATTTAGGTGCAGTTCTGGCCGAAGACCCCAATAAGTTGACACATCACAGTGCCCAGATCCTGATCCAATACCTGATGGTCTGCTGTCGTGACCTCGAAAAAATTAAGGGAGATTTGCTAGAGATCAGGGCAAATACAAAGCGGGTGGAGGAAAGGCTCCAAAATATCATGGCTGTGCTTGGGCGTGTCTAATGTTTTTACACCAAATAACGTTTTGCTTGCAGAGATTTCTATTTTTTTTTTGTTATTTTATCCTTTAATGACTAGCACATGTTTAGTTTTTTCAAAATTTTGAGAAATATAGTTTGTTTATGCATGGCTGGTCATGCGTTTTAATACACCCGAAATTAAGGGAACATCCACATTTCTAAGGAAGTTGCCCACCTAAACAAAAAAAAAAAAGGTATTTTTACATAACAAATCATTGTGGCTTCATTATGTAAATGTGGTGCTGAGTGAACTAATCAATGTTTGGTGTTTACACTGACAATGAAGGCTAATTAAAAGATTTTTTAATCCACATGGCAAAACAAGTGCACTAGGTAAACCTACCAGAAACATCAAACATTATACAATAAAAATGACTAACCAATCTTTACTCAAGAAAAAGTTTTATTTTTTTGGTCTAAAATTATTATAGATTGTCTGGCATTTCAATGGCCCCCCTACCCATAAAATAGTCCACATATTGGTTACGGACCTCACGTCCGGTTGGGGGGGCCAAGCCAGGACGGCCAGGTTCCAGGGCCACCCAAGTTTCTGCATTGATTAAAGAGGCCTCAGGCCCACTCAAAGATATATAACTCGTTGAATGCACCCTTAGGAAATTATGCAGCACACAGCACGTCATAACCACATGGTTCCATTTGTATGGGGCAAGGTGGATGGAGGTAAGGAAGAGGCGAAATCGTCTGGCCATGATCCCAAACGCATTTTCCACCACCCTTCTGGCTCTGGCCAGCCGATAATTGAAAACCCTCCTCTCAGGGGTGAGGGTGCGTTGCAGGAATGGCCTCATCAAATGGGGTTCCAGGCCAAACGCCTCATCCGCCACAAACACAAAAGGTAGTCCCTCCACATTCTGCTCCGCTGGTGGCAAGGCCAGCAGATCCAAAAGGAGCCGTTCTCCAAACTCCGTCTGGGCAAAAACTCCTCCATCAGACATCCTGCCATTCTTGCCAACGTCCACATAGAGGAACTCGTAGGTGGCCGACACCACTGCCATCATCACGACGCTGTGGAACCCCTTATAATTATAATAAAAGGATCCCGAATGGGGTGGTGGGACGACCCGAACATGTTTGCCGTCGATGGCTCCTCCACAGTTCGGAAAGTTCCATCGCTGGGCAAACTCGGAAGCCACATTCTGCCATTCATGTGGCGAAGAAGGGAACTGTGGAATTGAAGAAATAACAAATTAATACTTGGAGCCAGAAACATTGAAAGCTGATTTCATACACACATTCATGGCCAACATTGGTAGAAACTGTTCAATACATAAAAATTTGGAAGCTAGAAAAAAAAAAAATTAAAAACATTATGGGGGGGGGGGGTTGAAGATGAGTTGGGAATATCACACATGAAGGCTGTAGCACTCTGTATTGAAGTTAACAAAAATGAAACATTCCTAGGCCAAATTTAGGGTGCGTTTTGGGTAAAGCACTACGATGGAACATATAATAAAAAACATGGAAATGACTAGGCAAGGTAGGTATGGCCCCAGGATAGCATGCTGGAGAGGTTAGGTAAGCCAAATTTACAGGTAATCCTCAAACCCCAAACTTAAAATAATAAAACATGGGGAGAAAGGGGACATTCCCTGCAGCTAAGAATCATGTGAATTAGGGACTGCAAATAAAGCAAATTAAAAATATCCAAAAATAAAAACCATACAATGTGAATTTTTGAAGAAGAACACTTACCTTAATATAGTCCTCCTGCAAAACTTGAAGGATGGCAGAACAAGTCTCTGGTATAATGATCCCCAGAGCCTGGGGGGATATGCCTGTGGAGAACTTAAGGTCCTGCAGGCTTCTCCCAGTAGCCAGGTATCGCAACGTGGTGATGAGCCTCTGCTCAGCACTGATGGCTTCCCGCATAACGGTGTCCTGCCTGGTAATGTAGGGGGACACCAAAGCCAACAGCTGCTGAAATACGGGGTCAGACATCCTGAGGAAATTCCTGAAATCATCAGGATTATTCTCCCTGATCTCCCGCAACAAAGGCATGTGACAGAATTGGTGCCGCTGGAGCAACCAATTCTTGGTCCATGAACTCCTCCTGACCCTGCTCATGGCATGGAGTCGGGATACAGCATGAACCCCTGCACCAACTACAGTACGAACTCTACGACGAGTACGTAGCCGCAACATGGCTAGATAACGGTCGGCTGAACAGAACGAACTAGAAGAACGCACGGAAGAACAGCAAGGCCTATGAAGAACAAGCTGAAAAACACGAACGTGCAGAGCAGGCCGCACTGAATAAACAGATACGAACTGACTACAAGCAGTGCTAAACAGATACGAACCCACAGGCGCAATCTGAACTCCCGAAAACGATCTTCAAAGCACGAAGACTGAAAAGCGCGAATCGTCTCTCACCAAACTTTTACTAACACGCGGAAACACGGAATTAGCAAAAGCGTCCCAAAGGGTGGCGTCATTCGAACGGAACTTCCCCTTTATAGTGCCGTCGTACGTGTTGAACGTCACTGCGCTTTGCTTGATCGTTTTTTTTAATGATGGTGTGTACGCAAGGCAGGCTTGAGAGGAAACATGAAAAAAAACGAGGAGAAAAACGTTGGTTTAAAAAATGACATTAAAAACGATCGTGTGTACGGGGCATTAGTCTTAAGCCTCGTACACACAGCCAGTTTTCTCGGCAAGAAACGACAAGAAAACTGCTGGGAGAGCTTTCTTGCCAAGAAAACCGTGCGTGTGTACGAGGCTTTCAGGTTTCTCATCGGGAAATCTGGCCAGAATCTCGACGAGAAAAATAGAGATCCTGCTCTCTATTTTCTCGTCTGGATTCTTGTCGGCATGTTTCCCGACGAGAAACCAGAACGTGTGTATACTTACCTGCCTCTATGGAAACCCGCGCATGCTCGAAATGACTTTGACGCATGCGTGGTAGCTTCCAAGGCATAGGTAGGGTGAAGCAAGATGGCGGCGATGGCATCGAATCTGATGAGCGCATGCTCTTCGTAGTCGATGACGTTACTGCGTTGGTGCCATTCAAGAGAACGGCGGTTCTTTTGAATCGTACGTGTGTACACTCGGCCGGCACAAGATTCTTGTCAAGAATCTCGTCAGGAAAAACGACAGGTTTTTTCCTGACGAGATTCTCGGCCGTGTGTACTAGGCTTGAGTCTCAGGACTAAAATGCCATTTTAGTTTTAGTCCCATTTTAGTCTTCTGCAATAGTTTTAGTTTTAGTCGTATTTAGTGGACTAAAACTCCAATTCATTTTAGAACTCCTTTTAGTCGACTAAAACTCCTTTTAGTTGTCTAAAATCTAATGGGTGTAGTTAAAATGTAATTGTAATGCACCATTTAAGCATTTCTCTACCATTTCCAAACTCATTATTATATAGTTACTGCTGCTGGAGTGAAAAATCAAATATGTTGTTTTTAATGGTTAGGTTTGAACATGCACTACACTACAGAGACACAGATTTATTCGTTATATAACGTCTTTATTTAACCCCTTCCATACCGGGCCATAGCAAAATGACGCCGGCAGGAACCCTCTCTCCCTCCGGGTGGACGTCATATGACGTCCTGGGTTTGAGGGGGGATATCTGAATGATGCCTGCAGCTAGAGGCATCATTCAGATATCCTTTTTTTCAGCCGGCGATCCTGCGCACAATAAGAACGATCATAGCGGCGGTTCTGCCGCTTGATCGTTCTTATAGGCGGCGGGAGGGGACATCCCCCCCTCCCGCCACCATCCGGTGCTTCTCCGGGCTCTCCCGTGGGATCAGGGACCCGAAGAGAATCGTCGGCGCCGGTGGTGGGTCACGTGATGAGCATAGAGATGACTGGTGACCAGATGGTCACCAGTCATCTCTATGATCGTCGGAGGCCTGGGCGCGATGTGATGACGTCACGCCCGGGTCCTCAAATGTAAACAAAGCCGCCATTGCGGCTGTAAGTATGAGATCGTTAAAAAAATTCACTGATCTCATGCTTTCCAGCCTGGAGGAGAGATGCGGGGTCTTATTGACCCCGCATCTCTCGATAAAGAGGACCTGTCACACACATTCCTATTACAAGGGATGTTTACATTCCTTGTAATAGGAATAAAAGTGTAAAAAAAAAAAAGTGTAAAAAAATAAAAAAAAAATAAAAAAAAATAAGTAAAAAAAAAATATATATATATATATATATATATATTTTTTTTTTTTTTTTAAACGCCCGTCCCCAATAGCTCACGCTTAGAAGCGAACACACACGTAAGTCCCGCCCGCATATGTAAACGCCGTTCAAACCACACATGTGAGGTATTGCCGCGTGCGTTAGAGCGCGTGCAACAATTCTAGCACTAGACCTCCACTGTAACTCTAACCTGGTAACCTGTAAAAATTTTCAAAGCGTCGCCTATGGAGATTTTTAAGTACCAAAGTTTGGCGCCATTCCATGAGTGTGCGCAATTTTAAAGCCTGACATGTTAGGTATCTTTTTACTCGGCGTAACATAAGCTTTCATATTTTAGAAAAAAATTGGGCTAACTTTACTGTTTTGTTATTTTTTAATTCATGAAACCATTTTTTTCCCCAAAAAAAGGCGTTTGAAAAATTATTGCGCAAATACCGTGCAAGATAAAAAGTTGCAACGACCGTCATTTTATTCCCTAGGGTGTCTGCTAAAAAAAACATTCATAATGTTTCTGGGTTCTGAGTAATTTTCTTGCAAAAGAATGATGATTTGTACATGTAGGAGAGAAGTGCCAGAATAGGCCCGGTATTGAAGTGGTATAAAAAGCCCTGTATGGAAGTGGTTAAGTAAAAACTTTTCATCAAGAATATTGCTGTTTTCATAAAAGAATAAAATACCAACAAAAAAAAATAGGAACACTTTGTGTGACATTCATGTGTGTGCGGTTGGCTCTGCTGCCTCTTCTCAGCCAAGGGAGTGTGCAGTGTGGTGGGCCCACTCACAATTTTGCCTAAGAAGAATACAGCCATGAATAAATGGTACAAAAACATACTCAGGCTCCGAGAACAACTTCTCCTAATGCCGCGTACACACGACCGTTTTTAATGTTATTGAAAAAAACTAAGTTTTTCTCGACGTGATTCTTCTCAAGCCTGTCTTGCCTACACACTATCGTGAAAGAAAATGCTCAAGCAAAGCGCGGTGACGTACGACGCGTACGACGGCACTATAAAGGGGAAGTTCCATTCGGATGGCGCCACCCTTTGGGCTGCTTTTGCTGATCCTCGTGTTAGTAAAGTTTGGTGAGAGACGATTCACGCTTTTCAGCCTTGTGCTCTTCAGTCCGTTACAGCGTGAAGAATGTGCTATCTCCATTATGAACGCTAGTTTTACCAGATTGAGCGCTCCCGTCTCATAACTTGCTTCTGAGCACGCGTGTTTTTTTCACGTCATTAAAGCCTACACACGGCCGTTTTTCACGATGAGAAAAACGACGAGAAAAAATAGAGCATGTTCCAAATTTTTAATGCCCATTTTTCACGTCACGAAAAATGCTCTGGAGCCTACACACGATCGTTTTTAATGACCAAATAAAAAAATTGCATTTTTCTCGTCATGAAAACCGGTCGTGTGTACACGGCATAAGTCCTACTCCTAACCATCTAAGAACAGTTTGGTGATGAACAGAACAACATGTCTTTTCCAGCATGATGGAGCTCTTTACCATAAGGCAAAAGTGATCACTAAGTAGTAAGTAAGTGGTACTTTGGGGACGTGGGAATTGGGAAAAAATAAATTGAAATTTTGGGTCCATGGCCAGGGAAACTAGACCTTAATCCCTTTGAGAAGTAACAAGTTGAACTTGTGGTGGACTGGTGGTCATAGTCAATCCGACCTCAAGAGGCTGGTGATGATTGTGAGGGAAAGGGAACCCAAAAAACCCCACAAATTCTGACAAGTTGAACTTGATTGACAATGACAACATGCCACCACGAATGTCAGGCCCAGGGCAAATTGCAGAAGAGCAGAGGTCTTGAAAAAGAAGGGTCAACTAACTCAAGTCAACACTGCGTGACTGCAAATATTGACTCTGCATTTGCAATGCATAAAATTTATGTCAATAAAAGCATTTGACACTTATGCAATGCTTTTACCGGATACAATGATCTGACACAAATGTCAGATCATTGTATCCCAGATACATCTGAGACTGACACAAAAAAGATCTAAAACACTGAAGCAGCACTAGCAGACATTGTCAAAATTATTTTGGTGTCATTTTGGCCATAGCTGTACATGTACATGGCCAAGTACAGCACACACACACAGACAGCAGCACACTGCACAGGCACTGTTACTTACTGCCTGGTGCCTGTCTGGCAGTGGCACAGGCACAGAGAGAGCACTCCCGAGTCCTACTCCCGACTATGCTGCTGTGACAGCATAACAAACCAATACTTGAGGGTAATGTTTATTTCTACAATAGGAATAAGTTTACTGTCAGTTTATTATTTCAACAGTTCTAATTCTCAGATACATTCAAAGAAAAAGTGCACAGTCTACAATAATGCCATTAGTGCGTGGATTTACTGGATTATAAGAGTCACCACTTTTTATCGACTCCAGTCCTCTCTCTCTCTCTCAGCATCCAGTTTCACAATGACAAAATAGAGGTTAATTTCACACTAAAAGAAAAGATGGCTGCCCTTTGTGACCGTCCATTACCGTTACTGATCTATTTTTCTTTCATTAGTGTGATATTTACCTATATTGTCAAATTTGTCAATGCTAAGAGAGAGAGTACAAGTCAGTCAATAAGTTGGTTGATAAAAAGTGGTGGTTGACTTGTTATTGTTCCAGAATCCACATACTAATGGCATGGCATTTGTAGCCTGAGCCTCAGCCTGTGCATTTTTCCTATGAATTTGACTGACAATTAAAACGGTTGAACTACTGATTCCTCCTATCCTATCGCAATAAGCAGAACCCACAAGTATTAGGTATGCTTCTGTGAATAGAAATACTTGAAGAGAATAATAAAACACTCCTATTTGTTTCGATTCATTTTAAGGAAAGCACTTTGTGCCAACATGACCCTTGCTCTATTCCGCTGACCTCTAGAGAGGTCACCTGTAACACTGAATACCCTCTCTGCAAAGGCTTGAGAAGCTGCCATAGCCAGCAGGTGTAATGCAAAAGGTTTTAGCTTATGATACAAAGTGTCACTCTTTGACAGCCAAAAATCTGTTCCGGTGGTGTACTCCTCACTGATGGCAACTTGGTGTCTAGCGACCTCACCCCTTTCCTACCATCTATTTGGCTCACTCATGAGAGGAAAAGGCGCAAGGTGCCACCATGCCCGTACCCTCTGGTTTGCAGAGGTTAAGCACACTTGTTCCACCTACGGGTCTTGCAGCAAAGTTCTCCTCAAAGTTGGTTTCTGTCCTCAGTGTGCAAGGACAGAGTCTCTATACCCCAAGTAACTCCAAGGTCCACACAAGTATATCACTCCAACGTAGAGCTTTATTTTCTTTGCACAAAGAGAAAAAGGTGTTAGAAGGATAGACAGCATTCAGGCACTTCTGGCTTCGTCGCCACCCGGTCCCGAGTGGGTACAGCTCACCCGGATAGCCCCCTATGGTGCTAGCAGCCGGCGTGCAGCTCAAACAGTCAATCTAGATCCCTAATAGATGCGTCTAGGAGATCCTCTGCCACAGGATCTATAGCGTCCCAAACCTCCCGATGGTCCAGATTGTTAGGCCCCTGGGTTCCGGATGGATGACATCCCGCTGGAGAGTTACTGGGCCCCTTCCTTCACTGTGATGGCTCACCAGTCCTTCGGAACGGTCCTCCCCCAGCCTCCTCATCCAGAAACGGGTCTCCTCGCAAGGCAGCACCCTGAGATTCTTCCTTCCGAAGCGGGCTCCAGCTAAAGGTGCTGGGCCCAGGGCTGAAGTTGCAGTCCCAGGACTAAAGGTGCCTGGGACTGAGGCGTACGTGGCCCCATAGTCTGGAAGGCCATGCTCTCGACTCCTGAACCCACAGGTTCCCTCGGGTACATGTCCCTGGATCACTCCCCCTGAACAATGGCGTCCGCCCCTTTTGTATCCTCTCCCAGAATGCACAGCAGGCCGACTCCGCCCACCGCACGGCTGCCGAGAGAGGACACCAAATCGCCACTCCAACACCTGTGGTTCAACCCCAATCACAAGCGACAGCGCCACCCATACTACTTAGGGGAACTGCAAGCCAGGTGAATCAGCAGCAAGGCAGAGTCCAGTAATTGAAAGACTTGAGCCAACTATCACTCAAGTCACTCCTAAATTTGACCCCGCTACATACTCCCCTCTCTTAAAGAGACACAGTCCCCAGTGTCTGGAGACAAATTTGCACACTCAATCCTGAGCAGGCGCAAACGTATCTTCAGAACTATTTACAAAAACCCGAAAAAAATAAAAAATAAAATACCAAAGCGCCTGAATGAGAGGAATGAATTGCAGCAAAGAGAAGAAGACAGAACATGGTTTACAACAAATGACATTCCTTCCCACCATCCTATCGCAACTAAATCCCACCCAAACTCCGGTGAGTTGCTTGATGGTCTCCTGCATGGGAAAGAAAACACATATCATACAAACAAATATCATACTATATCTACTGTATGTACATGAATCAAACCACCTCCCCTAAAGGAGATGATTTGCTTCAGCTAACGGTACACACTAAGCCTAGTGTATATGTTCCTATAGTAGTACCGTGTAAGTGCTCATTAAAGTTTTGCAGAACACTACCACCTAGTGGCAGCACACACATGTAACTCTGTTGCCTAAATGCGTTCTAACGCACCATCACACAAGGGTCCCCTTGTTGATCTCGACGGCTTCCAGCTTGGCCCTGACTATCCCTACCCAAAGTTCTTTTCACTTGTGATAAAGGAAGGAAACAAAAAAACAGTCCTTCAAAAAGTAAAAAGTCTCCGGGGATAGAATCAGCACAGCAGTTCAAGGCATGTTTCGCCAAAAGCAGAGAAAAAAAACAAACAAGTCCCACTTTAAAGATAAAACTGTGGGTCAGGTAAAGTCAGAGACTTCCAGTCTTTATCCAGAGTCTCAATGGAGTAGGTCACATCATCTCTGTCCTTACGGCAGATCACGACCCGATCCGCATGTATGTGGCGACCAAGAGACCAGTCTTTTCGGCAGCCTTTATATCTTCCAGTCATCTCTGCTGATCAACTGAGGTATCTGTAGCCTTTCTTCACCTCCAAGTGATCCCAAATAAAGTCACTATACCACCGCTCTCGGGAGTCTTCGATCTCAAACAATAAACTCTTTGGGACGTATGGGTACTCCCACCCGTACTCTCCAGCAACCTTCTGGCTCATTAGCCACTGTAGACGAGCCAAAGGCGGCATGGTCACCCGATCTCCAGCTCCTGGCAGAACGATAGCGTCCGGAGATCTTCTGGGGCGTACAGGCTTCAACTGTGGCATGGGAGACCTCAATGGTAGACGGGCTTCCAGCACAGCAGGCACAGTAGACACCGGAGTGTGAGGAGCGGGCATGGGAACGATTTCTCCAGCATTAACAGGGGCTTCCACCCGGGGTGTAGTATCCCCAGAGTCCATGGGCGATCCCTTTGCATTACGAGGAGAAGTTAAAGAAATTTTGTCCCATCCCTTTTTGACAAACAGTTCATCAATTTCCCCATCATCCCCTATGTCAGAGGAAGAATCCACATCCGAAGAGTCCCACATCTCAGCTGGCAGGCAAACTCTTGTGGACACAGCATCATCTTCCAAAAGTCTCTTTGGGTCAGGCACCCAAGCATCCCCAATCGAACGGACACTGACCTTTGTTCCTTTCCCCGGCCGGCCTCGACCTCTAACCGTCAGGGAAACTTCTCCAGCTGGACGATCCACGTCAGGCTGGCGCTGGGATGGGCCTCCACCGCGGCTGCGGGAAGCCTTCACGAGTCCTAACTTCCTTTTTGCAGGTGGGTGGGAGGGCTCCGTTGCAACAGAGGCAGTGTCTGCAGGGTTCTCCACTTCAAGTTCTTCTACGGCCGGAACCTCGGCCTTTACATTTGCCACCTCCGCGGGACTGTGCTGGGGTAGGGCGGTCAACACACGCACTTCCTCCTCAGGAGTAACAGCCCTTGAAATCCAGCTCACTCGGTAGACTCTCGGCTTTTCTGTCGGCTGTTCTACCTCAAACAGGAATTCCCCACAGCGGGTACATCTCCCGAAAGGTCGGAGGTGTACAATCAGTCCCTGACATCCTCCACAGATCAGGCCCAAGGCCTCTGCATCTCGGCATGCATACAGGGCAAAGCAGCCCCTGGGCTTCAACCGGATTCCTGTGTCGGTCAAGGAGGCAGCAATGGGGGTCACATCCATAGTTGAACCGGGCAAGAGAGCACAAGATCCCGGTGAAGCAGGTTTCAAAATAAGAGCAGACATGTCGCTTCATCAACAGTTTATCGGATAATGCCCCCCTTTTCGCGCCAAGCACACCACGAGAAGCTCACACTTTCCCAAGCTCCTCCCCTCTCTTGTTTCTTCGCTGCACTTTCTTTGCGGGCTTTTCCAGTTAAGACACACCCACGAACTACGCAGCTGGAATTTCAGTCAGGCCTGAATCTTCCTTTTCTCTGTTTGTGGTGCAGGTCAAATTTTGAAAAATGGCCGACCTCCAAGGAGCCTTACATGGGAATAAAGTCCAACTTTTCCGGGGGGTATACACTGCAACATCCCAGACTACGAGCCCCCACGTCTAGCGACCTCACCCCTTTCCTCCTGTCTATTTGGCTCACTCATGAGAGGAAAAGGCGCAAGGTGCCACCATGCCCGTACCCTCTGGTTTGCAGAGGTTAAGCACACTTTTTTCACCCACGGGTCTTGCAGCGAAGTTCTCCTCAAAGTTGGTTTCTGTCCTCAGTGTGCAAGGACAGAGTCTCTATACCCCAAGTAACTCCAAGGTCCACACAAGTATATCACTCCAACGTAGAGCTTTATTTTCTTTGCACAAAGAGAAAAAGGTGTTAGAAGGATAGACAGCATTCAGGCACTTCTGGCTTCGTCGCCACTCGGTCCCGAGTGGGTACAGCTCACCCGGATAGCCCCCTATGGTGCTAGCAGCCGGCGTGCAGCTCAAACAGTCAATCTAGATGCCTAATAGATGCGTCTAGAAGATCCTCTGCCACAGGATCTATAGCTGGGCCCAGGGCTGAAGTTGCAGTCCCAGGACTAAAGGTGCCTGGGACTGAGGCGTACGTGGCCCCATAGTCTGGAAGGCCACGCACTCGACTCCCGAACCCGCAGGTTCCCTCGGGTACAGGTCCCTGGATCACTCCCTCTGAACAATGGCGTCCGCCCCTTTTGTATCCTCTCCCAGCAGGCCGACTCCGCCCACTGCACGGCTGCCGAGAGAGGACACCAAATTGCCACTCCAACACCTGTGGTTCAACCCCGAGCACAAGCGACAGTGCCACCCATACTACTTAGGGGAACTGCAAGCCAGGGGAAGCAGCAGCAAGGCAGAGTCCAGTAATTGAAAGACTTGAGCCAACTATCACTCAAGTCACCCCTAAATTTGGCATAATATAACCTCAATTTAGGACCCCGCTACAGGTGCAAAAGCTCTTCCTTTTATTTTCTGAACTGCTGCGCTATGCTGCTTGGGGAGATCCTCTGCTTGGGTCTTCTGCGGCATTTAGAAAGAAACTGAAAGACTGGTTGCTTAGATGTGGATGCCGGTGCCGGTGCTTCTTCGACTTCCTGCGATAGTTCTTCTACCACATCATCGTCAGACAATTCCTCAAGGGGTGTGTGTGGCAATGTGGATTTTCTTGCGGCATACTCCTCTGCCTTTTTAAGCAGTTCTTGAATATTCTCATCAGCCACATAAACAAGGGTTTCACAGACGATAGGGTTGACAACACAAGCAGCTGCTGCAAGTGGAGAGAACATTTTGTCAGTTGTATTTATGAATGAAGCAAATGTTGGTTGACACTCCCTTTCATTTTCTGTGCAATTGTGGCAAGGTCTTGGTAGCTAGTGTTCTGTTTAAAGTCCTGAAGATGGCTGAGCAGATCAAAGAGGGCAGGAACAGCCAGGGACATAGACATGGTGTCACTCTGGAGGGTTTTGGTATGTTCTGCAAAAGGAAGCAGTAGGTCAGGCAATGATGTGAGCTTTTGCCATTCACTAGGGAGCAAGCTGTCCCATCCCATGTTGTTTGCGATTTGGCAGACTGACTCTTTCAGTTTGAGGAGTCTTGCGATCATGTTGAATGTACTTGACTAGCGTGTGAGGCAGTCATTTAAAAGAATAAGACCACAATGCTCCAATAGCTTCTGTGTTGCAACTGAAGACTTGCGGAAGAGGTGCACTATTGATCTTGCTTTATCCAGTATTCTCTTCACACTTGCCTCCTTATGCACCATGTGGACCACAAGTTGCAAAGTATGCACCACACATGGTGTCCGGTCCATGTTGATCTGTTGGTACCTATCAAGTGGAACACACACACACACAGCCCAATAAGCATAAAGTATACTATAAAAAATGTTTGTTCCATTCTATTATTTTAACACTTAACATCTTATGGGAATACTTTTACAGTACACAAGAAGAATTTTAATGGAAAAATAAAAAAGGTGCACTGACTGACTGCACCCCGTAGACTAGAGAAGATAGCGCTGTTCCCCCATATAAATCATCTCATAGCCATTAGATAATTGACTGGTGTCACCGTATCAACCATGTCATCATGTAAAAGAATAAAAATGGCTCACTCACCGCAGATCATCAATTTCCATCTCAGCCTCAGAGTCACTTTCCGTCATGGGGGAGTCTTCCTCACTAGAGCTGGGTGGTTCTTCTGCTGCTGCTGTGGTTTGTTTAAATGCCGCCACCATATTGCTCCCGTTGTCTGTTATCACTGTAAGGATCTTCTTCTTTGGTATGTCCCAGTCTTGCAAGCATTTGTCCACACAGGATTTGATTGACTGTGCAGTGTGTGGGTGGGCTACTTGTTCAAGGGCCAACAATATGTGTTCAGGTTTATGTTGTTCAACACAAAAGTAGCATGCACTTACAGTATGGCAAGGAATGAAGCTGAGAGTCCTTTTTTGGTCCACAAATCAGTGCAAATAGATAGTCTCCGTGCATCAGCCACTCTCTTTTTGAATTTTTGTTTATCATCTTCATACTGTTTGTCAATCAGATTGCTTATTTTAGTGTTCTTTGGAACAGTCAGCTTCCTATCTAGTGTCTCCATCATGCTAACAAAGTCCTCAACTTCAATCGTTCTGACTGGTAATCGGGTGCGCCCAATCCATCTTGCTATGGCCTCCTCCCTGGCATGTTGTTCCTTAGAGTCAATTTTATATTTTGAAGCACCTAAAAGAGCAGTGCAAATAGTTTGCTGTGATTGTGCACTGCCACTGGCTTGACTTGGTCCATCATTTGATGTTTTCAGTACCTGTGGGGTTGAATTAGGGGGGAAAATTAAAGTTATTCTGATTTTACGTGCTCTCTCACCCCAGTGACCCTCACCCCACACAGTCAGTCAGCTCCAACTAAGTTGCCTCTCTATAATATACTATATGTATAGGCCAGGGCTGGCCTTAGGGCTTTAGGTGCCTGTGCCAAAATTGACAGTGCCCCAGACCCAGCACCACTGACCACCACTGCCTGTGACCACATCCTTTGGTGAGATACTTAAATTTGGGGAAAGCAGCAGCTGATAGATATTGTGAAATCAAATCACTCTCTCCCATTAAAATTCAGTGACCATAGTAGAACAAACAGTTTTTACTTAATAGTTAATAACCCTTTCATATTCATAATCATGACTAAGCCTATTTCTGACATTTGTTGCTTGCAAGTTAAAATCCGTAATTTTGGATAGAATATTACTTAGAACCCCCAAACATTATATGTATTTTTTTAGCAGAGAAACACATGGCTATGAGTAAGCATCAAGTTATGATGTGAAAACGCGTTAGCCTACAGCCCTTGCATGTCCACCATCTGTTTTGGTTTATTTTTTGGATTTTGTGGATTTATTTTTTGGATTGTACTCCTTTGAATATTTTGAAATAAATTGTTTTTACTGAGTGCGGCAGTCCAGGACCTCTCCTTTTCCTACGGATCAGTACACAGCCAGCACCTGTCAGTGTTCACAGGGCGGGAGCAATTATTGGAGTTCAGCAGCTTAGAGCGGTATGTTTCTTTGATAGAAACACATGGCGGTCGTTGATATTTTATGTCACACGGTATTTGCGCAACGGTATTTCAAACACATTTTTTTTAGGAAAAAATACACTTTCATGAATAAAAAAATAAATAAACAGTAAAGTTAGCCCAATTGTTTTGTATAATGCGAAAGATTAGATGATGTTACGCCGAGTAAACAGATACCCAACATGACTCGTGTAATAATGGCGAGTTGGCGACAAACTACACTACTGTACCTAAACATCTACATAGGCGACGCTTTAAAAAAAAAAAACGGTTACCAGGTTAGAGTTAATACAGATTACAGAGAAGTTCTAATGATAGAATTATTGCTCTCGTGATCGCAGCGATACCTCACATGTGTGATTTGAACACTGGCGTTTACATATGCAGGGGCCACTTACTTTTTCAGCTCGTGGGGACAGGGACGCTTTAAAAAAAATAATTATTATTCATTTTATTTATTTTACATTGTCACGTGTTGCTGTGCTGACCTTTTTATGAATTTCAGGATGAGTTGTCCGCAAATGACGCTTCAAGTTTGCTGTATTTTTACCAGCGAGTGTCGCTCCACATGGTTTGCAAAGAGTCTTGTTGTCCTTAACATCAAATGTAAAATACAGCCAGAGATCTTCTCTTCTCTTTCTACCAGTGATAATCACAGCAGCCGAGATTCCGGTATAGTAATAGTTTGGACTTTGGAGTCTTGGATGTACGGTGGGGGGGGGGACTGGATGGATGGAAGCCTGTATGTGCTGCAGTGCTCTCTCGACGGTGGTCTCTGAGTAGAGTAGGCCTGTGAAATTAGGAAATAAATGGCATGCAGTGAGTACAGTACACATTCTGCCTGGAGCCTGGATGGTGGTCTGACTCTGAGGGGATGGCCTATAATCGACAGTGTAGAAGAAAAAGGGAGTTTTGGACTTTGAATGAGGTTCTAGACAAGTTGTCTTCACTCAAGACATGGTTACCATGCCCATGAGTGATACGGCATTTGTCTGTTTTGTTTTTGCAAGCTCATTGGGGACTGTTTGCTTTTGGCACTCTAGGCCTCCTTTGTTGTCCAATACCCGGAAGCTGCAATGCGTTCTGTACGCCGTCCCTCCACCCCTCCCCTCCGCCCCCATTAGGCAGGGTTCCGGGGTGCTGGGCGGGGCCCTCAACACATCGACGCCACGCACTGTGTCCCGCATGTGACGTCATCCTTGGCGTCATGACGCTGGACGCATCCTTACCAACTCGGCGGTCACAATCCACAGAGGTCAGCCCCCATCGGGCGGTTGTTATCGTCCCGATCTAAGCCCCTCCCCGCACGTGACCAGCCGGCGTGACGTTGGCGGGAACCTACGCATGGCATGGCGTGGCGTGACGGGGGATTTTGCATTTATATTGTTGTGTGAACACAGTCTTTACTGCTTTATGCTGAGCACGTCATGGCATGAGGACTCTCCTTGTCCCGCTGCATAATATTGAGGTAACCTTGACTTGACTCTACCACGCCACTGGGCCTTGTCTAGTGTGAGTTCAATGTCTTACATACACTATATCTTATTTACCCCATATAGATTTCTTTGGCGTTCTCCACCAGTTTACCATCACTGTGGTGCACAACTCAGTCTGTCCATCTGTACCACTGGGTACCCCCATACTCACGCCCTGCCTGCATGGGTGCCCATCGCCTCAGCTTCCGGGAGGACACCCCTCGGTTTGGCCCTGGTCCATTATCCTACTCATCCCCATGATCCATCCTCTGCATGTAAGTTTCTCAGGATTGGCATATTTGTCCTTTCCTGTTTGCTTTATCTCATTATAGGCTAAAGTTATTCTTATATATTTTTTTCGATTTTTGTTGGGAGCATGAGCATGAGTTAAATACGAAACGCGTTGGAAGAAAAAGGAAGCCAACACACTTCTATATCAGCTCTTTGACCCATCTACAATTTTACAACCATTATGCCTACAAATCTGTTACATCTTGCCACTCCATTGCACTATGCCGCTCCAAGGAATTATGTTCACATATGTGCACTCATGGGAATTGCACATCTATCTATCATACTGTCATGCATTTTTAGTTGATGTTACTTTGTATCCTTGATGTCCATGATTCATATTCACTGTCATATTGCCATGAGTTTCCAAGTCGACGCAAGAATATGTCCTCTATGTTCACGATATGTATGTATTTTATGTGCAATCCCATTATTCTCTTTGTTTCCTTCATGTACCCCCAACTTGTCTAGAACCTCATTCAAAGTCCAAAACTCCCTTTTTCTTCTACATTGTACCCGGGATGGAGACACCAGCCATGTGCCTCACTCAAAGTCCCACCTGTGTTTACACACAGCCCCCTTTTTCTTTATAATCAACAGTGAGACATATTTTGCAAAAAGGCCTGGCCCTGGATGCTGTCAGTGTCAGAGCAGCAGACTGGAATTTCATTCACACACACAGGTGGTTGTCTAAGGGCAGGGTAGTAGTACTAACTAGTGAGTGAGGGGAGGGGGGAGGCCTCAGGCCTGTTATATGTACCACCACAATTTGTGTAGCTCTGACTGCTGCTGAGTGATGTCTGTACTACTCTGCTCGTCGTCTCATGGTCTCAGGCTCAGCCGAACCAAAGTTTTCTCTGCCTCTCTGGGCGGCGGGAGTGGCGGGCGCGGCGTCAGAGGAGTCGGAAAGTCGGGAGTCGGGACTCTGTCTGGAGACTCGGGGAGTGCTCTCTCTGTGTCCTCATGCGGGTGGCCTCGCCTCACCACTGGCGTCGGACTCTTCTTACGGTGTCGCTGGGCGCGCGGATTGCGTAAGTAGGCGGAGCTCCGTAAGTTTTTAAACGTCCCTCCTTGCCATTTTCATCTCGTTGTCATCCGATAACGAAAACGGATCAAATTTTCGTCATAGTTTTCGTCAGAGGATGAAAACGTGCTGTACTTTTCGTTCCGTTTTCATCACTTTAAAATTGCCGCTGACGAAATCGTTAATAAAAACATTTTCGTTGACAAAATTAACACTGGTAGAGAGTTCCAGAGGATGGGAGAAGACTTAGAGAAATCCTTGTGATGAGCATAGGAGAAGTTGATGAAGAGTGCCGATAATGGTTTGGGTGATATTTTGAGATGAGGTTGGTGATGTATCTAGCATTATGGATGGAATAGGGGCGTGTATACTGCGCTGTATTATGCGATCATATTTAGGTATATGGATACCTGTGCTGCAACTAAATATGTGAGACACACACAAAAATACATATAAAAAAGTTCAAGCTGCGCAAAACTACAAAAATAAATGTTAGTGACATAAAATATTGAAATCAACACCAACAAGGGGGAACAAATTGTGTCAAAAATATTGTCCAAATGAAATTCTCCTATTGTGCTGCCTTCAAAGGGGCCCCTGGATGACGACAGCTTTGTCGAAACGACGTAGGGAGAAGCAGCGTGCTGACGTACCGCAATACACTTCACTATCGCTGAGTCCTGTAGGCAACGGGCAGTGAGAGCTGGCCGGCTTTATAGGATATCACTCGCTTGTATACTTGCTGTACATTGTAAGTGCAATTTTCTTTTATTTTGATTAAAACGTTTTTTATTAGATTACGCTATGGAATCTCTTTCTTGTTTTTGGTCCGTTGGGACACTGGGAGTTCACTTCATCTAACTAATAGAGGAACCAGGATTGCTGATTGATTCTTAAGGAGCCCTTGGCAGGGATAATAGCCGCAGGTGTTGACTGATCTCTCACAGGGATCAGTACTTCTGGTAAGCTGCTTTTTTGAACAGAGGTGGTGGATTCCTTTTACTATCATACAGCACTATTCCATGGTGTATATTTGTGTTGTCACAGATGTATGATTAAGAAGATCTAATCAATGTTGCCTGGATGATTGAACTCTATGTGTAATTAATATAAAGACATTTTATGCAGCCTATATCAGTTACTTTGAAGGCAGCACAAAGCTATGAGTAAACACTGAATAAGTGTGAAACGCATCAGCTGTCCTGGGTTATGCTGGTTTTTGTAGTGCCTGTTTTTCTTCAATAAATATACGTTGGATTGGAGTGCGGCTGTCCTCACCATTTTTGTTTTCATTGCTACGTGCATTGCCGGCACCCTTGGTCCCTGAGAGAAATATCTTTCCAAAACTCAATCTGCCTGGAGCTGCAATTTCTGTTTTTTGAAGGCAGCACAATAGGAGAATTTCATTTGGACAATATTTTGGACACAATTTGTTCCCCCTTGTTGGTGTTGATCATACCAGCACCAGAAATTTGGATGGTTTGCACATTTCAATATATTATGCCACCAACATTTAGTTTTGTAGTATTATGGATGGCTTTGTAGTTCCAAAGAACGGGAGAGGTTCTGGAGAAATCCTGGAGATGGACATGGGAAGAGGTGAAGAGGAAGATAGAAGACAGGAGGCTTGGGAGGAGTGAAGAGGATGGTTTGGATGATATTTTGAGATGAGGATGGTGATGTAGCTGGGGCAGAGTTGTGAATAGCTTTGGCATTTTAGAGGATGGGAGAGGCTCTGGAGAAGTCCTGGAGATAAGTATGGGAGGAGGTGACAAGGGAGATAAAGAGCAGGAGGTTTTGGGAGGAGTATAATTAACAGTTTTGGTGATATTGAGATATGAAGTTGATGATGTAGTTGGGGGCAGAGCTGTGAACGGCTTTGTAGTGTCAAGCAATGGAAGAGGTTCTGGAAAAATCCTGGAGACGAACATGGGAGGAGGGAACTGGGGACATAGGTAGCCGGAGGTCCTGGGAAGAGTGAAGAGGATGATGGTTTGGATGATATTTTTTGATGAGGTTGGTGATGTGGCTGGGGCACAGCTGTGAATGGCTTTGTAGTTCCAAGTGATGGGAGAGGCTCTGGAAAAACCCTGGAGACGGACATGGGAGGAGGTGAAGAGAACGGTTTGGGTGATATTTGGAGAGGAAGTTGGTGATGTAGCTTGATAGCTTGCGCCAGAGTTGTGGATGGCTTTGGACATCCAGAGGATGGTAAAGGGTCTGGAGAAACACTGGGGATGAGCATGGGGGAAGTGACCAGGGAGACAGAGAGCAAGGGGTCTTGGTAGAAGTGAGGAGGATGGTTTGGGTGATATTTTGAGATGAAGTTGGTGATGTAGCTGGGCCATAGCTTCTGGCTTTTAATAAATGGACACTTACTGTCCTGGAGTCCCTCGATGTCGGCACCGCAGCTGATGTTTTCATCAGCTCTCGGGTGCTGCCGCCGCCATTGTGGGTAAGGGAACCCGGCAATGTAGCCTTTCGGCTTCACGCTGGGAACCCTGTTGCGCATGCGCGAGGCCCCGCTCCTCTCTCCTATTGGCCCGAAAATAATTGTAGAAGAAATCTAATTAATGACTAATCCTGGTAGCTCCCATTACATCCCAAATTTAACATTGAAAGAGAAGAATGCCCCAGGGGATGGTACGGATAGGAATAGTGCCAGGATAGCAACAAAAAAGGAGTAGGTAAGTATATAAAAGTATAAATTTTATTTATAAGAAAATATGGGTTAAAAACAATCATGGAAATAGGACATGATCTCAGAGAAACACAGCTGCTCGATTGTTGCAATATACAATGTGTTTAAAGACATGTGTCAAATACAAACTGTAGTAGCAACAACAACCCTACATGTTTCGGAAAAGACATAACAGGCATTCAATTCCTATTGTCATGTGTATATATCCTTCTTCAGGTGTTGGGTACAAGCTTGCTGATATATTTCTATAAAGAAAGGTGTATAAATATAAGTGTAGCGCCTGCCCCTCTCCTCTCTCCGTGCGGCTCGCACTGTCTCTTGTCTAGGGGTATCTGGTAGGGTGGAGAGAGAGAGAGCGGGTAGGCTACGCCTAGCCTCCACCACGTGTAGAATACCGGTGGTATCAGCAATGTCTCATTTACCTTCGGGTCTGTGTTGTGCACCCGGATCCTCCCTCCAAGAGTCACCATGAACTTCGTCCGCCAGGAATTGAGCCTCACACCATTAAAGTCCAACACTCCTTTATTAGAACGCACCGTACAGGGACTCCCTTGATAGATAGAACAGAAAAGGAGGTGTGAGTGTGAATAGGCCCAGACACAAATTCGGTCCTCCACTCTCCTCCTGGAGAGTGGGATATGGTCTCCGCACGAGGTAAAGGGGATCCTTCTGGACGGTCTCCGACAAGAGACTCACCCGTCACCGGCAGTCTGCTGCACCGGGTCTTCGAGTGAGGAGCTCTCCCCGGTCCATTGCGTCTCACTCAGATTCAGGCCTCCATCCCGAAGTGCCTTAGGACCCTTCCCTCGCAGAACTCAGTGTTGGGCACTGAGCTCCGGACCTTCTTGCAAGTACCTCATCCCAGGGCTGAAGGTGCCTTGGGTGGAACACGATCTCCGGTGGTCCTCTAGGCCGAGGCCTCCTAGAGGACGGGCATGAACCCACGTCCGCAAGCTGAAGGTGCTTGGGACGAAGACCCCGTGACCAAGATGGCCGGCCCCTTTATCTCCTCTCCCACCAAGCCCGGCGGGTTCCCCGCCCCACCATACCGCCGCCGAGAGAGGACAAAAAGGACCTCGGCACACAGTGATATTCATCCCCCCCGGCCACGGTGACAGCGTCACCTAGTGAACCGCAAGGAACATAGCACTGAGGTCACAGCTAAATTCAAAAAATGCACCCGGGAAAGTAAGTACCCGCTACTCTCTCCCCCCTGTCTTTTGACACTGGACCCCAGTGTCTGGAGTGAATCACGCCCTCAACGGCTGACACAATCCAATCCAGAAACCAACTAACAATTTAAAAAACAAAAATGTTTCAGGAAGCTATCCTAACAGTGAAGTTTGTGTCTGAGCCCCTGCAACAAAAGTGGAGTGAAAGACAACATTTAAAACATAAAATCACATTCCAACATTATACTTTTCCCTCCCATCCTAACTAAGAACCACCCCAGGTTCCATAATCTTGACTGGATGCTCTCCTGCAGAGGGAAGAGAAAGAAACAATAAAACCCTGACACATGTGTGTGTGTGAGAGAAAAAGAAACTCCTCCGAAGAGAAATATCTTTTCTTCCAGTGTGAGTGTGTTCTAATGTGTAACGTTGCACAAGACTGCCACCTGGTGACAGCCTCGCGGTAACTGCACCCGTTGAACCATCTTTTCTTTTCTTGCTGCTTGATTCCGGGCCCTATCTACCCCAAAGTCTGCAACTTCTCACCGGAGAGGAAAGAACAACAACTGGAACAGTTCTTCCTTGGAATGACACAAGCACCCCTCTTGCGGGGCAAACACTGATGATAGCACCAACAAGAAAGTCAAACAGCAAAGTTCAGGGGGTGCAAGGTCCTTTTGAAACAAAGCAAACAAATGGAGTCTCTTTCTCCTCAGAGGTAGAAGCGGGGATGCGGCAGGACAAGAGGCTTCAAATGCCGGTCCATGGTCTCCAAATGGTACTCCACATCTTCCCCTTCTTTGCGTCGGATCAACACTTTATCTGCATGGATGTGTCTTCCCAACATCCACCCTGCCTTACAGTCTTTGAACCACTGAGATGTCTTGGGAGAGCATGTCAAATACCTGCGGGCGTGTGGGACCTTAAGGTGGGTCCACACAAAGTCATTATACCAGCGCTCTCGGCACACCTCCACCTCGTAGAGCAACTCCTTGGAGAGGTACGGATATTCCCACCCGTAGTCAGCAGCGACTTTCTGGCAGAAGAGTCTCTGAAGCCTTGACAGCAGAGGCATTGTGGCTCTGTCCCCTTCGCCGGGCAAAACTATAGAGTCCGGGTGGCGAGGGGCCTTGACCACTTCTGGTTGGGGCATAGGTTCCCGTAGTATCAACTTCTGTTCCCCAGTACCTGATGCAGGTGGCACCGGAGATGCAGATGTGGGCTGGGGACAGGACCCTTGTTCAGGCGCTGGAGCCTCCACCCGGGGCGTACTCTCCCCCGTGGACATGGGTGAATCTCGAGGCCTTCGGAACGAAGCTAGCGGCACTTTGTCCCAGCCCTTTTCTGTAAACAGTTCGTCAATGGCTGTGTCATCTCCCACATCAGAGAGCGACTCCAGATCCGAAGTATCACACTCCTCCGCGGGTATGTAGCCCGTTGTAGAGACAGAGCTAACACCTCCCGCGGACATACTGGGCCATGCCTTCCCGGCATCTCCGCCCATACACCAAGTCTCTTTGCCCGGCTTACCTCGGCCTTTACTTGAAGCGGGACGTCCGGAACACTCGTCAACGGATCCGTCTATGCCTGGCGTAAGCTGGCGAGAGGGTCCGCCACCACCGCTGGTCGGGGCCACCACGCTGGTTCTCTTCTTCGGTGGCGGACGCTGTGAGACAGTGGTGACCGAGTCAGCATCCTCGGATTTCTCCCGTTGATTTTTAACGACCTCCTCCGCGGTCGCTGCAGTGTGCGCTGGGATGGCTTTTACAGCAGTAATTCCTCCTTTGCGAGTAGTGTTACCTAAAGCCCGGCCTGGGTAGCTGGTTCTCGGCCTGTCTACTGCCGGATCCACCTCGAACAGGAACTCCCCACAGGCCTCACATTGTCCGAAGGACTTCAGGTGGCACACCAGTCCCGAGCACCCGGGATAAAATTACACCCAGGGCCTCTACGTCCATGCACGAGTACAGGGCGAATCGACCCCTTGGCTTCAGCCGGATCCCGGTATCCGTTATCGGAGCAGCAGCAGTCATCGTGGTAGTAGCAGGGTGAACTGGAATCCATGAGGTATGTCCAAACATGGTGACTTGTTGCTGGTCCATCGCACACTGCAGAGTTTCGTGCCAATGTCCCACGTGTAGCCCTCTCACGTATTGGACTCCTCCCCTTTTCTCCAGTTCGCAGGCTTTCTTCACTTTCTTTGGTTGAGCCACGCCCACGAACTAAGCGGCGGGGGTTGTGTCTGTTGGCGCAGTGCAATTAGAAGCCCCCACGTGTAGTACCTCACACGGCTGGGCCTCCCCCCGTTCACCGCTCTTCCTGCGCGGGCCTTTCCCTTGGGTCAATTCCACGACTTCGAGCAGGGCTGCACTTTGGCCTATTCAGTTAACTCATCCAGCAGACTTGTTCCATACTGTGATGCACAACACAATACCGGACCTGAGCCCCCACGTGTAGCGCCTGCCCCTCTCCTCTCTCCGTGCGGCTCGCACTGTCTCTTGTCTAGGGGTATTTGGTAGGGTGGAGAGAGAGAGAGCGGGTGGGCTACGCCTAGCCTCCACCACGTGTAGAATACCGGTGGTATCAGCAATGTCTCATTTACCTTCGGGTCTGTGTTGTGCACCCGGATCCTCCCTCCAAGAGTCACCATGAACTTCGTCCGCCAGGAATTGAGCCTCACACCATTAAAGTCCACCACTCCTTTATTAGAACACACCGTACAGGGACTCCCTTGATAGATAGAACAGAAAAGGAGGTGTGAGTGTGAATAGGCCCAGACACAAATTCGGTCCTCCACTCTCCTCCTGGAGAGTGGGATATGGTCTCCGCACGAGGTAAAGGGGATCCTTCTGGACGGTCTCCGACAAGAGACTCACCCGTCACCGGCAGTCTGCTGCACCGGGTCTTCGAGTGAGGAGCTCTCCCCGGTCCATTGCGTCTCACTCAGATTCAGGCCTCCATCCCAAAGTGCCTTAGGACCCTTCCCTCGCGGAACTCAGTGTTGGGCACTGAGCTCCAGACCTTCTTGCAAGTACCTCATCCCAGGGCTGAAGGTGCCTGGGGTGGAACACGATCTCCGGTGGTCCTCTAGGCCGAGGCCTCCTAGAGGACGGGCACGAACCCACGTCCGCAAGCTGAAGGTGCTTGGGACGAAGACCCTGTGACCAAGATGGCCGGCCCCTTTATCTCCTCTCCCACCAATCCCGGCGGGTTCCCCGCCCCACCATACCGCCGCCGAGAGAGGACAAAAAGGACCTCGGCACACAGTGATATTCATCCCCCCCGGCCATGGTGACAGCGTCACCTAGTGAACCGCAAGGAACATAGCACTGAGGTCACAGCTAAATTCAAAAAATGCACCCGGGAAAGTAAGTACCCGCTACATAAGTAAACAAGAAAAACGTAATGTAGAGTAATTTTACCCATAACACCATTGGTTTCAGAGAAGCAGACAAATATGCTATAGCAATGTTCTTTTTTTTGACAATAAGTGATGCACAGCATTGTTGCAGGTGGATGGCGTTGTACGTCACAGGGCCATAAAATTACTTAGTAGCCATTGAGAAAGTAGGGTAAGGCCAGATTATTCCCCAATTGCATGAGGCCTGCTACACTCATAGAGAGTGGGCCTGATAGAAGTGGGGGGTCAGTGAGAGACCTGCCCCGGCCCCCTCAGCAAGTCAGGACTCACAGGAGCCGAGACAAATGGAGAGCAGAAACCTGACAATAAAAAGAATGTATAAAAGATAATAAGGAAGTGTATTTGTACAGAATTGGACAAAACCAAAAAAAGGTTTTAATTTAAGTCTCAATTCAAGCTGAACCAATACAGGCACCAGCAGCCGAGGGAGGAGGAGGGAGCCCCGCGGTGATGTCACGTGCCGCGGCCCGGACTCCCGGAAGTGGGAAAGGATACCTGTCAAAAAAGGAAAAATACAAATAAAGGGGGGGGGGGGGGAAGGAATGCACACATATATATGCATTAGGTACCAGCTTAGTATATGACATTGTTACAACCTGAAGAAGATGGTAAGTATTGTGTATAACCAAACTGTGAAAAAAATATAATAAATAAAAATAAAAAATAAGAATAAAAATAAAATCTGACTAAAAATGAAAACAAAATAAAATAAAAATAATAGGCCAATCTCACTGACAGGGTAGTCTCAGCACAGGCAGGTAATCCATATTGTCTGTGCAGATGGGGAAAAATTATATACTACCAATAGAAATGTATAGGGGAGGGTGTGGGGTACTAGACTAGAGGATACTCACTGGTGAGGACATACCCACCACCCCGGAATACCTGAAGAAAAACAAGAATTGTAGGTCAATATGCGAAATTATGTTTTAAAATTATAAGGATATATATGAAAAATTACTAAAAGATACTATAAAAACTTGCCCCTCCTATTAGTATCACTCTGCGCTTCTGGATAAAATGCAAGAATAGAAACAACAACAGAAACAAAATGCAATGTGTGTGTTAAAAGCGGCTGCTAAAAATAAAACGTAAAATGCAAACACAGTGATATAAAACTTCAATCCAAAGTCCAAAATAAAACTGCAGCAGCGCTACGAACAAATGTTAAAATGTGCGTCTTCCATATAGTCATAAATATGGGTAGCTTAGATAGTGAATGGTGATTCAGGTTGTGATTGGTCCAAATGCTAGTTTCAGTGCTCTTTTCATCCAGGTATGTTCACCGCGTGGGGGGAAAAAAGGGGTCCCCCTATGGGGATGCACTCACCAGATATCAGATCAATATAGGCATATATTAACCATCCTCCTCAGGTATTCTGTCTTCTTACCACAGTGATAATTGTAAGGTACCGCTAGCATATGTGAGGAAAAAGAACAAACCACATAGGGCAGTACTGTCTGGAAAATTTATTTATGAAAAGAATCCCCCAAGTACCCTCTTTACATATGTGCGTACCAGATATAAATATACAACAGGCGAAAACTCGTATGGAGTGTGCGCTTCCGCGCTATAAACTTGCCCCTGATGAACACCGGAATGTAGTTCCTTTCACGGCGTCTTCCTGGAGAACAAGTCCTGGAGCGCAAGCGTCACTTCCGGTTTCCTTGGTGTGTTAGGTCACGCCCTGACGTTTCGTCACTTCCTGACTTCTTCTGAGGGCGTCCTGGAAGAAGCCGTGAAAGGAACTACATTCTAGTGTTCATCAGGGGCAAGTTTATAGCGCGGAAGCGCACACTCGATACGATTTTTCGCCTGTTGTATATTTATATCTGGTACGCACATATGTAAAGGGGGTACTTGGGGGATTCTTTTCATAAATAAATTTTCCAGACAGTACTGCCCTATGAGGTTTGTCCTTTTTCCTCACATATGCTAGCGGTACCTTACAATTATCACTGTGGTAAGAAGACAGAATACCTGAGGAGGATGGTTAATATATGCCTATATTGATCTGATATCTGGTGAGTGCATCCCCATAGGGGGACCCCTTCCCCCCCCCCACGTGGTGAACATACCTGGGTGAAAGGAGCACTAAAACTAGCATTTGGACCAATCACAACCTGAATCACCATTCACTATCTAAGCTACCCATATTTACGACTATATGGAAGACGCACATTTTAACATTTCTTCGTAGCGCTGCTGCAGTTTTATTTTGGACTTTGGATTGAAGTTTTATATCACTGTGTTTGCATATATGAAAAAATATATATAAAAAATGTATATATAAAAAAAAAACATTTTATACAGCAGAAAAGCTAAAGTACTAATAAACAGTGGCAATTTCTCTTCCCTCATTCAATCCTCCAGGCGAAAGGGCATCAAGATTATAAATCCAGAAGGTTTCTCTTGCACACAATCTACGATACCATTCAGCTGCAGAGTAGGATCTGGGCATCTGTTCAATAACCCACACTTGAGAACCAGCAGTAGATTGCTTGTGGAATTCCGCAAAATGTTGTGGGACACTATGGGGTTTATTTACTAAAGGCAAATTCACTTAGCACTACAAGTGCAGTCGCTGTAGATCTGAGGGGAAGATCTGAAATTAGGGGAAGCTCTGCTGATTTCTATCATCTAAACAAGTACAAACAAAAATGCTGTTTTTTATTTTCCTTGCATGTCCCCCTCAGATCTACAGCGACTGCACTTCCAAGTGCACTTGCAGTGCAAAGTGGATTTGCCTTTAGTAAATAAACGCCCATGTTCTATAAGTCTTCCATGTTTGCTGAAGCGCCGTCTCAGGGCGCGGATGGTACGGTCAACATAGATCAATCCACAGAGGCAGAACAACCCATATACCACAAAATCAGAAGAGCAATTATAGAAGTTCTCATAGGTTTTCCCTTTAGAACAAAAAGGTTTTTTGCTATGCTGAACAAATTTGCACATCTTACAATGGGCCTTTTGGCACTGGTACATACCGATAGGGGGTATCAGTACTGGTAAGATGGATTCGGCAGCAGAAGATTTTATCTTGCTGGGGGAAATTTTTGTTTTAAAGTTAGGGGCCCTGCGATAGGTGACACTGGGGTGATCAAGAAGAATAGTTAGAAGGTGAGGGTCCTGCTGCAATATGTTCCAATGGTTGGCAAAAATTCTTTCCATTTTCTTTTGCCATATGTGGTTGGTTTCCAGTGTGACTACAGGTTTTAGTCAATATATAGAGTAATATATAGATCAATATCTCCAGCCACTGGTCCATCAATTACCATCATACATTAGAGATGGCACACACCTTTTAGAACTTTTGTCCCCATACAAATGGGAGTCCACTTACATATGGCTCTCCCTGGATGTAAATTCTTTATATACCTCAATCCCTCACTATTTTGGTTTGCAAGCTTTAGAATCCTTTCTCGCCCATGGGTATTCATTAACCCCAGACAGGCTACATTTATCTTGAAAGCAACCAGATTTTGTCTTAGGCACAATTATTTTCATTTTGATGGTGAAAATTTTATCTACAGCAACAGGGTACTGCAATGGGAGCAAATTTTGCACCATCCTACGCCAATTTGGCTGTGGAGTTTTGGCAAACCAACCCCCAATCCCTTCTCTGCCAACATTGTCTTCTTCGGAAGATACATTGATGACATTATCATCATTTGGGATAGATCTGCCGACCTCATTAGCCAATTTGTCAATTACTGTATTGATAACCTGTATGGTTTATCATTTACATATGTACACGATACAAACACCTTGGTTTTTGTAGACCTATAATTAGCTCACTATAAAAGGGACAATATACAGTATGTGCAAAGAACTTTACCAAGCCCACTGCAAGGAATTCTTTTTTTACATTATAATAGTTGTCATCTTCCCAAATGGATCCAAAATATTCCCAAAGGACAGTTCTGCCATTTAGGACAGAACTGTACGTGCGGAACAGAGTGTATCTTTGAAAATAAATTCTTAGACAAAGATTATCCCAAACCCTTGGTGGATCAGGCTTTCAAATTTTATCTCAAAGGAAAACCCTCCAAGAAGGTTAGAAAATAAGGTGACCATTCCACCAGATTCAGTACTGCCTTTCATTTAGCACAAGAAAATGGGAAGAATTTTTGCCAACCATTGGAACATATTGCAGCAGGACCCCCATCTTCAAACTATTCTTCCTGATCACCCCAGAGTCCACTATCACAGGGCCCCTAACCTTAAAAATAAAATTGCCCTCAGCAAGCTAAAATCTGCTGCTGAACCCATCTTATCAGTACTGATACCCCTTATCGGTATGTACCAGTACCACAGGGCCCGTTGTAAGACGTGCAAATTTGTTCAGCATGGCAAAAAACTTTTTGTTCTAAAGGGAAAATCTATCAGTTAGAGAATTTCTATAATTGCTCTTCTGATTTTGTAGTCTATGGGTTGTCCTGCCCCTGTGGATTGATCTATGTTGGCCAAACCATCCATGCCCTTAAGCGAACATAGAAGACTCAGAAGAGGGTAGGGACAAACATAGTGTCCCACAACATTTTGTGGAATTCCACAAGCAATCTACTGCTGGTTAGGGATGAGCCGAAAATACGAATGGACCGAAAGTTCACGCGAACTTTCGAACACTGTTAAAGCGGAGGTTCCGCGGCAAATCTTTTTTTTTTTTTTAGCTTGCATGCAAAGTATTTGTAGATCACCAATTAGTACTCACGTGTTTGGTGATTTTTAACCTCCCCTGTCTTTTTTCTGGCAAAAAATGCACTTTTAAAATCAGCCGTCAGAATTTTCCATTTTGCTTGTGGGCATTGTGAAGCCCACAAGCACTGACTTCCTGGTAGCGGTGGACGGTGTTCTGCAGAAAAAGTTCCCCGGCGGATAAGGTTCCCCCCCTGTACTGCGCATGCGCGGCACGAACCTCAACGGAGTTTCCGAAAGTAGCCGAACATGTAGAGCTGCGAGTTAGCTCTACATGGCGCCTGCGCAATGACTAGGAGCCATGTAGAGCTGACTGCGCAGGCGCCGTGTAGAGCCGACTCGCAGCTCTACATGTTCGGCTACTTTCGGAAACTCCGCTGAGGTTCGTGCCGCGCATGCGCAGTACAGGGGGGGGAACCTTATCCGCCGGGGAACTTTTTCTGCAGGACATGTCACATCTGGGCGAACTCCCAGATTACATTGCGGGAGAACAGAAACGCCTACTCCCGCGGGAGTGAGTACCCGGAAGCCGGAATTTAGATGACAATATTACGGTATGTACAGAAAAAAAATAAAAATAAGTGGCTACTGTACATGTTTGTAGTGTAAGGAGTGTGGTCATATATGGATGTTATTTTGGGTGGAACTTCGCTTTAAAGTCTATGGGACTCTAACGGGAGAAAATTGCGAATTTTAAAGGCTAATATGCAAGTTATCGTCCTAAAAAGGGTTTGGGGACCCGGGTCCTGCCCCAGGGGACATGTATCAATGTAAAAAAAAGTTTTAAAAACTAACGTTTTTTCGGGAGCAGTGATTTTAATGATGCTTAAAGTGAAAAAATAAAAGTGAAATATTCCTTAAAATATCGTGCCTGGGGGGTGTCTATAGTATGCCTGTAAAGTGGCGCATGTTTCCCGTTTTTAGAACTGTCCCTGCACAAAATGACATTTCTAAAGGAATCAAAGTAATTTAAAACTTTTTGCGGCTTTAAGTAATGTCTGGTCCCGACAATATGGATGAAAATCATTGAGAAAAACGGCATGGGTACCCTCCCCCCAGCCCATTACCAGGCCCTTTCGGTCTTGTATGGATATTAAGGGGAACCCCGCACCCAAATTAAAAAAAGAAAAGGCGTGGGGCCCCCAGGCCCTATATACTGGTACTCTGAAGAGCAGTATACAGGCGGTGCAAACAAGACAGGGATTGTAGGTTTGTTCTTAAGTAGAATCTGTTTGTAATTTGGAACAGGGACATTTTTTAAGTGTAGCTCCAGCCAAAAAATCTATTTTTAAGCTTTTTGGAAAACATAGTGAAGGGTTATCACCCCTGTAACATTTGTTTTGCTGTCTGCCACTGTTCAGAAGATTTCACCTCACTTTCTGTCCCAATGACAATTGGATTTTGAAAATTTGGGGTTTTTAGGGAAACAAGGATTGGTGATAAAGCATCAGTGGAGAGGAGACACCTTTTTCCCATATTAACTCTTACAGGAGAGAATTTCCCTTCCCAGGAGTAACTTCCTGTAGTCTCCCTCCGTTTGTAAGTAGTAGTCGTTTGTAAGTCAGATGTTTGAAAGTAGGGGCCTGCCCTATATACTCTGCAGAAATTTGGGCCTTAGGTGTTGGTGTTGCCACAACACTGTAAGCCCTCATAGTTACTCTTGGTGGGTGCAGGAACGGGCCCTGCTGTGAAATATTAGATCAAGAATTGTAATTACATAAACCTGTTAAACAGGGTCAGAAAAATTGGGCCTTTGGTGGTGGTGTGGTGGTGTTGCCACAACACTGTAAGCCCTCACAGTTACTCTTGGTGGGCACAGGAACGGGCCCTGCTGTGAAATATTAGATCAAGAATTGTAATTACATGCCCCTGCTGAACAGGGTCAGATAAATTGAGCCTTTGGTGGTGGTGTTGCCACAACACTGTAAGCCCTCACAGTTAGTCTTGGTGGGCGCAGGAACGGGCCCTGATGTGAAATATTAGATCAAGAATTGTAATTGCATGCCCCTGTTGAACAGGGTCAGAAAAATTGGGCCTTTGGTGATGGTGTGGTGGTGTTGCCACAACACTGTAAGCCCTCACAGATACTCAACTTGGAGCGCAGGAACTATCCCTGCTGGTTAATATTACAGCAAAAATTGTAATTACACGCCCCTGTTAAACAGGGGCAGAAAAATTGGGCCTTAGGCACTGGTGCTGGTGCCACAACACTGCAACCCCTCACAGATACTCTAGTTGGAGCGCAGGAATGAACCCTGCTGCAAAATATTACAGCAAAAATTGTAATTACACGCCCCTGTTAAACAGGGGCAGAAAAATTGGGCCTTCTCAATGAACCAAAAATGTTCATTGAGAAGGAAGAGGATAGTCACTCAGCATAACAGGATAGTCACTCAGCATCAGCATAGGCAGTCTTGAAGGGATCTCACATTCATAAAAAAATTGTTCAGTTACATCAGCATCAGGTGCTTGGTAGCTGGTGATCCAAGACTGATTCATTTTTATGAAGGTGAGCCGATCGACCGAGTCGGTAGACAGGCGCACCTGTGATCGGTTACAAAGCCTCCTAAATGTGCGTTCCGAAAGAACGTTGGATGCAGGACAGGCCAGTAGCTCAATTGCATACTGTGCAAGCTCTGGCCAGTTATTCATACTCAAGACCCAGTAATCCAGAGGATTGTCGGTTGGAAAGCTCTCCAAGTCTGATCTTGCCCCTGATCTAGGTATTCCTGCACCATGTAAATAAGACGCTGGCAATGGTTGCTGGAACCGATTAGACCTTGGGGCTGCGGACTAAAAAATTGTCTGAACGCTTCGCTCAGATGGCCACCTTCTCCACCGCTCCTTCTGTGACTGATCGAAGCCTCAGCAACACGTTGTCCAGGACCAGGAATTTGTAACCTCCCAGGCTCTGGAAACGCGTTGCACAAACCTTTCTGCAAGGCCTCCCGAAGATGTTTCATCCTCTGCTCCCTCTGCGATGGCTGGATAAGTTCCGGAACCTTACCCTTGTAACGTGGATCAAGGAGGGTTGCCAGCCAGTAATGATCCCTCTCCCTGATACCACAAACGCGAGGGTCCTTTCACAGGCTTTTCAGGATCAGGGAGGCCATGCAGCGTAGGTTTGCTGAGGCATTTGGTCTGGAGTCCTCTGGGCCACTAAGGACAACATGATCCACAGCCACCTCCTCCCAGCCACGTACAAGTCCATGGGTTTCTAGGGACTGTAAAGGATCCCTTGAAGACTGCTACTGATGCTGAGTGCTAGGCTCCACCTCCATGCTGACACAATCCTCCTCCTCCTCTTCCTGTGTGATCGGCGGGCCTGCAGGAACATTGTCTGGATAAAGGGGGCTTTGAGAGGTAAGGAAGTCCTCCTCTTCCTCCCTCTGTTCTGCCTCAAGTGCCCTGTTCATTATTCCACGCAGCGTGTGCTCCAACAGGTAGACAAGAGGGACAGTATCACTGATGCATGCACTGTCACTGCTCACCATCCTCGTGGCCTTCTCAAATAGTGACAGGACAGTGCATGCATCCCTGATCATGAGCCACTGGCGTGGCGAAAAAAAGTCAAGCTCCCCTGACCCAGTCCTGGTGCCATAGTCACACAGGTACTCATTGATGGCCCTCTGCTGCGTGTGCAGCCGATGCAGCATGGCCAACATTGAGTTCCACCTGGTGGGCATGTCACAGATTAGGCGGTTCTTGGGCAGGTTGTATTCCTTTTGGAGGTCAGCCAGCCGAGCACTGGCATTATATGACCAGCGGAAATGCACACAGACTTTCCTGGCCTGCCTCAGGACATCCTGTAAGCTCGGGTACCTGCACAAGAACCGCTGCAATACCAAGTTAAGGACATGAGCCAAACAGGACACATGGGCCAGGTGTCCCTGTCTGAGGGCGGAGAGGAGGTTGGTGCCATTGTCGGAAACCACCATTCCTGACTGAAGCTGGCGTGGCGTCAACCACCTCTGAGCCTGCCCCTGCAGAGCTGACAGAATCTCTGCCCCAGTGTGGCTCCTGTCCCCTAAGCACACCAGCTCAAGCACCGCATTGCATCTTATTGCCTGAGTGCTTGCGTAGCCACTTGAACGCCTATGGAGCACCGCTGGTTCCGAGGGCAAATCAGCAGAGGAAGAGGCCATGGAGGAAGAAGAAGAGGAGGGGGTGGAGGAGAGAGGTGTGGCAGAATCACCACTAGTAGCATTTTGGAGGCGTGGTGGCTGAACAAGCTTTAACAAGACTGCACCCTGTCCTGCATCCTTCCCAGCTGCCAGCAGGATCACCCAGTGTGCCGTGAAAGATAGGTAACGTCCCTGTCCATGCCTGCTGGACCATGAGTCAGCGCTAATATGCACCTTACCGCTGACCGCCCTGTCCAGCTAGGCCAAGACATTTGCTCCCACATGCCGGTAGAGTGCCGGAATCGCCCTCTGTGAAAAAAGTGGCGTTTGGGAACATGCCACTGATGTACCGCAAATTCCACAAACTCAGAGGCTACCAGCTGAAAAGGCAGCAGTTGGAGTACTAGCAATTTAGCCAAGCTAGCATTCAACCGCTGAGCATGTGAATGGCTGGGAGCGAATTTCTTTCGCCGGTTTAGCAACTGGGGTAGGGAAATTTGCCTGCTACAATTTGGACGTTGGTGTAGCGATAGCAGATTGCCCGCAATACTTGCCACACCTAATTCTACACCTTCATGCCTCTCAGTGCAGGTTTCTGAGAGAACTGAAGGCAAAGTGGGGTTGGAGATCCCAGCTTATGAGGAGCAAGGAGAGGTCCGCCTTTTTCTTTGGTGTGGGTCTTTTAAGTACGCTTGCCAACGGACTGCATGGGAGTTCGACATATGTCTGGTCAAGCACGTGGTGCCCAAGCGGCTGGTGTTTTGGCCATGCTTGATACGCTTCAGACATATGTTGCAAATAGCAATGGTGCGATCTGCTGCACACGTCTAAAAAAAGCCCCACACCAAAGAACTTTTGGAAAAACGCGCGCCCTGCACATGCCGTGTGATGCAGTCGGTTGGCTGCCCTTAAGCTGCCCCCTAGAGGGCATCCTGGCTCATTGGAGATGTGCCTCCTCCTCCTCTCTCCTATCAGGCACACACGTAGAGTCAGTGACCTCATCATCCCCTCCCTCCTCGTCACTGGAGCAAACCTGGCAGTATGCTGCAGCTGGGGGAACATGACTGCCAGTTTGTTGTCCTTCTTGGGCACTCCCTCTCCCTGGGGTCACGTTACTGCTTTTGTCCTCAACCTGGGTACCATTATCAGAGCCTTCAAAACGCTGCTCATCCTCCTGCAGTGTGTACCCTACACTGTGGTCGAACAGTTTGGGGGACTCCTCAGGGCATGATGGTGGGGCTAGGGAAGGCGTAACTGATGACCTTGAGCCGATGGAATAGGCCGCTTTAGCACCTGTAGCCAAGGAACAGCCTGGGTGACAGAGAATGAGGAGGATGAGGATGGCTTGGTCATCCACACTAGCAACTCTTCTGCATGTTGTGGCTCAACACGGCCAGCTGCTGGAAAAAAGGACAAGCGTGCCCCACGGCCACGTGCTGAGGATGCACCGTGTCCACGACCAGCACTGTTGGCTCTAGACACAGTGCCTGCTTGCCCTCTTTTAGTGGCCTGTGAGCGTCTGCCCCTCCCTGTTGGCCTTCTAGACGTAATGTATTTGATGTATTTGAATAGGTACACTAGGAATGGCCTGCAGTGAGATGTAGCTGCACAACGTTGGGATGTATATATAAACTGAATATACTGCAGCTAATTGAATCAACTGCCTGCCTGTAGTATATTAGGAAGAGAACAACAGGAACGCTCTGCAGTGAGATCCAGCTGCACACTGTGAACAGGATACAGTACTGAATATACGGCAGCTACCTGAATCAACTGCCTGCCTGTAGTATATTAGGAAGAGAACAACAGGAACGCTCTGCAGTGAGATCTAGCTGCACACTGTGAACAGGATACATTATACTGACTTAATATACGGCAGCTACCTGAATCAACTGCCTGCCTGTAGTATATTAGGAAGGGAACAACAGGAACGCTCTGCAGTGAGATCTAGCTGCACACTGTGAACAGGATACAGTACTGAATATACTGCAGCTACCTGAATCAACTGCCTGCTTGTAGTATATTAGGAAGAGAACAACAGGAACGCTCTGCAGTGAGATCTAGCTGCACACTGTGAACAGGATACAGTACTTAATATACTGCAGCTACCTGAATCAACTGCCTGCAAAAGAAAGGGAAGCCGCTCAGGTGTCGATGTCTTCAAGATAATCACTTCTCCCAGAACCACGGGTGCAAGCAATGCACGTATGAGGCAAAACAAAAGAGAAAATTCTTCTGGGCAGCCGCACTACCGAATAAAATTTTTCCTTTATTGTAAAATCCAAAACAGCACTACAAGTCACAGCACACTGGTCGAGCTGACGCGTTTCACACTGTACTAGTGTTTAATCATAGCTATCTAGCACAAAAATAATTTCTATAATATAGATCTAGCTGCACACTGTGAACAGGATACAGTATACTGAGTGAATATACTGCAGCTACCTGAATCAACTGCCTGCTTGTAGTATATTAGGAAGAGAACAACAGGAACGCTCTGCAGTGAGATCTAGCTGCACACTGTGAACAGGATACAGTACTGAATATACTGCAGCTAACTGAATCAACTGCCTGCCTGTAGTATATTAGAAAGAGAACAAAAGGAACACTCTGCAGTGAGATCTAGCTGCACATTGTGAACAGGATACAGTATACTGACTGAATATACTGCAGCTACCTGAATTAACTGCCTGCCTGTAGTATATTAGGAAGAGAACAACAGGAATGCTCTGCACTGATCTAGCTGCAGAGGATACAGTATACTGACTGAATATACTGCTGCTAACTGAATCAACTGCCTGCCTGTAGTATATTAGGGAGAGAACAACAGGAACGCTCTGCAGTGAGATCTAGCTAAACTGTATACAGTATTTATATCACATATATATATACATATATACATATATATATATATATATATATATATATATATATATATATATATATATATATATATACACAAAGCCTGGAATGTATAGTATATATATATATATATATATATACTGATCTAACTGAATCTACTGCCTGCTCAATCTAGCTAACTGAAATAAAATGACACTCTCTGTATCTCTGAATGCCGCAACAAACTACACAAGGCCGACGCGCAGGCGGCCTTATATAGTGTGGGGCGTGTACCTAATCCCCTGAGCCATGATTGGCCAAAGGCACCCTGCTCTCTGTGCTGACGGCGCTGTGATTGGCCAAAGCATGCGGGTCATAGTGCATGCTTGGCCAATCATCAGCCAGCAATGCACTGCGATGACGCAGTGAATTATGGGCCGCGAACGACCCATAAAGTTTGATCTTCATCGAACAGCCGATGTTCGAGTCAAACTCATGTTAGACTCGAAATCGAAGCTCATCCCTACTGCTGGTCTTCAGGTGTGGGTTATTGAACAGGTGCCCAGATCCCACTCTGCAGCTGAATGGTATCGTAGATTGTGTGCCAGAGAAACCTTCTGGATTTATAATCTTGATGCCCTTTCGCCAGGAGGTTTGAACAAGGGAATAGAATTTGCCACTGCTCTTTAGTACTTTAGCTTTTCTGCTGTATGAAATGTTTTTTTTTTATATACACATTTTTTTATATATAATTTTTCATATATATCCTTATAATTTTAAAACATCATTTTGCATATTGACCTACAATTCTTGTTTTTCTTCAGGTATTATGGGGGTGGCGGGTATGTCCCCACCAGTGAGTATCCTCTAGTCTAGTACCCCACACCCTCCCGGTACATATTTATTGGTAGTAAATAATTTTCCCCCATCTACACAGACAGTATGGATCACCTGCCTGTGCTAAGGTCACCCTGTCAGTGAGATTGGCCTATTTTTTTTTTGTTTTTGTTTTTGTTTTTATTTTCTTCTTTTTTTTTTTATTCTGATTCTTATTTATTTATTTATTTTTCTCACTGTTTGGTTATACACAGTACTTACTATCTTCTTCAGGTTGTAACAATGTCATATACTAAGCTGGTACCTAATGCATATATCTGTGTGCATTCCTTTCTTTCCCCTTTATTTTTTTATTTTTTTCCCTCCTTTGCTCCTTTTCTGTTACAGTCACACTATTTACCTATTCATAATATGTCCTTTTATTGCTATATATGAACATATATGTATCCATATATATATGTTTTTCACTGCTGCAAGTAGGTTATTATCATTTTTGATGCAGATTGTTTCCTACAAATATTTCAGTGTATGACTTCTATGCTCAATATCTCTATTGAGAAACAGTTTTTTGTTAAATCATTTCCTTTATATGCTTACTTTCCCTCTGCCCCCCCCCCCCCCATGTACTATAAATTATTGGCCCCACATCTCGGTAGTACTGCTTGAAAAAGGAGCCCGACTGCCATAACACACGCAGGGTGCATACTCGGAAACGCGTTGCACCTTGTTGAAGTCATTGCCCTACGCCGCTCTGCTTCCTGCATACCATCAGCGGAGACCAGCGAGGAGCCTATGCTTTGCAGCGCCACAAGCGGAGGCATCTGACGGCTTACCGACTTCACACTTCGGGATATCTTTATACACAGATGTGCCTGTTATACTCCATTTATATGTGAGTTGTTTTTAGATGTTTTTAATAAATTGCTTTTACTCCTACACTTAGAGGCACCTCTTCCCTTGTTTATTTTGCCTCCAAAACTGCGGCTCGGGGGTCAAATGCAGCCCTTTGCTTGATTTTATCCAGCCCTTGGGAATCTTTTCCTCCTACTGACACCATCAATGGGGCATTATTCCTCCCACTCATACCAAGAATTAGGCAATATCCCTCCCACTAAAACCAATGATGGGGCACCATTCCTCCCACTGACACTATCAATTGGGCATTATTCCTCCCACTCATACCAATAATTAGGCACTTAACCTCCTACTAAAACCAATGGTAAGGCATGTTTTACTCCCACTGACGCTGGAGCATTTTCTTATTTTACTGGCCAACATTATAGTAAGCTGGCCCTTTGCTTAGAAAGTTTGGAGACCCCTCTTCCAAGAGATGAGAGACATAGGGAGCAGGAGATCTTGAGTGGAGATGGAGATGAAGTTGGTGATGTAGCTAGGGGAAGAGTTGTGGGTGGCTTTGGAGTTTCAGAGGATGGTAGAGGGTCTGGGGGAATAGTGAAGATGGGCATGGGGGAGGGGGGGTGACGGGAGATAGAGAGCAGGAGCAGGATAGAGAGCAGAAGGTCTTAGGACCTTAGGAGTGAAAAGAACAGTTTGGGTGATATTTTGAGAGGAAGTTGGTGATGTAGCTGTTGGCAGAGTGTGGTGGATGTTTTTTTGAGTTCCAGAGGATGGTAGAGGGTCTGAAGAAGTCCTGGAGATGAGCAAGGGGGAGTTAATGAGTGAGATAAAAGGTAGGAGGTCTTGGGAGGAGTAAAGAGAATGGTTTGAGTGATACAGTGGAACCTCGGATTACGAGCATAATCTGTTTCAGGAGAATGCTCGTAATCCAAAGTATTTACATACCAATGCGAGTTTCCCCATTGAAGTCAATGGAAATGAAAATAATTTGTTCCGCATTGACTTCAATGGCAGATGCGGGGGGGGGGGGGCACCAGAGAGCCTTGAAAACGTCCGGAAGGCCTGAGGACAGTTCGGCTGACCTCGGCAAACCTCGGAAATACTCCGTTCACGAGCCTTTCCGAGGTTTGCCAAGGTCAGCCGAACTGTCCTCGGGCCTTGCTGTGCAATTCTGAACGGTGCCGATCCCACCTCAGGCCAAACGCGGTACTGCACACCGCTTTGACCTGAATCCTGCTCATTTTGCGAGACAACACTCGCAAACCGAGTTAGGATTTTAGGGAAAACAGTGTATTGCGAAACGCTCGTTAGCCGCGTTACTCGCAATCCGAGGTTCCACTGTATTTTGAGATGAAGTTAGTGACGTAGCTGGGGGCACAGTTGTGGATGGCGTGGGAGTTCCAGGGGATGGTAGAGAGTCTGAAGAAATACTGGATAGGAACAAGGGGGAGACGACAAGGGAGATAGAGAACAGGAGGTCTTGGATGGAGTGTAGAGGACGGTTTGCATGATATTTTGAGATGAGGTGGGTGATGTAGCTAGGTAGTTGTGGGTGACTAACTTAAAAAATAAGCCCAACAGTTCTGTAGGGGCTGAAGCACAGTACTGATCATTGTTTAGAAAGTCTATTTTGCAACTCATGAAGATACAGAATCCAAGCAAAGCAACATTTTTTATTACAATTATAACATGTATCAAAGCACAATTTCACAATAAATTGTTTTTCTCAAATGTAGATGTCTTTCAACGATCAACGCTCCAGCTTTTTTTTTTCCTTTCTTGATGTTGTTTCTTTATTAACATGTGATCAGGAATACTAATGACAAAATGGATTGCTGTAAATATTAAAATAAAACAACTTGAGTATATCATGCTGCTTTTATGGATACTCAGTTGGCAATTTAATGGCTGTTTGTGCAGCATCAGTGACATCCAGCAGAGTGCTTTATTAAGGGAAGATACAGTGTGCATTGCCTCAATATGTCCGATCTTCTATTACTTAAACATAATAGGATGCTTGAAAGAATGAATTACATGCAACCAAATATAAATGTATCCTGAAACATATTTTTTTTGGCCGTGGTGGCTGCTTTGGAGGCTCTTCGGGGGTTGTAATCTCCTGTAGTTTTCAGAAGGCATGAAGCCCAGCTGTCTTTGTCAGTACTACAGAAGCTAGTCGTCTTAATCACACATAGCTAGGGATTTGAATTCCTCGTAGCTGTTTTCGGTGATGGAAAAGCAGCTTGCGATGTTACAGGTGAGTATTCCCAATTAGAACTCCAGGTAGGCAGCCAACCTGCTCTTCATCCTAAGACGGCTCTTATTATTCATCTTAACCATTCAGTTAACACTATCAGAGAAACAACAAAATTAACAAACAACAAATATTTTAAAGTGTAGTTCCACTTTTGCAGTCAAGTTTGAGAAACCTCCACTATATGTCTGTTCTGGGTTCCTATTTATTTACTTATATATTATACATTCACAAAAGTCCCTGCCCTCAAGGAGCTTGTAGGTGGGATGCAGCGTGGTGCGGCAGCAATAATTCACACAGTCAGGTACAATATAAAACTGTATTGAAGTAATGCAGCAACAGTTCACAATAGACCCGGAAGGACAGCTACCCAGCTCAGTTTCCAATAACGTGAAGAAGCAGGTACCAGCCCAGTTGAAGCATCAATTGAGAGGAGACAGAAAGCGGCCTGGCCATCTCGTGCCCAATCAGGAAGGTATCCAGAGAGATGCAACCCTACGCTTTCCCTCCTCGTCAGGAACCTTTCCCTATCGCTATTACTATCCCCAACAGACAGGGTACCCTACACTACCAAAATCTCATAAAGCATGCCAATCCCAGGGGCCAGGTTCTTAACCACTTATCCTTAGGTGGACGTCATATGAGGTCCTGGACTTTAAGTGGTTATATCTGAATGATGCCTACAGCTGCGATTCCCTCACATGTAAAAGCAATCATAGAGGGTGTTTAACCACTTGATTGCTTAGACGGGTGGCTAAAGGGGACATCCCCCCCTCCCGCCATCCTCTGGTGCTTTTCCCAGCTCGCTCGTGCGATGGGGGAGCCGGAGAATGAAGTTTACCATAGAGCTGGCTGTGGACCAGATGGTCCGGTCATCTCTATGACCCTCGGAGGCCGGAAGTGACATCATGACACCATTTCCGGTGTTGGCAGATGTAAACACTGACATTTTTTTTATCTGGAAAGCCTGAGATTTATTTATTTATTTATTTATTGGATCTCAGGCTTTCCAGCATAGACTAGAGATCTGGGGACTTATAGACCACAGATCTCTCTGTAAAGAGGATCTATCATGCCCTATTCCTATTAGGGTTGTTTACATTCCTTGTAATAGGAATAAAAGTGATAAAAAAAATAAAACATAAAGGGAAAGTGTAAAAAAAATAAAAAATAAAAAAATAAAATAAACAATAAAAAAATTGAAAAATTTAAAGCGCCCTATCCCCTCGTGCTCATAGCAGAAGCGAAAGCATGCGTAGGTCATGCCCGCATATGTAAACAGCTTTCAAATCAAACATGCAAGGTATTGCCACGAACGTTAGAGTGACAGCAATAATTCTAGCACAAGACTTCCTCTATAACTCTAAGCTGGTAACCTGTACAAAATTTTAAAGCGTTGCCTATAGTTTTTAATTACCAAAGTTTGGCACCATTCCACGAGTGTGAGCAATTTTTTCCCCAAAAAATGGCGTTTGAAAAGTTGCTGCGCAAAAAAACGCCATTTTATTCCCTAGGGTCTCTGCTAAAAAGTATATATATATATATATATATATATATATATATATATATATATATATATATGGATATAATGTTTGGGGGTTCTGAGTGATTTTCTAGCAAAAAGGGGATGATTTTTACATGTAGGAGAGGAATGCCAGAATTGGCTGGTGCTGAAAGTGGTTAAATAGACTCTGCCCCACCTAAGATGGCCACTAGAGTCACATGGATGGCCAGCATCCAATCAGATCACTGCCCCAGTGACTCAGGAAGCCATATAGGAACCCTGTTTCCAATTACTTCCTCACCCTCTGCATTGCTGTTGCACACCACCTGCAGTGGAGACAGCAGACTGCACCCGCCTACAAGCTTACAGTCCTAACTCACATTCATACATACACATACTAGGACCAACTAACCTATCAGCGTGTCTTTGGAGTGTGGGTGTAAACTGTAGTACCCAGAAGAAACCAACACAGGTACAGGTAGTGTTGTGGTTGAGATTCAAACCAACAACCCTTGTGCTACTAGGCAGAGGTACTAACCACTTAGCCTCTGTGCTGCCCTATTCACACAGCGTACCTGTAGCACCCTGGTGTTTAGGCAGGGTTGCTGCTAAATTTACCTGCCAGCTGCCTTGACCTATTGTTAGGGATCAATTGATTTCACTCTAAGTCTGTGGTTGCTGCACTTCTCTCTTTTGCTGCTAGGTGGCCGGGTACCTGGTTGCATTAGATATGAGAAGAGCAATGCAAGGTCAGATTATGGGTATATGGGGTATCCCAGCCAATGGGCAGGGGTTTTCTTAAATCTCTTGGCCTGCTGGGAGAACCTATATATTCGGGTGAGGTCAGGTGATCTGTGTTCTGTGCCACCTGGACGGCTGTCTGGGTAGACGTGTGTTGTATTGCCCCGGCTGCTAGGCTGGAGATTGGGCCTATCCCGTGCACATCTGGCTGCCAGGCTGTCTGAGGTCCTATCCAGAAGCAAGAGAGTAGGGCAGGGTTGGGATTGCAGCATGCAGTCCAACCAAAAGTGACGGTTCTCCTGGCCGGAGAACCTGCTGTGGTCGGAGTTAGAGGGGAAGCTGTCGCCAGTAAGGGACTATCCGCCTTATTACCAGGGACCACAGTGAGTAACTGAAGCAAGTACCAGAGCAGTATTTTCAGCAACCGGGGATTGTGAAGAATCGGGAAACTTAAGTGGGTATCAAGCCAGGGACCCAGCCAGTGGAGGTGATGCTTGCAGAGCAGCCTTCTGTGCCAAGCCAGGGACCGAGTGGGCCAGCGGGGGTGAAGCTTGAGAGGTATCTAGATTGCCAAGTAGGGATGAGCTTCGAGTTCGAGTCAAACTCATGTTCGCCTCGAACATTGCCTGTTCGCCTGTTCGCCGAACAGCGAACAAATTGGGGTGTTCGCGGCAAATTCGAAAAGTCTATGGGAGAAATCTAAAGTGCTGATTATAAAGCCTAATATGCAAGTTATTGTCCTAAAAAGTGTTTGGGGACCTGGGTCCTGCCCCAGGGGACATGTATCAATGCAAAAATTTTTTTTTTAAAACGGCCGTTTTTTCGGGAGCAGTGATTTTAATAATGCTTAAAGTGAAACAATAAAAGTGAAATATTCCTTTAAATTTCGTACCGGGGGGGTGTGTATGATATGCATGTAAAGTGGTGCATGTTTCCCGTGCTTAGAACTGTCCCTGCACAAAGTGTCATTTTTGAAGGAAAAAAAGTCATTTAAAACTCACTCGCGGCTATTAATGAATTGTCGGCTTTTATCAATACATAGAAAAGTCATTGATAAAAAAAAAAAAAGCGTGGGGGTTCCCCCAAATTCAAATACCAGGCCCTTTAGGTCTGGAATGGATATTAAGGGGAACCCCGCCGCAAATTTAAAAAAAAAATGGCTTGGGGTTCCCCCTAAATACCCATGCCAGGCCCTTGAGATCTGGCATGGATTTTAAGGGGAACTCCACCCCAAATTTTAAAAAAATGGCGTGGAATCCCCCCAAAAATCCATACCAGACCCTTATCCGAGCACGTAACCTGGCCGGCCACAGGGGAAGAGGGGGGTGACCAAAGAGCGGCCCCCCTCCCTCCTGAACCGTACCAGGCCACATGCCCTCAACATGGGGAGGATGTCCCCATGTTGATGGGGACAAGGGCCTCATCCCCACAACCCTTGCCCGGTGGTTGTGGGGGTCTGCGGGCGGGGGGCTTATCGGAATCTGAAAGACCCCTTTAACAAAGGGGACCCCCAGATCCCGGCCCCCCCTATGTGAATTGGTAAGGGTACATTGTACCCCTACCATTTCACGAAGAAAGCGTAATTTTTTTTTAAAAAAAACACACAAACACCTTGAAAAAGTCCTTTATTAAAAAGAAAAAAAAAACATTCCAGCGATGAAATCCAGTGTCCCGCGGCGATCCCGATGTCCAGCGCCGTCCGTCATTGGTTTTGCCTGAGCGGACCTGATGGGGAACTTCCTCCTCAGTGTTTTAAATGTATAGACCCGCCCCTTCTAAAGTTCCCCATCAGGTCCGCTCAGCGGACCAGATGCGGAACATGAGAAGGGGCGGGTCTATACATGTATTACCAAAGTGAGAGAAGTTCCCCATCAGGTCCGCCCCCTCGGTATGTCGGACCCGCCTACGTCATTGGCTTGAGCGGGGAACTTCCTTCACTGTGTAAATTTAAATTACACAGTGAAGGAAGGTTGTGGGGATGAGGCCCTTGTCCCCATCAACATGGGGACATCCTCCCCATGTTGAGGGCATGTGGCCTGGTACGGTTCAGGAGGGAGGGGGGGGCGCTCTCTCGTCCACCCCTCTTCCCCTGCGGCCGGCCAGGTTACGTGCTCGGATAAGGATCTGGTATGGATTTTTGGGGGGACTCCACGCCATTTTTTTTAAAATTTGGGGTGGAGTTCCCCTTAAAATCCATGCCAGATCTGAAGGGCCTGGTATGGATATTTAGGGGGAACCCCACGCCATTTTTTTTAAAAATTGCGGCGGGGTTCCCCTTAATATCCATTCCAGACCTAAAGGGCCTGGTAATTGAATTTGGGGGAACCCCCACGCTTTTTTTTTATTTTTATCAATGACTTTTCTATGTATTGATAAAAGCCGACAATTCATTAATAGCCGTGAGTGAGTTTTAAATGACTTTTTTTCCTTCAAAAATGACACTTTTTGCAGGGACAGTTCTAAGCACGGGAAACATGCGCCACTTTACATGCATATCATACACACCCCCCAGGTACGAAATTTAAAGGAATATTTCACTTTTATTTTTTCATTTTAAGCATTATTAAAATCACCGCTCCCGTAAAAACGTCTATTTTTTAAACCTTTTTTTGCATTGATACATGTCCCCTGGGGCAGGACCCAGGTCCCCAAACACTTTTTAGGACAATAACTTGCATATAAGCCTTTATAATTAGCACTTTAGATTTCGAACGTTCGAGTCCATTGTATTTAATAGGGTTCTAAAGTTCACATGAACATTCTGTCTGTTCGCAGGTTCTGGTGCGAACCGAACAGGGGGGTGTTCGGCTCATCCCTGTTGCCAAGCTAGGGACCCAGCAGAGAAGCGGGGGTGACGCTTGAGGAAGATACTATGGTGAAGATTGGAGGGAGCTCAAGGGATTCAGTGGCAGTGAATCAGTGGGTCTAGTGAGAGAGACCAGGAGCTCAGTGGGCTGGAGAACTACAAGGAGTAATTGTAGTGGAAGAAGTGAAAGGACTGTTACGTTTTGTGTTAGGAACCGTTAAAGACTGTTGCCTGACAAGTCGCGCCAGTGTGAACTGCCACTTAGGTTCCATTCACACCCAGGGGATTTGAATCTTGGGCGGAATCGCTGCAATTCTGTCCACAATTCCAGAATCACAGCAAAGCGTGAGACGCGATTGCGATGCCATTACTTCTTAAAGAGGAACTGCAGTCTGCTCACATAATTTGTAATAAAAACATCTTTGCCATTCTGAAGCTTCCCTCCAACCACTTTGCATATTATTTTATATATACTGCGATTCTCTACTTGGCAAATATGCTGCAGAAATCTCCTTCCACTGAGTCTGACTGCAGCCATTTTAACTGTGGGCAGCTGAAGCTGCTGCCTGTTCACTTCCTGGATTTACACAGAGGCACACCTCCAGCTCTGCATCTCTCATTGGCCCTCTTATGACTCACCCCCCCCCTCCCTTCCTGGCAAACTCTAATGAGAGTGAGAGAGAGAGCTGTGCATGATGTCATAAGCCTAGGCTAATGACCAGACAAGAAACAGGAAGTGGGCTGTATAAGGTATTTAATGGCAGAAAAAAAAATGTTTTACTATCCAAAGATAAAACAACAAGAGCAGAAGATTTATTAGATGTAAAGTTGAAAAAATTACTGAAGGTCCGCTTTAATGGCAAATCTAATCGCAGTGCGATTCAGCTGTGGTTGCTGTGCGATAAAACATGTTGCAAACGCAACTAAATCGCAATGAAAGAAGCTCCTGCTCCTTTTTGAGGGACAAGCCTTATGCGTTGCAATTTTCCCAACCGTGCCAAAAATTGCACCTCGGCAAAAGCGTCTCGCGCTTTTGCCACAATTCTGCAAAAACGACGGTATAGCGGCGTATAGCGGCGCTAAAAATAGCACCGCTATACCGTCGCCACACCTCCCGCCTAGGATTGCCACCTCATCCCTTTAAACCCGAACACATATTAATTACACAGGTTCTGTGGCTGATTAAGGTGGTAATTAAACTCACTTAGTGCCTTATCTGCATTCAATTAGCCTCAGAACCTGTGTAATCAATATGTGTTCGGGTTGAAAGGGATGAGGTGGCAACTCTACTCCCGCCCCAGTGTGAAAGCGGCCTCTGGGCCGGCTGGCCCGATGCCTCGTTACTGGAAGTAGGCCCAGGAGTTTCTGGGGTCTACTAGTCAGGGGTGGTCCTGTGCTGTCTTGCCTGCGGGGAGAAGCGGATCAATTGGAGAAACCAGGGGAGGACTTTTCTCAGAGAGGACCGAGCGAAAGAGTTGGTATCTCAGGAAGAGCCTGGAGACTCAATTGGAGGACGCATCCCGACCCATCTACCTCACAGTTTTGCCGGATTGGCTGAAAGAAACTGGTACTGTGTGACTGTACTTTGACTTTACAAAAAAAAGCTATTGGTTATACAATCCTGTGGCAGAGGATTGTCTAACGACTCTAAGATGTTCTTGTAGTCTGTGGCAGAGACTATGACCGAGCACCGCACTGGCTGCTAGGTCAGTGAGAGAGGCCTATCAGGTGGTTGTTTGTCCTCTGGATTGAAGAAAGTACCTGTGATCTGCAAATACAAGGTACCTGAATCTCCCCTAAACCTCCATCCCTCTAACTGACTTTAGAGACTATGTGTTGGTGCTGACATCTATGAACAACTCTTCAATGGAACCCCTATGACGGATATGGCGAACAGACAGGTAACGGCATGACCTAAAAATATAACCAGCAGCTCCTATGGGGGTAGTGCTACATATACATAGAGGCAGCCATTTTTTAAAAATAAAATGTTATTTAACCACTTTCCGCCCAGTCAATAGTGAATTGACGTCCGGGAAGTGGTTGCAATATCGATACTGGACGTCATATGACGGCCTGTAGGATAATGCCTTGCGCGCGCCCGCGGGGGCGCGCAGCGCGGTGATCGGGGACGGCATGTGTTTACCATGTGATCGGCTGTGTCAAAGTCACAGCCGATCACCTGTCAAAATAAACTCAGCGGCGCGCTCCGTGCGCGCCGCCACAGGTTTGCAGAGCGGGGATCGGGGAAGGCGAGTGTCCCTTGGACACAGCGATCAGAGTACACAGCCAATGAATTGGCTGTTTACCACGTGACCGGCTGTGTCCAATCACAGCCGGTCACAAATGTAAACAAACTGCAGGAGTTACTACCTGATCCCTGCTCTCTCCTCACACACCGATCTGTGAGGAGAGAGAAGAGATCAGTAAGTTAGCTCAGTGTAGTTTGTCTACATAAGTTTACAGTGCACAACACGCCCCCCCCCCCCATAAAGAGGACCTGTCACACAGCCCAGCACATCAATCAGCCCAGCCAATCAGCCCATCTGTCAATCAGCCCATCTGTCAATCAGCCCATCTGTCAATCAATCACCCCATCTGTCAATCAATCAGCCCATCTGTCAATCAATCAGCCCATCTGTCAATCAATCACCCCATCTGTCAATCAATCAATCAGCCCATCTGTCAATCAATCAGCCCATCTGTCAATCATCTGTCACAGGCCCACCTCCATCGGTACCGCCATTGGCACCGCCACACAGGCTACCAGTACCGCCATCGGTACCAGTACCACCACCAGTACCGCCACCAGGCCCAGCATCTATACTGCCACACAGGCCCGCTACCAGTATCACCACTAGTGCCGCCATCGGTACCACCACCAGTTCCACCACCCGTACCACCGTCGGTAGTGCCACCACCACCTGTACCACCACCTGTACCGCCATCGGTACCATCACCACCCGTACCGCCATTGGTACCACCACCACCTGTACCGCCATCGGTACCACCACCACCCATACCGCCATCGCTACCACCACCACCCGTACCGCCACCTGTACCGCCATCGGTACCCGCCGCCACCACCACCACCCGTACCGCCATCGGTACCACCACCACCACCTGTACCGCCATTGGTACCACCACCACCCATACCGCCATCGGTACCACCACACAGGCCCACCACTAATACCTCCATCGGTACTACCACACAGACCGCCACCACTACCACCAGCAGTACCATTACACAGGCCCACCAATAAGCACTGCCATAATGTCCCAAAGGGTTTACACACCTGAGGAGGCATATGCCATTCTTGCCATGTCGGATGATGAGAGCAGCGGGGAGCTCCCATTATCCGATTCTGGTTCGGAATACGAGCCAGTGGAGGATAGTGGCTCAGAGTCCGAGTCCCCGGAGGAAACCGTCCCTCCCAAAAGAATGCGATCGGCACCACCAAGATCAGCACCAAGATCAGGAGAACTGCCCACCACCAGCAGCGCCATACCCCAGGAAGAGGAGCCCAGTACAAGCAATGGAAATGCACGCCCAACCCGAAGAATCCAGCCCCAATCCTACCTTCCCGATGCCCTGGCAAACCCCTTATGGTTGCCTGCCAACTCAGGATCCGCTATCATCCCCCCTTTCACCGCACAGCCAGGTGTGCAGCCCGACACTACAAATTTTTCTAAATTTGATTATTTTTGTTTATTTTTCCCACAAGATTTGCTGCAGAATATAGTGGATCAAACGAATCTGTATGCATCGCAATTTATTGCTGCCAACCCCGATTCTTCCTACGCCCGCATGTTCCAGTGGCGGCGTCTAACATTGGAGGAATTTAAATTATTTTTGGGCCTTATGTTCAATATGGGGCTTACAAAAAAGAACGAAGTCCATTCATATTGGCCCAAATGCCCCATCCAACACATGCCCATATATTCCGCTGTCATGTCCAGGAAAAGATACGACATGATTATGCGCTTTCTCCACTTCAATGACAATTCACAGTGCCCTCCCCGAGATCATCCCAACTACGACAAATTGTACAAGATACGCCCCCTAATCAATGCCTTTTCCCAGCGATTTGAAGAAGTTTTCATCCCAGACCAAAAAATTTGTGTGGACGAGTCCCTCGTACATTTCACCGGCCGACTGCAGTTCAAGCAGTACATACCAAGCAAGAGAGCCAGGTATGGGTTAAAATTAAATAAATTATGTGATCGAGCCACTGGGTACGTCTGCAAATTCAGGATCTACGAAGGCAAAGACTCCCAGCTCCAGCCCCGTGATTGCCCCACATATATTGGAACCAGTGGGAAAATTGTCTGGGAGTTGGCATATCCCCTGTTCGGAAAAGGTTACCATTTATATGTTGATAATTATTATACCAGCCTGCCCCTTTTTCGGCACCTTTACAGTAAACAAACCCCGGCCTGCGGTACCTTAAAAAAAAAAACGGAAGGGATTCCCACAAAATTTATTGACAAAAAAATTGCGACCTGGAGAATCGGCATCCATGAGGAATGAGGAGGTGTTGGCCATGAAGTGGAGGGACAAGAAAGATGTCCACATCCTCTCTACGATCCACAATGACACCGTGGTGGAGATCCCAAGAAGACGCGGCTTCATTGTAAAGCCTGAATGTGTCCACGGCTACAATTTGTACATGGGGGGGGGGGGGGTGGATTTAAATGACCAGATGCTACAGCCCTACTTATCAACCAGAAAGTCCCATTATTGGCACAAAAAAGTTGCGTTTCACCTGTTTCACATGGCCCTTTTTAATTTGTTTGTCTGCTACCAAAAAGCAACTCAAAATCACGACTCCACTACCTCCAATATATCGAAGATATCATCGATGCCCTCATTTACCAACAAGATCCTGCCCCAGGAAGCATTCGCTCTGATAGTGTGAGTCGGCTTCACGAGCGACACTATCCCTTTAGCATCCCCCCACAGAATCTGGAAGAAGACGCCAAAAGAAATGCCGTGTATGGAGGAGGAGTAAGAAGAGACACCAGCTATTATTGTCCCGATTGTCCCTCCCAACCTGGCCTGTGCATCGGAAATTGCTTCAAAAATTATCATACATCCATTAGTTCCCCTTATTATTAACAGACTGCCATTTCCCTATTTGCCTGCTACCATGTTACTAACTACCTTCCATGTTAATTAACTGACCCTGGCCTGTTTACCGACGATGCCTCTGCCTGCCGATTTAAACCACGTTTCTGACTTCCACGTGTACCGACCTTGGCCTGTTAATCGACCATGTTTTTGCCTGCCACTTGGACTGATCTTTTGGCCATCTACTTTTAGTACACAGGGGTCTCACATATGTGAGGGGCTTCAGAATAGCGTTCTGAGTAGAGAAAACCAGTTTTTCGTTTTCTGTGCTCCAAGAACAGGGTCTGGTTGCCCGGAGGCTTCAAAGCGATTTGGGTGGGAGAAGCCTCTACCCCTGTCCCCCTGGCCCTAAGCTTGATGGTCCTTCCTGCTGCCTGGACCAATAATTTGGCTGTGCTGACCATATTACTGCCTGTAATGACCCATGACATTATGGACCATGTTTCTTCCTGCTGCTTGGACCAATACTTTGGCTGTGTTGACCATATATCTGCCTGCTGCCTCTACTGACTTTGGACAGCATTTCTGCCGGGACACCTCTGCCTGCTACCTGGACCTGTGCTTTGGCTGTGCTCTGGCTGTGCTGACAGTATCTCTGCCTGTGCGAACTATGGACAGTATTCCTGCCTGCTGCCTGGATGATTGCTTTTGCTGTCGCTGACCTCATCCCTGCCTGCTGCCTGGACCGATGCTCTCCTCTGTGGACCACTGCACTTCTAAAACCACAGGTAATCTTTTGTTATTTGGTATGTACCTGCTATGTGTTAGATATATGAAGGGCCTTCAAAAATGTGATCGGTAGTCAGAAAATGATATGTGCAATTAATGCTGCTAGAATGCCTGGAGGTGCTACTTGGATGTTGGGCCTCTGTATGTGGCCAGGCTGTGTAAAAGTCTCAAACATGTGGTATCGCCATACTCAGGAGGAGTAGCAGAATGCATTTTGGGGTGTAATTTTTGCTATGTACATATTATGTGTTAGAAATATCTTATAAATTGACAACTTTGTGTAAAAAAAATGCATTTAAATTTTTTCTCCACATTTTCCAAAACCTTCTGGAAAAAAATGAACCGTTCAAAAGACTCATAATGCCTCATAGATTATACGTTGGGGTGTGTGCTTTCAAAAATGGGGTCATTTTGTGGAAAATTCTATTGTCCTGGTGCTCCAGGGCCTTCAAAATTGTAATAGGTGGTTGAGAAAGGATATGTGCGATTTATGCTTGTAGAACGCCTGAAAGTGCTACTTCAATGTTGGGCCTCTGTATATGGCCAGGCTGTGTAAAAGTCTCACAAATGTGGTATCGCTATACTCAGGAGGAGTAGCAGAATGCATTTTGGGGTGTTATTTTTGCTATGTATATGCTATGCGTTAGAAATATCTTATAAATGGACAACTTTGTGTAAAAAAAATGCATTTTCATTTTTTCTCCACATTTTCCAAAACCTTCTGGAAAAAAATGAACCGTTCAAAAGACTCATAATGCTTCATAGATTATACGTTGGGGTGTGTGCTTTCCAAAATGGGGTCATTTTGTGGAAAATTCTATTGTCCTGGTGCTCCAGGGCCTTCAAAATTGAAATAGGTGGTTGAGAAAGGATATGTGCGATTTATGCTTGTAGAACGCCTGAAAGTGCTACTTCAATGTTGGGCCTCTGTATATGGCCAGGCTGTGTAAAAGTCTCACACATGTGGTATCGCTATACTCAGGAGGAGTAGCAGAATGCATTTTGGGGTGTCATTTTTGCTATGTATATGCTATGCGTTAGAAATATCTTATAAATGGACAACTTTGTGTAAAAAAAATGCATTTTAATTTTTTCTCCACATTTTCCAAAACCTTCTGGAAAAAAATGAACCGTTCAAAAGACTCATAATGCCTCATAGATTATACGTTGGGGTGTGTGCTTTCAAAAATGGGGTCATTTTGTGGAAAATTCTATTGTCCTGGTGCTCCAGGGCCTTCAAAATTGTAATAGGTGGTTGAGAAAGGATATGTGCGATTTATGCTTGTAGAACGCCTGAAAGTGCTACTTCAATGTTGGGCCTCTGTATATGGCCAGGCTGTGTAAAAGTCTCACACATGTGGTATCGCTATACTCAGGAGGAGTAGCAGAATGCATTTTGGGGTGTCATTTTTGCTATGTATATGCTATGCGTTAGAAATATCTTATAAATGGACAACTTTGTGTAAAAAAAATGCATTTTAATTTTTTCTCCACATTTTCCAAAACCTTCTGGAAAAAAATGAACCGTTCAAAAGACTCATAATGCCTCATAGATTATACGTTGGGGTGTGTGCTTTCAAAAATGGGGTCATTTTGTGGAAAATTCTATTGTCCTGGTGCTCCAGGGCCTTCAAAATTGTAATAGGTGGTTGAGAAAGGATATGTGCGATTTATGCTTGTAGAACGCCTGAAAGTGCTACTTCAATGTTGGGCCTCTGTATATGGCCAGGCTGTGTAAAAGTCTCACACATGTGGTATCGCTATACTCAGGAGGAGTAGCAGAATGCATTTTGGGGTGTTATTTTTGCTATGTATATGCTATGCGTTAGAAATATCTTATAAATGGACAACTTTGTGTAAAAAAAATGCATTTTCATTTTTTCTCCACATTTTCCAAAACCTTCTGGAAAAAAATGAACCGTTCAAAAGACTCATAATGCTTCATAGATTATACGTTGGGGTGTGTGCTTTCCAAAATGGGGTCATTTTGTGGAAAATTCTATTGTCCTGGTGCTCCAGGGCCTTCAAAATTGTAATAGGTGGTTGAGAAAGGATATGTGCGATTTATGCTTGTAGAACGCCTGAAAGTGCTACTTCAATGTTGGGCCTCTGTATATGGCCAGGCTGTGTAAAAGTCTCACACATGTGGTATCGCTATACTCAGGAGGAGTAGCAGAATGCATTTTGGGGTGTTATTTTTGCTATGTATATGCTATGCGTTAGAAATATCTTATAAATGGACAACTTTGTGTAAAAAAAATGCATTTTCATTTTTTCTCCACATTTTCCAAAACCTTCTGGAAAAAAATGAACCGTTCAAAAGACTCATAATGCTTCATAGATTATACGTTGGGGTGTGTGCTTTCCAAAATGGGGTCATTTTGTGGAAAATTCTATTGTCCTGGTGCTCCAGGGCCTTCAAAATTGTAATAGGTGGTTGAGAAAGGATATGTGCGATTTATGCTTGTAGAACGCCTGAAAGTGCTACTTCAATGTTGGGCCTCTGTATATGGCCAGGCTGTGTAAAAGTCTCACACATGTGGTATCGCTATACTCAGGAGGAGTAGAAGAATGCATTTTGGGGTGTTATTTTTGCTATGTATATGCTATGCGTTAGAAATATCTTATAAATGGACAACTTTGTGTAAAAAAAATGCATTTTCATTTTTTCTCCACATTTTCCAAAACCTTCTGGAAAAAAATGAACCGTTCAAAAGACTCATAATGCTTCATAGATTATACGTTGGGGTGTGTGCTTTCCAAAA